>JAPDVR010000011.1:5857448-7062448 GCA_026230005.1 Gila orcuttii
AACAATAATATTTCTTAGTGTCAGTGTGGTCAGAGCTGTATTCACATTTGTGGAGCACAAGAGCTGTCAAACCTTCTTCCCATGTTAGCAAACACATGACCCCAAGCTGTGAGTGTTGTATTCACAGCCTGAAGATAGTGGTCAGATGTACTCACATATTGGAACCGGTCTGTGGATGATGAGTCAGTGTTCTGTCATCACCGTAGGCTTGTGTGTTTAAGCTGTGAGCCACAGACCGCAGAAGCGTTAATTCTTTCATGCCACCAAAGTGCCTCATGTACCTACACTAACATTTCTCACCAGAGGCACTTTACCGCTTTCAAGTTTTGACAGAGTTGATCCTGGTATCTTGTTAAAGGAACGGAGTCTCCCCCATGAATCACACTCTTCTGTTCAGAGTGACACACGCTGCCTTGTACATGATTTACTCTTACATGAACATGTCAAATTAAACAAGTTGCGTTCCTTCCCGCGAGGAGGCTGATTGCTTTTGCTAGTGAGCCGCTTTTCTTTAATTTGTGAGAAATAAATAGCCTTTAGTGGCCGTGTGATGCGTTCCACCTCCACACACAGGTCACCGAAAACATCAGAGGTGAAAAATGACTGCCGTGCATCAAATGAAAGCCAATCACGCTGCTAAAAAAACAAACGCATGACATAGTGCCTTAAAAGCCTATCTGTAATTGCTTTGTTGAATGCTATATCTCTTGTCCTCATGTAATGGGGTCATTCTGTGGGTTTTAGACAGCTGAGTAATGTCTAATCGCTCACAGTTTGTTAGGTGAGAAAATGAGGAGACCTGAATAAAGTGATAAATCACTGATCTAAAGACACCAGAACCAGGTCAATTAAAGGGATGGTTCACCCAAAAATGAAAATTCTGTCATCATTTACTCACCCTCATGTTGTTCCAAACCTGTATGAGTTTCTTTCTTCTGTTGAACGTTAAAGAAGATATTTTGAAGAATGTTCGTAAACAGATAGTTGACGATAGCCATTGACTACTTAGTAGGAGTAAAATACTATGGAAATCAATGGCTACCGCCAACTGTCTTCTTTTGGGTTCAACTGAAGGAAGAAACCCATACAGGTTTTCATTTTTGGGTCAACTATCCCTTATTTGGGTGAACTAACTTATTTTATTTTTGGAATGACAGTGCCTGCAAAACATTTTAATGCAATTCTCATGAAAAACTAAAATCTAAAGACCAAAATGTTAAATCACAGATTCCGGAATGAGTCATTTATATCAAGCTTTGTTTGAAATGTTGAAGAGTGTGAGTCTCTCTGCAAGAGCACAGCACTTGCAACAAAATGGATAAGTACATAATCAAGTTCAGAAATATTAGACAATTTTAACATTATTTAAAAAAAAGTTAATGAGTGACTGAAACAGTCTTTGCCATAGAATACACTTGTTTGTTCACACTGCAATCTGACAGTTTGCTTCCTTTTATTTTTTTATTTTTTCAAGATCTGAGGTTCATTATCCAGTGTTGCTTTCAGTATTGCTATAAAAGTTATGCAAAATGATATTCAAACTCACATTAGACGCTTTTAACATTACATAAAGCGCATAAATAGTACCTGACATCATCTTTGTCGTACTTTATGTGCTGTTGTCCCAGCCACGACATCACAGAAATAGAAACCATTTCTAAAATTGAATTGAGTACTGCCGTTTCGACTGGTTAGGACAAAAACTCTGGAATGGAAAAGATACATTTAATCTCGTCGTGGCAACGTGTCACGTCTGGTTAGGATACGGTGTAATGGTTCAAAGCTCGTGAGATGAGAAGCAAGTGTTTAGTTTTAGTAAACATCACTGCCCTTAAACCAAATCCAGTTTAACTGTTTATCCGATAACCACCTTTGGAGGTTTAGAGATTTTCCTGGCTTCTGTCGGGTGCTGTTAGCAGTCAAAATGCTCAATAAAGCACCTGCTTTTAATGAGAATCCAATGAGGTCACGGACGTTGGGTGGGCAGCGTTAGCGGTTTTCCTTCTGTAAACAGTTTTTGCTTCTTTCTTTCTGTCCAGAGCACATTAGGCCTGAAGACAGTGTTTGATACTAATGCAGTAGAGAAGCTGAAAATCTAAAGTTAGAAAAAAAAAGACAGTCATCCAGCGTTCTAGCGTTCAGTCATCCAGCACCTTGCCTAGCTTTCTACCACACACCAAAGCACAAGGTCTCTTTCTTGTTTTACCTCATATTTTCCTCTTACTTTCCCACTTTTTTGTGCAACAAACATGATAACACAGCAAAACACTTATGCAGCCCACCTACCGCTCTCAGCGGAGTTGCTCGATCAGATGTGGAGTTCACGGTTTAGATTCAGAAAGGAGTGGACGCTTGGGGAGAAGACGGCTGTTGGGCTGATTCTCTGGATGTTGAATCATTTCATCATGTCATATTACATTTGCAGCCTACAATAAATAAGTAGATATATTCTTGGTTTATGTATGTAAAAGTATTTTCTGAGAAAATCTAATACAGTTGAAGCCTCAGGCCTGTTTCACGCCATATTTATTTTGGTACTCATATTATCAGGTTTCAGTATTCACATGAATCACTTCTGTAACTTGTATGAATGATCAAGCACTATTTTTGCTCAAGTAAATAACATTTCTCTTCCACTTACTCCCAATACAATTTATAATGTGTCAGTAAAATAAATGCTGGTAACACTTTATTCCGATTTATTATCCACTTTAGACATTCTACTAACTATAATTAGCTTGCAACTACATGTCAACTAACTCACGTTAGAGTGTTAATAGACTGTCTGCTTAATATCTACTAACACTTTATTTTGATGCTCCTCAACAGACATTCTACTGACTATAAGTAACTTTGCATGTAGACATCAACTTATTCTAACCAGACCCTAACCTAACAGTCTACTAATACTCTAATGAGAGTTAGTTGACATGTAGTTGCAAAGTTACTTAGAGTAAGTAGAATGTCTAGAGTGGACGATATAAAATGTAAATGAATGCTCAATGATTAGAAATCACTGTGTTTTCTGTATGGAGCTCCAGTTATGTTATGCAGCAGAAATGCTGTCGGTGAGAAGCTGCTTCATTCACATACTGCATGCGCATGGAATGTGAAACATGCCTTAAAACAGACTTTGTTGCCAAAGGGTTAGTTTAATCATGTTTCAAGACAACATAAAAACATCAAAATTTACCCTATGAACTTTTTAATGCATGGTATTCCAAAAATTGTCTTAGGAACCTTTCATCAAAATGTAATTTCTTACTCTACCGCTTCTTTTTCGTCTGACATCAAACCTTCTTCACCCACAGAATTAAGTGTCATTCACTGACCACTTTTCACCATCAAATCATTTCCTGATGGATAAAACTCAAGGCTCACCCTACCTCCCCATACGTAACTGTTTAATTATCACGAAAGTAAAATAATTTGTGAACACTGTTTTATGTTTACTTTTTTTTGGCTCTGTGGTATTACACAATATGTTTCTTATCCAGACTATATCTCTGTATACCGTATTAGAGGGAATATACAGAGGGAAGTGTGCTATTTTCTACCGTGTAACACAAAAAGAGAAGTTTGTCCCATGGGCGCTTTTCATTAGAATGAAAGTAAATGGGACAGACACACCATTAAAAGTATCATAAAGTAGTCCAAATGAGTTATCTGCTGTATTCTTCTTAAGCAATATGACAACTTTAAAGGGGTAGTTCACCCAAAAATGAAATTTCACCCTGTTCCAAACAACATAACTTACTTCCTTCTATAGAACACAGAAAAAAAGATATTTTGAAAATGTCTTACGATTAATGACTTTTGTACCCCATTGACTTTCCAAATACATTTGACACATTCCTCAAAAAATAAATGAATTATAGAACACATAGACTTAATCTCATGGATTGAGGTTTAATCTTGCACATTTATACTACAGTTTGTGTGAATCACTGCTTGCATCAGGTCAGTTACAGAGGAGTGAAAAGCTTGGCATGTTGGGTCACAGTGTGCTGGACTGACTTTGACATTTGTGTGAGTAACAGACCTGGAGGAGTTACGAGAGATGTGTAATGTAGAACTGCTGGAAGAAACGCTGATCTAATTACACTATTTACACAAACAGTTGCTTCACTTCAGTCTGTCCGCACCATCACATAGCTAAAGTCGATTTACTTTAGAGGATATCTACATGAGATGAATATCCCAGACAAGAAGAGAGATGGTTTATCTGGCACTAATGTCCTACAGCGCTGGACTCATTCACCTCCACAGACGCT
Source organism: Gila orcuttii (assembly GCA_026230005.1). Classification (NCBI taxonomy): domain Eukaryota; kingdom Metazoa; phylum Chordata; class Actinopteri; order Cypriniformes; family Leuciscidae; genus Gila; species Gila orcuttii. The sequence goes on from JAPDVR010000011.1 coordinate 5,861,723, forward strand.
GATCTACTTCCTGTAGTGCGATTAAGACGGATGGACTGTTTACGAGTAGAAGTGGAGATGCTGTCGGCATGAGATGAGAGACACAAAAATAAATTTGCTTTTAGCAAGAGTCTTCAGCTATGTTTCCACCCAATGGAAATGGAATATCGGATAAAGCATTTGCGAATGAAGCACTGTTTCCAGTCAAAGAGAACAAAACCATCCCTTCCTGATAAACTGGCGCTAAATATCACAAAGTAGAAGAAGCCAAATTTGTTATACTCGCGCAGACGAAACGCAATAAATGTGGTCATGTTATCTTGCTTTCGGAGGCAGATGCTGCTGTTTGGGAACGCAGTCGTGTAATACAGTTCTGGAAGGTAATTATACTGAACCATTTTGATGACAGACTTTACTCAGGCATTTCAGAATGACCAAAACTGCATTTCAGAAGCTGCGCAACGAGATTGGTGCGCTAGTTAGTCCAGTTATGCCGTCCCGTCGCGCAGTCACATGACTTTTTTGATCCACATCGAGGAATTAATTCAGTAAATGTGTTTCCATTGTAGTTTATGTGCATGTTTCTTAGCTGATAAAAAAAAATTATGTGACTCAATTGAGCACATCCGTTTTATATGCATATTTTTTTAATTTTTGCACATCTTCCATCCAGCATTTTTGTAATGCGATATTCCAAATTGTGCATAAAAATAGGTGGATGGAAAAATGTCTATTGATTCTCCTGAATATACTGAGTATGAGTGGAACAAATTAAACATACAACATTGTCATACTTTTACACTAGAACTTGCAGACCAGGGTTGAGCACCATTCAGAATTAAATTGAGAATACCTTAAATGTCCACTTTAGTTTCTGAATTTGTACTAAATTTTATTTGAGGTAGCAAACACATACTTCCTGTGGGGAAGTATTTATGTTCCATGTCACACTTATACACTCTTGAAGGAAATAAAGAAAGAAAGAAAGATGGATGGATGGACGAAGGCCAAGAATATGCAGTGGATTTCTTGTTAATTTTAAGAGCACAAACAGCTTCTGTTTGAAGTAAATATCTTGACACTACTATAACATGTTCTTCAGGCCTGCACTTCTATCCAGCAGACCTTTCTACAGCCTTGTAAGTTTGACATTTGATCTTTCATTTGCATATCATTAACCACGTTATAGGTTTTGACCAAAGTTAGACACTAACTTTGGTCTCTCTCTCTCTCTCTCTCTCTCTCTCTCTCTCTCTCTCTCTCTCTCTCTCTCTCTCTCTCTCTCTCTCTCTCACTGCACATCACTTATGGTCCCTAGTGTGATAATTAATATCCATGTTTGTCCAGTGCCTCAAACGCTGCCTTCAGGCATTAATGAAATGATGATGATTTGGACTGCAGAGCTTTCCACCGGGTCCGCTTCTCTTGCGGAGCGGGAGACGAAGACAAACGTGCATGCATTCAGAGTGAGAGAGAGCCTGTGGTTATCAATAGCAGTGCAGGAGATAAGTGACAGGTATAGACGGAAAGAGTTAATGTTTGTTTCTTTACGATTTGCGGTTGTTCTCATGTTTACAGTGCCGTCTACATCTGCGGTGACTATCCCTCTAAATAGCCCTTAACGTAAATGAAACAATCTCACAAGGCTTTCCTTTGCTCTCCTGAAAAGCAGCGTGACAGGGCACCTGAAATAGGAAAGCGTGAACAGAAGCAGTTTTGGTAATTAGTGTTCTTAGCAAGATGCGTCGCCACTCCCTCGACTGTCTCTTTGCCCTCCCTACTACCGATTCCAAGCCACCGTGAGCCTCCCCTGCCTGTCAAACTTGTCAGATTCAGCCTGCTGGCATGCAAGGAGCGGGCACACTCTGGAATGCTGAAAGTGGGGTTAATGCATTCCTGAAGTCTAGCACGCCCAACTGACATCCTTCGCTGTCTTCGCATAACTAAATCTTACAACTCACCGATAGCGCTAAACAGATGTTAACAGAACACCTCAGCTGGATTTGCATTTCCTGAAGGAGACGGGAGCGCTTCAAAGGAAGAATGTTAATGTTTTATGTTAGTTTTGGGGTTTAAGCTTTGGTTCTGCGTAAATGAAATGCCACATCAGTCTTGCAAAGATCCCTCCCCAGAGTACTTATTGAATACCGTGAGGCTGTTGTTGAAGGAAGGTGCTGTAATTAAGCATTGTTTATAACTGTGCAGCTATTATCTTGATAATTCATTATTCTGTTGATTATTTCTTTGATTAGTGGAATAGAAAGGCACGTTACTTTTTCCGTTCCACTTTCCACTTTCTATTCATCCAAAGAATCCTGAACAAAAATGTATCGGTTTCCACAAAAATACTAAGCATCACAACCTTTTTCAACATTGATGATAATAATAGTTATATTTCTTGATCATTAAATCAGCATATTATAATGATTTCTGAAGGATCATGTGACACTGAAGACTGGAGTAATGATGCTGAAAATTCAGCTTTGATCACTGGAATACATTTTAAAATGTATTCAATTAGAAAACAGTTATTTTAAATTGTAATAATATTTCAAATCAATACTTTATTTTATTTTATTTTATTGCTGATCAATAAATGCAGCCTTGCTGAGCATTAGAGATTTATTTCAGAAACATTAAAAAAATAAATCGTACCAACCCCAAACCTTTGAACGATTAAACCAAACATTTTTAAACCAAAAATTAACTGTTTGGCCACAATTTTTATGCAACGGGACAGTTTAAATCACTATATTACAAGTTATAAAAAACACAAACTCAGCATTGCTTGAACTCCGTTTTGGGATTTAAATTAAATACGGTCAATTTTAAACCTAATTGAAGAGGTCAGTAGATTTACAGTACATATTAAAGTCTAAAAGGAATAGTTCACTTAAAAATACAAATTCTGTCATAATTTACTCACCCTCAAGTTGTTTCAAACCTGTATACATTTATTTCTTCTGTTAAACACACAAAGGAAGTTATTTTGAAGAATGGTAACCAGACAGCTGATGGACCCCATTGACTTCCATAGTAGGAAAAGTCAATGGGATACGTCAACTGTTTGATTACTGACATTCTTCAACATAATTTCCTTTGTGTTAAACAGAAAAAAGAAATTCATACAGGTTTGAAACAACTTGAGGGTGAGTAAATGATGACAGAATTTAAATGTTTAAGTGAACTATTCCTTTAAATGTACAGTAGCAAAAACAAAAGGGTGGTACAATGGTGTAAAATGCTGCTCGTTTAAGCACATATCCAACTAATGCTTCTGTTTGCAGTTTCTGGGCGATACGAAGCCAAAGGATGTGCTGTGTGCGCCACGATAAGCCTGCTCTGAAATATGACTTATCTCAGTCTGTGCTAACTTACGATAAAGAGAACATACTTGGCAGCACTATACGATGTGTACACAGACACATACGCCATAAAGAGACGCTAGAGAGCAACAGCTGGGGTTCGCTACAAAACCCACAATCCTTAGGGGCCTTCTGTGGCTGTGTAAATACAACGCAAAGACTACCATGACTCCTGACGCAGAAATAGCCCAGCTGTTTACTCCGAAAAGAATCTGTGTCAAGACCGTCGCCCACTGCACATGCAGCCATCTGGCATTGACATATGCACCGTTTCTTGATGACTCCACTTAGTCTCTTTTTGTTTTGTTCTTTGTTCCATTGTTCTTAATCACTCTTGCCTTCCGCAGCGCTTGGTTTTTGTCTTCGTCTTGTGCTTTTCAGTGGCTGGTTAGAACTTTGCTTGAGGTCTTTGTGACGCGGTTGTGTATGTATGAATGATTCTAATCAGTCAAACTGTATAAAGGAATCAGGCTTCATTTACCGCAGCAGATTGTTGGTTTGGGCTCGTGTCCCGGTGTGTGGAAGGCTGGAGCCTCCGGCACGTCGCTGCTCTGATATCTCTGTAGAGTCTCGCCATGTGACAGACCGCTCTGATCTGTGATGAATAGTGCTAGACGTGGCTGCACTAGTAGGTTTTGACCTCTTCCTTCAGCTGGGCTGGTATGAGAGTAAAACATCTGTAGCGCTTTGGATTTGCCCTTGAGTTAAAGCGTCTATCATCTCCTCATGCGTAAGAACTGAAAACGTGGCATGCGATGACATTGTCACTAGTGTCAAAGAGCCAAAGGACACACTTATGGAGTCACTGTGCTGGTGCTAAAGGCTTGTCTGCAAATATGTCCACATTTGTTTGAACTTTTCTGTGAACCGAAACCGAAAGTGAAATGTAACTATTCTACTGTATTCAGCCCAAGGTTATTAGCAGATTTTAGCTGGTCAGGCTTGTCTGTTGTGGTGGTTTTACAGGGACCTTCTCAAGCTAGGAGACCATCTGGCTGATCAGGAAAACCAGCTTTGTGACCAGCAAACCAACACAGTTGATTTGTTGACATAGATGAGCTTCTTTTGCATACTTGTCATGCTAAGGCCATTAAGCTCTAGGCGATATGAACCAAATTCTATTTGTCTGAATTATGTTTGAATGGTTTAGTAAAAAATGATATCTAACCAGTTGAATTAATATTTTATCTCATGTGATATTGACAAAAAATTATATCTCAATATTTTCTAGGATTATATCGATAACGATAATTAGACAATATTTGAGTGTGTTTATAGTGTTGGTACCTTGGCAGGTTTAGGACTGCCTTGAACAGCTGACTCACAAAGCTTTTGATATTCTTCATATTCTGTGCGGTGGTCAGTTCGCAGAAGTGACATCAATTATCTTTTCCAATAAGTTTAAATAAATGTATACCTTTTATGGGCATTTTATCTTTATAAAGACATTTTTTTCCTAACCTAATTAAATGTATGCATCATCTTTTGTGTCAAAATTCCTACATTCAATCAATAAAATTCAATTAGAATAATAAGTCACAATAGGGCTGTAAACAATCCACTGAAATCAGTATCAACAGAATTCATATTTGCAGTGCAGAGGAAGCAGGGAAGCTGCATCTGAAGTGACATTTAGATCTATTTACAAAGTCTGTTTAATGCCGCTCAGACCCATCATAAATGCATTTTACCTGCAGCTAATAAATGTTTTTTATGTTTTGAAAGTAAAATGTTGGATATTGATATTTCAAAAATATTTTAAATACGAAATGAAAACCGCCAGTAGGTGGCAGCAAGTCAGCAAACAGCTGATTAATTCAGGAATGAATCATTTGACTGTCTTAATGAGAGAGTCATTGAATCATTTATTAAACCTATTTGTTCAAAAAGTTCATTAATTCACTAACAAAACACACCGTGTGTTGCTCAGAGATGCAAAACAGTGCTGTGGCTTGTTTCAAACTATTTACATTGACAAAATGGAGCGAAAACAGGCAACATAGTGTCTAAAATGTAAGTCACTTAATATGAACTTCTTGTTTATTATCTAAACAGTCCAAGTTGAAGAAATATAGCTTTTAGTTTGAGGCATTTTCTTCAGAGTTTCTGATGTGAAATCAGATCCATTACTCCAAAGCACATGAGCTGCTATACGGAGGTGGCTTAGTTAAATCACTCCTCTCGTTAATAAATCACATGTAGCGCCTGAGTGAGTGCACTGCTTTCTGTACATTATTAAATGAGTGATTTACTCTTATTTACTGTACAATCGATTGCACAATTATTACCGTGACATTCCAGGCCCGACAAACACGGTGTAGACTAATTAATCACATTAGAAGGATCCAATATGCATTTGTCGTATGAACATGTTTAAAGATCAGTAAGGCAGGATTTTGTGTGTCTGAACTTCTGTTCCACATTTAGGGCAGAGTTGGTAAGTCATATTGACATTTGGCTCTGTGGTTGTGGATCTACATTAAACTACACCCTCTGGGACGTATGATCCTTTGTGGATAAAGATACGGATTAATCAAAGGCTATGAATTTTTATTTTTCTTTAATCTTGTGCAGGGACGAGCAGCGGCCGGTGCTGATGAAGGTGGGGGGAAGAGAGATGGGCTTGGAGCAGTGTTTTAAATAGTAGTCCATTTAGCAAAACTGTTCTGTCCTAATGTGCAAGTAATAGGAGACTCTTAATCTTTGTGAAAGATAAAAGAATGAATGAAGCCATTTGTGAGGGTGAGATATTCTGCAGGATGGATTACTTAAAGCCATGGCTGGGCTATGTGCTTTCACTATCATATGTGTGATGCTTTTTGAATTTATCATGTAAATGAATATACTACTTCTGGACTGAAAAGCAATTTCTTTTATATCTTTCATTTTAAGATGTATTTGTATTTCCTGATGGGAAAACAAAGCCTATTGATCTGCCTACATAGACACTTTTCTTCTTAAGCATCATCCTGTTAGAAACCTTATAAGTGAGTGATTTAAAAAAGTCTAGACATTGAGACATTAAGATGTTGCTAAGCATTTTGATATTAAAGGAACTATAAGTTCCTATTACTTAATTTCTCTTGATTCATTTGCATATCTCAATGTATTGTGGAATTGCATTTTCTACGAAGAATAAAAAAGGTTATTCCCTACAATGCTCCCTAGGTAGGCTGCTCACCAGGTTTTGGACAGAGCTCAAGTCTACTTACTTGGTGAACTCAATGAGAAATCAGATAGATCCCAGTAACTATTGTATTGCAATTATAATTATTTTTCAGTGAATTATTCTTGCACAGCAAACATTCAGCCCATAGAATTCAATACTAAAGAGGCCGGCAGCTAAATGGCAAGATCTGACATTTATACTTTTACTGCACATGCCATCGTCTGGCATTGAAAATTCACTGTCAGGCAAAACTCTTCAGTGTCACGACTCAACCTTTTTGTCCTCCATTACGACTCGACTTAAATTTCAGGGAGTTTTTTGTTTGTTTGGGTGTTTTGTGTGTGTTTGATTATCATAACCCACTGTGTTATATTTCACTTGCTTTCTATCATTTCTCCAAAACATCTGACTTAACCAGACAGATAATTCATTCAACAGGATAATTCATTTTCCCCTCGTTTTTGGAATAATATACCGTGTACCTGAGTCTGAGGTCACCAGCGTACAGACCCAGCATGGTAATGTTTCAGTCTGCGCCCAGGGTCTCAGATAATAAGCTCTGGCTAGTTGCCTTGTCTTTTAGCAGGGAAGTTAATTGAAAATAACATTTATATTCAGGGATGGAATCGCTCTGGATTCCTAACTGAATTTAATGAAACCGCGCTGCAAGACGGTTCATTGGCAAACGAGAATGATAAGAATAAAAAGGGGAGAATGATTTGGCTCTCTTGAAATTCAATTTAAGATTGATCCCTATTCTGTGCTTTTGTGAACTAAATGTACTTTATTTAACAGAGTCAATCAACAATTAAATAAAATAAATGTTTGTGTATTTGGTTTATACACAATACAACGATATAATCAACAAAAGAAAACTTCACATCCCCAAACAAAGTTTTTATTCCCCCTTACTTTTTGTATAAAACAAAATGAGAAACTTTCATTCCTTTTCTGGGTTCATTTTCAGTGAGTGACGATTTTTCTTCTCTATACTACTCTGTCTATGGAAGACTTAATGTAGCCCATGAGTCTACTCTATTCTTCATGGTGTTTGTTGGTTCTTTTTGGAGATTGATCTACTCTAAACTATGCACTGCCATTGTATGAAAAATGTACCAAGCACAACATTCTCTTACCATTGCTGATTTCTAACACACACTCACTTGCGTCTGTCAGAGCAGAAACGAAAGCTGATGCTCTCCGTATATGTTTTTCTGTCGTCTGCAGTCACGTTTATTTTGCATGAGCTTATTTAGCTAAACTCTGCAGGACAGTGACCCTGAGTTTCAAACCATTGTTATAAGGGAACAAATGACTAAAATAAGAAAGATTTGGGATATATTTGTTCTGGAGAAGACCAAAATTGATGTGCAGACTAGAATGAGTCACTAAACAGTAAAAGCACAATGGGTGAACTAACCCTAATTGAGTAGTCATTTAACCATCACTTTTGTTCACAACAATTTATTGTACAGGGACAAAACCCTTAGGAACATCCTGGGGTTAAATGTCTTCTTGAGATCTCTTTAACTGTTTCTCCAAGACAGAAACGAGATTGAATGGAGAACAAATTGAGACTTTTGTCTCCTGCTTATCAGATGGTTCTCCTGAAAAAAAAAAGACCTCAGTAATCTCACATTCCAGATGCTAGTCTTAAACTGTGCTCAAAGTTACCAAGATACCAAAGTCTGCAATCTAAAGTGACAAAAACAAAAACATGAACATGATGAATAAGACATGTAGCTTCACATGGTTAAACGACGTACAGCTATTATCGCTTAGTGTGTACTCACCTTTTGTTGCCAGCTATTTTGACAATAATGGCTGTATGTTGAGTTATTTTCAGAGGACAGTAAATATATACTGCTATACAAGCAGCACATTAACTACTCTAAGTTTCATTTCTATAGTATTGTCCCTTGAGAAGAAATACTAAAATGTTTGCTGAAATGTGAGGGGTGTACTCACTTTTGTGAGATACTGTATCTCAATATCAAATTCAAATTCATTCATTCTCATGTGTGTTTTAATTCTCTTCCTAAAGGAATTTTAGGAGAAACATCTGATAAAAAGTTGATTCTCAAAACAACACTCCATTAAATATCTATCTATGAAAGTTGCTTAAGGAGACAATTGAGACAACTCAAACATACAACCTTTCAGTGACCAGCCCATGATCTTTAACCCATATACTTCAGCTCCAACACCCAAGTGTCCTATACACACCTGTGAAAGTGGACATGCTGGTTGCACATTTAGCAGTGAGTTCAGGTGGCTGTGTTTCGTCGGAACTGTGGTGTGTGCTGTGATCTCTCAGCTTTCTTCTGAGGATGTAAATGAGTCTGATCTTTATTAAACTCTTCCACCCCACGGCGCCCTGCATGATGACTCTTTCGCACAAACAGCCTAACCTCTCACATTCACACAGCATGCAGAAACACAGGAAACTGCTGGCGAGGGAATGAAAATGAACCAGACGCTTTGATGCTCACCTCAAACTAACGCCTGATGTCAGTGAGCAATGATGACAGAAGGTAAATCGGTGTTGCCTGTGGACTTGATTCTTAGCACTCATGTTTTAAGTCACTTTCTTTAAAAGAAGACTGACTTCCTATACTACAGGCTTAATACCAACTAGTTTAACACACACATGAAAAGTATTTTACTCACACCAAGGCTGAATTTATGTGATCAACAATACAGTAAAACATTAATATTGTGAAATATAATTATAATTTAAAATAATAGTTTTTATTTTTTATTTTAATATATTTCAAGATGTAATTTATTCATGTGATGCCAAAGCTGAAATTTCAGCAGCCATTAATCCAGCCTTTATTTAAAACAGAAATATATATATAAAAAAAAAAGTAAATCGCTTTTGATCAATATAAGACATCCTTACTGAATAAAAGTATTAATTTCTTAATGTTTAAAATGTACTGACCCAAAACTTTTGATCGATAATGTTTTCTAAACACAATTTCCTGAAATTTTTAAAGAGAAATAAAAATAGACACACATGAGTCTTGTTGATGTACTGTAGGAGCATATTCACATTCTATACAGAATGCCAATACTGTTATACATGCTTATTTTTAGTCCCGTTGTGTTGATGTACCATACTTTGTGTCTGTACTGCCATGTTTTATGATCTGAGCCTCATTATAAGCATCTCAATGCAAGTAAATCCTGTACAAGCTGTGCACTAGATGCACAATCTTTCGAGATATTTCACATTTGATTGCAGACGTTCATGTGTTGTCAAATATGAGCACAATTTGAGGCATTGGAGGAGACTGGGATTACCAAAAAAATCTAACTGAAGTCTCAGCGCTCTCCATGTAATCCAATTGGTGTCTAGAAGTAGCAGTTGAGAAAACCAAATTCCTCATTTGTGATTCTTGATTTTTTTTCTCTCCAGTTTTCATAATTGTGTCATTAAAGTGTCAACATAATCTCAATGTTTCTCTTCATTAAGTGTATAGAGCAATAAAATGAATGTGGATACTGTAGTTCAGACTATTTGATTCTGGAAAAAAATGTAATGAGAAAGGTTCGTACTTAAGTTTTATATTGAGATCTCTGACTTGTGATTGCAGACTTGGTATCTTGGCTGATTTGCGCACAGTTGGAGATAAATCTTCTGAGACGGCATGTGTGATCATTGGCGTGTTTTTTCTAAGGAGAAAAAATATGTGAAGCAAGAGTGTCCATTTGCTTTCCAATTGATCTCAATTTATATTATTGGTAACATTTTATTTCAATAGTAGGCTTTCTAACTATAAGTAACTTTGCAACTATATGTCAACTAGCAGTCATTAAAGTATTAGTAGACTACTTAATATCGGTTTATACTTTATTTTGTTGCTCCCCTAACAGACTTTCTACTGACTGCTAACCCAAACCCTAACCTAACAATACTCTAATACTCTAATGAGAGTTCAATAATCGTTTTGCTGAACTGTGATTATTGTGGCTCTTGTATGATATTTTTTTTTTGTGATGCTCCTCATTTGTAAGTCATTTTAGATAAAAGTGTCTGCTAAGTGTAAATGTAAATAACTTGCTATTGTGTCTTTTATTGTGTTTTCTATGAAATTTTAGGTGAAACACCTGGGACAAAGTTAATATTTACTGTACATTGCTTCCTTAAATCTCTCGAGCGTAGAAGGAGCAAGCTTTGAGCAGTATAATTTCCCTCATTCCTACATTTATTCTGAGGTAACGTCCTGTAATAACATCCTACCCTGCTAATCTGTTAGCAGCAGTCCTGTGTGGAGCATATGAGGTGTCTGTCATAACACTCTGCATGCAGATGTTGCCAGGTTTACCCAACACAAACAGACAAATTCATTTACGCCTTTCAGCTACGGATGAGCGCCGCACCTAATTATTGCATGAGCCAAGCAGCAGGCTCCAGAAATATGTTTGGCACATGCTTATACCAAAAGTTGAGGTGATAACACACACAGTACGAGATGTCTGAGAGGCGTCACCAGATCAGTCGACTGCACGTCAGCTGAAATATCTGTTCAGAATGTTGCAGACAATGAAAAGTGGCAGAAATTATATGCCAGTGGCACTCTCATCTGTTTTCGTTTTAAAACGCTCTCCGTCCCATTAGCATTTTCCAAAAGTTTCTCATCCACACTGAAATGTCGGAAAACGCTAAATTCACCTTACAGACAGAACAAGACATAATCAAGTTATCACGCAATTCTTCTGGCAGGATCATTTTATTTAGCAAAATATCTCACCATTCATTGATGCGTTCAGGTCACACTCACCATTATATGTTTGGTCTAAAACACAACTGATCTCGTGTTTTGCTGCAGGACAGCAAATGCGAGTGAATTTTCTGTCGTCTTTGCAAGACTGTAATATGAAGAGTGTGCAAAGTAACATATTTTAGCAACTGTGGGAAAGTGAATACCAAATAACAGGCACTGGTATATACATGAATATCTATGGGTTCAATATGCATCAAATGACTAAACTTACATCATAGTTTTTAATTCCCTAGTTTTTCACAGTCCACACTACAACGTGAAAACGGAGAGAAAAATATACGTTTTCAAACGAAAACGTATTAGTGTGGACAAGGCCTAAAATGAAGATAGTGTACGAAAGAAAATGCCTTAAAATTAATACAATTTCCTGTTTGTGTTTTCTTACATGTGCTGTATCTTCTACGACTGCATCAACAGGTAAGCAGATATTTTCCTTGTATTTGCAATTTTTCAATTGTTTTTCTTTGTATTCAGCAGCTTCACACCCGAAATGTCACATCCCTGTCATCCTACAGTATTACTGATAGGATTCTGATTTTAGTCTTAATTTGTGTGGTATCTACTTCAAATTTGGAACACATCTTGGTTAGACATGTGACTTTGCTTTTATAGCAATTTCAGAGTCCAAATTATTTTGTAAAATAGAAATTTTGCATAAAATATATATTTTTTAGTTCAGCCCTGCTGAAAAATCCAGCATTGCTCGTCAACAGACTAAGGTATGTTTTGCATGCTGGTTTGCTGGTTCCCAGCATGAGAGTGTGTTTTTTTGGCTCTTATGATTCCAGAAAGACCACAAAAAACTTGCATATGTGTTAAAAGTTGTTGAAGTTTGTTTAAAGTCACTATTATGGTGATTAGTGCTTCACAATGTGACTTTTAGTTGGGCACTTCCCCCTTGACTTTGGTTGAATTATTTCTTTTTCAGATATAGTTGAAAGTGCAATATATCACTATTGACTACAATTCATACTCCTGACTGCAATTACTTACCTTTTACTATGTCCACTTTTTTTGGGATCAGTGACTGACAGTTGGATTTTGAAATGAGAGTTCCCAAAACCATTAAAGTCTTTAAAAACAGCAACTTTCAATTTTGAGCTTTCTTTATCAATAGCTCTTTCTTAGCTAGAGCTCTTCTCATAAACTCTTTTATTGAACAAACTTCTTATGATTATGTTGTTACTGGTGCTTTTCTTTGTTTTCAAATCTCTAAAGGTTTTTGTGCGTTAAAGCTTTGAAACGTTTCACAAGTTTGATTTTCTTTTTACTTTGTTTAAAACTTCAGATGACATTGATTAATAATATAGTCACAACTAAATCAATTGAAATTTTCAGTTCTTCTGTCAACAGAGGAAAAAAATACAAAGTTATAATAATATATTTTAATAAATCATGTTTTAATCTTATATTGTTTTTCCTTTACGTCATTAAAGTTAAAAATAGAAATATGTAAGTAAAAACAATGATTGTCGCCAAAACACTGCTTGCATACAAATAACTGACCTATCTAGACCAGCACTATTATACCAGCACTAACCATCATAAACCAGTCTGGACCAGCATGGAATTAATGCTGGTTTTTGCTGGATTTTTCAGCAGGGATTTGCTTTGAAACTTCTATAACTTTTTTTTCCACTATTATTTTTTTCCACTTCTGCAATAATCTGCTTAGTGTCTTCTTTAAAAAAAGACCAATATAACAATTTAAGTTCAGACCTATGCTAAAAAAGGGGGGTGAGAGTTTAAGTTCATTAAGTTCACTAATCTTACAAATTTGCATTGTGTTACTAAAGGTATACAACACAGTAGTGGTTTTCGCTCATCCCGAGATGGACTTAATAACTTTCGTTTTTCTGAGCCAATGAGTTGAATCCAAGCCAATGCAGCCTCAGATTCAGACCGTTGACTCCTGTGATTGATTCATTAAGATTCGGAAATTGGTTTAATTGATTCATAAAAAATAAAAAACATGAATCGAGTGATTTGTTTGCAAATGTTTAGCTGGTTGTGTTGTATGTTCGTTCCTGCCTGCAGTCAGTGACAACTAAAACAACTCCTGAATATCAGTGCAGGAAACGCTGTCGTCCCTCTTAACAGATGAGTTGTTAATATGTGCGTTGGTGTTTTCCATGATTAAAGGTGGCTGGCATCAGCTGTCAAGGTGGAATTTGTGATTTCTGTTGTTTACATCCTGGGCTTTAGACGTGTCAGGTTTGATTGGCCATCCGCTACACGTCCTGTTTAACATTTCTCTCACTGAATTAAAAAGCTACTTGATATTTTCCCCGACGTCGCCTCCACAGGGTATTTAGCAACTTCATCGTAGAGAGTATAATCTGTCATCGCCAAAGAAAAGGTTTTCCGTGCCTTTTTGTCTCCGGAAACGCTTGACACAGTGGACGGGAGAGGAGATCAATGAGCTGTCAATCATCACACACAGGGCTTGCCATTTTCCGTACGATGGGAATGAAAGCAGGTGGGCCGACGGGAGCTGGAAGCTGCTTCGGTTCTTGAGGATCTGCTCGCGGTGGTTTAATCTCCAGACTCTTGTAGTGGTGGACAGTAGATGAAGGGGAGAATTATCTAATAAACTAGCTCTGTAGAGTTTTGAGTTCTTTGTACAAACCCTTGACACTCGTAGGATAGTGTGGTTGTCTTTTTTATCTAATGAATTTCCCAGGGACCTTGAGTGCAGATCTTTAAACAAACACAATTAGAAGTGTCAAAGCACCGGCCCTTGTTAACGCTCAGCCATTTACCACTAATTACTGGCGTGTTTTTAACCATAGTTTAATATGTTCTGTGCACATGCAAATCGTGGCCTCTCTACTGTCTTATTAAACGTTTTCTCAACCATCTCAATCAAATAATGCCAACAATGATGGCTTGCTGGTGGACAAAATCATTTTATATGGTTTTAATTTAGGAAGGTAAATACAACAGTGATTTACATAAAGTATACAATACTCCATTAGCAGGCCCTGATGGAATTTATCTCAAATGACTTTCACAAATAATTACAAAGAAATTGGCAAGAAACGTAGGCCTGTTCAATTAAATGTGAAATTGTGAAATGGAAATACTGAAGTAGTATTTTCTTGTAAAATGTAAAATACATCAAAGATGATTTATTAACTTCAAAACTTAATTCTATAGTGTATTTAGCGGACTACCACAAGGAATTTAATAGTTGTTATTCGGATTACAATTCCACTTACAATTCTTAATACTTTACAAGAAGCATTGAATGCCAAAAATTGTTTAATTGATTTTAAAAACAGAACTGGTTCTGAATTGACCTCTTTTCATATCCCAACCTATCAGTACCTGGAAACATAATACAATTAGCCAATATATTTAAAAAACATTAACGTGTAGTTTAATTTTTTGGGAAATCTGCTACACTTTCTGCCAGTGCAGATTATGTTCATGAGTGACGATTAATAACTAGTTTCATCTTTTAGAATTACAAAAAGATTCAAATTATTTAGGCTTTCGCACACAAAAGAGTGTTGATTAATGCCTGCAATGTTGACTAAAGTTGTTAGTGATATTAGGAAGCGTTTGCGAGGAGTGAGTATGTGCTAGTTTTTCACATCCAGAGGCTGTGGTCGATTTGGAGACCCGGTCTAATCCTGTCATAATGCCACTTTGTCCCCTGACATCTGCACTTCTCTCTCTCCCTCTGAGTTCCTCTCTCTATCTTTGTCTGTCATCTCTTTACATTCACCCCCTCAACCTCATCCTTTTAGGCGCGCGACCCACATCCAGCAACGCAATTAACCACTTTGATACGTCAAGTAATTACTTCATTTTTCATGTTAAAACGCAGCTCATTTAGCGCGGCACAGAGCAGCTGAGATGGGGAGGGAGGGAGAGATAGGTCAGCGGCGGTTTGAGGAGATTAGCACAAGACTCTCACTGTCTCTCATGGCTCGATGGATTCTCTCCAGAGAACTTGGGAAATGCAGCGGAGGAAGTGGGATGCCATTTTGACCTTGGCAGCCAGCTGCTAACATGCACCAGAGACTTCCCCCTCGTTCCCCACACGCAAATGTGGCCTTTTGCGAGGGGAGTGCCTCAGAGTTCCTCCCTGGGCCCCTTCACCATTTTACCCCCCATTATTTAACAAGTCGCATGCCTGCCGGGCAAGTCACCCCCTGTGGAAGAGCGGCGTTTCAGAGGATAAGAGGAACTGTGTGTGCGAATACCAGCGTGTGTGTGGTCCTGTTTGGCTTCAGAGACTCCATACAAGCTTTTAGTCTGTCTAAATATTTCAGTACCACTTGTGTTTGGACCGCGCCTTGGAACAGGACAGATTGGGATAGGGAGGTTAAATCCTTGGCAGAGTTGTTCTCCATTAGGCTGCAGATTCGTTCTCTTGATTTCTGTAATGTATTCTTCTGAGGTTTGTGCAGTAATTCAATTTGAGGTAATTGTAGCAGGAATCCATAATTAAAAGGATTAAAATGCAAGCCATTTATAGACGGCTAAAGAAGGGAAAAAATCTAGTTCCTGTGATACCTCTGATTCTCTGAATTTCTTTGTCATTGAGGTGGATTTTTCTTTTGTTTTGACACTGCTGGGAATAAATAGGAAGGAAATAACATACAAACAAAATCACAGTGCCTATCAGTCTATAGAGGGAATGAGAACACCAACTAGTGATGGGCAATATATATATATATATATATATATATATATATATATATATATATATATATATAAACTACTATATAGTAACATCTAGTGCTACATAATATTATATATTTTTCATCCTTCTAACAATATTAGATATCTCAATTTTTGTGTAGGCTCTGACATTTCTTAAAATATATTTTTTTATGATACTTCTTTAAAGAAAAATTGTTAATCAAGTATTGACCTACATTTCTTCCCATACTGAATATTCTATTTCACTGAGAAATTATTCATAATACAGTGAACATCTTGTTAAAATAATGAGATATTAATAAAAGGGACATTGTTTTTCACTAAACTAACACTAACACAATTTGAATTTGTGTTCAGTAATATAAAAGCATGTTAATACATGGAAAATACGTCAATGGAACTTTTTTTAATACACAAGCAAATCATTTAAGCTGACAGTTTGAACTGACTCACATGAATGAATCAAACTTACAAAACTTACTCCATCTGCATTTTTGCTACTGACATCATTGCAAATATATTCATTGAATATATGAATATTTCAAATATTGCCCAACCCCAAAAACGCACCTACAACTCTATACAGTACACTTTCCCAATACCCGTGCAGGCATTGCAGACCGGACACACCCCGCTGGTAACACACACATTTCTCTTCTTCCAGATGAGTGGGATGTCAGTCATTTCTAGCTGTCTCTCTGAGGATCTGGTTTATTTTCTCCAAGGGGTTCAAGATAACCCGTACACCCCCGTACACAGACCCCTGTCCTATAACATATGTCTTCTCTCCAGTGGCAATTTTCAGTTGGATGAAATGTTGTGTGAGCTCGATGTTCTCTGAGTGTGTGTTGTTGTTGTTGTTGTTGTGTGTGTGTGTGTGTGTGTGTGTGTGTGTGTGTGTGTGTGTGTGTGTGTGTGTGTGTGTGTGTGTTCTTTCTAACCCTGCTCTCTCGGAGTATAAGGGCTCAGCCTCATGCATGTGTCATGGTTCCCCGGTGGTTCTCTGAAACAGGAAGAGAAAGAGAATGGACTGATTCATTGTACTGCTGACAGAGAGATGAAGAAAAGAGGGTGGGATATGTTTTGATGTTCTTTTCTTTCGGGATTTGCCATGGATATTTGTCTTGCTTTTCCTCTGTCAAAGTTTTTTTTTTTTTCAACTGGCTACAAGGAGACACAATATAACACTTGTGCCGGACTCATTTTTCTGAATTTATTCTTCATATTCTACATTCACTGACTGTTTCAGACACTCCAGCTTATTTCTTTCTCTACAGTACCAAAAATGATGCATTGCTTCATAGAAACTTAGTAAGTGGGCATCAGTACCTGAGTAATCCAAAGAGAAAGCAATGATTCATCATAAGAACAAAATAATGGAGTTTAAAAAAATGTGTTTGGCACTTGGTCACAGTGTCATTTTAGGCAATACATTGTGATCCAAATTAATTTTGAGATTTGTACGTCCGTCCATGCATCCATCCATTCAAAAATCTAACTTTTCATCCATCCATCCATAAATCTAACTTTCCATCGATCTATTGATCCATTTATTCACAAATCCACTCGTTCATCAATTTATTCACAAATCCATCCATCCACAAATCTAACTATCTATGCATCCATTGATCCATTTATTCACATATCCACCTACAGTATTTATCAATTTATTCTCAAATCCATCCTTACAATTTTTTTACAAATCCACCCATCCAATTTTTCACAAATCCATCCATCTGTCCGCCCGTCCGCCCATCCGTTATTTAACATGGGATTTAATTGACTGTAGGAAAGAACACAAGATTGCCTTGAACATATATGTATTCTCAGAAAACCATGAAAGAAGATCTTTCCTAGCATGCCTCTGGGTTCAATGGCAAGAAAATGGGGACAATTGTATATAATAGCTCATGTCTACAGTATACTCTGTGATTTATAAATTCATCAGCCTCTTTTTTAACAGTGTATTTACCCATATGGCCTGTTATATTACATAAAGCTCTTAGTTTATATGAAATGTGCAAGTTTTTATTTTTATTTTATATGAACCAAAAATTAAAAAAATGAAACAAAAGCTATCAACTTATTTTGATTTACAGCGATTTAGAGAGCCCTTGTGTGATTGCAGTGGTCGTTGTTGTTCCTGGCCGCTGTTTTTGTTTTGTGTAAAGGACGAGAGAACCTCAGTGCTTTCTGCTTACGGATGCTACATCAGCACTCCTGCCAAACTGATGAGAGATGGGCTGATGTAGACGCAAAGACGGCCTGTACCTACCAATCAGACCATATCAGGAGATGTCCCAACAGACAGACGCCCGCGTACAGCTGATTCACAGTGAAGAGAGTAGAGCGTGCAGGACTGTGTCCCTCAGTAAGATTTCCCAAACACCAGCAGATGATGTTTCTTTATTCAGGCATGAAAGATAGATGAAAACACTTTGGGAATGTGTGACATCATGCGTATATTTATCTCATCATTTTATGATTTCATGATTGTCTTAACCATTTTCCCCAACACATCCTTTAATGCATAGTAACCACTCATGCTTCTCTAGCAGATTCTCTGCTTGTTTTTGCTGTCCCAAAGCATCTCCAGTTATTCTAAACACTGTGCAGATTTGAAAATCATGCTTTCCCCCGTTATGGTTGAATCACGGAAGCTACACCAGTTACTTTTGCCAAGAGATTTATATTTATTATTACATGTGTCAGACAGAGAGAAACAGGCATAGAAGAATAAGGTTACATGAGAGGTTCTCTGATTCCCATTTCTCGGCTCCCTCACGCCATCATACCAGCTGTAATGGTTTATCTGGGTTTCTCCTCCCTCACCCCGTCATGCCTTTATGTTTCTCTGAGTCAGTACAGTAAGGATTGAGCTTATATACACCACTCTGGGACTTACAGCTTCATTGTAAGGTAGAAAAACATGTTGCTTATGTTTAAAATGGAACGTATACCTCATGCTTACACATGGTTCAATCCACTTTCCCTCTGTGTATACATTAGTGGTACATTTGCATCAGTTGAAACATTCATTTCCTTGTAAAGAACATGCCAACTGTACACATTTTAAGTATCATCATCAGTTGAGTGTTGCATTGCACACATACTTGTATGTAAAATATAGCTCATCCCATTTCTCTGCTCAGCACACATTTACAAAATACTCTGACTTCACAAAATACATTATGAAAATATTATGAAAATTAATAAAGAAAAATAATACTAAAAAATAACATTAAACAGTATTTTTTTGTCTTTACACTGTCACAATATTTTGAGTGGCACTGGTTGGACTGCAATAATTAGAGAGATGGAGAAAACAACATAATTTTCAACTCTATCAGTGCACACTTGCTGCTTGCATGACTTACACTAGACAAGAAGGCTGCTGTATTGTTAAGTCAAGTCAAGTCAAATATATTTATATAGCGCTTTTCACAATACAGATTGTATCAAAGCTGCTTCACAGTGTCAATCAAAACAACTTAACAATGTTTGTTTATTACTGGAAAAAAGACATCCAAGTTTGGTAGAGCTGATCAATGGTATGATTGATTAATTAATTTGAATATCCCCAACTGAGCAAGCCAAAGGCAACAGTGGCAAGGAACCGAAAAACTCCATCCAGTGACCTAATGGTGTCCTAACACCCCATCAGATGACCCAATGGAGAAAAAAAAACCTTGGGAGAACCCAGGCTCAGTCGGGGGCCAGTTCTCCTCTGGTGTTTATGAACTAGAGGCCGAATTTACAGTAACTGTAAGATAAAAAATTTATATGAATGCCTGGCTAAATAGATGCGTCTTCAGTCTAGTTTTAAACTGGGAGAGCGAGTCTGAGCTACGAACAATATCAGGAAGGCTATTCCAGAGCTTCGGAGCTAAATGTGAAAATGCTCTGCCTCCTTTGGTGGATCTGGATATCCTAGGAATGACCAGAAGCCTCGAATTTAGTGATCTTAAAGAGCGCGATGGATTGTAAGGCGATAGAAGATCCGTTAAATAGACTGGAGCTAAACCATTTAGAGCTTTATAAGTCAAAAGCAATACCTTGTATTTAATACGGAACTTTATAGGTAACCAATGAAGTGATGATAAAATCGGTGTTATATGATCATATTTTCTTGATCTAGTAAGAACTCTAGCGGCTGCATTTTGGACTAACTGTAGCTTGTTTATTGAAGATGCAGGACAACCAGCTAATAAAGCATTACAGTAATCTAGTCTCGAGGTCATGAATGCATGAACTAACTTTTCTGCATCAGAGACTGATAGCATATTACGTAGCTTAGCAATGTTTCTAAGGTGGAAAAAGGCAGTTTTTGTAACATATGAAATATGCTTTTCAAAAGACAGGTTGCAGTCTAATGTAACACCCAGGTCTTTTACTGTAGCGGATAAAGTAACAGGGCATCCTACTATACATCCTACCCCGTTCGAACCACTCCGAACCACTCCGAACCATGCACCTGAAACAGCTCTCGCTCAAGACTGCGCTCTTGCTGGCACTCGCCTCGGTCAAGAGAGTGGGCGACCTGCACGCGCTTTCGACAAGCGCTGCCTGCCTAGAATTCGGACCTAACGACTGCAGGGTCGTCCTTAGACCGAAACATGGGTATATTCCTAAAGTGCTCACCACTCCCTTCAGAGCACAGGTTATCTCCCTAACTGCGCTATCGTCTCCAGCAGACGAACACGACGCTAATCTACTCTGCCCCATTAGGGCTCTCAGAGTGTATTTGGAGCGTTCTGCCCTATTCAGACAGACAGAACAACTGTTTGTATGCTTTGGCGGCCGTACGAAAGGTTCTGCCATTCCACCAGGAGTGTGGCTTCTTCTTGGGCATGGTCGAGCGGGATACCGATCGAGGATATTTGTGCGGCAGCAGGCTGGGCCTCACATTCCACATTTATCAGGTTCTACAACCTACAGGTCCCGACATTGCATCCCAATGTACTATCAGCATGATGCTATTTGAACTACGAGTTCGTATCTAGATTATGTATGTGCTTGTGTCACACTGAGCGCCTTCTAGCCGCTCTGTATTTTTTCCCACATATAAAGCTCGCCTCTGCCGGCTAGTTGGATGATAACTTTGCTTTTCAGCTCAGGCACCTGCCTCTGGCTATCATAAGGCGAAGTTCAGCACGCACGGCGTTTTGCATGGTGTTCCCATGCAATAGGTCCCACTTACGCAATAGGAGAGACCTCTCGAAAGGGAACGACTCGGTTACTGATGTAACCTCGTTTCCCTGAGAGGAGGGAACGAGTATTGCGTAAGCTGCCGTGCTTGTGCTTGGTTAGTTCGCTTCAGTCGTTTTAACCTAAAGAACTCTCATGACGGGGCGCCCAATATATAGCTCTTGGCCACGCCCATCTTGGCGGGCTCTGACGCGCGCGGGCGCGAAGTGCGCTCATTGGTCACGCATTCAGAGTCGCCCCGTCATTGGTTCGAGCAAGTTGCCGCAGCACAGCCAATGACCGAGCTGCCTTCGTTCATTGCTGTCAGCTGTGCAGCTGCAATGCGTTTTACATAAAGACTTCAATATTCTCGAGAAAAGGAGTTTTCCCATAGCGTAAGCTACTTACGCAATACTCGTTCCCTCCTCTCAGGGAACCGAGGTTACGTTAGTAACCGAGTCGTTTTCAGATACATTTAATTCAAGTCTCAGATATATTTCTCTTTATCTAATCTCTCTGTTTGCTTTGATCTCATTGTACGTCTAAGAGAAATAATTGATGTTTTTCTCTTGGCAGGGCTGATTTCAATTTTAGTGTGCTTTATTGCCATAAAATATTTCATTAAAAATTGGTATTTAGATGTATTTGTCTTAAATTTACATACAAATACAAAAATGGTGCAAAACATTATTAGTAGTAATAATAATAATGTATGGTGTTTTGCACTATTTGTATAATTGTATCCAAATTCATTAGCAATCTAGATAATAATATAAAACAGTTACACAAAGGAACATATCAATTTAAAAAATAATAATAATATTAAAAATAGATTAGCAAAAGTATAATAGTTAACATTTAAATTAGCAGTAGTAAAATAGAAACATTGATTTAGACAGTCTCATGTTTTTTATCTTCTTATTTTCTTCTAACAGAGATTTTCTTAAGATTTATTTACAGACATACATGTAGGCCTGTCAGATAAACACAGTAAGTGACACACTACACTCTCAGTCTCAGAATTAGCACCAACTTTTGTACTTTTCCAGCTAACAGGAATACTAATTATTCCTGCTCTCCCTGCTCTTATCCATAGGCTGCATGAATGCGCAGGGAGTTCTCGCCCAGAACGGAATCATACTGCCAATCCAAACTGTATGCTAATTGTATTTGACGATAGTGGTCCTGACAGAAGTCACATCTTCAGGCGCAGATCTTTACAAGCAACTGCAGTTCAAAAATCAGATTCGGCAATAAAAAACTATTTCTCAAGTGCAGATTTTCCGTGTGTCCTAGTTTTCCTGTATCACTGTTGCAATGAGGGCAATATAATGTATAGTTGTAGTGGATGGACACATTACAAAAGAACAAGTGTTTGTGTGTGGAGAGAGAGAGAGAGAGAGAGAGAGAGAGAGAGAGAGAGAGAGAGAGAGAGAGAGAGAGAGAACAAGACACTCAAAGTACTTTATCAGTAATTTCCTTATACAGACATGTTTTTATATAATATATATATATATTTTTTTTTAGAAATATGACAACAATCAAATAACCCATATAGGTAGAGATCGCACTGTCAGAGAGTTTGGGAACATTCACACATTAAATTGGACTATATACACATAAACATATTAGAGTTTTTAAATCAAACAATGAGCATTAAGTGTTGTCAGGGTAAGGCCTGCCCACTTGGTCCAACGAGAGAGAGAGAGAGAGAGAGAGAGAGAGAGAGAGAGAGAGAGAGCAATGGCCCCTCAGGACCCGCTGTTCCAGCCTCTTTGATGCTCTTGTCAGCTGTAAAACCATTGGCCCTGTTATCACCGTTTCCTCTGTTGCCAGGGGAGACCATGTTGCTACACTGACGAAACTTGTTAACACTGTGTTTACCTATCACATCGTCTCATGTTTGACTTTCTCTTATTGTTTTTATCTCTCTCTCTCTCTGATGGATCCTAGAGGCTTTTTAAAAATATATATATTCTAATGCCGAATGACTTTAAAAACAAAGCTCTGAATGTTTCTGATTCTCATTGGGCCTCATTCTTAAAAGCAGAAAGAAACCCTTCCTACTTAAATTGTTGCATCTCATAGGAAACTAAATCACAAATGAGAACTCTTTAATATCTCTGATGAGATTAAATGGACAATAGAGCAAATAGTTTGCAATCAAAACTCAAATAGTTCTCATAAAATTCTTCGAAGACTAAAATAATTTGAGCTGTGCTGTGTGCGTTCATTTCACATCTATGGCCCTGTTTACACCTGGTATTAAGATGCATTTTGGTCGATCGGATCACACATTCCCGTTTATATAGTTTCTGTGTTAGAAATCAGGAATGTCAAGAGAACATTGTGCATTGTCCGCTCGTGAGGTTCCTGGGAACATTGTTTTCCATCTTCAAACCAAACTTGGGTCTTCAGCCGGCAAAGTTTAAATCCCGTCTGGCTAGCGCTCTTCCCATAATGTTTACACATTAGTTCAGTAGACGGAGAGTAGACGGTCTTTTGTGGCTGTTTGAATACATTCGACCACATGAGCGTTCACACTACGAAAACAATCCGGTCGAATGTGTTTTTAACTACCTCTGAAATTGGTCAAAAGTGGACAAGCGAAAAATGTCTTAGACCCCGTTTATACCTGTATTTAGCGTCGTCGACTTGTGATCCGATCGACCAAAACACATCTAAATACCAGGTGTAAACCGGGCCTACAGTACATGTCATTGGTCTCCACTCCATTATGTCTCCTGAGCTTTTACAAATTTGTAGTATAAAATTGTCTTATAAGTATGTTTTGTTTATGTTTCACAAATGTGGCCCATTGACTCTACTTAAAAGTATTTATCAGTTCAAGATTTGTGTCCTGAAAGGTGCTTGAGAGAGGTTAGATACGTAAGGTATCCGTTTTGGCTGAAACAAGGGGCGTATGTGCTGAAGAGCCGGAATGGTGGCACTTTTCCTTTATAATCTCGCTTTTGAATTTGTCGCTGCTCCAGCTACTATCAACACTAGCAGGTAGTCAGGGATAAGAAAGCAAAGAAGCTGTTTTTTTGAAGAGTCTCAGCTGTTATAGAGGGTCTGGCAAATTAGATAAAGGAATGAATTGTGTTGGTGGGACTTTGTCTGTCTCCAGATGTAAGTAGATGGACAGGTAGATGCACTAATTCAAAGTAAACTTTCTTACTGGTGCGGTATGTACAGTATGTGAGTTTTGCACCAGCTAACAGTGCCACTCATCACTGTACATACCCACAATTCCCTTCATCCCTTGAGATTTGAAGCACACCATATGTTCCATACCTTCACACAGACTCAAATTATTTATCATGAAACAGATGTCATTTTCCCGTTGACTTTGAATTGTTAGCATTTGTTTTTGAGCTCATGATATAGAGTTCATTTACAATATCATACATAATTCATGCAGCAACGCAGCAACAACAGAACACAATATGTATCGCCATGATTAATATTATTTACATCATTTTTTTTTTTAAAGACATTCATATCACTTTGTTATGCTAGAGTAATATTTGGATAATTTAAATAAATCATAATTGTTTTATATTAAAGTAAAACAAAGGCATAATTTATATTAATAGTCTTTTTCATTTAAAGGCATTCATATCGCAAGCGCTAATGTTTTGTTAATCAAAATTATAAAATAAATATAGGGGAAAAACACATTTCGTCATCATTTTCTGATTCTCTTGTTGTTTCGAAAACATCTTACTTGCTACTTCAGAATTAAAAAAAGGCCAGCCAAAAAAAAAAAAGAGATACTTCAAAAATGGAAACTCTGTTGTCATTAAAATTAGGCAAATAAGGTGCGTCACAAAGACGTCACTTTAAGGGTGCTGCCCCAGTGACCAGCTTTGGACCCCTAAGGGTACATCTTTTCTGAGAGTGATCAAACCCTGAATGAGGTAAACCTGTATGGAACACAGAAGCTTAGAATGACATCTGGGTGAGTAAATGATGACAGAATTTAAATGTGTGGATGAATTATCCCTTTAACTCATTATTCACTTAAAATCTCCCCCTCCATAGCTCTCAGATATCATTTGTTTTAGTGCACACCTGACCCGGTGCACCCAACTTGATGTCAATGTTTCAGTCTTGTCTTGTGACGGATCAAGATGCACCAGGTTCAAGGTTTGTTCATGATCCAGTTAGACTGGAATTGTGGAACGGGCTGTGACGTCACGTCCCATTTTTGTTTGCTGTAAAATATTAAGTGGGACTGATGTCTGTGAAAGCCTTCCAGCACACACTTGGAGCAGCACACACATTTCAGAGATGCAGACTGGTGTTTGCTGTCAGCATTGATCAGCTGGATGAGTGGGAATGGCCCAGTGTGTACAAACAGATATTGCTTCTCACTTCCCTGACGATTCTGTGATGGGGAAAGTTTATTCAAAATATTCCCTATTTAAATCCTTAATACACGTTCCTGGTGTTTTGTAAAGAAGAAGGTTTTCTTTATAATCTTTCAAAATGTTACTTGTTCTGCCTCTGAAATGACTTTCAGAATGATTTTTTTTCAGATATGTTCATGAAACCCTCTTAAGTTTTACAATCTGTCTCTATTCTGGTTCATTCATTGTGAAAGATATTTAGTCTTAAATAATTTAAGATTTATGTATTTGAATTGCATATTAAACTTCCATTAATTTGAATTATAACATAAACTACTTAAATGAATGTGATGCAGTCATACATAAATGGAACAGGTAAGTTAACAGGTAACAGACTTACCTGAATAATGCATCTTGATAATGATTATTTCAATCAACTCTCAAAATAGTTTAGCATGTTATTGAAAATGGCAATTTTAATGTATATGGTCTTGGCAGATTAGATCTGTTTCTGCAGTGCATGCACTTTCTACTGCTAATAGACACACAGACATGCTGCTCTGAGCATGAATATACATACATAAATCCCAATGTTTGTCTCAATGAAAATCTCGCTTCTCATTATTGGTTGCTAATACAGTTTCATGTTGACTTTAAACTCATCTGAAGGTTAACGATGGCAAAGCTAAGGTTTGTTCTGTGGCTTTGGGTTTATTCTCCTTGATTTTCCTCTGGATTGACATTGATTAAGAAATAATATGGGGGGAAATGAGGTCAGCCTCGCTGCTGGTGATTGGTTGTTTATCTACTTACTCAGGCAGTTTTTGTCTTTGTGTTTTTGCTGATATCATTCTGAAGAAAGAACGATCAAACACCCCGTGAGCATTGTGGTGCTTATTAACAGTCCCTGAGCTGCTGCTAGCAGCCTTGGTCAATTTTGTATGCTGTCCAGAGCTTTTCTTTGAGGAGACAAGCCGTACCTGAAGTGCTCTTTTATGTAGGCACAGCGGAAAGTACAGGGTAAAGCCCCAAACCCCAAAGCTAAAATAGGAGTCCAACCAATACGATGACCTGTTCAAAGTATTTGATGTGTTAGCGCCCCTGAATTGGCTCCTCAATCCTTATCAATCTGTGATAAGTGTATCAAAAGCTATTTTACTTTTTCAGACAGCTGTTAGTAAGTGTTGAGATCAGGTTGTGCTAGCTTTTGATTTTTGCCCTTTTTTTCACTTTTGTTTTATTGAAAGCTGGGACAAAGACAGTCAGAACGGACCACTTGAGACCAGTATAAATTCTCATGCTGGTCCAAGCTGGTCCATCTATCAGAATAGTGTTAAGCAAAACTTAGATTGCCAAATGATTTCAGCAAATTTCCTACACTCAAAAGTTCAAATGTTTTTATTATTATGATTTTTATATTTTGAATAATGTTAAAGTGACAGTAAAGACATTTATTACATTACACAAGATTTTTTTCTTCAAATAAATTCTGATATTTCTATTGATCAAAGAATCCTGAAAAAAAAGAACAACTGAAAATCAGCATATCAGAATAATTTCTGAAGGATCATGTGACACTGAAGACTGGAGTAACGATGCTGAAAATTCAGCTTTGCATCATTTGTTATTTGAAACTATAATAATAGTTTATAATATCACTGTTCTTACTGTATTTTTTTTTTTATCAAATTAATGCAGTGTTGTTGGGCAAAAGATAATTGTTTTAGAAAACAATTAAAAAATAAACAATTATAAAAGTAAAAAAAAAATAAACGTACCGACCCCAAACTTTTGAATATGAACATGTAATTGTTTTATTTGTAAAGACACAAATATTTTGCTGCAATTTATATCTGCATATATAGTATTTTTAAATTTATTGCTAATATACTTTGCTTAGTATGCTAATTTTATGTATGCACTATACAGGGAGTGTCACATTCTTGGATAACCTTCTACATTTTCTGTATACAACAGATCACACTTCATAGAGAATCCGATTAATTTCAATATCACAATTTAACTGGACCAGCCTGTCTACAGTCCGGTAAACTTAAAGCCGTTTTTTGCAGCAGGCTGCTGTATAGTCACATCACTTACATCTTAAAGTTAAATTCAGAGCTTCTGAATTAATGATCAACACTGTAAGTTCTTGTTTGCGCTAATCCCCGATCTCTAATCGCACAGGGGCCTCGCTAAACTGGTGGCATCTCTAACTTATGACAGGAACATGACAACTGTGGGTTCACTCAGACTAATTGTGGATGTATCGAGCCACGCTGACATGATGTATAATTTTCCACACAGAGAAATGGAAGGAGGGCTGAAGAATGCCGTGTTGGGAAACGGTTTGACAAAGTGTGACAGTGATAGAAGCCGGCTTCTCTCTTTGCTCTGGGCCTGCTGCGATAGAGGATAGCAGGTTGTTTGCGCGTTCAGAGCAGCGCTGACAGGGATTATCGAGGGGAGAGACGGAGGACGGTTGCAAAGAGCTGTTCTTGCAATTCAACTGTGTTTTCTTCTCTGCAGCACATCCTGAGCGTTGCGCTGACACCAAAATAGAGCTCGGCGCTCGGATGTGTGGACGTTTCACGGAGAGGTGGCCATTTAACGAGAACACGTATAGACCGGGCCACGCTTTTACACTGCTTGACCATCGACTGAAAATCCAACACCGTGTTCCTGGAAGGACCTTTAGCCTTAGGTGTGCTTTCATTGTAGGCAGTGAAAAGCATGCGTGATGCTGATGTGAATATACCAGTGAACTGCCGTCCCCGGGCACTAATAGCGTATTATAGTGGATCACACTATCTACAGGCTCTAGTGAATAATCGAGAATGATTACAGTTCTGTAGAACAGTGTCTAATTCGTTTGAGATCCGGGTCGGATTTGACAAAATGTCACCTTATGGGGGAAAAGTTTTTATTATTATTACGTGCTCCTCTACTAGAGCTTTAAAACTTTTAAGATCAACTTCATGCTATACTTTAATAACCAATATTGGGGAGAACAAATAGAATTTACTGATTTCATTCACCGGAGGCCTATAGATACAAGACATGTACATATGACAGTGCTAATTAAGAACTGTTAATCAAAGAATAACATTCCTCAAAGAAAACCACTCACTGCTCTTGGCTGACTGACTTTAGCTTTAATAAATCATCTAACTTGAATATTAACACAAAGTACGACCTAAAAAAATGCTCTGCAAGTTTAATTACAGACCTGCTTTTCAGGCTCCAACAGCACTGAACCAGTATGTATCTAATAATCACTCGGTGGAGACTTGGTAACAGTAATGAAGTTGACTTGTATAATGTTATTCCTTGTATTGTGCACCATTATTATTATTGACTTAAGTGATTTCCAACTTCAAAGTAGAGTTGGAAATAGTTTGCACTGGGACCACAGTTCCAATTTTAGCATGATATCACAGATATGCCAAAATGCTGCACGTAATTAAAAGAAAGTGCTACCGCTTTAAGATGAGAGGAGAGGTTTTGGTGTCTGTCCTGCTGTTGCTAAAAATAAAACACTATATGAACATGGAAATGGACGGGAATGTTTTGTAGCATATTTTACTTTTAATTTGTACCTCTGATCATTCCGTGGGCTGGATTGAACTCCTCCAAGGGCTGTATCTTTGACATCCCTAGTCTAGAAGAGTGTATCATGGCAGATTGAGCTAATTAAGAAAACACAAAGGAATTAAACCAGGGCTACGAAATAAGTTTGGCTGGTTAGCATGGCCCCATTAACCCCTGCTGGTAGATGCTGTAACTACACCATCTGGTTCTAAAAAGCATCTCTGTTGTCAGCCGTTCAAAATGACTGTATTCTGACAAATGAAAATGTGAAGCAGCCAACATACACAAGCCTTCAGAAGTTTAGTGTTTTTTAGTCTCTGAAGTGTCTTATGCTCAACAAGGCTGACTTTACTATATCAAAATCATTTTTTCAATTTAAAATTTCTATTAGAAAGTTCTCTATTTGAATATATTTTAAAATGTATTTGCCTGATGACAAAGCTGAATTTTCAACATCATTACTCCAGTCTTTAATGTCACATGATCCTTCAGAAATCATTTTAATATGCTGATTTGCTTCTCAATGAACACTCCTTATATTATCAATGTTGAAAATAGTTGAGCTGCTTCATATTTTTTTGGGAAATCATGATACATTTTTGCATAATTGTCTTTCTTTACTGTCACTTTCTATCAATTTAATGCCTTTGCTGAATAAAAATAAAAAAATGTTAAGGCCCAAAACTTTTAAGAGATTAATCACTATTTTCAAGACTGCTATGAGTCCACAATGATGTCTGTACTGAGCCACTGACTCCCTGGCCTCCATGAACAGAATGCCCCTTCTTTTCACATCATTGCAGCATTTCCAAACATGTCTTATTTGTCAGGGACCAGCTTAAAGTTTCATACAACATTAGTTTGGGAGAAAGTCACAATTAAGGGATCTGAGCGGCGAGCGAGTGTTCAAGCAGATGCTGAAATGTGTTTTGTGGAGAATGTGAGCCGTGTCTCCACTCCTGGCTGTCACTGTCAGAGGCACGGCTGCCGCGCGTCACAAAGACAAACTCAGCCTAATAATATTTAATCATAACAGCGCTCAGAGCAACACAACAGCAATCCAATATTCCTCCGCTCCTTTCCTCTCTCTCGCACAGTCGTTCTGAGTCAGGTGTGTCAGCGTGCGATAGATTAGAGCTGTGGGACTACAATAATGGGGTTTAGCTCATAATACGATTGCCTTGGTTTTAGTGCAGATTACATATCTAGTCTGCATGACCAGAGAAGAACCCTTTAACACAGGTAATTCCATCAGCTTTCATCAGGTTTTGGTGTATGTGTGCGTTCAAACACACACTTTAGGGACCAGGCAGAAATGTGGCCATTCAAGTTCAAGATTTAATTTTGTTTAACCTATAAAGTTTTTAATTGGATTTTGTTTATTTTAAATGAAAATCCATTGTTTGCCTGGGCCTGGCATTAACTTTTTTGCTCATCAGCCACTGTGGCAAGTGGTTTTCCAAAGTGACTAGCAGAGTTGGGTATAACGCGTTACAAAGTAATGTTACTGTATTCTAATTACTTTTCATGATAACGCAGTAATGTAACTCATTTCATTAAAAAATGTATGTAATTTGATTACAGTTACTGATGTAAATACAATTAAGTTACTTGCATTACAAATGTATTGTTAAGAAAAAAATATTTAGTAAAATGCATTTCTAATCACGTTTGGCCGGCTGCATCCTTTAATGAATTACCGGAGAACGCGCTTCATGAGGCACACACGCACACACACACAAGGTCTCTCGCTCTCTCCGCCATGCGCGCGCTACACGGTTAGGTGCACAGTCTCTTCTGTCTCGCATGCCCGCTCTTGCTCGCTCGCTCTAGATTCCGGGAGATTTTAACTAATTTGCGGGAATCAGGGAGCCTCTATGTATTCTTGTAATTTTAATAGGTTTTCAAAGTAACTAAGTAATCTGTAATTAGTAATCTGATTACTTTTTACATGCAGTAATCAGTAATGTAATCAAATTACAATTTTAAAGTAGTGATTAGTAATTTGTAGTGGATTACTTTTTTTGAGTAACTTACCCAACACTGACTAGCCACTTAGCATTTTCACTTGCCACATTTTTTTCACAATAAGCAGCGGAAATAACTAAATTTAGTACTGAGGGGCGGCTTTATGTGCGTGCACTTTATGTGTGAGCACAAAATCTGCGGGAATTAGTAAAATTATGCGCAATTCGTGCAATCCCATGCTAAGATTCAAACCCTAACACCAACAATATTGCTCCAGAGCAAACGAAAGTGAGGGCAGGCTAGTTTGTGTGTCACTTACTGTCGGAGAGATGAGAGAGAGACAAATCGCGGGTATTGTGTATATATTCTACGGAAAATGAGTATTGGAAGTGCTTTGGATATTTCAGGATCGATATGTATCGAAAAATCTATATTTTTGACAACACTGCATTTACTTAGTTAATACTTAGTATATTATTTCAGATGCCTTTTAAAAAAGACTACAATTGAAAAATGTATATATTACATATGAAATTCAACCCGCCAACGTGGCTAGTAGGAGTGACAGCGTTACACGCCACTGCTGAAATACACCTGTATTTGGGGGGTCGTGAGTGTTAATGTCAAGCCCTGGTTGTAGCAGCCTCGTAAGAGTTGTAAAAAGAGCTTTGTTCATTGTTCAGACCGATAAAAACCTGTAAACCCAACTCTTGAAATTGCATAAAATCAGACAATTTGATTTAAGCTTGTGATTTTGAGTAAATTATTGCTATTTTTGTGAGCAATATGTGTCGGATGATTCGGGAATGGTCCGTGGGCGGGACGACTGAGGTTGAGACTACTTTCTGCATAACAATTGTTTCATAAAAAAGTTTCTTGGATCGTTGAACCGTACCAAATTTACACACTCTTCTCTGTCCTTGCCAAGATCAACTCGCCTACATATTAGACCGGCGTTAATTCCCTAGGTTGGAAATTTTAAAGCCGTGCTCCTGCAGTAATTGCAGTTCCTGATAATCTATAAATCATAGCTCTGAGGTCATCTCATAAGCTTTTATCAGCCCGAGATTAAGGAATACTCACATTTGCACCCCTCCTTCTTCTGTTCATCTCATTTTGAGGAAGACTAGCCACTGGAAAAGATTGATTATGCTTTCTTCACAACAACGCATTAGCTCTATAACGTGTAATTTTGTGGCGTCCAAATGAGGGCAGGGTTATTTGCGACTGAGAGCAGTTGTCATACCAAGACTCGAGCATTGTTTCTTAAGATAAAATGGTTAAATGACAATAAAAAAAGATCACACCAGTTGTTAAAGCAATTTTAAACACTCTGAGGTTTAGAGCCAACATGAAAGTGCTTATACCTTACTTTTCCTCAGTAATCTGACTTATTGAAACAGGATATTCAACAAGAAAATGTATTAGAGAGGAGAGGCATCAGTCAGAAAAGAAAGTTATTAGACTTTTATGAGAGGTTATGATTGATTTCATAACACCACACTGATAATCACTTACAGTAAGACTTGCAACTCGGTTGGTAACTTGTATTTGGAAGGTAAATGGGGGCTCTGCATGGGCAACACTATCACACACCCTATCACACAACATCATAGCAAAATTTGGTTGTGCAGCAGACAGATCATCAGCTCGATTCATCACAGACAATTTACCGCTTGACTGTCCTCTGAGTTGAGACACATTGGTCTGCCTAACAAGCTGGCAGCTCTGTGGCAAATAACATGACACTGATGATGACTATGCTGGAATCTTTTGTTCTGTTTAAAGCATGATGACATTTCCAGCATTCAGCGAGGGGAATGTTGTCAGGCGCAAAATGTTCCCTGCTTTTTTTTTTCTTTTGTTTCTGTTTTAATGGTAGATTTAATGCTAATGTTCTACTAGGAGTTCAA
Source organism: Gila orcuttii (assembly GCA_026230005.1). Taxonomy (NCBI): domain Eukaryota; kingdom Metazoa; phylum Chordata; class Actinopteri; order Cypriniformes; family Leuciscidae; genus Gila; species Gila orcuttii. The sequence goes on from JAPDVR010000011.1 coordinate 5,894,720, forward strand.
GAGACCACAAGACCCTTTTAACTCTTTACCTGCCATTGACAGAATTTCGCGTCATTTATGATACCGCTTCCCCGCCATTGATGGAATTTTTTCCGGTTATCCATGTTTTTACTGTTATGCAGTAGGGGGCGCTGTTGCGAATCTTCTGAAAGAGTACAGAATCTCCGGATCAAAACACAGGCGAATAAGAAACAGAAACAAGCAATAGAAGCTTTTCTTATGCACATGTAAATTAATCATCAAACATATGATTGGGCAAGCTTTGGGGATGTTGATGGACTCGATCAAAAAATGTGATTTTCTCAGCTTTTTATTAAAAAATTAGCTTTTTTTTTAATGAAACTTACCCAAATTTAAGTGTTGATGAAACATAATGCATTAAGACAGAATAAAGCAAAGGCTCTATTTTTTTTTCATTATTTAGATAAATTGTATGTTTGGATATCCATGCCAAAAAAAAAAGAAAAAAAATTCTTGGCACCATGAAAGTTTTGTAAAATTATCCAAAATGCTAGGGCTGGCTGGCAACTTTTTTTAAAACCACTGGCGGGAAAAAAGTTAATAGCTGAAAATATGTAATTAGCATTGCATATTAATTTTGAAGTAATTCACTTTTGAGAATAAATGTTTTTATGCACAAATTTTATATTAAATAGAAAATGTTATATTTGTAATATCAATTTAAAATTTATGTTTTTGTTGTTTATAATATGACAATTATTGATCTGATTATAGTTATAGTTATAACTATAATCTATAATCTATATTTGTATTGCATTATAGATTATAGTTAATCAGATCAGGAGGACTCAACATTTTGAAGGGAAAATAAGGTCAAATTTGTGATTACTATTATTTTCACCAATAACTTTATGAAATCCAAATCATTAATAAGTCATCCTCAACTGAACATGATGGTTAAAAGAAAACAAATAGAGAATAGTAAAGACAAAAGTCAGTCAAATACGCCCTCCTGTATAATCTTATTACATGAATAAGTCTAGTTTTTACTCAAATAAAAGGTCTGAGATATTACCATACTGGTGCATAATTTTGGGTTTCGATGCATAAATTCATGCCGTCTATTGCCTGGAGATGGAAAGCAATGTTTCATACAAACAGCAGTTTTCTCCTTCAGAGTGTCTGCAATGAAAAAGAATCATGCATTGTTATTTTGTCCTTGAAGGGAACAAAATGCTTTCTGTATAAATCTACAAAATGAGGCTTTTCTGCTTCGAAGATGTTTAGAGGAAAGGATTTTCTGTGGTGTTTTATTGAAGAGCTGAGAGCTACTAGCAAGAGCTACTCTTGCTTTTCACATGTAGACGTTACTAGTTCAGTGATGGTCCATCATATTTATGACATGAATGATCCTCACACAATTGTGGATTGAAGTGGATTTGAAATAGATTTGAACTGGGGAACCAGACATTCCAGGACATCTTATTTCTTGTTTCATCCATTTCCCAAACTAGTGTAAATGAAATTGCAAGTAAAATTCATCTGGTTTTCTCAGTGTCATGGTGACGTTTACTCTGAACTGAGTGTGCGGTTGTGATTTGTGTGTGAAAACATTCATCACTGATTCTTTACCACAGTAAAACACATTTTAGATACAGAGATTTACATCGTAACCTAACCAGATGCGATAACATTCCAGTGACAAGCAATTTGTCTGTCCACACCAGACGCGACACGACTACAAGACTCGACAATATCAATCAAAACTCACAGCCAATCAGAAGAGTGAGAGGGCGGAGCAAGCACACGGCACTAACAATGAACAGGATATTCACATAATCAAATTCAGAAATATTACTCCTAACATTATAAAAAATATTTACTGAGTGACAGAAACAGACTTTGTCATAGAATACACTTATTTTTTCATATAGTTGACAGTTTGAACGTTCTTGTTTCTTTTATTTTATTTTCGAGATCTGAGGGGAATTATCCATTGTTGCTTTCAGTATGGAAGGTCATGTAAAATGATATTCAAACTCACATTAAATTATTTTAACATTAAAAAAAGTGCATAATCAGTATCTGAGATAATCATTGTCTGATTAACTCTGGTTAACATGTCTCGCGTCTGGTTAGGACAGAGTGTTAAACTAATATTTTTATGACAAACTAACGACCTTTACTTTCCATAAATTGTTATGATAATTAGGGTAAATTCCTACTTTTATATAGGAGAAACGCAGTCCGTCTCAAATTCTGTTTCGCTGTACAGAAGGACAGAGAACTGTTCAAGTCAGGAAGGACTAGTGTGAAAAATATTTGAGGAAAAATAATCATTGTGACCTTTCGATGCATGTGAAAAGTGTAAATTGCAAGTTAATATAGACCTGCATAGCATCTAAAATGGATCCAATTTGCTTATGCAAGTTTGATTTCTGTGACATAAAATTAATGTATATATTTACATCAGTTTATTGGGATATCCGCACTGTCAGAGTGATACATTGAAAGAAAGTTAGCAGCACTAATTAGAATATGTTAATGTTAAATGGATAGTTCAGCCAAAATTTTAAAAAAATTTGTTTGCTACTTTCCATGCTGTTATGAATAAAAATATTGATTTTAGATAATAAAATACCTAAAAAACTACACATTGTCCCTTTAACTATCATAGTTTAAAATGTTAAAGGTTCCTAATTTTGTTTTGGAGGTCTCCTTCAATAGATTTACATGTATTAAAAAAAAAAAACACTCTAGTCAGAGTCTGAAAATGGTTCGTTTGAAGATTCAGTCTCTCTAAACCTCTCCTTTTCAAAAGCCTATGCTCCGCTCTGATTGGTCAGATGGCTCAGTCTGTTGTGATTGGTCGACTACTTGCAGCACGTGCTGGAAACGAAACGCCCATTACCATACCTGGATTTAATCTCCGTAGGCTTCCTCAGCGCTTGAAACAGTGATACGAACAGTAATAATCCATATAGGCCTCATCCTTTTGAAGTGCATGCTTAGTGGATTTGCAGTGCTGAAAACTGTCTTTTTGATAAGTGTGTAACAAAAAAGTGAGACTGGAATTGTTGCCGACTCGTTTCTGCAGTTCAGAATCAGTTCTTTCTTTTAGGAGACAAAAGCTGCGTCCCAATTCAGAGGCTGCATCTTTCGAAGGCCGAATTCGAAGGCCGATTGCGGCACAGCTGCGCGACAAAGGCTCCTTCGAATAAGGCCTTGAAATGCATTCTTTGTTTCCCGGGCATTGAAGGATATAACAGATAGATCCTTCGCTACACAAGAATTAATTGTGCTCTGGTGACGACATAATTTTTTTGAGAGAAATTGCAGTATTACACTTTTTAAATGTAAGTATTGGGTTTCAACTTACTTGAATATCTAATGATACAAATGTAAAAATTGAAAAGCGTTTCAAATGTTGACTTATATTGTTAAAATATTTAGAAAGTTCAAAAAAAGTCTAGTACAGATGTTACTGTCACTCATCAACGGCAGATGTTTCAGTTAGGCGAAAATAACAATCATTCATAAGCTAGACCGTCCCATTTTACAATGCTCGGACCGACCTTTGCGGCCATCGAAAGTGTGGCCTTTGAAGGATGCAACCTCCGAATTGGGACACAGCTAATAACTTGATTTGTTGTGCACTTTGATCTTTTAAACTTTGCAGACATTTTACATTCACAAACAGCTAAATTACACACTGCATGAAAGGTAATATTCGAAAAGCACTTCAGGGCACTTTAAGTCAGACCTCTCTTCTCAAACTCTCCACTCTGTCTTGTTACTGCAATCAGTAGATTGAAGGCAAGTATCATCTCTGCTATATCCTTTATAGTGGTTATTAAAGATGGTTAAATATTGCTTCCCTCAGGTAATGCGGATTAAATGATGTGCTGTGTGCAGGTAGACTGCAAGCTGAAATTACAATTGTTATGTAGTGTATGGGGGGAGGGAAGATGGAGAGCTCATGGTAATTACGCTGCTGAAATAACCAGATAGGGTTTTATTACCAAATTTCTCCAGGCGGCTGCTAATGATCAACACAGGGAAAAAAAAACTCTTTCCTCACTATCTCATTCTCTGAAATGTAAAGTGTCTGCTAACGTGAATGTACAGTGGTTAAAGAGACTGTTTACTCATTTTAAAGCATTCTCAGGCTATAGTGTTAAGTGTAAATGATGGGCAGGGGGAAATAAAGAAACGGCCTTCACACTAATCAGGTGTTCTTCACCACTACTATGATATAGTGTGTATGTGGAATTGGCAAATGTCAAATAGGGAAACTAGAGGGCTATATATATATATATATATATATATATATATATATATAGAGAGAGAGAGAGAGAGAGAGAGAGAGAGAGAGAGAGACCCTGAGCTCCTGAGACCCGCGTCTCTCTGTAGGCAAGGGTGTAGTGCTGGTGCCTGCTTACGTCACGCAGTACCACAACATCCAATAGGAAAATTCAACTGCAGTAACCACCGTTCAACCTGAAGAGGGCAGCACTCAGACGTTTTACACCATATATTGTAGAATTAAAACACACTATACACAAAAATCAAAAAATGTACTCGAATCAATGAACAGCATTAATAAAGCCCCAGTCTTACAGATCATTAACTAAAAAAAGTTATTTTTAGTGTTTAGTAACCCTTTAATGTTGAAAACAGACGTTTAGGATTCTCTGTTGAATGCATCCTTGCATTAAAAGTATTAATCTCCTTTGACCCCAAACTTTTCAACGGTAGTGTATGTTAAATGTCATATGTAGGCTATTCATGTAACAATTATATAAATGTTATGAATGAAAGAGGTCAATGCGTATTACTGGAAATCCTATAGATACCTCAACAGACTTTCGCAGACCGCCTACATTGCGCTCCCTGACCGTCTGATCCATATTATACACAAAACTAGACAGCAATAGCAGAATATCTGATGCTGCTGGATCTGTGAAATGTCCCAGCCTCCAGTGCACCTAAGTCATGTTTATAAGGTAACGGATTGATCCAATGGTCACTTTTGAGGAACAACTAACCACTGGACTAGTTTGCCAGGTTAGTTGCACCAAACCTTTAAATAACATTCAAAGTGTTGTTTGAGGCACTTGGTAGCAAGAAAACTAGATATTTGGGAACTGTAATGTTATGTTATCTTTACTTTTGGATGGAAAGAAAGTCAGCTCACAAACGTACACACATTTCCACTAATTTGTTTTAGTGTTTTATTATTTATTATATATAAATTAGTCTAGTATTATGGTATACATTTCTTATTTTTTAAAGTCCCCCTGCTGTCCTAATTGTATCCCTTTAAACTCATTGAAATGTTTTTTTTTTCTTCATTTTTCCCCCCAAAATTCTTCATACCTTAAAATAGCTTGAATGTAACTCTACACCCTTGCTTTATTTAGTATAAGCGGTTCTATGAATATTCAAATTATCCCCGCCTCCACTCACTCACAGCAGCTCAGAGATCCACTCGTTGACGATCACACGTTTACATGATTGGTTACAAGGTAGTTTGTGACGTCAGAAACACCAGCGATTTCAAACCGTGTTTTTGAGACTGTCTTTGGTTCACTGCAGTTTTAAGGAGAAAATACTCAGCAATGGTGTTGACTTATGAATTTGCACATGGTTTGTCTTAAAGCTCATTAAAAACACCACATAGACGCATAACAAAATTAATAGCTTGATGTTCACCACAAAGGGGGACTTTAACTTATTTAGCCAGTCTGACATCTTGTCCAGAATGAAATGAAAGTCTATATCAGTAAGTCTGGTTACACAAACTAACCTTTACTTTACTGTGTTTGAAGCATGCACTCACAAACACACACAGTCATAGAGCTTGTTTAAATAGAGCTACTGCTCATTCTGCACTACACCTAGAGCGAGCGTGAATCTTATCCTCCCGCACACACACACATATTTACGTGTGCACATTTGCCTGTTCCCTGGAGGTGTCTGACTGCAGCTAGCGGGCTGCTAAGGGGCCTTAAAATTGGGAATGATGTGGCTGGAACATTTTCTTTCCTCTCTCTCTCTCGATCTCCATCACAGATGTGTACACTCTCCATTCTCTCATAATGGCAGTTCCTCAGTCATCGCTGTTTATCTCATGTCTTATGGGCAAATATGCATGTGAACCAGCTGAAATGCTTTTAAACAGCATGTCTGTGTGAGTTTGAGTGGGTCTGCGTGCATTTGTTTGGATGTGTGCATATGTATGAAGTGAATCCATGCCCCCCAGTCAGCTGAGCTGAAATCAGCCTAATTAAATGACAAAAGGAGGACAGGCGGTCTTCTCTTTCACAGCCTCCCGCTATTCTGCCTGACACACAGTTGTTCTGGCAGTACAGCTCTCGTGATTTACACACAATCAGTGATGGACTTTATGAATCACTCAAAGGGGCCTTGTTCTACATTTGTATTGCATTTTATTGTGAAGTCCACTTATAATCCAGTTTCTAGATGCTATAGTGTGATGTGTCTGAAATCCAGTCTGTCAGTGGCGTTTGTGTAAGGCTGCTTCCTATTTAAGGACCTAGAACACAATCAATTGAGCTTTACGGATATGCAAGCAAATATTTAATGACTTATTTACATAAAGAAATGTGATTAAAATGGATCAATTCTTTCAACTGCTCCATCAAACATATACGGTCCATATTTATTATTCTCTCCCCAACCCTCTGAACCACACAAACAGGATTTTGGGATATAATAAACAGGGATGGGTATGTTCAGATTGCATTAATACAGTACTACATTCATACTGTACATACATACTGGAACATACATTTTTAACGGTCACAAATCAAATACAGTACCTCTGACAGTGTGCGATTTCAGACACAGCAATGCTTTTGCTACTGGATTTTTTTTTGTTCTGGCTAACTTGATGTGAAAAATAAACAAAACACCCAAATTGCTATATGTTGAATAGCCATTCATATCATATGTTGTCAAAAGCTCAGGTCTTATGTCTTATTAATGCGTTGGTAGTTCTGAGATCATAACAGTGACACATTTTTGCTGCTGAAATTTTTTCATACTCATGTTTTTTTTTTTTTTTGGCAGCTGAACCTCTATAATCTAAATTATTTACTTGATTTATCCCTGATATTTAAAGTAATGTTAACCTTTCATAATTTAATGTACGAATGTTCACTTGTGAAATATTTCTGTCATTATATTTAATAACCTTTTGTATTTTTAAATTGTAATTTTTGTTTGATTTAACGCAGCATTGAGATTTCTATCAAAATCTCTGCAGTTCCCTCAAAAAACCCTAAGGGTTCACAAACCCCCGTTCTGTAAATTATATATTATGTGCTCACACAGATGTAGAGGATAATTGGCTCATTCATAAAAGGCAGGAGGTGAAGTTGTTTTATGAAATGATGCATCTGCATACAGCAGCATCAGGTGTTGGCCCGCCGTTCACTTCATCAATATGTGTGTCAGCAGTGAGAGACGCAGCTGTATGCAGGGTAATGTAGTCCGTTCCCCAGCCAGGAGCACACATTACACATGAGGGAAGAGAGAAGGCTGGAATGAGTTTATTCTTCAAAATGAGCAGATGATCCCAGCCTGTGTGTTAGACAGACGACACTATCATGCGACCACCTGCATTCACACGCTCCAAGACTTCAGTGTGTCATAAAATATACATGCTTTTATTGTACTAATGTTTGAGACATTCATACATTGGTGCTGCGAAAAAACATCGAAGAACATTTATTGTTAAGAAGGGAATAAAGGGTGACTTTTTAGTTTGTATGTGTCATTCTGTCTGTAGGATTCTGATGGAAGTTATTTGCTTGGCTTGAGCTTGTTGTTTGTCATGCTGTGTGAATGATATCCGTATAATACCAGGAATTTAGCATGTTTGCATAATCCATTTGCATAATTACAGCATTTGGGATCTGAGTCGCCTAATTGCATTTATATAGATGGCGACTGATGAGACTGATTCTAATCTAATGTCCTGGTAAAATGAGCAGGTAAAGGAATATGAAAGGACAAGCTGAAAAATGTGATAATATGGTTTCATTACTGAAGAAGAGTCAGAGACTCTCCTGTCAGAATGAGATAAATGCACACAAATGCCAACATAATGGCATAATTTGGGAAGCTCTGCATTTTCTTTAAACCCGGATTGATTGTAGAACGTCCTGGTTGCGTATGCAACCCACCGTTCCCTGAAGGAGGGAACGGAGGACGTAGTCGACGTCGACTGAATTGGGGATCACGCCAGGGAGCCTATCATCTTCGAGTCCTATTGAACGAGCCAATGTAATTGGCGTGCGTGATTCTCATCACTCACTCCGCCCCCGCGGCGCGGGTATAAATACGGAAGTGGATGCACGCACTAGTTGCTTTTCGCTGAGGAGACGAGCGTAACCCGGAGTCAGCGGTGGTCCAGCGGTAGTGGCAAGGGGACTACGTCCTCCGTTCCCTCCTTCAGGGAACGGTGGGTTGCATACGCAACCAGGACGTTCCCTTTCAGTCGATAACGTCGGACGTATTCGACGTCGACTGAATTGGGATCAACCTTTGAAAGCGCCACTAACGCTGCCAACTTCCAGTGCCTAAACAAAAGCCTCCTGATGACCGTGCAAATTTAAGGCGGGGATAGACAGGGCTTAGGCCAGGGAAGTCACTGCTGTTCCTACAGGACCACTGGGAAAGCGTTCCCTGTACATTGGAAGGAAGGGACGCTGCGGAAGCCACATCCAACCCAGAGGGAGGTAACGTGGAGAATACACATATGAACTGGACAAAAGCCGGGCAGTCTAACATATGGAATGTCACTGGGGTGGCTCCAGCCTAAGACGGGGGGAGACATACCGGACAGTGACGGCAGTGAGACTCTGCCGAGGGAAGACACGGGCTCGCCGCAGGTAGCCGTATCGTGGAAGAATACACATATGGGGTTGCCATAGGGACCGCAACATATGGACCCAGCCTAACACAGGTTCCACACTGCTTACGAGTGGTAGGCCTAACACCAGATGTTCCGCACGTCCGACGTCGGAGGGGTGTGGAGGAACTCAACAGGGTTCAATTTTAAAGGAACTCAACTGGAGTAGAAAGGCACACGTATCCAGTCCATAGGAGGGGAATGGCGCAGCAAGTCGACACTTGAACCGGGCTCAAAGTGAAACTAGCTTCATGAGAAGGGAGCCCACGGGAAGCAGCGGTTCAACTAGGTGTCGTCCAGCCCCCAACTCTAGAATCTGTTTAGCAAAGCTTCGTTAATGCCCAGGCGGAGCCCTTTACACTCATCAAAGAGGAGCTCAACACCTAAGTGGACATGTTGCATCTCGGATTTTTACCGAAATGAAGGCAAGCACTAAGTGCAACTTCGCATGGAAACAGCCTTCCCTCTCCGCTGAATTCCAACAGATATTTATAGAGCTGGCCTGAGGTCTATGGCTTGCGTTCTGTACGCGTCCAAATGAACGGACCGAGAAGCCAGGGCTGGATCTGCCTCCTCCAGGGCAGCGCTTGCAGGCTCACCACCTGCTCCTATTACGGGAGAGGTTGGAACCTTGGGCTTAATCCGAGCCGGGGTCTCAGCTTGTGAGAGTTAGCCGGCCCAGACTCCAGGCACAGTAAGTTGACCGAAAGCGAACAAGTCCCTACCCTCTAGTAGAGACCACGCGAGCAGGAGAACTGATATAACAATTTTTAACTCACTGCCTGCAGTGGCTCAGGGGCGGTCTCTGCAGTGCAGTTGCACCAGGGACAAGGCCTAAGAGGATAAAGAGGGACGCAAAGGACTTAAGACCTTGCTCCTCAGGAACTTGACGATCAGGACGTGCTTCTGCACACTTCTGCCACACGATGAGTGTCGTTTAACACCGAGGCAACATCATTTTGAGGGTGAAGGAAAACAGCCTACTCCAACCCATCTTGCAGGAAAAGAGAGCTTGAAGTGATCGAAAGCTTTCAGGATCTCCTCTGAAGAGAAGACGCACTCAATGACTAGGTTCCACTTCTAAAGGCGTAAGCACGCTACCCACTTCTAGGGGGTGCTCGCAGAAGTGATGGTAACTATCACATGTCCTGTGATAGCCCCCTTAACCTCCGCGTTCAGAGTCAGACCGCCCGGAATCTCCGGGGGAAGAACGCGGGTGCCATCGTGCCCCGACCCTGAATAGAGTTTTCAGGGGAAGTCAGGAAGGCTGTCGATGGGAACCCGGTCTAGTTGGGCCAATAAGGGGCAACTATGAAGACCTGTCCTCTCCTAACTTGGCACGTAGGTGCAAGCGACGGGCGCAAAAAGACAGGAGCTTTGCTCAACACGACATGTGAAGATCACTGAGCTTCAGGAGCATTTTCTTCTCAGCACTTGAGTGTGATAAGTTCACTGAGTTTCAGGAGCATTTCTGCTCAACACCTGAGTGTGATAAACTCACTGAGCTACAGGAGCATCTCTGCTCAACACTTGAGTGCGAAGAACTTCACTGAGCAACAGGAGCATTTCTGCTCATCACTGCGTGTGATAAATTCACTGAGCTACAGGAGCATTTCTGCTCAACACCTGAGTGTGACGAACTCACTGAGCTACAGGAGCATTGCTGCTCAACACCTGAGTGCGATGAACTCCACTGAGTTTCAGGAGCATTTCTGCTCAACATGAAGTGTGACGAATTCACTGACTTGAGCAGGCGCAAGGCGATTCCTGAGTCGCAGTCGCTTCTAGAAGGCTCACTGGGGATATAACGCATTTCTGCGGGACCCTGGGCCAGCTGAGAGCCAGTGTTTGCCCAAGGGTAGTCCGCTCGGTTTACTCAAACACTGGCCGGAAGACGAAACCGGAAAGGCAACTAAGCGGCCCCAGAATGGTCATGACCCAGCTGGACCCAGGGGATGGAGTCTCCACTTGCCCTGGCTATAACTGTCGTGAGGCTCGATGGCGGCACGATTGAGTAGAGCGGGAAGAGTGGAACAAAGCGTCCTCAGAAGCTTCTGACTCCAAGGAGGAGGTGACGGGTGAGTTGCGACATGCAAGGGAAGCTTGCGCAACGGTCGCAATGTCTAGCAACTCAAGGCACGAATGCCCGTGTAGTCGAGGGTCGCCCAGGCCCTCGTTAAAACACTCCCCTTGTACATGGCCCGTCTGTTGAAGAGGGTTTGGCAGCAGACCGGGATGAACTATAGTCACACAGGGTGAGCTGCTCTGCCACGGTCACCTCGGGACTCAATCATGAAGCTAGCGCTGAAGCGGTCACATATGGAGGAAGCCTATGGCTGCGACTACCATATACCCCAGGAGCCTCTGAAAGTTCTTTCAGTGGGACCCTTTCTCACTTCAAACACCAGCTGAACACCTTCTCATTGGAGAGACGTGTTAGACCGAATCCATCTCCAAAACTGAAAAAGAGATACTCAGCCCGTGGGCGAGATTACTTTCTTCCAGTTGACCTGAAGTCCCAACGGGCTCTGGAGCACTCGAAGGGAAGGACACTGTACTGATACATCACCCTTACACGCAACACACAGGATGGCCTGCGGTGCGGAAGGTAGAGATCTGAAGCACATGTCTTTCAGGTCAGAGCTGCAGACCAATCTTGGGCCAAGATGGTCACGACCCACCACCTAGTAGCACGAAGAGCAAGTTTTACAACTGGTCTTCATACCGGCTGGAAGAGCGGCTATATCAAATCCCTCGCCAGCAGGATAAGATATGCCCGCACAAGTCAGGAGCACTGCTCAACACTCGGTGTGATGAATATCACTGGATTTTCAGGAGCATGTCTGCTCAACACCTAATGTGATGATTATCACTGACATGAGCGGGGTAGCCGAGACTGAGGTGGGGCAGCAAAGTAGAGAGAGTGGTGTTAGTGTGCTGTGCAACACTTACCTGTCTCCACTAGCGGCAGGGGGCGTGTGAGAAGGCGGATGACCGGGTCCTCGAACGCACCAAGCTGCCTGCTGGCGACCAAGGGGGAGCTGAGAGGTGTAAGGCTATACAGGGTCACACCCGCCAGACTGGCCTCTTGGGACCCAGGAACAGATGAAATTGCTCTCTCTTTGGAGTGTGGGTACCGCTTGCTCCGCTTTTTTTTTATTTTATTTTTTTTGGGGGAGCCAGCGGCGGAACAGACACACACACAAACAAAGACTCCACCCGGCCCTCACCCGGGGGGAGGGAGTGATCGCCAGCTCCAAGAGCACCTCATCAATCCCTGGGCGGCCCACTCCGGAAAGCTTTTGGCGTCGCTTGCCACCTGGTTTGGCAGCGCCTGGAGCGGGCTGGGCGTCTCTACTGCGGCCGGCTCCATGCTGAGGCCTGTGGTGGAGGCTGCTGCGGAGGCCCAGCAGGAGCGGCGGCCGGAGAACGCCCTCGGCGACGAGCAGGCGGAGGAGCTGCCACTGGCAGCGGGTGGAAGCAGCAGCTGGCCGCCAGGGCAGGATGTGCCGGATGACCTCCATCTGCGCTTGAGCGGCAGAGAACTGTAAGCTGCAGTTCCCCGCCGCGTCACCGACCAGCCCAACCTGGGAACTTGGGGAGACCAGGAACCGAACCTTGTCCGCATCCGCCCTACCAACCAGGCTGAGCCAACGATGGCGCTCCGGGACCACTAAGGTGGACATCGCCAGACCGACACACACGCTACGACGCTCGTGCCCCGGAGGGCGAGGTCGGATGCAGTGCGGTGCTCACCTATGAGCACACAGTCTGGATTACCCTCGTGCATGGCATGCAAGAGGAAGCGGCTTGCCCACAGGCTTTGTAGGCTCCGCCCGTCGGAACGGATGAAAACTCACAGGCCTTAGGGGGGAGACGAGGATCCTCCCAAAAGGCAGCGGCCGTCGGACACAGGTGCACCTGTGTCGACAGACCGCTCCAATGGAGGGACACCACGCAACCCTGCACCGTTCCTCTATCAAGGGTAGTGAGGGGGAAAAGCTATTCAGGCGGTTTCTGGCAGAGAAAGATGCCGTTCACCACCTAAAAAGCTCTCCATGCATTTCGGGAAAGAAAGGCACTGGGGCGGCGAGCTGAGAACCAGCGCAGCCCGCCCCGAGATACCAAACTCCAGATTCCAACTGAGACTGAACGGGACACGGTGGAGGTTCCACTCGAGCCCGGCAGCCTCGGCGGCCCGTTACAGCATAGTTTGACATTTCTGGATTTGGCTTGGCAACATTACACTCCCAGGGGGAGATAACACAGCCAAGTCATCATTTCCAGAGGCCAGCTCACCCTCCGATGCTGCTATCGACATCTTATCCTCAGGGGGAACCCCCATTGAAACAGCTGATCAGTCCATTACAGAGAGATCAGTCTGCTCAACAGGAATTCCATCAGCTGCGGTGTGATGGAGGAGTGAGGAGCCCACAGGGAATGGTTACCGGGCGAGACATCCATCACTATCCTCCGATCACCCATCCCACACGGCACCGGGGGTGGGGCATGGTAATGGGGACTCGCACTTCGCGGACGAAGGCGAGTCTCGATCTCAACACCGCGACAGTCATATTCCCGCAATGAGAACATGAACCGTCCACAAAAGCTGCCTCAGCATGCCGAACATATAAGCCCATATGCACACATATTTATATACATATAAACATATAGCCCAAACACCTGATGCAACAATTGTGACCGTCAGAGAGGAAAAGGGAACGATCGCTTCCAGAAACGTACAGGTGGAATGACATCTTGAAAAAGACGCAAACACACCCGTGTTGCTCTTTCAGAAAATAGGACCGTCACCAGTGCCGGAGCACACAGGGGAATGACCGCGGCAACACTGAACAGAAACTGAAACAGTGAAGCACTCACTTTTCCGCCCTCTAACCAGCCGTCAACACACACAAACACTTAGAAATTTGTTGCTGTTAAAACAGCAGTTGAGAGCTCAAAGCTCGCGATCACCGCTGCACTCGCGCTGTAGAACACCAGCACTGGGAGAGTCTTCCTGAAGAACACCGACACACTCGCTCGTTGTAAACAACAGCACTCTCAGAGACATCAAACGATCGGCTCCGAAGCGAAAAGCAACTAGTGCGTGCATCCACTTCCGTATTTATACCTGCGCCGCGGGCGGGCGGAGTGAGTGATGCGAATCACGCACGCCAATTACATTGGCTCGTTCAATATTACTCGAAGATGATAGGCTTCCTGGCGTGATCCCCAATTCAGTCGACGTCGACTACGTCGGACGTTATCGACTGAAAGGGAATCATAGTTATTGTATGTTTTAACTGTGAATGTTGACTGTGCATTTTTGTTTTGTGTATGCATTTTGTGTATTGTTGATTATGAACCGCTGTCAATGTGACAAAGGCAATACTATGCTGCAATAACCAGCCTGGATGGGTTTTTTAGTGTTTGCGAACAGGTTTTATTTTCATATAGTGGAGGAAAAGCAATTGTTTATTACTAACTGTTGTGTTTATTTGCACTTCTCCAATAGAAAGCAGGGAATTCAGACTTTCGTAGGGGAATGAAGGGTAACTAAGCATCTCACCTATTGCACATTTTACTTGCTTTTTGTTGCACTACCACTAAAAGGTTTGTAGAGAAAAAGAGAGGAGGAGTGTGTTAATTTTATTCCGACTGAAATGACCGTGTAATTCCAATTTCCAAAACTCATAAGAACTTCCTAGGAGGATTTGAAGGCCTTGCAGGATGGCCTTGTTCTCTCCTTCAGACAGACTTCTCAGTCGTAAAAAATTGAGAATATTATCGTGTGGAAAATAACTTCTCTCAGGGCTTCAGCCATAATGCCTGGTTGCAACAGGAAACCATGTGTTTTGGACTCACATCTGAAGATCCCCTACCTTTTATATATTTGCCATAAGGGGAATCGTGATTTGCTACTGATAACAAGAAAGAGCCAGCAGGTGTTATTCTGAGAGATGGAGTGTCAGACTCCAAAATAGGTGAGGCAGAGAGGGACAGAGCAGGAGGTATTTCTTGTTGAAATCTACTATGGGTACTATTCTCACTTTTGACTAATGGTCACATACCGCGTAAATGCAGGCTTTCTCCAGACCTCTATTGCTTGACATAAAAGCCATTTTACTGTGGCTTTCTTTCATCTGTGTCTTGGGAGTGCTGTGCCTCCACGGCCCGAGAAAGCCTTGCTTAATCACTTATAATGGCGGCAGGGTTTACAGTCTACTTATGGAAATATCAATACCTGCAGCTTTATGAGAAAGCCCGTTTTATCAGGCGCATTTGTACGACTGTAACTCGGAGCGAGGATGCCGCTTTGTTTCGTTTTTTCGAAATTGATCTCAGATGATCGGACCTCTCTGAAACAGTCAAACTTTCACCCTCACGGCCACAGAACATGAGTGTGGGAACAGCATCAATTTATAAACACTGAAGTTAATGTGGGTGACACGAGTTCATGTTTACCATCCATATAGTTTATGAACTTGTGAGAAATAGTTTTATCTCTGGAACTCATGTTATAGGAGAGCGTAGGTTTAATTGATTTCTCAGGGAGATGATATAAGCCTGTCGATCTCATCTGGTTTCTTTTTCCATTTGAAATGACTACTAAATAGTGTAAGCTAATCTTTGCACATTAGTGGCCTTGTGTGAAAGTCTCCACTCTCCATGTAAAGTTTTCATGTGAATTTATTTCAAATGCATCACTCTAAGAGTTTCTCACTTTTCAGATTGTATGCGAATTGCTCGGCCAGATGGATAATTACCTTTGCTGACTGCAAAGTGGCGCAGCTAACAAGTTGCAGCCTTCCATTTGAATTTCAGCATCGACTTCATAGCGCTTTGCTTGTCTTTGATTTGGAAAAGAGAGAGAGAGAAAATTAAATGAACCCCCACGGTGATTTGATTTAATTTACTGGGAAATATTTCTTGTAAGCTGCATGGTGAATCTGGAGAGGTGGAGGGACTAATGCATTTGAAATGATCACCTGAGTTCAGAGTAAGTTTTATCAAAGTGTCCTTCCATTCTTCTTGTCGTCATTTCTCCTCTTTCATTTTCTACATCTGCTGCGATTTTGAAGCTTCCAACTTGTTGAAACTTTTCCCTTTCCCATAAGGCCACAAATGTGGAGAGAATAGAAGAGAAACATTCCATTTTTGCCACATTATTAGCATATTTTCCTGAACACTCTTTTTTTTTTCTTTAATGCTTTTCTAAGTGAGCAACACTAAACAAGGGGGTGGAGCTTAAAACGTAAATTTCACATTTAAACCAATGGTGATGGAAAATAAACAGTATTGTGACTTTACTAGCATAACATACAGTACCACAGACTCCCTTTTTATGTTATTTCCATTCACATAATTCTACATTAATTTTACTGGGGCTGTACAATTTGGTCAAATAATCAAATTGCGATTATGCATTGCAAGCTTGCAACTTATTTTTTTTTTACTACAAAATTAGCATTTACAGTAGCAACTTAATGGTAAAAGGCGCTAAGTCTTAACAAAAATGTTAAATTTAGCCATGTAACTTGTTCTACAGCATTTATGCTGCGCATATGAGTGATACCTCAAATTGTCTGGCTTGTTGAGGAGAGGTTTGCTATTATTTTCCAAGGAACTCAGACTCCTGGATAATAATAGAAGCTAAAAAGCCCTTTCTTGAAGAAGGGACCATCTTTTCACTTGAACCAGTAATACCAAAAACACTTAGAACACCATAGCAACTGCATAGCAACACCTTGGCAACCACACATGTTATCCTATATCGTGAAGGTATCGTCTGCACAGGCAAGTACAACTCACATTTTCTTCAGAAAATGTAAAAGTATATTTTTTATGCTTTTCTATCTTCTGGTTAAATTAAAAACTAGAGATGCACAGATCAACTGACCAGGGACCGGAATCAGACGATTTTCCGCTTGCTCTGCTCGGACCGGACGTCTTTCCAATTTCGAGCCGGTCCGTTTAGTTGCCAGTGGTGCATGCAATAAATTCACAGCCACACTCACACTCACAGTCGTTGGCTTGGAAGTTCTTCACTGTGAGTGAAGAAGACACAAAGTTTGCAATTTGTAATACCTGTAAGGCCAAAGTAAACTGTGGAGGAACCACCACGAAAACATTTGGAACAACAAACCTAATTAGACACTAGTGTCGTCAAAAATATCGATATTCCGATACGTATCGATACTGAAATATCTGAAACGGTTCCAATACTCCTTTTGTGCAAGTATAGATACACCGGCCTCATATACCAGCTACGTCTTCTCACTCTCTCCCTTCTGTCACTCTGTCACTCACTTTAAAAAAGTGCATTTATTCAGTTAAACACGGTCAGTTTTGGAACATAAATAGTTGAGAAAGATAATCCATGCTTTATAAAAGTATAGTGGATCCGTGCATACACTCTTAAAATGACAGCAGCCTAATATTCCCCATGTTCTCTGTCATGTTAATCAAATAACAAAGAAAGAAAATCACTCTCTGCTCTTGACTGAATAACTTTTGTAACTTTAATTACAAGTAAGCATTATACTGTATGCATGTATTTATTTTTTTACAATGAAGACTATCCAGTGTTATTTTACATTTGATTACTTTAATTTATTTAGAATTTCTTACCTGAATATACTGTTAGACCCACCTGAAAAACTTAAAGCTGTGTTTATTCTTTATTATCTCTCTTTATTCTATTGCATTTATTTGTGCTGTTGTTTGCAATTTGTTCTTATTTTATTAATGATTTTTACTTAGTTTTTTTTGTGGGGGGAAAAAATGCATTGCATAGATTTTTGTTTTTATATGCTGTCAATTCTTAGAAAGAAAATCAGAATCGGCAAAATCAGTATTGGCAGGTCACACTTACAAAAAAATTGGAAATCAGAATTGGCCAATACATTTGCAATCGGTGCTGTATAAAACATATTACCTTCACTTCTCATCTGTGATCAATCTGTGTTGGCCAGTGTTTCTCTCTTGTTCACACCACAAAGGGAACAAAAGCAGCCCTATATTGCTATGCTAGCCATGCAACACTAGCTAGAACCAGCCTTAAAGGGACACCCAGGACAGATTCAGAAACCCTGTGCTCAGTAATAACAGGAGCTCTGGCTAGACTTTTACACCACATCATCACCCAAAACACTCCCCAGACACATCAAACTGTCGTGGCCAAGTCGTAAGTCTCTTTTTCTCTCAGTCTCAAATCCCATTTACTTTCTCCTTTGAGAAATTGATTTTTTAACAATAACATATAAAACTTTCAAGACACACCTGACATTCACCAAGTGGTGAATCACCTTTTGTAGAGGGAAGACAGAACTTAATTTAATAATAATAATAGTAATAATAATAATTTACATAAATTAATTCCCCAGGAATATCTACACAAGCCAAAATCCCATAAAGATATACTTTATATATTTCTCTCGTATCACTCTATGTTTTTTTTTCTTCTCACATAATAGAGTAATTTCAACTTAGATCAATATCTCATGTATATATATTTATTTATTTGGCAAGTCGCTGCATAATAACCAGTAGTGTACATTCAGTGTACATTCAGTCGGTCATTATCTCCAAATAAAGCCCTTCAGGGTGGCTGACTGCACATTATATGTTATAATGTGTCATTTGTAATGTTTGCTGCCAAAATGCGGGGAAAATTGTAAACTACTGCAGGAGAAGTTGAAATAAAAATGTTGCTTTGTTGTTTTCTGTTACCAGCAGTTTCATCAAAGACATTTGTATCGAGCGGCTCTCCATCGCCGATGCCAGTGGCCTTGAGATTCTGACTCCTCGAGGGGTCACCCTGAGCTTCACATTTATAGAGCCTGACGTAATGTTGGCACGAGCGCTGGGACCATTTGTTCTCTCTGGATGGGTGTGTGCCAGCCAGTGCTCTGGTAATGGGTTGGGTGGCAGACGGAGACAGTGGGTGCATGAGCACTTGAGTGTTTTTCCATTCTGACTAAAGCAATGGTTGTGTCTCAAAACAAAAGCTAGAGGTGGACTGGCAGTGCTGCCATAAAGATCTCCTTTCACAGAATTCCTTTGAGTCCATTTACAATAATAAGGTAATTTCTGTATGTATTTTTTCCCCAACCCTCTATGACATTGGATTAGCCTTGTGTGTGTCTCGATGTTGGGGAATAACTATCTGTAACTAACATATACTGCTAACTTTAAACTTTTCAGTATTGTGACATTAACTCAGTGGTTTTTACAATAGTATGGCCTATCCAGTAATCTATCTAGTTGTATCATGAAAAGTCATTACTTCGCTATGATTGTGTTTTGTGCTAAAGTGAACTGAGGCAATAATCACAATCGGATTTCATTTAATTCGGATTTAAATGATTCACTCGAGGAATCCCTCTATATTGTTCCTAGAATTTTTTTAAAACTAAAATGAATTTTTTTATTTAATTTTGATGACACCATTAATTTCATTATTTTATTGTTTTGATGAAAATATTATTAAGTAGGATTGAATAATTTTGAATGAGGTAGTTTACTGTACAAAAAAAAAGTTTTTTTAATCATGATATGGAAAATAGTGTTATTAGGACCCGATGGATGGATGGATGGATGGATAGAGATTTTTTTTTATTTATTATTATTTTAATAAAACAATGATATATATTTCATAATATATTTTTCCATTTGCATCAAAGTAGTTATACTCTTTTAGTTCAGCTCCAAACCACTGTTTTAAATGGATAGCTTGACTAAAGTCTAAGTGTTTTAAATAAATGAGTTGCTTGTGGTTTGGCAAACTACAGTCTGAATTATCTTCCCCAATACCGGTCTGTCCAAACCGCAAAGAATCAAGTTGACTCTTCATTAGTGTTTTCTGTTGCACCAATCCTACACCTCAGTGTGGTTCATCAGAATGACTCATTATTCACTACCTTACGATGGGAGTCATTGAACTGGGATCAACATGTCACCAGTGGAATGCTCATGTGCGTTTTCATGTACGAATGTGTGTCAGTGTGTTTCTCCAGACTGAAGGCTGTGTCGGTGCATGTTCTTTATTAGCCGTTTATCGGAGTAAACTTAATGAACCTTGCCCTTGGCTTGACTCTTCTATTGTTGCTGTACTGGAGCGAGGGACCATCTGATCAGTACCGTCTGTACAGCGCTTCTGTCAACTGTGAAGTGTGCATCTGCTGCCGTATGTGCGAGTGTGTGTTTATGCATTTCAGATGGCATTATAGCTTATAGTCTAGGCCTCACTTATAAAACATGAAGCAGAAGAAATTTCTGTATAAATTATGAATTGTTAATAAAGTAAAGAAATAAAGTATTAGCCGATATTAAGCAGACAGTCTACTAATACTATAATGAGAGTTAGTTGAAATGTACTTGCAAAGTTACTTATAGTTAGATGAATGTCTAAAGTGGACCATCGAAATAAATTGTTACCAAAAGATTGGATTCTATCTATTTCATTTAATTTATTGTATATACATCTTATTAATGATCCTATTTCCCTTTTCACACAGTAAAAACTCGAAAACTAGAAAAAAAAAAGTCAGCATGAACTCCCACATTAATATTTTCGTAGCCTTGTGAAAATCTTTTGTTAGTGAGTTATTCATGTAATAATCCATCTGGAATCATCAGCTGAAATGATCCATCTAACCGTTAATTTACTAAAGCAATAATCATTTCATACACGAGCAATTACTGCAACAATGTCGGTGACATCTCTATAATTATCATAAGAGACAATGAGAGACTCAGGTGCCGGATGAACTGGACTCCACGCCTGTAGTCTTCTGGACAGAGGTTTCATTGATTGTATGGTTTCTCCATGCAGACATGATGTGTGTGGGTCGGTGACAAATTAGAATGTCTGAAATTAAGAAAAGGAGAAATCATCATATTCTTGAATAATCGTTTCTTTGTTGTTGTTGGTGTCATACCATTTGACAACCTGAATTAAACAAAAAAAATCTAAAGAAAAATGTCTAAATATTTGATATTTTTAGGAGATGTGCTGATATTAACACAGTCATTGGACTCTACAGGGCTCATTTGTGTGATGTAATTTCATGTTTTATTATTTGATTGTCATGTGACAACAGAACATCTTCCTTCATGTTGGTTAAGCTAAGCTTTGATTGGCCTACAAAAGTTTTCCTAATATCAATCACATTTCATCATTTAATATTTAAAACTGCTTTAAAATTTTCTTCATAAAGTTTTATTTCTAATAACTTCACTCTTTTAATTCGAGTTTTAATTATTTAACTAATTGCAATTTCTGTGGAGTTACCCCACCTTGACACTGACAAAATAAATTAAAATTGTAATCGTCTTAAAATCTGCATTAAAAATGGCTGTCACGTCATTGACCTGTGTGTGTGCTGTGTGTGTGTGTGTGTGTGACTTCAGAAAGACTTTGTATTTAAGAAGCAGAACAACTTCCCTCCCTGTCATTACAAAGATGGCGGTACACACAACAACAGGCTTTGATTTCTTTCCAGCATCCTGCAGTCCAGCCTTTGATTATCGCACAAGGTGACATGTGCCGGTTGAGGGGTGCCATGGTGATGCTGGTGTGACAGGTGCAGTCATCAGACTGACTGGAGGTCAAACAGAGAGGCCAAACAGCAAGCCAAACTAGGGCGAGGGCGTCACGGCAACCGAGCGCCTAGAATACAGGGTGTCATGGCGATAGAGGCCGGAGACAATCAAGGATCAGAGAACGAGAGCCATTTAATAACAAAGACAACAACAAATAAAGAATTGTGAAAAAAATATCCATGGAACTATATTTTTGTATTATTTGGAGAACATGTAAGAGTTTTTTGTTCCTGCAAAAATCGCCACAATGATGCTGGGGCGTTTTCGGTTGTTGCTATGATGTCTCGGAGTGTTTTAGCATGTTTATGAGCAGTCGCGATGGTGTTTTGGTTGGTTGCTAGTTGGGTTTTTATTAGCCAAAAAATTCCACTCATACACACACACACACATGTATTATACATTTACAAACTTTTATGTTAGATGTGATTAATCGCTATTGATCAATTTGACAGCACTAGTATTTATTTGGTTTGAGTAGGGCAAACTTAAATTAAACAAATGTGTTCGAACAAATTAACTTACATGAGTATTTAGAACTTTCTTTTCACAAAACTGAAACATTTTAATTAATTGTTTTGAGTTTAATGAACTTGTTTCTTTTAGTTTAGATTAACTTAAATTTAACTGAAACTGGGCTGGGATTTCCATTTCCCAGCATGCTTTGTCATGGCACTCAAAAGGCAGAATAAATGAAAAAATGAAGTGTTAAAATGTTTTTTTGTTGTTATTTTTTAATGAAATAATATGATTTTTTTGTTGTTGCAAGATTAATGTTAAGTGGGAGATTTAGTAGTGTTTGATGCTTTGCCCTGCTAATTTAGAATACTTGTTCTGTTTTGTTCTTGTATGGCGACGAGTTAAATGTTAAATGTTCTTTATTGCCATAATCATTCACCAATTGCTATATATATATATATGATGGTGTATTTTAAAGGCAAAAAATTCCCATTTTACTGTACTAGTATATTTGAAGTCGGATGATACTTCTGTAAAAGAGTCATCTAATTAACTGTTAACTGATCTCAAATTTACCAACAATAACTCCTTGATGAAAAGAGCCTGCAACGTTAACTGCTGTTATCTGGCTTCTCTTTTCATTATGATAGACGTACGAGTGAACGAACACATCTTTATGAATAGGGAGATGTCAAACACAATGAAAAACAGGTGGCATGATATTCCCTGAGCTTCCTGCATGTGCTATTGTATTGCAGCCCCAGTTGCCTGCCACATTTGACAAAAAAAAAAAGAAATTAAAAAATAAGACGCAGCACAGCTAATTTTCTACACTCTAAAAAATGCTGGGTTGTTTCAACTCACATTTGGTTAAAATATGGAGAAACTCAACATTTGGGTTTAAAACGTAATTTAAAAATGTAAACCAAGGCTGGGTTTGTCCATATTTGACCCAACCATGGTAAAACAACCCAGCATTTTTTGTGTAGGAAATAATCTGGAAAAGTCATATAATTGGAAGAATGACCCAAGTTAGCTGCTGAACAACAACAAGCATTTCAAGGATTTTATTCCATTTGTTTTTTTTCACAAGGGCGATGGAGTTGACTTTCGGGAAGTCGCCACATCAGAGAGCGATCATTATTCATGGAAGAACGCATCAGTCACGGCACTTATTTGTAAACATGATATTTTGGAGGGGTGGGGGATAGAGGACGGCCAGAACAAAGGAAAGAATATGTTTCCTAATGACACAGCTCTGCTTCCATGTTTCTGTTTTGATCAAGGTTTAGCTCGAGCGTTGCTTCCTCTGGCTTGTGATTGTATTCACCTTGGATGCCATAACCTTGACGTCAACATAATAACACTGAGGAAAAAGATTATTAAGCCAGGAATCCTTGATTGTGAATGTTTTTAATCCATGTCCATGGATCTATGAAAAAAGACACACATTTCACATTTCCCTCTTCTCAAATATCATTAAATGGTAGACGTTTAGTCATAGAGCATAAATCAGATTGTAAATCAGGAATAGTGCCTAATTTCTTGTAGATTCATAGAGAAAACGAAAGCTGTTGGTATTTTATTTGAAATAGATCCAGTTGTTTGGTTCTTATCACCTGAATGTGTGTGCTTGATGGTGCTTATTTGAAGAAGACATGAAATGGTTTCCTGAATGCTTTTAGCGTATGATGTATGATGATAGTGAAGGTGGCGTAACACTAAGCTTTACTAAAGCAAAATGATTTCAGACTCCACATTACAGTAGTTTAGCAGTATATAGTGTGGCATTTAAATCTTCTGTTGATCAACTGGATGACAGAGCATTCATTTCCACTTTCAGCAATTGGTCCTTTGGTTCTTATCGCTTAAATTTGTTGTGGCAAAGGCTGTTTTGATGATTTGTTCCCTTTAATAATGTGAAAGGATGGAATGTACACAATAAGTCTGGTGACACAAGTAAAAAGGTCTGCTTTTATTTTATGTTAACTTATCACCAATGATTGGACCATCTTTGATGAGTTTGGTCCAGGCCAACACAGCAGGACCGTACGGTGGTCGATGTTTGGTGGATATGGTTTGTCTGTTTGAGGCAGGTCTCATGGAGCACCAATTTGCATGTTAATGGAAGATGCAACCCTGTCAGCAGAATGGAAATCACAAATGAGGGGACAAAATGGGAAGAAAACAGAGCAAGAGTAATTTAGTTAACATGGCTGGAGCAGAGGGTGATTTGACATGATTAATCTCATTGAAATGAAATCATTAAGACGGAGGAAACTGGGAAATAGGTTTGAAACGCATTGATCGAAGACACTGGGGAAGAATTGATATCACTGTTGTGACCTAACATTTCCCAGGTTGAACTGAATATGTGATGTATTTCTTAGTAAAGGTCGTTGTTGTAAAATGACTGTCTAATTCCTTTCTTACTTTTAAAAGTCACCATGACATATAAGTTGACATTTTTTTTCAGTGTTTATTATACAATAATTGATTTATCCATTTTTTAAATTCATATGGCCTCATAATCTTTAATCAAAAACATTAACTTTTGCCAACAATAACCTCTCCCCTCCAGAAACCTGTCACTCACATGAGATCGCAGAAATTCGCAAATGACAACGATTCAACGAACCAATCAATTCCCAATGGACAAAATCAAGTCCCGCCTTACATTTTTTCTTGTCTGTTTCACTTAGACGTAGGCTACATCACAGTAGGTAGGCAAGAAAAGATGGTCACAATTTCCGACTTTACACAACTCCTAACCACAAGTATTAAACTTTGCTGGATAACTTTTTGCATAACATAAATTTTCATCTGACAGATAATAAAAAAGGCAAACTAGTAAGAAACCACCTAGCAACCACCCATGAAACTCTAGAAAAACATGAATTGAAAATGCCAAATCCTCTTGATAAAGCAGATGGCTGGTGCGTCTGACGATATCTCGACATCATTGCCTAGTAACCACCCATAACACCACAGCTAAATACTAAAACACTCAGAACACCATAGCAACCACTCAGCAACACGTTCCAATCATATCTCGGCACCAGAATATCATTAGGACATGAGGGTGGACAACTAACCAAAACACTAACAAAGCAACTCGCTAAAAAAAAAAAAAAAAAAATAGCATCCTGCCTGGGATTTTTTTGCAGTGGCAAGCACTACTCACATCTCCTTCAGCAAATGTGAAAATCGTCCTCCCTCTCTTCTCTCTCTCTCTTTCTTTCATAATTGTTGTCACTGAACACAGCACTTTATATGCAGACCAGTTGAGTAACCTCAGGTGCTTGAAATACAGTCTTTTGAACAGGAAACTCATTCAAAAGAGGAGCTTTTTTAAATAAAGGAAATGCATTTTATCGTTGGAGTTTGAGGGTGAAATTGTTTTCTTCTGTGAAGTGTGTTTCCTCCCTTTTTCTATCTTCCTCCATTTCCTGTGGTGCACAAGGGTTGTCTGTCAAAAATCAGAAAATCCTCTCAAATTCACCATAAAGTTACTGTGGTTTGAAAGCTCACACACATAATACACTGCTGGAGCAGGAAATGTGGGGCAAGTTCAAACAGAGACACACACTCTCCCTCTCTCTCCTCTCGTTCTCAGCGCCCTCTCTCTTTCCAATCTCATTTGTGAAATTCATTTTCCTGTCACTGTGACTCAGTCTCTAATTCATCCCTCATGATTCCTCATGTCAGTCCCATAATGCCATGCTCCTATGCCTCCTCAGAGACCATTAGAGGAGTGATAGGGATGGACTGTGTCTAGCTCAGTGATGTGCGGGCGGTTTGTGGGGAAGGGGAAGGCAAGGACTCACAGACCATCAGTGCACTGTCTAATATTGTGCTCAAAATTGGCTTTTCCAAAGTGGTAAGCTCCAATCTGATTGGCTGGCTCGACGCAATTACCTGGAGTCAGGGTGCAGAGGCTTTATCATTATGCCAGGAAATAAATATATATGTTTGTAAGTTCAAATATGTAAAAATTTGCTGGAGCTGCCAGAGTTTGGAAGGTTCATGACATTGGAACTGTACTGTCCTTAATTCATTGAGGAAGTTCTTTTGAAGGATTGAAGGATTGAAGGATTTTGAAATTCTTCAATTTGAAAGGGGACAGATCTGATTCGATTTCTTTCAAAAAACAAATAACTAAAAGTAATAATGCTTTTATTCAGCAAGTATGCATGAAAATTATTAAAAGTTTCACACAAGACATTTATAATATGGCAAAACATTTATATTTCAAATAAATGCTTCTCTTGAACTTTTTATTGATTAAAAAATACTGAGGAAAAAAATGCATAATTTCTGGAATGAAAAATTAAGCACCACAACTGTTTTCAACATTTATAATAATAAGAAAATATTCCTTGAGCAGCAAATCCACATATTACAATGATTTCTGAAGGATCATGTAACATTGAATACTGGAGTAATGATGCTGAAAATTCAGCTTTAATCACAGAAACAAATAAATTCATTAATATTGAAACGATTCTCAATATTATTGTTTTATTGTATTTTTGAGTATAAGAGCATAAGAGATCAAAAACATAAAAAACAGAACGGTGTATATATATCCTTTGGTGCTGACATGGCATTGAGCAATTTAATATAATATTAAATATGAATGTATAATAATCAATGAGCACACCTATGAGTTTTGGCCAATTCTGGATTTACGTCACTGAAAAAGTGAACTTTGGTTGATGACCTCCTCTACGCAGGTGGTCAGGCTAAAGCTCTGATGCCACTGTAATTGTACAACAGAAACTTAGTAGGAGCACCACAACGAGGGCATAATACCGTTTCCTCATTCACTTCGAAGGGAGTGGCAGTAGCAATTAAACCATTCTGACTCCATCTGGTAGATTAAAAATGCTGAATGCCTGCAGGAGCCTGAAAATTACAGAGTGGCAGCCCAAAAAATAACAAACTCCTTTCAACATTGCCATCATGTTGTAATAAACACATATGTCTGAATGTGGGGGAGGCTGTTCTTTTCTACAGTTAGTTTATTTTCCCTTGATAACAGGCGGGAGTGACAGGTCTCCCTCCGGGGATAAATATTTAAATTCACGTGGAAATAGGGCTGGCTTCTATAAATGGCACGCGCATACAGTATGCCTTGTGAATAAAGTGACAAAAAAATCTCTGAACGTCAGCGTGTATTGTGGATTCATTATTATTTGTTGCTGATGTGATTGTTGCTGCATTATTCCATATTTTTATCACACATTATGGATGTAAATCAGACTTTGTGCCATTATTTGCATGGCGTGCTCTCACACAAACATGTCAGAGTGATGGAAATATTCTGGCCTCTCGTTCAGGAGCAGGTATGGAGCTTTAGTCCTGATGAGAGATGAGGGCCGAATCTAACGCTGGTTTATGGGACACTGAAGCACCAAATGGCCCATGTTATTGACTTGATGACAAAAGGGGAATGAAGCTGCCATGTTAGGAATAGATTAACTCCAGAGGAGGGTTGATCATGGAGAATCTCTTCTTTAAACCTGGATCCGTATAAAAGACACTGGTCAGTGTCGGACCTTCATACTTATTTTGTTTTCTAATAATCATATGTTTTGTATTATGTACTGTACAAATTCATACAAATTTGCCACGTCATAACATAGTTACATGTTCTCGTGAGATCAGGTTGGCTGTTTCAATGGAACCCATACAAACAAACATTGAACATGTCACAGTTAGGCTCAATTTATTTCGATTCCCGCCCCTACTCAAGAGACTCTAACTTTGATTGATACTTAAAGAGAAAATACAAGAGCAACAACCATTGAGAATGTTGGCAGGTCTTCATAGGTTAGAAAATAGAACTAACCAAGAAAACAAATCGTTGTTTTCTATTGCATCTCGCTGTGTTCTGATTATGTTGATCTTGGTATTAGTCATCTGTCCTTTGTCCCAATGTATTTTAAAGTAATGCCATAAAATCTCTTGCTTCAGCGATTCTTCCATTTCCTGCGGTA
The DNA here is from genome assembly GCA_026230005.1 of Gila orcuttii. Taxonomy (NCBI): domain Eukaryota; kingdom Metazoa; phylum Chordata; class Actinopteri; order Cypriniformes; family Leuciscidae; genus Gila; species Gila orcuttii. Next base: position 5,922,686 of record JAPDVR010000011.1, read on the forward strand.
ACTCTGGCAGTCACTTATGCCTTATCACACCAATTATGTAGAGACATGGCGCTTTGGCTTTTTTCCCCATCATCAGACGCTCATCTTTTCCCCATTTCATGTATTCATCGTCTCCGTCCGGCTACAGCATGTGGCTGTCTTTCATATACAGTTCACACAGTTCTCGCAAACACAAATCAGCGATCTCTGATCTCCCTCTACGATGCATTTTTCAAAGCCCTTTGTTCATTGTAGGAAATGTTAGAAATGTTAGTTGTTATGGTGGAAATTAGAAGCAGAATTGAAACCCTAGTGCTCCAAACAGTATTGTATTACACATATATGTATGAATAATAGATGCCTTGTGTCTGGGATTTGCAGACTGGTGTTAAAATGATAGTGTGTTTTCAACAGAACGGTGTATTACAGCATTATGAAAGTGTTTGGCTTGAATGCAGGTCGTAACGACGTGTTTAATGTTGGTCTGTATTCGGGAAGCTTTTTGTTTGATTGTTTGTGTGACAGATGTGAGTGACATAAGGAAAAGAAGGGATATTCAGTGTTGCTAAACACCGCTGAACTGGGGCTCTTCTTTGAAGAGATGAGGTGATCAAGTTAATCTCACACCACTTTATATTTAGCAATTCAAGCTGCTTTTTAAATCAACTTTAGGCCCGATTTTTTTATCACTCAGCAGCTGATGGGAGATAGAATCTTTTAAGCTGGACGGAGAACAGTTCAGCCAGCGGTCTGTGATAACAGCCCAGGGCACAGCCTAGTCACACACACACACACACACACACACACACACACACACACACACACACACACACACACACATTTTGGTTTTAACACTCATAGTGACATTTAAAAACCATTCAGTTGTCCAGATGTATGTTTTGCCCAACACAGTCAAGTTGTATGAAAATGCAGTGATTGGATTATTTTCAATCATGTGGAAATAAAACAAACAATATATTGACAGTTTCATTCATTTACTCATCTGTCACAATAATGTAGCATCTTTGAATTATCTCCATTTGGGCAATTAATTATGAATTCAATAAATGAATATTGTTCATATCATGTAATTATTTTATATAAATTAATGTTTAAATCAGTATTTTTCTATTTACATTTTTTAATAATGATAATACATTATACTATTAATACTACTTTGGATATTATTATTAATAATGATAATAATAATTGATACTTTAACTTAAAATAAAATTAATTATATTAATATCTGTACTTTTTTTGATCGATTTTTCCTTTCTTTTTTTGTTGTCTCTCTACATGAGACATTTGCTTGTGAGGATTTATCATGAATAACCTGCGACTTTAATGACGCTTTACTGAAGTCACAGTATCTTTTAATGTGTTTTAGAGGACTAGAATAGTTATCGTTTTCTCATTGTATGTTAATTCTGTCCAACCAGGATTAAATAAGTACACAGAGCGGCATGTTCCAAATACTAAATGACTCCTTAAGGATTATCTTCATTATATTCTTGATTATATTTGACAGTGCAGTTGAGCCCATGATACCACATCGATTCCCACAATGCACTTTGCGTCCTGGTGTGGGTGGAATGTCAGTGTTTTTTTCAGTTGTCTCTTTATTCAGCAAAGGAAATTAGATATGGTGCAAGCCTTTAAGACATTCTGTTCATCCCATACAGCTTCATTTTCATTCTCTCTAGGTCTATGCTTTGGAAGTTATGAACTCGACATACAATCCTAAGTGTTTTCGCTCTGTTTGTGTCCACAGATGGACCTCTAGGACCGAGAGGCTTGGTGGAGGCCACAGAGATGTGCACCCAAGAGTGTCTGGTGTTGGGCCACTCCGACAACTGCTGGATGCCTCCGAGCCTGAGCTCGTACCCTTCGCCCAAGTCCCCCGTTTCCTCTTTCAACAACCAAAAGGAGTGGGCGAAAGAGAGACTGCTCAATGGCCACACACTGACCCGCAGCTGGAAAGGTGAGCGTGGAAGCCAGGAGCAGTTTGGGGACAGGAAGACCTACGGAAGCTCGGAAGGACATTTTGGCAGCGGCGGTCACATGGCCGACATCCCATTGGCCAGCCTGAAATCTTACCAGCCCACCTCTGGCCACGACAGTCCTAAAGAACAGCAGCTTTAAGAGTGTTTTTGGGTTCATTTTGTGTCCGTCTTCTTTCTCTCTATCGGATCATCCCAGCAACTTTTGAGAGCTTTAGTCCATTCCTCCTTTGTTCCACTCCTTTTCTTAGATTGATGGCTATGCGGTGTGATAGTTACGTGTATGGAGTAGACATAGACTTTATCGCTTATGCAGGACAGTATACTATGCGAATCCGACTCGCCGACGGCCCGTCTGCGGGATCTTCTCATGCAAATCCATAACTGCCCTCAAACTCTCATGGTTTGCTGCAAATTCACATTAAAAGGGATCATCTTATACTTTGTCTTGAACAGAGACTGCTAACAAATGTTCAGGATAAACAAAACAGGGCTGTGCTCTATGTATCACGGTTATAAAAAAAACACAAAAAAAACAAACAATATAACGGCTGACCAATATATACAAATATTGTGACGTGATTGTTTTTGAACTGTTTTGGAACTATATTAATCTACACCATCCGAGAAAATGGAATCTACAAACTGAGAAAGCTTTGTGCTTATTAACACTGTTAGTATCGTTTAGTCTGTCATCGTTGAAGTGTTTGTAAATAGGACTTAATACTAACCGATTTTATGTACTTGTAATAATCACATGGAATAGATCAGTGAACATGACAGCTGTCTTTTATCATTCATCGTAACGGCCTTTTGTCATTGATGTCATTGTCTTCTGGAACAGAGGACCACAGTCTGGATCTGTAAAGCGAACATACACATGGTTACACACACAAACACACTTAAACACACACACACCCTCTGTAGGAGAATTAACGAAAGAATCCTGGATGATAATGTCAATCGGTCATAACATTGCACAATTGCCCAGTTTTCTGCATTTACTGAGTTGATGAACCTGGCAAACTTATTTTTTCAAAGCTATTTTGTATTATTGATGTAAATGCTCAATTTCTACTTACTGACTCGGAAAGCTTGATGTATTTTCCTCAACAAAAAAAAAAGAACGATGTTACAATTCAACAGCAATATATTTGTAAATTCTCGACATCTAATTTCAAATGTCATTCTTGTACATGTTTAATTGAACTTGTGCTTTAATTGAGAGTAGTATTTGAGAAAAAAATGACTTTTTCTTTCATAAAATATCGTGTATGCCCACGATTTTTGACGCAAGAGAAGTGAGTGTAGTTTTCATATCTGTGAATTCATGACATATGCTACGTATCGTACCGATCTAAACAATCGCCGGAAGTGAAAAATCAGCAGGCACTAGTCACAGTAAATGTTTGTCAGGCGCCAACATACTCAGTCATTCCAGAGGAAGAGTAAATAAATAAAAAAATGCACTGTCCAAACTGGGGAAGGTATTAAAAGAATAAAAAAAAGAAAAAAACAATGAATAGAACGTGATCAAAAGAGCATGTGCATTATACAAGGACTGAGATTTTACTTTGATTCCTGTTTTTCCTTTAAATGTTTGGGCCGTTCTTTTTTCCCTTCTTGTCACATGGCATGGCAGCCAGTTCAGACGATGAAACCGCATGCTTACCGAGACAAAATAGCTTTAAAATGACTTAGTTTCACCTTCTTTTCATTGGGTTGATGATTATCGGTTTGTAACGCAGTGAGGTCATTCATTTTGTATAGCACTTTTATGTTTGATCACAATATTTAAAGTACAAAAAAAGGGTATAAAAAAACAATATGAAAAGAGACAAGAGTGGTGTGAGTTGCTTTCAGCAGTATGTTTGTTGGTTGTGGGGACGTTTGCCATCATAGATATTAAACAGTTACTCCTTGTTACTGCTCTACAGGTATACCGCTACTGCAATAAATGTTTTAAATTGTGCATGTTTGTGCCTTGTTTTGTTCCTTGCTAGATTGGCTCGTCTTCAAATGCTACATTTATTTGATGGGAAAATGTAACAATAGCTACCATGTGGTTTTGCTCATTAAGCTGATTTATTGCTCAGTGATTGATCTTTCAGAGCTCAGGAGATTGGTCTTTAAAATAACACCAAATATTATTGATTTTGATGAGAATTTAAATGTTTGTGTTCATATTAAATTCTTTCAAGTTCAGGTCTTCTTTTTTTCCCTCAGGAGAAACAACTGAAAAGATGTAAACATAAGCAAAAATCTTCATTTAACACTGTCTGAGAGAAACAACTGAGTTGAGATCGCAATGATTTGTCTTTCCTGCAATCTATTTTTATTTTATTTTTTTATATTGGGAAAAGAATTATTCGCTCATCTAAATTTTTTTCATCGCCATGTCCATTGATATTTTAGACGATGTATTTGACAGCAATTTACAATGTATTAGGTATCAAGAACAATACTTTTTTTTACAGCATTTATTTATCTAGATTAATATTAATTTAGATCTATATGATTTTTCATTGTTAATGCATGTCTGTTTTTAGGGAATTAACAATTTATTGTTATTCATTTATGCAAGTTGAAATTAGTATTAACCTGGATTAATAAATGCTTTGTAAACATATTATTTGTTAATTTAATGCATGAACGAATGTTAATGAACTTACTGTAAAGTTGTTTTTGGAGTCTACTAGAATAGGTTTTAATGCTTGGATGTTCAGAAAACACATCATTTTTTCACATATTTGACATTGTTGCAGCACCTCTCTTCCCAGTCTGTCAGTAACACTCTGTTTAGTTCCTGTCTCTATGAAGCCCCTCCTTTTGAAAAGCACAATGTGCTCTGAGTGGCTAGCTGGGCCAGTGTGTTTTGATTGGTCAGCTGCTTCGAGTTTATTTCGTAAATCTCACACCCCTTACCATAAAACTGAATTTCAACAAACTACTAACTAACTCAACCAGGCGTCGTCCCTTTTTCTTCTTCTTTTTTTCCCCTTTTTTTCCGCATATGCCTTGGTAATTATTCAAATGAGGAATACTGTGAGGTGTTCGTTCCCGGAAGAAATTTTAAGACTACAATGGAGGCGTTTTGGGGAGTTCAGAAACAGTGACACTGATACTCACCAGTGAACTCCCGAGTGGAGGGACTTTGTACTTTGTAAATTTGCAGACAGTTTTCATGTTCAAACAGCAACATTAAGCACTAAAGAAAGTTGAAAATATAAAAAAGTATGATAGGTCCTCTTTAAGAAATCATCCGAGCATGGAACGTGAACGATGGGTGTTGAAATTTATAGATGTATCTGCTGAGTTCTTTGTGCACAGATTTCATGTGTTTCTGGTCATTATAAAACAAAATACTGTCAACACTTTGTGACCTTTGTTTCCAGTAACTATTATTGAGACAACAGATCACAAGTTAGTGAGGGCCGAACACTTTGCCGAATTCTCGTTTAGCTTTCTCTCCTCATTCACCATCTTTTCAGCGGTGGCGTTTTGCCCAAGCCGTCAGTAAAGTTTTTGTTTACACTGTCTGGTGCTTGTGCTTTGGCTCTGAGGCAAATTGCTGGGAAGTGAATTTAGCATGAAACTGATGCCCAGTAATGAAGGCCAAGCATACAGGCGAGCAGTTGGAGTAATTATATTTCTTTTACTCCCCCTTCCCTTCACTTTTTTCTCTCTCTCTGGTTTCTCCTCCTTCTGTTGATATGTTTATCTAGCCTCCCCCAGTAGACCTGCTTAAATTCGTATTCTCCACGCTAGCTATCGACTTGGGCTAGAATAGCTTCTGAAAAGCTTCAAAGCTAATTGCATTGGAAGTGCAAGGGGAAGCAAATTAGTGTCACACCACAAGAAGGGAAAGAAACGTTCCCATTTCCTATTCATATGGCTTTGTGAGAACAATTTCCGATGTGCACCAGGCCTCTGCTGGGCGGTGAGCGGCAGACGTGTGGGACCAACTGAGATTTGGTCGAAGAAAGATGCCAAATTTTCCTGAGTGCTCATTGGACGAGTCACAGAAACGGAACAAATCTGTCTTGAAATTGTGTGTAACATCGATAGGGCAGAAAATAATGAGCAGGTACAGGTCTTTGTGCGGAACAGGAACAAGAAACGTGATCCATGGTTGGTATGGATTCATACTGTGGCCAAAGATGCAATCCAAGAAGTAGCTCAGAGAAAAATAAAATTTATGTCATTTTTAAAACCCTCATGCAGCTACGAACCCCATATGACTTTCTATCTTCCACTGGATTTAAAAGAAGTGACACCGAATGTTCACGCTGCTCTTTTTACATAGACTGAATACAGTGATCTGCGGCTTTCAAGCTTTTAAAAGGACAGAAGCACTATAAAACAGTCCATGCTGTCATAACATAGCTTTGTGTCAGGAACAAACATATATATATATATATATATATATATATATATATAATACATTTATTCAGCAAAGAGGCATTACATTTAACAAAAGTCACAGTAAAGACATTTAAAATGTTACAAAATATTTAAATTACAAATAAACATTTTGAACTTTCTATTCATCAAAGAATGCTTTTGTCATCACAGCAATACATTTAATTTTAAAAATGCATATTAAAATATATATCAGTGGTTGTAAATTATAATAACATTTCACAATATTATAGCTTTTACTGTATTTCTGATCAAACAAATTTGTGTAACCTAATTTTGTTAATTGGAGCTTGACAGCATTAGCCCTTGTTTAATTTAATAAAAAAAAATGTAAGATATTCCAAGATATTTTTTTTTTTTGTAAATCCACAAGAGAAAGTAAGTCAAGCAGGTTTAGAACAAGCATTAGAGTTAGTAAATGAGTTAGTGATGTAGTTACATTTTACTTACTCAAATAAGGACTGAGTAATGTTAATTAACTACATGTGCTTATTATAGAGTTACGGTTAGGGTTTGGTTTAGGGATAGTTAATTGTAATTATGCATTATTTACTGTTATTACTATATAACTACATGTTACAACATGTAACTATGTCACCTTTGCACTGAGGCCAATACAATTCTTGCTATTTGTTGCATTTTCTAATACCATTGTATCTGACATCAAACCTGTTTTAGCATGTCGTCTTCTCCTTCAGGTGAAAATGAAAACCTCCAGTTTAGTGGCACATATATACCGTTCAAAAGTTTGGGGTTGATAAGATTTTTTAATGTTTTTGAAATAAGTCTATTATGCTTAACAAGGATGCATTTTCTTTCATGAAAATTACAGTAAAACTGTTATATTGTTACAATTTCAAATAACTAAAGCTGGATGTTCAGCATCATTACTCCAGTCATCAGTGTCACATGGTCCTTCAGAAATCATTCTATAATAAGCTGATTTGAAGACACATTTCTAATTATTATCAATAAGTTGTGATAATATTATCACAAAAGTTGTGTTGCTTAATATTTTGTGGAAATCAGGATAAATTTTTTTCAAAAGAACAGCATTTATTTGAAATCGAAATCTTTTGTAACATTATAAATGTCTTTACTGTCACTTTTGTTCAATTTAATGTCAATAAGACTATTACTCTTAAAAAAAGTGTTTGAATTTATCTTTATCGCCCCCTGGAGGTTTGAGTATTCAGCCCTAGCATCTTGTGTCTGACTTTAGCATAGTTTTTTATGTCTTTAACTTCAGTATAGACTTTCAGTAATGATAGTGCTGCGACATTGCGAGTGGTTAAAGATGGTGAGAAATGTGATCTAGATGCCATTGATTCTACTTCTATTGTCTGAATTAAATTCTCTCAAAGACCCGGCAGGCTTTTGGTAGACCCTGCCAACAGCTCATAGTAATGTGCTGATCAATTTGGCCTTTCCCTGTTGTGTGTTTTTTCAGACATTGATGTTAAGTAACATCCAAAAACTAAATGCATCAATAAATACAGCATTAAGCACTGCGCTGAAGTGGAGAATGAGCTCACACATGCCTTTTCTTTGAAAAAGACAATGATTTGTGTCAATGACATGCATTTCCTTTTGAGCGATTTACAGTAAACATTCACGTTCTTCTATGTCTGTGATCTTTATTCATGCTTTCCAGGGGCTTTTATGCTGTTTTTGTACAAGGGCATAGACTATTTACTCTCATTCACACATCATTAATTGCCTATTTACCTGTTTCCCACTTAAGGCCACTTATTCCTTTACAAGTTTAATACAATTATTATCCAGCCTTATGGTAGGCATAAACAGAAATCCTTAACCTTAGATTTCAATCGGTGCACTGTTGTAGATTACATATTGAGTGTAACTAATGGGACTAATTAACACAGTATGTAGCGTAGCCTGAACGGAGGATTTCTGCGCAAACGGCCTTCTGGGATGCGCATGTTTACAGTTCTGATAACCAAATTCATAGGATGAAAAAAGACATGTTCACAGGGCCACTAGACCCCTAACTGGAAAATATGTTTAATAATGTATTAATTTATCTTGAGACAGATTGAAATGTGTTGCTGATATATTCTATTAGACAGTCCATCAGCAGTTTCTGAAACTCTAAAGCAACATCATATTGACTTGCATCTTTAATCAAGCAAAACAGATTTTTAACCTGTTAAACTTTTTTAATGAAAAGTTTTATAAAACTGCTTCAACAGCAATATTATATATGTTCAAGGAAGTTATACTTATTGAAGGCACAATATGTACTATTTTTTCTTTAAAATATTCAAAAACCACTACACTTTTTTTTTTTGTTTGTTGTTGTTTGACTAGTGTACTTACTTTATCCCAAATGTTTCCAACAATGTTTAAATCTGCAATTTTAACCAGTTACATGCCCGTGTCATTGCGTCGCCTTTCAATGGGCAAGTCTTGATTTGGCTGAGTTCGCAATTTGTAATTCTGATGTTAGAACACACAATTTCAACGTTATATCATGCAATTGACCCTTCGCAAGGAGTTTGATTGACAGGCGATCTGACCAATCATAATCCGCCGAATCCGCCATTTTTGTCCGACAAAGCAGTCAGGACAGTTAGTAGATTAGCGTTGGAGGATTTGAACTTGAAATATGGAGTGTACTGATGTCTTTCCACGGTTAAAACAACATTCCTTCTTATGTTCATTCATGTTTATTTGATGCTATAAATTATGCTATAATTAATTTGATGCTATAATTTAAAGCAGTTAAAGCTGATGGTGAACCGATCACTCTTCTAGAAGGAAGAGATGATCGGTTTACGAGCAGCTTTAACTGAGGCTGGACAGCAATCTGTCATACACATTAAAGAGCCACAAAACAGTATTTATTGTTCAAATTTCTTTAAAAAAAAAAAAAAAATTTGAAAGTTGAGACTGTTTCATATCAAAAGTAACCTGGTCTGTCCTGTCTGTCAGTGTCCTCTCTGCTCTGCGATATATTTTTCAATGCATGAGAACATGGTGGGCCGTGAGAGCGGGGTGGCTTGACGGACACAGTGTTACGCCCCATCTTGGGGTAGAGGACGCAACATGAAATGACAGAGTGGAAGCAGGGAATCTTTTGAGGGTTTATTGAAATCAAACAAAAAGTAAAGTCAAAACAAATAAATAGGGAACTTTTCTTTGGGAGTTGACCCTGCCACAACAACAAACAAAACTTTCTTACTTTGACCTCTTTCCTAAAACCTAACCAAAAAAAATTAAAAGTACAATATATTAACCTAACTCCCTAACCAAAAACAGAGATCAAAAGGTTTACAATAAACAATAATGGTGTCAAACTCCTTACTTTCCCAAACCCTCAAAATTTACAATGACATACAAAATTCTTACGAGCTCAAACAAACAGTGTTTAGAGGGAAGTCCAAATCAGTGTCAGTAACAGTCAAGAGGGTCGAATACCAAACAGTTTCCTACTTACAATCTGTAATTCTTTTAGAGAACAAACAATGATCGCTCTTAACAGTCAAAATTCATCTAATCATGCTTACACAGCCACCTAAACCAAAAGTTCTCCCGTCACAACAACACGACCCCAAAGGAAGTGACATCAGGACTTTTAAGGTGTGCCCGGATCGAATGCACCAATCCAGATGAGCCAGTCATTAGCCTGCAGGAGCCAATCAGCACCGTACCTGGACACAAACACTTCCAAAACAAAAGAGAGAAAAAGGAAACGAGAAAATACAAAACAATTCGTTGTAACACGCCCACACTTAAGAATGGTTGGTTGTGTTACAACCAATTGGTTGTAACACATAGCAACAGTAACTAAAGGGGGCGGGTCTTTGCGAATGGTCAATTGCGACATTATATCAAGCAATTCTGGGATGAAAAGTCAGAATTGCGAGATGTAAACTCGCATTTGTAAGAGAAAAAAAAAAAACAGAATTGTGAGATATCACAATCACATTTCCAAGAAAGTGTTTAAACTGTCCATGGATCACTGTATGTTGTGGTAAGGATATTTCAGTTCATTCTCAGAAGAGATGTCAAATCATATTCATTATTCTGTCTGTGCTGAAAAGCCTCTTGTTTAGTGTTTTATGCATGAGTGTGTGAGAAGACGAGGGCAAAACAGTGGCTACACACTGCGCTTGTCAAGGGAGGTAATTAACAGCACAGGGTAAAATCACCTGCAGTGTATCCTGCTTTTTAGGTCCATCAGGTAACATGTACAACCAGAGCCAAGAGGAGACATCATTAGCAAGAGCTTTTGCATCACATTGTGCTGTTTGGAAAGTGTGTGTGTGTGTGTGCGTGTGCGTGTGCGCGTGTGCGTGTGCGTGTGCGTGTGCGCGTGTGCGTGTGCGTGTGTGTGTGCGTGTGCGTGTGCGCGTGCGTGTGTGTGTGTGCGTGTGCGTGTGCGCGTGTGTGTGTGTCTCTGTCTCTGTCTCTGTCTGTCTGAGTGTGTCTGTGTGTGTGTTCGACAAAGAAAGTGAGAGTGAAAAATAATCAGTTTATTAACATTCAGAAAGTTTCAACACAGTGACCCTGAAAAAAATCAAGACGACTGTGAAAGTATCACAAGACATGCCGTTTTATTTTTACAGTTTGCTTTACATAAAAAGTAAATGGATTTACTGCAGAAATTTGTATAGTTGTGAATAAAATTTACAATGCCGTGAAAGAAGTCTCTTCTGCTTACTAAGTCTGCATTTTTTCAACTTACTATAAATACAGTAAAAACAATAATAATGTTAAATAGTATTGATTTAGCATACTTGTTAAATATTTTAATGTATTTTAAACATGTAATTTATTCCTGTGATCAAAGCTGAATTTTCAGTATCATTACTCCAGTCTTCAGTGTCACATGATCCTTTAGAAATCATTCCAATATGCTGATTTGCTGCTCAAGAAACATTTATTATTATTATTATTATTATTATTATTATTATTATTATCACTTTTGATCAATTTAATGCATCCTTGGGGAATGAAATAATTAATTTCTTTATAAATAATAAACCCAGACACCAACATAGTGTCGGCCCAGATCCGGGCCACATCCAGACAAATGTTTCCTACACACTCTTTCTCTTTCTTCTAAATGGTTGGACCATTTTTGCTGCAGTTTCATTAAACATTCTGTTTGTATTGGAGAGGAAGTTTTGAAAGTTACATTATGTTGTCGTAGTGCATCAAACTCTTTTATCTTAAAAGATCAAGAAAAATTTTATTAATCACAAGATGCGTCCTTTAAGCCCTGTTGATCTTTTGGTCATTACAATGTGGTAAAAGGCCAAAGAGATTTGATCAGTTTCCATTTCTCTCTCTCTCTCTCTGTCATGCACAAATACACACTAAAAACATTAATTCAAGACCAATTTGTGACAAAGGAGGGATTGAGCTCGAGGTGGAGCATTACAGATACTCCTCTTTTTGTTTCCACAGGGGAACATGTCGAGCATCTGCAGTTCATCCTGTAAAGCTTCTGAGCTACGTGCAAATAGACGCTGAAGTGACTCTCACGTTAAAATTGCTGCTCTCATTAGTTCTTTTCCACTTCCTCTCTTCTTTCACACCATCCCTGAAGGTCCACAGTGGGCTGTAATCCAAATGTGTAAAAAAATGTAGTGTAAAGTGTCGGCTCTGTTTTCGGGTTGAATTTGATTTTGGGCATAATCGCGTCTCGAAAAGTAAACTTTCTTTCGCTGTGTGCTTGCCTGCATCTCATAACCCAGTGAGCTGCCACACTAAACAGCATTTTTGGTACCCTAGCAGACATCCCATCCTGCAAAAACTAATTTCAGGGAGATGGCACAACCCCCCACCATAATATAAATGTATATATTTTTTACTTTCGTCCGAGTTCAATTTTCTGCATTTTTCGCATCTGTAGCAAAGCATTTTGAGAGGTGTTTTGACAATTCAGAGCCACCAAATGACGAGTAAAAAAAAAAAAACACATACAAAAGTTTCAGACTCAGTGTGCAAAGACCTTAATCGTGCTCTGAACGTGAAAGTGATGTAGTTGAGCGAGACCAGGAAGAGGGGAGGGTCTACAAAAAATCCAAACTCAAGTAGAAGAAGCATTTATAACACGCTATAATACCAGGTGTAACATTAATGCGTCTCGGACCAAATGCATCTGACAATGCATCCAAGTGGAAACATGCTTTTTCTATCACTCACTTGAATTCTGGGATATGGTATTTATTTGCGGGTATCAGGGAGTTGCTATCAATATGCGAGAGGCGGGATGTCTGACCTAGATGCTGTATAGAAAGGCAGATGCCACTCAAGCACAATCAGGGATTTCATTGCATTCACACACACCTCAAAGCATGTGTGTGAGGAAGTTAGTGGCAAGAAACTTGTTTTAGGACACAGAGACGTCCCATTACCAGGCAGATGGAGGCAGCTGGGACAGGTTAACCCATCTGATCTCTGGAGGTCAACCGATCAGTGGGGTCAATAAAGGCCTGAAACATCTTTAAATTGCCACCGGACATTTACCCTCTCTCTTTCTGTTAGCTCATTCTTTTTCTTATTTCTCTGTTTTCACAGACGGAAAAGTAACAAATAAAGAGCAAATCACCCCCACAGCAGAATGAAGGTCTATATTTCATTTTCAGATGTCACAAAGCATCTACACATTATTCAACAAAGCGAGTCAGTGAAGGTCGTGTTAGTATGAGGAATATTCACTGTAAGGCCATCAGTTACACACTGTGAAAAGGCACCAATAGAACTTAAAAAATAAAGGCAACGGTTTGCATTTTTTTTTTTTTTTTTTTTTTTTTTTATTATGTCAAGTTGATGTCTTGGAAAAGTGTCTTAAATGTCTTGAAAAATGTCCTTGTTATACATGTTCCTCCAGGATCCACTACTCAACTGTCCTCCTCATCAGATCACTCAGTACTGTTGATGATATCTTATATTAGTGCTGCCTTTGCAATGTAAACGCCGCTCTTTGACACATAAATAGTGCAAATCAATATATGTATCACATATAGTACCTAGGTAATACAGCAGTAAGCTGATAGCATCTGGTTTAATGAAGAAATATGATTGGCCAGTATAGGTCCTTGTCTCTGTTATCAGCAAGGCAATGGCTTCTGTCCTTAAATCACATATTAGTTAAAAGGTTTGCTCTAAATTCGGTGGGTTTTTCATTAATTTGGCGATCTACAATAGCATTTCACTTTCAAATGGCTGGATCCATTAGATGTTCCTCTGGCTTTTGGCATCAGCTGCATGAGATGGTATTGCAAACTGAATCTCTGATTAAAAACCTCTGGAAAAAGATTCTGATGGGTAGTTCAAAGATTATTACAGCATGCAACCCAGTGATCAAAAGGTATATCATCAATAATGAAGGTTTGATGTATCCTCAGAGGTTACACTTTACTTTTGATGGTCCACTTTAGACATTCTACTAACTATATGTAACTTTGCAACTACATGCCACCCAGACAGCAAAATAGTATGCCATACAACTCGTGCTTGATAAAGTGTAAAGTTGTAAAGTGCAAACTGCATTTGCCAGAACGTGCATCTTGATTTCATGACTGCTCATCAATGTTGTGAATGACATGAAGTAGCTGGGATAATTTTCATTCCTGGGTGAACTATTCCTTTAAGGATGAGTAAATTATGGCAACATTTGCATTTTAGGTCAACTATTATTTTGTTTTATTTTTTTATTTTTTTTATACCACAGCATCATGTATTGTTGAAGTCAAACAGCAGTTGTCAAAACTGTTGCTTCCAGCCCAGTACCTTCACCGTCTTATCTTCGCCCTAACTCTCTGGAGTAATTGAAATCAAAATTACATTTTCAGCTCCAAAGCTATAAAATGTTCCCTGTCACTTCACCTTTCCACTGAATTAAAATGGAATTAGTGGTAATTGTCGGAGCTTAAGGGATTATATCATTTAACAGGAAGTCTTTTGAACACCTGAAAGACTTTCTGGAGATAAGAGATTTCCATTAAAATCCCCCTAGACAAGACACCAAAGGAACACTGCGAAATCAAGAGCCCTTTACACTGTCATACACTAATAATTAGACAAGGGACTTCCAGTTCTTTCTATGTGACAATCGATCCGAGGATTGATTTAATAAAGCACAATATCTTTAAAGGCCACAGGACACATATTGGTCATTAATTAGCCAGCCGCCAGGGAAACTGTACAATGTTTGAGTTGAGTGTTGAATTTATGTGTCCTCCGACATGCAGGCAAACAAAATGTGTTGTATAAAGAATATTGTGAAAGAGAAAACAGTGGGACATATGGTATACAATTTTAAATTGCTAAGTTTAAACCGTCCACTGTCCAGATGCAAGTTAATGTCATATATCCCATGGAGAATCTGTGGGATATTGTGAAGAGAAAGTTGAGAGACGCAAGACCCAACACTCTGGATGAGCTTAAAGCCGCTATCGAAGCATCCTGGACCTCCATAACACCTCAGCAGTGCCACAGGCTGATTGCCTCCATGCCACGCTGCATTGAAGCAGTCATTTCTGCAAAAGGATTCCCGACCAAGTATTGAGTGCATAACTGAACATAATTATTCGAAGGTTGACTTTTTTTTGTATTAAAAACACTTCTTTTATTGGTCGGATTAAATATGCTATTTTTTTTAGATAGGAATTTTTGGTTTTCATGAGCTGTATGCCAAAATCATCAGTATTAAAACAATAAAAGACCTGAAATATTTCAGTTGGTGTGCAATGAATCTAAAATATATGAAAGTTTAATTTTTATCATTACATTATGGAAAATAATGAACTTTATCACAATATGCTAATTTTTTGAGAAGGACCTGAAGTTGTGATTCTGCTGTAAAAACACGTTCTAGTAGGTATTGCTATCAGGGGAGCTCCAATAAGCACACATCTCCAAAGTGGATGTACATAAACCATATACATCTTAAAGATGCTTATTTTAAATGTCCATTTACATCTAAAAGGAAAATCTTCTATAAGTATTGCAGATGCACACATCACAACATGAAATAGACATCTGATTTATGTGTGCTATTTTAGAATTTACCGTTGTGTCAACACTGTTTACATTAGATAAATGTGCCGTAAGGTAAATAAACAGATCTATAAAGTAACTAAACTTAAGTTATCTATTTTATTTGTCCATTAGTACTGTTGATAAATTGAGGAACATTTGGTAGAGAGGAGAGTGGCTCATGAAGCTGAATGCTGCATCAAAGGCTTTGAATGAGTATACTACAGAAATGCATAACAAAATCTATTTAACTCTTAGTTTATTTTAATTATTGTAATTTGAAATAAATTTATTACAGCACTTTTCTGATTCGGATCTGAAATGTCTGCAGGCTGGTGTGAGCACTGAGGATGGAGAGCCCGGAGCTGTATCCTGGAAATGGTGCCATGGATGAGTCCCTCCATCACTCCACCGGCTCTTATCGCCTCAGAACAACCTCCGGCACGAAGGCACGCTCAACTCCGCTCGTCAGCTGATTCATCAGAATAAAATAACCCTAACCCACAGAATGAGAACTGCTGTGAGATGGCAGTAGAATGTGGGTTCCATCGCCTATAAATACATGATTCTAGTTTGAATAAAGCCTTGTTTCTTGTGTTGTCGACCTGTATATGCATTTGTTTATTGTGATGGTTACTTGTATTCATTATTTTACTTATTTATTCATGTTTCTTATTATTGTCAGTAAATAAAATACAATTATTTAATATATTTATGCTTTAATTCATTGCTTGGCTATAACTGTATTTACCGCATTTATCTAATGTGTATTCATGCATTCATGCTATGTCATATGACAAAACAAATTAGCCTCCATTTTGCTTGTTTTACAAAAATGTATAATTTTCAGTAAAAAAAAGTTTTGGTCAGCATTTATCATTATTATTGTGTGTAAGTTTTGGGCTGGGCTAGTGATGCAATTCATTCTGGGGTAATCTTGTTTTTTAAGGAGTGATACATTTTTCTAGTATAAAAATCAACAGTTTTCTCCAAAGGCGAGATCTTCGAGCAGCTGCACAGCTGTAAGCAATGTGCAGACATTACAAATGCTTAGGAAAACCGTTCTAGGTATGGCTGTCGAGTTACTGATGTTATGAGGTGTTAGTGCACCTGTCGCTCATATAATATTTTATTGCAGAACTTATAGTTACATACATACAAGATCAGGGAAAGATACAATGGTTGTATCTTTAACAATGAACAATCATAATGACAGAAATGATATTAAATACAAAGGAAAAAAAGAACAACGACAAGTTTAAATGTCTTTGAATAATACATAAAACTTGATTTTTTTGTTGTTATTTATAAGCCCGAGGGATGAAACATTCTACAAGAAAAAGAGGAAAACATAAAGGACAGCCCTTGTGGGCCCAAAAGGGCTTTTTGGTTGTTGGTGAACATTTTGGATATAAAATAAAGAAATTAACATATTCAAGAGATGACGATTTGGGTTTTTGTAATAAAAAATATATATTTAAGGATAAAACTGTGGGTCACATTAGAAGGGTTAAAAATATAAGAACTTAAATCGACCCTAAATGTATTGTTTATACTACAATCACAAAATAAATGGGGCTGTTTCTTCAACAAGACCACAAAATAAGCAAGTTTCATCAATATCAAGATATGTACAGAGATTATTTAAACCTGACGCTCATATCTTTCAAGTTGTTGCGCTTGTGATAACGTATCGTAGGTCACATGATAACGTCAACATGGCAGATGTCCGGTTCGCGTTCATACTTAACGAGATCAAGCTATAAAGTACCTACTCTTTCAGCGCTCGTTAAGTAAGTACTTATTGAAATTAAGTACCTACTCATTGAGTATGCGGTTTCGAACGCAGCCATTGTTTTCTCTTTCATGGGATGGGGGTGTGGTCTATGATGTAAGGGGGCGTGGCCTCTGATGAGGCAACAGGTCTTCTCTCATGTTGGTGCAGAAGAATGATTCATTCATTTTCATATTCATTTCAGATTTCTTCATCCACGACTGCGATGCACGATTACTTCAACTTTTGTAATACAATATTAAAAGATGTTCTGTATCATCAGTGTATAATTGCCAACGTCTTTATATTCATATTCTGTCACTGTCTAGACAGCGAACTGCGCTTGTACCTAAGATGACACTGCATAATCAGACTGCCTTCTTGTTTACCCAGCGTCCCTCTGTGTCTTCATATTCATCATTAGCATTAAAATGATGTTCCAGTCGCTGTAATGAATCGGCTTAATTTCAGTATGAAACTAGCTTCTTTTAATAACATTAATGGAAATGACTAAACTCTGTTCATTTGAGATAATTTAAAGATGGGTTTAAGAATGATTCGAATGCCTTTAGAGAAATGAAGTGGATCAGAATTATTCTTCCTCCATAATTGCCCAAGACATTTGCTGTGTGTGTGTGTGTGTGTGTGTGTGTGTGTGTGTATGTGTGTGTGTGTGTGTGTGTGTGTGTGTGTGTGTGTGTGTGTGTGTGTGTGTGTGTGTGTGTGTGTGTGTGTGTGTGTGTGTGTGTGTGTGTGTGTGTGTGTGTGTGTGTGTGTGTGTGTGTGTGTTTGCGTGTGCGTGTGTGTGGGGTCCTTATAAACCTTACGTTGTAAGATGTCCCCACAAATATAGTAATATCAGAAATGTTTGACCTTGTGAGGATTTGTTTATTTATTGTTTGGTCCTCATGAGGAAAATAGCTCATAAATCAAAACTAAATTATGTTTTTTTTTATGTAAAAAAAAAAATAATAAAAAAATTCAGAAAGTTTTCAGATTTAGGGTTGGGGATAGAATATGCAGATTGCATACAGTATAAAAATCATTATGTCTACGGAAAGTCCCCATAAAATATGGAAATCCAACAGTTGTAATGATACATCTTCTGATGCTAAGCTAGGGCACATCATCAGTGATGTTCCTGATCTCATTGGGTGTTTCGGGTCTTTCGAAACATCAGACACCCTCCTTCAGGCGACCCAGCTGAGGTTGATCAGGCCTCAGCTTGTGCCCTAGCAGCATTTAACCACGGATCCGCTCTTTTGATCCAGAGCCACCTCGATGCCTTCTCTGCAGCCTCTGTGGTATTGCTGATAGCCCTTCTCCTTCTCTCACCTGTGATGCCGAGTGCAGTGTAGGCCCCGTAGAGGGACTTCGCTGCAAAGCCTCTGCACCCCACCTCCACAGGTAAGCACCTTGCCTTCCAGCCTTGGTTGTGGCAGTCGCTGACGAGGCCATCATATTTCTCCTTCTTCCTCTCAAAGGCTTCCTCCATTCGGTCTTCCCATGGCACAGTGAGCTCCAACATGACCAGGTTCTTTGTTGCCTCTGATATCACGACAATGTCAGGTCTCAGGGTGGTCTTGACGACATGCTGGGGGAACTTAAGTTGTTTGCCCAAGTCCACTTTCAGTTGCCAATCCTGTGCCGTGTTCAGAAGCCCTGCTGTTGTCCTGAGAGATTTTCCTGGCTTCTCTCCGGCCCTGACGAAGCTGATGGTTTGTTTGCAGGGCTTTGACCTCCGGCAGCTGCTGATAGTAACCTGGATGCTCTCTGCAATTGTTTTGAGCACCTGGTCATGCCGCCAGCGATATCGGCCTTCCCCCAGAGCTCTTGGGCAGCAGCTCATGATGTGCTCAAGGGTTCCCTTTCTCTGGCACAGGGCGCATCCTGGTGTATCGATCAGCCCCCAGGTGTGCAGGTTGGAAGGGCTGGGGAGGACGTCATAGACTGCCTGGACCAGGAACTTGATGCGGTGTGGCTCTGCCCGCCAAAGGTCAGTCCACGTAATCTTCCTCTCCACAGCTTGTTCCCATCTAATCCAGGCACCCTGACGTGCCATTCCCACTGCTTTGCTGGACCTCTCCTCCTCCACAGCCGCCCTCACCTCACTTTGAACTAGCTGCCTCCTCTCCTTCCCCCGAGCCTTGTCGAACCGGGGCCCTTGAAAGGTTCCTAGCCCAGCCCTTCCTCTGGCCACTGCTCCCACTAGGACTCCATGGTGCAGCCATGACTCTGCCTGGTCTACTGCCGCCTCTGCCCTCCATTTCCTGCCCGTCTTGACCTCTACACCTGCCCCAGAGACTTTGGGGTCCCTAGACACACGGAGCTGCAGCACCTCTCTTGCACGCAAGACCTTGAACTCCTCTTCGATGGATTTTAGCGGTAGCTGCAGCTTTCAGGTGTTTCCATAAAGGGTGATACTGCTTAAGCTCCTCGGGAATCCCAGCCATCTTCTTAGGTAGCGGCTGACTCTCCTTTCTAGTTCTGAGATGGTGGAGATCGGAAACTCGTACAGAAGCAGAGGCCACAGTATTCTTGGCAGAATCCCATGTTGGTACACCCATGCCTTAAATTTTCCAGGGAGCCCAGTTTTATCGACACTCTTCAGCCACCTCTCCAGCTCCTCGCAGGTGTTTTTGATGGATGTTGTATCCCTGAAGCTGCTGTCGAAGATCTTTCCCAGGCTTTTTACTGGTTTTTCAGACAGGGTCGGGATTTGAGTTCCTGAGATGATAAAACGAAACTTCTCCACCATCCTGCCCTTCTTTAGCACTAAAGATCTGGATTTGGTTGGCTTGAATGACATCCTGGCCCATTCAATCACCCTCTCCAGACCCTTCAGGATCCATCTGGCTCCAGGCACTGACTCCGTTGTCACTGTGAGGTCATCCATGAAGGCACGGATTGGTGGTTGCCGCATTCCAGTCTTGGATTTGGGCCCTCTGCACTCCGGTTCAGCAGATTTCACCAACATGTTCGTTGCCAGAGCGAACAGGATCACTGAAATGGTGCAGCCTGTGATGATTCCCACCTCCAGCCTGTGCCACTCTGATGTTATTGACCCAGATGAGACTCTCAGCTTGAAATCTCTATAGTAATCCTGGATAAGGTCTCTCACTATGGCAGGAACATGGTGCCTCTCCAGAGCCTCCTGTACCAGCTTGTGGGGCATAGAGCCATAGGCGTTGGCCAGGTCTAACCCTATTCTCCTTTGCTTCTCTGAGGAGCTGTGTAACCACGCCTGTGTGCTCTAGGCAGCCTGGAACACCTGGTATGCCGCCTTTCTGCACAGAGGTGTCAATGTATCCATTTTTGAGGAAGAACTCTGCCAACCGCTTCGCAACTATGCTGAAGAAGATCTTTCCTTCAACGCTTAAAAGCGAGATGATTCTGAACTGGCTGATGGTCTTGGAGTCTTCTTCTTTTGGGATCCACACTCCATCTGCACACCGCCACTGTTTTAGAGTTTCCCCTTTCCTCCAGATGACTTTTAGGATCCTCCACAGCCGATGTAGCAGCTTGGTGCAGTACTTGTAGACCTTATACGATGTTCCACTTGGTCCTGGTGCAGACCTAGACCTTGCCTTCCTTACTACTTCCTGTACTTCTTTCAGGAGTGGCTATCTCAGGTCAAATGCCTCTACAGGCTCTGGTGGTGTTATCAAGGCATCGCACTGCCCCAACTCTTGTTCTCTAGAGGGGTCACTAAATGTATCTGCAAGGTGTTGGTCAATTTCACCCTTAGATGAGACTAGGCGTCCACCTTTCTTCTGCCCGAGGAGCTGTTTGGTGAACTCGAATGGGTTTCTAATGAAGGCTGCTCTCCTCCTAGCCCTCTCCCTTCGCCGCCTCCTGTGCCGTTCGGCTCTGCGCAGGGTAACAAGCTTCTTCCTTAAGATGCTGCGCAGCTCTGTCAGTGGCCCACGCTCCTCCTCACCAGCTTCCTTGTACTGCTTTTTTAGGGTTTTCAGCTCTATTCTGATGTTATGAATTTTGACTGCCCTCTGGTTTTTGGTGTACGGCTTTGTTACTCCTCTCACCTCCTCCACACCAAACCTCTCAACCGCCATGCTCACTATGATGGTCGTTATAGTTTGCAGCCTCCTCTCCGCATCACCTTTGGCCGTTACTTCCAGCACCTTGTCCACATCCTCATCAAACTTCTGCCACTCGGCTGTTTTACATGCTTGAGGCCACCTGATCCTCCTCTTCTCGGGCTGCATGACTAGGGGGACAGTTTGTACCACATGGAGGCTCTGGGCTCTATGGGGTGCTTCCAGGCCCTGCTCCTCCTCTGACTCACCAGGCACTATGCCTGTGCATTGTGGTACTTGCCGTGGCTCCAGACATTTCATCCGTGACTGATGGATCTTCAAGCCTCTTGCATTTTTGCAAATCTTTCCACACTGACAAACCGCGCTCGTAGTCGTTTTTCCTTTGCTGTTGGTCGACATAACCCAATTTAAATAATAATATTGAATATATATATATATATATATATATATATATATATATATATATATATATATATATATATATATATAAATTAAATAAACAAATCTGCAATCACATACTCACCTCTTATCAATCCAATCTAGTATGACTTTCTTTTTTCTGCGGAGCACAAAAGAAGATATTTTGAATAATTTGCTAGTCGCTCTATTCCATGCCATTACTGTGAATAAGTTTGCCTTCAGAAGACTTTTAATACAGTTCTACGGAATTTTGTACAACTTAAATTACTTTTATGACACTTTTATGTCACATTTGCTTCCTTTTTAACTCCGAAGAAACTGAATGTCCTTTGAGAACACTGGAAATACAAGCTGTGGGAATATGGTAATTATAAGGCCGGTCATTATTAAGTAATGTGGCTTTAGAATCTACAGAGGTGGTTATATAGAACAGAAGTTTGCAAAATGAATTGCACATTATTAGTAGATGAATTTATTCAGCTAAGTCTTGCCTGCCGTGTTAGAAAGACGAGAGTCCGGTCATGCATTCTGATTCGAGGATCAGAGAGGAAACGTATAATATCTCACATTATGGAGAGATGCTAATGGCATCATGCTGATAAACCCGATTTATATAAAGGACATGCACAAGGTCTTCTGTGTAACAAATTCAATTGCACAGGTGGATTTGTATATCAAATGAAATCAAAGTGCAGCCCGTTTGCCGTTGCACATGAATGGAAGACACTTCACTTTGATAAGAGGTTTTTTATGTCTTGTTTGATTGCCAGCCCTTGATACTAAAAAAAAAAAAAAAAAAAAAAAAAAGCCTGGAGGGAAAAAAAGACAAAAAAGAACAAAATGTTAGCATTATATACAGTATACTACACATAAATACAATCACATTGTCAATTATTTGTAATTGCTGACTGTTTAAAAAAAATACATTAAGTATGAGGGGTTTTTGCTAATACAATGCATTTACAACTCTAATGCAATATATATCACCGCAAGCTCCAGTGTGCAATCAAATATTTTATATTTAGATGTGAGATTTATTTCTGAGAAGCTGCTAATTAATGATCATAATTGTCTGTTGTTTTTTATAATGGGGTGCCAAAACACCTCACATTCAAACAATATGTTCATATCATACTGTCAAAAATGCATCTCATAATGAAGTATCTGGAATCTGTTAAATAAGAGAGTATCCACCCAAAAGTTGATTTGCTATTTCATGTTTTTAACCATTACTTACACTAAGATTGCACTTCTATTAGACCAATGTGCACAATTATTGTTGTTGTTTCTTGCATACTGGTCAATTTTATTTTCTTCACAAAGAGTGCATAACCTTAACATTCCCACAATAGTTTTTTTAGTCAGCTTCACATGAATTGGTGACAAAATATTTGAATTGTGCTCTAGTGTGAGCTGACCTAATTAGGCTTAATCAGCAAGTCGCCCAGTACGCAGAGCTGGAATTACACATTTTGCAGAATATAAATATTGCAAGTTTGAACTAAGGTCTAAAACCACAGGCAGAGAGTATATTTCTAATTTACTGGGAAATGTACTGGATCTCCCACTATATGAATAATTGTATTTGCAGTGTGAAGTATATAATGTTCACTCTCCAATGGGCACACTATCTAATAAACGTGAGTTTTAAAAAGCAAACCATGTTGTCAAAAGTTAGATAAATTGCCAGCAAGCAGAAAACAAAAAGTTGCTTTCACAAAATCCTTCTTGAGCAGTGAACCATGATATGTGCATATGAAGTCAGTCGAGATGAAATTGCACGCCAGCAAATTTCACCACTATAATTTAAACAATTAGAATCACGGGTAAACAATTCCACAAAAGAAAAGAAAAAAGAAAAATTAATAATTAACTGTTCACTCAAGAATGTGCCTTTCCCATTGTAAAATCAGTATATAATAGGCTATACTAGGCTATAATAGGCTATAATATAATATAATATAATATAATATAATATAATGTAATGTAATGTAATGTAATGTAATGTAATGTAATATAATAAAATATAATTGGTTATAATATAATTGGTTATAATATAACATAAAAATAGAACCTATTATGCTTTTTTAAATAAATATAATACATGAACTACAGTATATCTACAATGCATGGCTTAAGCCACTTTTCTGTTGTACATCATTAAAACTTATGTTTCTCTCATTGATGGGATCTTCTGAACCGAGTTGAGAATGTAATAAGTTTCATTGGTGCAGTATTAAAGTTGCATATAAGACTGCCCTGGTCTGTCCTTGAAGAGCATGTCAGTATGCAAACAGGCATCTTCATGTAGACCAATGGCTCTTTACACACAACGGTCATGCCTAGCCAGAGACAGGAGGAAAGAGAGCAAACAGTCAATCGTGTGTCTGATGATGAAAGAGCTGAGAAGTGAGAAATAGAGGGAAGCGTCTCTTAAAACAGCACTGATAGATGGGGCCGTATTCCCTGTGTGTCAGTGTTCATCATTTACACAGCGAAAGGGCCCGGACTGATGATGCCCTAATTGGATTTCCAGATTGATCCGTAGGCCATGCTGGAACCGGAGATTGACAGACAGTGGGAAAACCAAGAGAAGAACACAAGACAAGCATTTCACTAAACATTTGACTGAGCAACACATAGTGTGATATTTTGTATATAGGGTACAATTGGGCAAAAAAAAAAAAAAAGAAAGAAACATTTTGAACATAACACTGAGAAAATCATGTTTTCGTCAAAGACTTTGTCCGGATCAGATTCAGAACGATAATTACAACATAAACTGAGAAGAATGAGTAAATCAACACCCCCAAAGCTTGCAGCCTTGCACAGTCCTATACATCTTCCTGGGAAAACATTTCATTCAGTAACATTAAGCAGTTTTGATTTGCATGCTGTTTAAAGGGATAGTTTAGCCAAAAATGAAAATCCTGTCATCATTTACTCACCCAAGTTGTTCCAAACCTTTATGAATTTCTTTCTTCTGCTGAACACATACGATATTTTGAAGCATGTCTGTAACCAAACAGTTGATGGATCCCTTTGATCCCATAGTGGTCAATTTCTTTCCATACTATAGTCAATGTGGTCCATCAACTGGCAAAAAACGGTGTGGCAAAAGTTGTCCAAATTCACAATACTCACAAAAGAGTAGGCAAAAAGTAACTTACTTCTTCCGGCTTCTTCTTCAGAGTATGCGATTTCGGATGCAGCCTCTGTCTTGTTTCAGCTTCTTCTTTCCTTGATCTTGAATGTAGAGATTCTATAATATTTCAGAAGGTGTGTAATAGCACCCCCTACCATATAAAGTGAAAACACATGGATTGCCAAAAAGTTCAGGTGATTGCGGGAAAGAGTTAAAATTGATTGCATTTTGGTAGCACTTCATTTTGATGGTCCCTCTTGAACATTCTGCTGACTAAGTAACTTTGCACTTACATGTCAACTAACTTTCAGTAGAGTATTAGTAGACTGTCTGCTCCATATCTGCAAACTCTTTTATGATGCTCCTCAAAAGACACTATACTAACTATAAGTAACTTTTCAAGAACATGTCAACTTATTCTAACCCCAACCCTACCAGTCTACTAATACTATACTAACACTCTAATGAGAGTTAGTTGATATGAAGGTGCAATGCTACTTATAATAGTCAAAAGAATGTGTTAAAGGAGCCATCAAAATAAAGTGAAGCATTTTTTTTTTTTAGATGCCAGATGATTTGATATTTTATTTTTTCATTGACACTAGACATTAGTGATGCACAGTGTGTCCAACTACTTTCTGGGGCCATTGCGTATGCAGACAAATTTTACAGATTTACTTTACAAATTTTATTCTGAAAAGTGAAGGACTTTGCAGAAAAACAAATAGTATCAAACATATACATTGAATCCTATAAACACCCACAATAAAATAATGTACAAAACACATTTATTGAGTAGTGAGACAAATTCTACCCCTCATCCGTCCCTGGTGAAGCTCAGCACGCGTTTAACAGCGAGTGAAAGTCAAGGTGGCCATTTGCGGAGAAACACCCTGTGAATTTGAATAATTCTGTGTAGTCGACCAAGGGCAAATGGCCTATAATTCAACCTCATTCATGCCGGCTTTCAGTCAAAGACTCTGCGACTGGAGAGGACAAAGCTCGTCCTCAGTTTAATACATTTATTTGTGTTTACTTCCTCTTCCATTACTCACCACAAGCCTGTTACTGTCACACACGTACGTCTCTGTCGACACACATCTCATGGGTACCTTTCCTTTAACAGTTTTTTCGGCGTTTGACACGGTTGGGTTTCATGTCTCTCATTTTATTTTTTTTTACAAAGTTTTACAAATTTTCGGTCCCACTTTATATTAAGTGGCTTTAAGTATTATGTACTTACATTGAAAAATATGTACAATGTACTTATTGTGTTGATGTTGTATTGTAAACCACTTGTGCTGCTATTGAGGTGTGATACGGGTAAGGTTAGGGTCAGGTGTGCTGGTATGGGTCGGTTTAAGGGTGGGTTAAGGTGTAAGGGAAGGGTCAACAGTGTAATTACAAATGCAATTGCATACATTAATTACAGCTGTAATTACATGCAGCTATTTTTAAAAATATAAGTACAACATAAAAACATGTATGTACACAATAAGTCCATTGTATCAAATTATTAGTTTCAATGTAAGTACATAGTAATTAAACCCACTTAATATAAAGATGTGGTGCAATGACCACATCTCAAAATCCAATCAATAACTGATACATAGAATCAAGTCCCTGTCCTATTTATTTTACAACATTTTGTTACATTCAGATGAACATCACAATACAGAAGAAAAGAGCTGTCACTCCTTCCATTTTATTATGACTTCAAGACATTCTAGTCTAATGCCACATGTAGCAAACAATGGATGTCTTCTAAAATGTGAGTATTATTTTGCCATATAATACCATAATATATAACACAATATATATATATAACAAGCAAACTTAAGTAATATTTACTTGTAAATTAGAACTTTCATTTCTGTCTCTAACTGACTTTTTCAGTGTAGAAAGTACAGAATATTACTTTTCAGGGCATCTTATGAATATTTGTACTTTATTGGTTTTGTTGTTGTGAAGTGTGGTGACTTTCAGTGACATCCAAAATGTAATTTTTTGGCATGTCTTGAAAGAAATTGTATTCATTCATTCATTCATTTATTTGGTCGGTCGTTCGGTCGGGTAGTTAGTTAGTCTGCTAGCCCATAGTCCTTGAACATCTAGAAGCTTCTGGCACACATTTATTGCTAAAATATTGTGCAATTGTCTGTTTCATATGTTGTCATGTGCCCCATGAATTTATCACCAAATTGAGACACCTTGATAGACATGACTGCCCTCAAAATAAGTAAATATTATATAAGTTTACCATGACAGGTTAGTTACATATCACACTTTGAATTATGTGTGTGTGTAACGAGTAAGTGATGAATTATTTCACAAAATAATTACATGAATCAACCTGAATTATTTATTATTATAATAACTAGTGTTTGATTGCAACAAAACCTAATATGTGTAACACGGACAGTTATGTTTCTCAGCACATTAGTTGTGGATAAAATGAGCTCATGTATTTCCATTCCAACTAGTTCTAAGAAACAGATTTTTGCTGTGAGATCAAGTGTAAAATTGAACAGTTGCACTCTCTTTTAGTCTCAGACATTGTGAACGGCTGTATTTAACCGGGGTAATCTCATTCACATTTGCATGTAAAATGCACACGGACAGACGCTGACAATGAAAAAAAGCATTTATAAACATTGACAACATCCAAAACAGTGATCCAAATCTTTACGAATCCTCTGATGCAACTGTAAAGCATAAAACAATGCATTAAATATCACAACCATAAATGCCAAAATAAACAACTACGCAAATGGCATTGGACATTTAATTAATCTAATTTATTATGAATAAAATAAAATTAACCTTTGAATTCCATTAACCTGATTCAGTATTCTGTAAACCTCAAAGACTTCTACAATTGTTCATAAGTTCATATGTTATATTGTGCATGCAAAAGTAAAACCCTTTTAAATCAGTATATGAAGTAATATCATCATCTCTATATTTAGTTCAAATAAGTAATCACAAAGGTAAGGCTGAATTGCAGAACTTTATATTTCCAAAGTGAAGTTCCCAGGGCTATGCATGTCTGTTTGTGTACCGTTTGCATTTGCAATATACACTCACCGAGGCCTGTCCTTGAGCTCTCTGCCTCATGGGAGAAAGAACAAAATAAAGGCAAAGCTGAAGATCAGCAACCTGGATGACCTCTTCACTGACTGACACACTCCACAGCATACTGTCACAGATACCTTCCATCCCCATAAACAATAGTCTGGGAATGAATGCAAGACAAATCCTAGATAGCAGAGCTGCAAACTAAAAATGGGAGTCCTAAAGAATTGTATGATTCCCTTAACACATCTGTTAATTTTTGTTAATATTATTCAATTAGATCACTTTATTAAACCATATATTGTATTTTGTTTACACATAAATAAAGATATTAAACAAACCCAATGCTATGTTTGGTAACATCTCATATTTCGGTGCATTTCTTTAACTCTTTCCCCACCATTGACAAGAATTTCAGTCACTTATTACGCTTCCTGCTATTCCATGTTTTATAATAGAGGGTGCTGTTACGGATCTTCTGAAATAGTACAGCATTTCTGGATCCAAAAACAAGTGAAAAAGAAAATCTGCATAAACCAGAAGGAGCGAGAAGTATATATATATATATATATATATATATATATATATATATATATATATATATATATATATTTTTTTTTTTTTTTAAGCAGAGGCTTAAAAAAAAACAGAATCTGTTCTTTCTTTTCATATATTCATATATTGACTGTTTACATATTCATACAACAAAATATTCTGGGGGCCATGAAGGTTTTGTGAATACAATCAAAAATGCTGGCACTGGTTGGAAACTTTTTTTTTTAGTAAATGCTGACAATAATAAACTTGGTTTATTTCTGGTCATTTATGAGCATAAGTAGTGACTAGCGGTTCAGTGAGACTGATTCAGTGACTGATGGGATTTAGACCAATGTGTTTGTCTCTGTGATTTGTTTGTGAGTCATTTTGACAACTTCTTCTTCATCCTAGCGTATTTTCAGTGCTCTTCGGATCAATGCATGCCACTTCGCACGGTCGAGTGCACCATTCGGCGGTGTCATCGGGGGTTCCTGATGTGCCCACACAACTGAAGACGACTTGCCGCAGTCTTTCCCTAATTGACGGTGCAACGCCCATTTGCTGCTGAATTGTATCATTACAGCAGTGTTGAAAGAGAGACACACCAGCAATCCAGCAGTGAAGTGTGCGCTCAGTGCTCTTGGTGACTGGCCAGCATCTGGCTCCTTACAGCGCAACTGGGCATACTACCATTTGGTATATCTTTGACTTGAGACGGATTGGTTATTCATTTATCGCATAGAACTCCATTGACTTCTTTCCAGCGCATCCAGGCAGCATTCACCCTTCCACACACTTCGTCATTGATACCACCGTCACTTTGCCGGTGCGATCCTAGGTACTTAATAGTTTTAAGTACCTAGGATCGCACCGGCAAAGTGACGGTTTTAAGTTAAAACTATTCGTCATTTTGAGTGATTTGTTGAAAAGAAAAGGATCATATGAGTCATTTGGTCATAAATCAGACCACATCGCTCATGCTGTGTTTGTTGTCTACAACTAGAATTAGTGCAACATAAAACACTTTGAGAGTAATACAGTGTTCTGTCCGCATCTGTGAAAGATGAAAATGAGAACCGCTAAAGGAATGTTTCAGTAAAAAAAGACTGGTTTTGAACAAGAAGCTCTTCTTGATTTCCAACTCCTCCACAGACCCTTATTTCTCCAGAGCATCAGAGCTCGAACACATCAACACATGAGCCGGTGTGGCCTGACCTTTCTCTGTGCACCTAATCTTCTTTGTGCAAATTACACTTGCATATTTTCTGAATATATTGTAATTAGGCATATGTATTCCAACGGGCTGATAAGATATAGTCTCTCTGTAATCTCTCATTTATATGCAAAGCAGCGGAGTTAAAGCGCTTATGCTTTTTTCACTCTTAATGCGTCCCCCTTTTCGCTTAATCAAGTTCATTTTTCCCTCACGTTCATGTCTCCACAGTCCCATCTCACGCTGAGTCTCAAAGTCTGAGTTTCCAAGCGGTGGGGTGTCATTATGAAAGACAGACACACTGATATGAACTGTTGAAATGCACTTCTTACATTTATTTCAGGATGCAAACTTTTGGATGTAAAAAGCATTGTAGTTCCCTTTCGTTGTCACTCCGAGTTACGTCGGATGACGACGAATGGGGTTTCGCTTAGAAAGCCTATCAACTTCGAGTATTACAAAACGAGCCAATGGCAAAGAAATGCCATGGGTCTGCGGAATTTGCATGACGTAACTCCGCCCCACCTCGTGGGTACAAAAGGAGGAAGTCTGCAACAGCAGTTCATGTTTTCGCTTCGGAGCCAAGTGTATTCTTCTCTCCACAAGCCATCTCTGAATTGTCAGCTTTACAAACGAGTACCTCGAGTGTTGGTGTGACGGCGATCTACGGCGAACGCGTGCTTCCTGCTGATCTGTTGCAGTGGTCTGCCAGTCGGTGCGTGTCTCCCCGGGTGCTTCAACACTTGAGTTTTCTCTCACTAAAAGAGCTCGCACGCGGCACGTCTTTTTAAAGACGACTCGCCCGTGCATTTCAAAAAAAAAAAAACGAATGGTGCGGCAGCTTGGTATCGGACTCTGATGGGCACGAGCGTTGTCTAGTATGTTTGGGCTTGATCATGCTAGAGCAGCGCTCGTGGATGACTCATGTTTTCTCCGTGGAAACATGATCATCGCGTCATTAAGGTCGAGACTCGGTGAACTCACATGAGTGAGAGTCCCCTCATCCACCCCCCGTTCTTCGGCTGGTGGCCAGGGTGACCTGAGGGTTATGGTCTGGAACAAGGCGCCGACTATGTGTCCGCGACCCCAGCCCCCCTCTTCAATGACGGTGCCCGCTAGTGAACAGGTGATTCCCACGGGTCTACCCTCTGGTGGCCCATGTGTTTCATTTGAAGCTACAGAGGATGATATTATGTTTGTAGCAGCTTCACTAGGTGGGTTTGATTTTCCTGGAAGTGACGACTCGTCGAGTCTGATCCGTAGATGACGGCCATGCTTTCCCGGGACGATTGGTTTTTGGGTGAGGCCGCCGACCCTCGTCCACGGCAAACCCCAATACCATTCTTCCCGGACGTGCATGATGAGATCAGGGACCACTCGCTGATCTCATCCGCCTTTCCTCCCCTCGATGGGGCCGCTGCCCATGGGTACACTGGGGTTCCCCCGGCTGAACGCTCTGTTGCGATGCTATGTGTCCTCAGAGTGCTTCTTCTCGGCGCAATCCTAAGCACCCGTCCGTGGCCTGTAGTTTTTCGTCTACGCTTGTGGCGAAATCCTATAGCGCCACGGGACTGGCAGCCGCCTCACTGCATGCCATGGTCATTCTGCTGGTCTACCTGACCCAGATGCTCATGGTCCTGGACGAGGGCGGGACTGACCCAGGGCTCTTCACTGAGCTGCGCGCCGCCACTAACCTTGCTCTCCGAGCGACGAAAGTGGCCGTACGCTCCCTGGGTCAGGTGATGCTCACCATTCGATGGCTATACCTGTTTGATGTGCTGGATGTCGCGCGGACCCATCTGTCCGACATTCCCATATCCCAGGTCGGCCTCTTCGGCGGTGCGGTTGAGGGCTGGCCCAACAGCTCTCGGCCGCCCATGAGCAGACTGACGTTGATTCTGTCCCGACGGCCCCGCCGTCCGCTCAGATCCCTCGGTCTGCCCACCGCCGAAGGCGCCCTCCCGCGGCTCCCACCCTGCCCGTTCACCCGGGCCGGCTCTGGGGGCCACGGGCGGACGCCACAGCCCTCTCTAGCCCCGCCCCCCGCTACACGCCGGGTTAGGTGGCGCTCTTGAGAGGGGCTCCCCAGAGATGGGACTCAGTTCTTTCAAGGAGTTGGTAGCAGGACCACTCCTTTCCCCGGTGGAGGGCCGGGGAAGAATCCTTATTCGCAAAGAACTGACTCTCCCGTCTCTGAGCACACAGAGTTCTCGGACGACACAGAGCGCCGCCCTCTAGCCGTGCTCTCCTCGTCCCCCTCTGTCCCAGAGGTGGTTGACACGGCGTGCCGTCCACGGACCGCTTCGCCCCTGTCCCCCTCTGTCGCCAGACCCCTGGCAGAGCAGGCCCCCGCGGGACGACCAGCCTGGTCCTCCCCTGGCCCCCTCTGCCAGGGCGCGTTGCTAACTGTGCCCC
This sequence comes from Gila orcuttii, assembly GCA_026230005.1. Classification (NCBI taxonomy): domain Eukaryota; kingdom Metazoa; phylum Chordata; class Actinopteri; order Cypriniformes; family Leuciscidae; genus Gila; species Gila orcuttii. The sequence continues at coordinate 5,954,742 of JAPDVR010000011.1, forward strand.
CACACCGGACCGCTATGCCGTCCACGTCTGGGCCAGTTACTCCGCTTCGCTGCCCCTCCGGGGGGGGACGCCTGTCGTCCGCTTGATCCCGCTGGTTCAGTTCCTGGGAGCCTGGCTAGAGCTTCCCCGTCTGTCCCGCTGGATCGCGCACACCGGAAGGCTCGGCTAAGCGATTCAGTTCGCACGGTCTCCTCCCCGCTTCCGGGGAGTCCGCTCCACTTTGGTCGGTGGCAATGCCCCCGTCAGGAGAGCAGAGGTTGCACCCCTGGCGAAGGGTGCAATCGAGACTGTCCCTCCAGCCGAGATGAGGTCCGGCTTCTACAGCCCCTACTTCATTGTCCCCAAGAAAACCGGTGGGTTACGGCCAATCCTGGACTTGCGCGTGCTGAACCGCTCCCTTATGCTCCCCTTACGCGTATTCGAATGCGTGCGGCCCCAGGATTGGTTTGCAGCGATCGACCTGAAGGACGCCTACTTTCATGTCTCCATTCTTCCTCGCCACAGACCGTTCCTACGGTTTGCTTTCGAGGGGCAGGCATACCAGTACGCGGTTCTCCCCTTCAGGCTAGCCCTGTCTCCTCGCATCTTCAAGAAGGTCGTTGAGGCTGCCCTTGTTCCCCTTCGGGAGCACGGGGTTCGCATCCTGAGTTATATCGACGACTGGCTGATCCTAGCTCACTCTCGAGATCAGGTTTGCGAACACAGGGACCTAGTGCTCCGGCACCTAGCTCGTCTGGGCCTTCGGGTCAACTGGGAGAAGAGCAAACTTTGCCCCGTGCAGAGGATCTCTTTTCTCGGTATGGACATCGACTCGGTCGCCATGTCCGCGCAGCTTACGAGCTGCACTGGCCTCCATCAAGAGGGTAGGGGACCTGCACGCATTCTCCGTCGACGAAGCGTGCCTGGAATTCGGACCGGCTTTCTCTCACGTGATCCTGAGACCCCGGCCCGGATATGTGCCCAAGGTTCCTACCACTCCCTTTCGGGACCAGGTGGTGAACCTGCAAGCGCTGCCCCCGGAGGAGGCAGACCCAGCCTTGGCACTGCTCTGTCCAGTACGCGCTCTTCGTGCCTATGTAGACAGGACGCAGTGTTTCAGGACCTCAGACCAGCTCTTTGTCTGTTATGGTGGGAAGCTCAAGGGAAAGGCTCTCTCCAAGCAAAGGTTGTCTCACTGGATAGTGGACACCATTGCTTTGGCATACCAGCAGCAAGGTCGACCGTGCCCCCTTGGTGTGACGGCCCACTCCACCCGGAGTGTGGCATCCTCTTGGGCTCTAGCGCATGGCGCCTCGCTAACAGACATCTGCAGAGCTGCAGGCTGGGCGACACCTAACACATTCGCCAGATTCTATAATCTCCGAGTGGAGCCAGTGTCCTCTCATGTACTCGCTTCAACTAGCTAGTACCGGACCCGCTCAGGTGTCTTCGCTTGCTCGCCATTCCACTCCACGGACTGGATACGTGCGATATTCTCCTCAGGTGAGCTTCCCCGAAAGCCCTGAGCTCCTCCAGCACTCCTGACGTCGGCGCCAGTGTCTCTTGCCTGCGCGTCGGCTAGGTGCCTCCCGTGTGCATGGTCCCTCCCCTGAGCGACCCCCACATGTGTATTTCCACTGTAAGCCTCTCTGAGCATGTGTCTTTCCCTTGGCAAGCCACCTTGCCACCCCTGGGGTTGAAAGATTCCACCTGCGGCTGGACACCCCAGTGTTCTCCATATGTTTCCTTCGGGTCATATGTGTATTCTCTAAGTCCCCCCCCCTCTGGGTTGACATTAATTGCATACTTCCCCTAGCTTGGGATATGCTTCCCAGTGTACCTTGGTATTCCTGTGTTAATTGGAGTCCTTCGATGAACTGCTGTTGCAGACTTCCTCCTTTTGTACCCACGAGGTGGGGCGGAGTTACGTCATGCAAATTCCGCAGACCCATGGCATTTCTTTGCCATTGGCTCGTTTTGTAATACTCGAAGTTGATAGGCTTTCTAAGCGAAACCCCATTCGTCGTCATCCGACGTAACGTCTCCGTTCCCTACTCAGGGAACGAGGGTTACATACGTAACCGTAGACGATTTTACCATGCATTATTTACGACAGGGACTTGTCCCCTGTGGATGATTTTGACCCAACCACTTTATGACAGCTTTTTTTTTTCTGTTGACAAAGGCAGGAATGTATCTAATCAACACACTCTCATAAGGAAACATCAATCTAGAAACTTTTAATCTGCATCAACAAAAACATCACTTGAGTTTTGGTATTCAAACTTTTAAATGTCACTCTAGCGCTGTGTCCAACTTTCCTTTCCCGAATAATACATTATTTTACCTAGAGTTAAACTTTAAAAATGAAAATTTCTCTCACATTGTTGGAAACCCACACAGTATGATTTTCTGTCTTCCAAAGAATACCATACTTTTTTTTTTCGTTCCATACAATGAAAATTGTTATGTAGGCTTTATTGAAGAGAACCCTTCAAAATTACACAAGAACACTGTTTTGGTGGTGATGTTTCCCGGTGAGCGTGATTTTACCAAGTACAACATGTTCCTGGATCAACATCTCTGCTGTTCCTGGAACATCATTCCAATCAACCAATCAGATTTGAGGGGCAAGTTTACAGCCTATGTCAAGTTTAGGCTTACAACCACGATTAGGTGCTTCTACATCAGCTTTATACAATTATTCCCTCTGATTTTAGGGATGACTTATGGTTAGGTTTAGGAGTAGGACAACATTTTCTGAAAATATGTTTGCCTTTTGAGATTGTCTTGATCTAATACAGGTGAATTGTCAAGCAAGTTTAATTTAGTTTTAATTGAAACATAGGGGACAGAGATTTAATCTGTTGGATTGATGGAATCAGAGCAAATTAATGTATTGTTGTATAAATGATGCTGTACTGTAACAGCGAAACCATTTACACAGAAAACTTACATTACTGCGCTTACAGCCTCCGTAAATACATAAACTCATCGGCGCAATGGGATTTGAATTGAAAAAGTCAATTTTGCCTCTACTAAATCTAATTTAGGCCATATAATTATACTTTTCTAAGCTACACTTCTCATGACTTCTCTCAAAGATATATTCTCAAAAGAGTTCAGTCATTACAATTCATCCAGCATTTGGTTTTCCACAGAGTCTACCTGCTGCAATGAATTATTGTCCACAGGCCCTCACCATTTAGAATTAAGCTCCAAACAAATTCATTAGCACCCCCAGTGTGTTGAATTGACTTTTGCCTCTTGACTTCAAAGGGGCCCTGGGCATCCACTGAGGAGCATGATAGCAGTGTTGGGTAATGGCCATAGGGACTCAGATAAACCATTCAAGTCAGCCAGCATGTGTGCCTTTAGATGGCCTTTTGTTTTAACTACTGATGTTGCTATTCATTCAGTGTGTATATTTGTATATACCCAGCCAACATTTTATGGTGGGGCCAGTATAAGCATGATATGAGCTTGAGATATGGGTCCTGTGGGTTTGTCCAATGGTTCCAAGTCGGCCCTATCTAAAACCTAAAATCTAAAAACTATCTAAAGCCCATTTCACACCTACACTGGCCCAACCATGAAATGTTGGCTGAACAGTATGCATCATCGAAATTGGTGCATTTTGGTGTTGGCACAATTAATTACATTTGGTACCTTGTTCATTATTGGATACCTGCGGATCAGGGCTGTATAGCACTGAGACTTGAACTGCATGATTTTTTTTTTTTTTTTTTTGTGCAGTTCTTGAACTCGGATTGTATAGCTACTCAAAAATAGTTAATCCAAATTGAAGTGCAATTTAAATGTAAGGAATGCCTTCCTATTGCGCAAAAAGTAGTGCATTGTGTAGTACTACATTTATAAAACTGTAATTTGTAACTACAATTGCAAAGTCTGGACAGTTCCAGGGTAAAAACACTTCCTAGAATGAACTGACAGTGTTGAATTTCTTTGAATTGCAATTCAGTGAATTCCTGGAGCTAATTATTCAATTCTGAATTGTGCACAACTCTGCTGTAGAAACAATCTCTCCACCTCTTTTAAGTAGAGACTTTCACGAACACTTTTTCTTCCTGTTATTTAGACTTGTAGAAATTTCCCAAGCTTCAAACACAGCGCAAAAACACCCTTGCATTATTAATGAAAGCTGTATTGGAGGTGATTATTTCTGTTTATCTACAGAGCCTTTGCAGCATCACTCTTTTCACTGTATAGCCATACCTACAACCCCAGTATAGTTTTAATGACCACCAACAAATGCGAAAGTCAGCAGAGGACAAACCACAGAGGAGGTAAAACAAGATGGAAAAAAGATGGTAAACGGACAGAGCCTTTGCTCCTCGGAATCTGTGTTTGCATATTTATGCCGACTCCTGGGTGACATGACTGCCGCTGTGTTCATGTTTGTCCAGGAGAAGGATATAAATTAGCTGCTTGTTGGCATGTCAACTGCGGCGTGTCCTTGACGTGACGGACCCCCCCTGTGGAGGCGAGGCATTGTGATGCGGGATTTGGTGAAGAAGAGGAGGAGGAATTTGATAATACCTGTGCTCTACCTCGCTATTGGTCGCACAGGTGTAAAAGGGAACCAAAGTCACGCTGTCCTTCCTGTCACTTCGGTCTCCAACCAAAATTACTGTTCTCTGTCATCGCAGATACCCTTCAACGGTTCCCACTTCAGACGCCCACAGCTCGCCAACTCCAGAAGTTCTTTGAATCGCAGCGCGGATGATCTTGTTCCTTTCTCTTACATTCCCTTCATCGTAAAACTGATGCACGTTCACTTGTTTTGACACAAATCAATATGTTCATCGGGAACATGCCAAAGTTATTTGGCTACGTGTGATGCAACGTGCAGAAATATTGCCTTCTTTTGGTGGATATGCTCTGACCTCCTCCCACAAAGTGTGAAGAATGATTTTTAACAGCACACTGCAGAATTTCTGGTGTGTGAACAAGCTTAAATAATGAAGCTTTAAAAGAGAAAGCAGCCGTGATTCCTTTCCTCCTCCTGTATAGCAGCACAGGAGAAGCAGATAGAAATGGATTATTGCCAAAATTTTCATTCAAACATCAATGAGGCACAACAGAACTTGTAAGCTGCTCCAATCTTGTGGTGCGACACTCATGTTGACTTGTAAGTTTAGATGGGGGTCGGACAATTGAGCTGTCACAATTAATAGGATGGAGGGGAAAGAAAAATGTGTTTGCAGATTTAGCTGAATAAACCCTTTTTAAAGTTTTTGTACAAAATACTAAACTCTTGTCAGCATGCATACATAGACCACATCATGTTGAGCTGTAGAGGACATATACAGTAAGTGATCTGAGTTTGAATTGGATTGTGACATTTGATGATCTTATTGCCTGAAATATTTGAGACCTATGTTCAATGTCTATGAAAAAAGTGGGCAGGACACAACAGCCAAAACAATTGTTCCCTTTCGAAGGGAACTCAACAATACGTCAACGACGTTATGGGGAACGCCTCAGGCGTGACAGGTGTCTGAAATCACTATCAAATCATGTCAATCATATTGACCGGCGACAGCCCGTGAATCATTAGCGTGAATGATTAACGTGCGACCTGGAAGTATAAAGGGGCGCCTTGCACACATGACAAATCATCTCATCGTCTTCAGGGACTGTCTGTTTGAAAACGCTACTCAATGAAACGGTAAGAAAATTAAATGTACAGCACACGAGTGTTTCCTGGGAGAAGAGCGCGCACGGGAGATTCTCGAGGGAATCCTCTGTGTGAACTGTGAGCGTTTTTCTTTTAAAACGCTCGCTCTCGTCTGGCCCTCTTCTCGAGTGAAGGGGGTTCAGCGTCTGGTTCTCGTGGTCCCGCTCGTGCCGAGGCAGAGCGGCGACTTGCATCATGGGCTTCCAGATAGAGCTCGTCGATCATCTTGAGAGTGCTGTAAACCTCTCAGATGATTCGACGGCTGACGAGGGCGAAGCAGGTGCTCTTGCTGCTCTTCAGGACGAGCAGGAGATGGCTGAGGAGGTTTATAATCAGGTAGATCCTGAACCCTCTCAGCCACCCTGCCCCGTGTATGCAGGTCTGGTGGATGTTGTGGAGCGCGCCGCCAACAGGCTGTAGCTGCCATGGCAACACACTAGAGGAGAGACCGCTCGCGGTAGGCTCGGCGATCGGTTTCTCCCCGGCCATACACCACCAGCTCAGGTGAGCCTAATCCATTCCTTCCTGATCTTCACACAGAGATCTAGAGGGCATGGAAGAGCCCATTCTCTGCCAGTATTCACTGACATCAGCGGGTTAATTTCGCTGATGTTGAGGGGATCGCAGAGCATGGGTATGTGTCGATGCCGCCCATTTGACGAGTCGTTTGCGAACTATCTCATGTCTGGGCAGGCGTCGACACTGAGAGCTCCATTTCTGCCATCCAAACCGCTAGAGACAACAGCGCGTTTGAATCGCAGAGCATACACGGCAGCAGTTCAGGCTGGTGCTTCCCTGCACACCATGGCGGTGCTGCAGGCATACCAGGCCGACCTGCTGCAGGATCTCGACCAGGGGGCAGGGATGTCCCCTGAGGCGGTTACTGAGCCGCGCCGAACCACGGTTTTTGCGCTCCGGGCCACCAAACAGACTGCTGCCACGATCAGTCGGTCGATGGCGGCGATGGTGGCCACGGAGAGACAGCTTTGGTTAAACCTGGCCGACGTTGAGGAGAAAGAGAAGGCCTTTCTCCTCGATTCGTCGGTTTCGCCCTCTGAACTCTTTGGCCCCTCCGTGGAGGCGGGGCTTGGGAAGTTCAGGGAGGCGAAGGCGCGCTCAGCTGCTTTTAGGAAAAAACCTGCATACCGCTGAGATCCGGTTCCACGCCCAGGCAGGCGGGAGGGCCTGGCCCTTCACGGTCTGAGGACCATAGACAGGTCCAGAGAGCCAGTGTCGCCTCTCGTGCGCCCCCTCTGTGGAGGAACAGGGCGCAGGAAAGGCGTGACTCCCGCTAGAAGAGGGATCTGAGGGAGGTTATCCAGCACAAGCGCATACAGCGTCGCTGATGGATAATCTCCCCGGAGGGCTTCATTAAAAAGAGAAATCCAGCCCTCTCCTCTCTTCTGACTCCCCAGACGTGCATTACATCAGGCCTGGCGCTGGGCCTATGATAAGAACGATGTTCCGATGGCCCGCCTAGGCTTGGTTAGTAGAAACGCCTCTTTCAGGCATGTAAAGTGGTGGACCCCAGGTTCATAAAGAACTATCTGGCGAGTCTTCACTCCGCACGCCGCAGGTGAGCTGTCTGGTCTTTTCAAGAGTCAATTTTGTGAATTAAAATTCCGAAATGTATCTCTCTACAGACCTCGTTCCCTGTATAGAGCTATGGGGTCATGTCATTTGCTATGTCATCAGGTAATAAGGTAAGAGAAGTTTCCTGGATTATTAGGGCCCTGAAGTTCCCCATTAGGTGGCCAGAACGATAACTATGTTAGCCTTCGGGCTGTTAGCCACCTCAGGGTAGAGTAGTTGGTCTCTCTCTTAGAATTTTTTACTTAGAGTGTTGACTGACGCTAGAGCTTCAGATAGATCTTATGTCCGGCCCACGGGTCCGTTTGACTGCTTCCTGAGTATTTCGCCCCTTGAGCTCTGTTTGGGTTTTCATTAGGCTGAGCGATCATGCAGCCCTTTGTATGGAATAATACAGACTATATTCTTTAGTAAGGCTGTGGCTCCTCCGAGCCCTCAGATAGATCTATTCCTGCAGGCTGGCCCTCACCAGGGCCGCCTCTGTAGCTGGCCTAGGCTGTGCCAGGGATAATAGGAGTGCTCTGCTAAAATTTAGCATTGCTTCCTCTGAACCTTCACTTTGTGAATGTAGGTTTCTAGCATCCCTGTATAAACAGCCTCCTCCCATGGGAGTCGTTAGGCCAAGGCCCGCCCCCTTCTCTGCATTCTGGGGTGACTAGAGTAATGCAGCATGGTGCAGAGGATGGTTTGTAAGGACATGGTAGGCCTCAAACAGGCCTCCGTGGTATATATGTCTTTATTGAGCAGGGTTAGGCCGTCTTTCGCTTCACGAAGAAGACTGGGTTTCCTGCCCGACCCTGCCATGCAGAACTGGCCTACGGATTTAGGCCGCCAGTTTAGGCTTCACTAAAAAAAAAAAGAAAACACCTCGCTGAGCTACTGCTCGAGCGCTAGGTTGTAGGTGGATGGCTTTCATTCAAGCCCCACTCCCCTAGGTTGGGCACAGATAAATTTCTGTCACCCCTAGAGCCGCTGGCAGGCCCGGACCCTGGTAACCTCAGGGTGAGGTGTGAGTATCCCCCTGTGATACAGGGTAGGTCTGAGCACTTCACTCCCAGTTCTGTTTATCCTACCTCGCACCACTATGGCTCGGGTCGAGTATGAAGTAAGCTTCACTTCTTTGGTCGAAGTACGCTCCCCTGAAGCCAGAGCATTGCCCTGAGCTGACGCCCATGCATAGATGGTAGGCCCCTGACTAATGGGGCCTCCGTTGAGGCAGAGTGGCGTATGTTGTACTCCCCTTGTTTTAAGGGTGCTAGCTTTTTTGCGGAGTACACTGCCATGGGCAATGTGATTAGGCACCAGGATGCTGTAGGCGCTGCGTAAACAGCTTTGCTGCCAACGAAGGCTGCGCCATTAGGTAGTAGGCCTCAGCAGGCCTCCTTGATTGGACAGCCCCCTAGAGGGCACTGTAGGCCAGCTCACTTTACGTGGTTGGCCTTGGTGGTTCGGGCAGTTGACTCACTGATGGGTAGTAGGCCTTAAACAGGCCTCCTCGGAGGTGAGTCCCAACATTATGGGACATACCTTATAGCGCTACTGGAAGCCCATTAGTAAATTATGCTTGTGTAGTATGGTTCCCAACAGTGTACTTTATAGCAGAATATGACTTGCTATTAGCTAGTAGGCCCGACCAGGCCTCCCTGATAGGCGAGTCCCCAGCTGGCTGACCTTAGCAGGCCACCTTATACTATCACCCGGACTCAGGGCTCAAAGCTAACAGTGGTTATCAGGTAGTAGGCCACTCAGGCCTCCCTGAAGGTGAATTCCCACTTAAGATGGTTATCAGGTAGTAGGCCTCAGCCGGCCGCCCTGAAGGCGAATTCCCACTTAAGTTGGCTATCAGGTAGTAGGCCTCTCTGGGCCTCCCTGAAGGTGAGCTCCCAAATATTGTGGCTGTCAGGTAGTAGGCCGCTCTGGGCCTCCCTGAATATGAGCGCCCAAATATTTTGGGTGTCAGGTAGTAGGCCTCACCAGGCCTCCCTGAAGGTGAGTTCCCACATGCTGTGATTATCAGGTAGTAGGCTCCTCCAGGCCTCCTTGAATGAGTACGGTCAGGTAGTAGGCCTCACCAGGCCTCCCTGAAGGTGAGCTCCCCACATACTGTGGTTGTAAGGTAGCAGGCCTCACCGGGCCTCCCTGAAGGTGAGTTCCCACGTACTGTGGTTATCAGGTAGTAGGCCTCTCTTGGCCTCTCTGAAGGTGAGCACCCCACATACTGTGGTTATCAGGTAGTAGGCCTCTCTGGGCCTCCCTGAAGGTGAGCACCCCACTTACTGTGGGTATCAGGTAGTAGGCCTCACGGGCCTCTCTGAAGGTAAATTCCCACTTACGTTGGCTATCAGGTAGTAGGCCTCTCCGGGCCTCCCTGTAACGTTCCCTAGTGGTGCTGGGTTTATGAAGCTAGTGGTCTCTTGCTATCAGTTTCAGCTAGCCTTAATAGGCAGCTGCTGAAGGCGAGCTTGCGCCCTGGCTCGCTAAAGTGTTCATTCTCTGCTATTGGTTCCCTCCCGGAACTTTTTCTGCCTACAGCCTGGTTTGCCTACCAGGCAGACCTGTGCTCCCCTCACCGAGGGTCTCTATGAGCATGCGGCTTCCTGAGTCTGGTCAGACGGTCGTAGGCCTCTCGTGAGGCCTCCCAGTTAGATCAGCCCTTAGGCCTTCACAAGCCTCCTCAGTGTTTTGAAACACAGACACTGGGTTGATCCGTGGATAGAGTAGAGAAACTCCCCTCGCTAGCAAGGGTTGGAAAGCACTATGCTGAGTCATACTCTCCGGGATATCCCGTCTCTGAGATCCGGGCCGAGTGGTTCACTGCCAGCTTCGCAGTCCCTCGGGTTGGATGCCTTTCTTAAGGCTTTGTTGTCCAGAGGCTCTGTCTTCAGACAGACAGGATTTGGCCAGACTAGTGTCTATGTACTGACGCCAGGTCAGGCCGTCCTGGTGGCATTTCGGGGTGAGTACGTTCCCCTGAATAGTGACTGGCTGGGGTTCCTTCGGGTTCCCTAGCCACATTCCCTAGAAGGGACCCCTTCTAATCGGAAGCTGTGGTTCCAGGCCCGGAGCCGGCCCAGGTAGACCTTTTTATTTAACCATGTTTATGAAGGCTTTTTCTGTGAGGCTGTAGCTTGGGCTATGACCGTAGGGAATGCTGTCACTGACAGCCCAGTGTGACCTGAGGGTGAGTGGTTCTAGCGTTTCATTTGAAGTTGCTGGTTCTGACAGTTGTCACTTGGCATGCACTCCCCTTAGCATGGCGGAGTTGGTATATCGTTCCCCATAACGTCGTTGACGTATTGTTGAGTTCCCTTCGAAAGGGAACGTCTCAGGTTACGACTGTAACCTATGTTCCCTGAGAACAGGGAACGAGACAATACGTCTCCCTGCCATGCCTCGGGGCTTGCCTACCGTACAGTCCCTTCAGACGATAAGGTGATTTGTCATGTGTGCAAGGCGCCCCTTTATACTTCCAGGTCGCACGTTAATCATTCACGCTAATGATTCACGGGCTGTCGCCGGTCAATATGATTGACGTGATTTGATAGTGATTTCAGACACCTGTCACGCCTGAGGCGTTCCCCATAACGTCGTTGACGTATTGTCTCGTTCCCTGTTCTCAGGGAACATAGGTTACAGTCGTAACCTGAGATGTTTTTTTTTAGCCACTGGTCAATTTTGTTTCCTTTATACAAGTGGAAAGAAAAAGTCCAGAATACATATGTATTACACTAGATTTCAGTTACAATACATTTCTTTAAAGACCATTTTCTCAAAATGATTTTTGCTTCACTTACACACGTCCTGATTTTGCCGAGTTAGATGCATTCCTGGGTCAACATACACTGAACAAATTATAAAAGCAACACTTTTGTTTTTGCCCCCATTTTTCATGAGCTGAACTCAAAGATCTAGACTTTTTCTATGTACACAAAAGGCCTATTTCTCTCAAACATTGTTCACAAATCTGTCTAAATCTGTGTTAGTGAGCACTTCTCCTTTGTCGAGATAATTCATCCACCTCACATGTGTGGCATATCAAGATGCTGATTAGACAGCATGATTATTGCACAGGTGTGCCTTAGGCTGGCGACAATAAAAGGCCACTCTAAAATGTGCAGTTTTATCACACAGCACAATGCCACAGATGTCGCAAGTTTTGAGGGATCGTGCAGTTGGCATGCTGACTGGAGCAATGTCCACCAGAGCTGTTGCCCATGAATTGAATGTTCATTTCTCTACCATAAGCTGTCTCCAAAGGCGTTTCAAAGAATTTGGCAGTACATACAACCGGCCTCACAACCGCAGACCACGTGCAACCACACCAGCCCAGGACCTCCACATCCAGCATCTTCACCTCCAAGATCGTCTGAGACCAGCCACCCAGATAGCTGCTGCAACGATCGGTTTGCATAACCAAAGAATTTCTGCACAAACTGTCAGAAACCGTCTCAGGAAAGCTCGTCTGCCTGCTCGTCGTCCTCATCGGGGTTTCGAGCTGACTGCAGTTTGTCGTCGTAACCGACTTGAGTGGGGAAATGCTCACATTCAATTGCGTCTGGCACTTTGGAGAGGTGTTCTCTTCACGGATGAATCCCGGTTTTCACTGTACAGGGCAGATGGCAGACAGTGTGTATGGCGTTGTGTAGGTGAGCGGTTTACTGATGTCAACGTTGTGGATCGAGTGGCCCATGGTGGTGGTGGGGTTATGGTATGGGCAGGCATATGTTATGGACAACGAACACAGGATGCATTTTATTGATGGCATTTTGAATACACAGAGATGCCGTGACAAAAATCTGAGGCCCATTGTTGTGACATTCACCCTCAACCATCACCTCATGTTGCAGCAGGATAATGCACGGCCCCATGTTGCAAGGATCTGTACACAATTCCTGGAAGCTGAAAACATCCCAGTTCTTGCATGGCCAGCATACTCACCAGACATGTCACCCATTGAGCATGTTTGGGATGCTCTGGAGCGGCGTATACGACAGCATGTTCCAGGTCCTCCCAATATCCAGCAAGTTTGCACAGCCATTGAAGAGGAGTGGACCAACATTCCACAGGCCACAATCAACAACCTGATCAACTCTATGCGAAGGAGATGTGCTGCGTGAGGCAATTGGTGGTCACACCAGATACTGACTGGTTTTCGGACCCCCCCCCCCATACCCCCCATACCCCCCAATACAGTAAACTGCACATTTTAGAGTGGCATTTTATTATGGCCAGCCTAAGGCACACCTGTGCAATAATCATGCTGTCTAATCAGCATCTTGATATGCCACATCTGTGAGATGGATGGATTATCTCAGCAAAGGAGAAGTGCTCACTAACACAGATTTAGACAGATTTGAGAACAACATTTGAGAGAAATAGGCCTTTTGTGTACATAGAAAAAGTCTTAGATCTTTGAGTTCAGCTCAACTTATCCCTCAAATATCTGATTGGTTGATTGAAATGTTGTTCCAGGAACAGCAAAGATGTTGATCCAGGAACATGTTGCAATTGGTGAAATCAGGTTCTGCAGCAGTTACAGTAAATACACAAAACTTTCCAGTTTTATTCCTATCAATATTCTGGTGTTTTTTTAGGGGTTTAACACAGGTTCAAGAAACATTGGCCTGCTTTACATAATATTGTATTCCTAAAAAAATGACTTTTTTTCCTGGCTATTGACAGTTTATTTCAGCTATTGACAGACTATTTTTTTGATTTATGAGTGATAAAAAGAGATGTCCAAAATACTCTCTGCAAAAAACTTTACATATATACACAGTATGCCAAGTCAACCAAATGAAACAATTAATTTTAACCTGCAATCCAGTGTTTAGATATCTGTTGTGTAATTGTATGCAGATCTAATTAGTTAATGCCTCATTTGCATATTTAAACATAACATTTCAGAAAATGTAATAGTGAACTGTGATTAATCAACTGGGGAATGTATGCTAATATATATTAGTGCATATTTTACTCTATTCCCCTGTATTATCTTGCTGGTGTAAATGTTTGTAATTTATTTTGTTATTTATTTTAAATATCCCTGATGAATGTAAACACTGGTGCTTTTAAAATATCCTGACCTTCACAAAACAGTGTAATTAGTTCAACTAATAGCATGAGTTTGGGAAGGTACCAGTCATTTGACCTGACCAACTGTTCTTGCTTAAAAACAGTCATTATTTATTTTTTTACAATTCGGTGACGTTAGTGGCACCGAAATTACACACTTCACCTTTTTTCTCCAGGCGAACAACAAACTGTTTTGTAGTTTGGTAAAGGTAGCCAAGAAACAAGTTTTTTGTAAGCAATGTAGTCACCATGGTGATTTGCTTCCCTCCAGACAGCGGCAATAACGCTGCTCAAGTTTGGCTCGCTCCACTAATGCTGTAAATCAAAACAAACACAATCCTGACAGCGCAAAGTTTCCTGTTCCCGGGTGACATTGTGAAGTTTTCACTCACATCCACATCAGTTCAATAGGGAGCTGCTCTGGAGCCATGCACACTGACAGCCAAGGACAGGATTGAAGCCCCCGGCATCTGTGGGCCTCCTGCGGGCAGGGAGATGAAGACAGGAGCCCCTTTATGCCCCCCACCCTGGGTTTATTCCGAACTCCAACAAAAGCAACCAGAAAAGGGATAATCAAGCTGTCACCTGAACACTGTGCCACTGAATACCAACCTTTAATCATTCCGGCAAATAACAGTAACTAAGGTCTTTTGCGTTCTTCGCATTAAATGAAATGCAACAGAAATAGGGAGAGAGTAATTTTGCGGTAATGCACACTGTGTGCTTCTCCATGAGAAAGAAAGTTGCTGAAGTTTGGGAGTCCTCCCTTGTCTGTTTTAAATGCAAAGCTTTTTTTAGTCCAAGGTCAAACTTTGGAGAGGTGAGAGGAGAAGGAGTATTCAGATGATGAAATCCGTTCTAATTACTGCACAAACCAAATTCTCCAAAGGCTTCCACACTAATTTTGCGCTCGGCTCCATTTATATTGACATAGATTCCTCTAATGAAATAATAAGAGTACTCCCACGCCAAGACACTTTGTCCCACAGATGGATCCACATGTAGATAATTGGATATAAAACTTGCGATCTCCTGGCCTGAAAACACTCCTAAGTCGTTAACTCACTTTTCACACAAGTCTGCTAAGTAATTAAAGCAGCCACAGATTCTCACCTGTGATCCCTGAACTTTGTGTGAGGAACTCAACTTTAATCGTCGCCATTACTTCCGTCACTTAAGGAACCCTGAGCCAAACACTCACCTGGTTTATCTAGCCAAGCATTACATTACATATGATTGACCTTTTCATTGTTAAGTTTTAACTGCATATTAGTTATGCTTAATTTGTTTTACTCTTATGGAGAGAAAATCATTCTGGTGTGTACAATTGACCCTTTGCAAAGACCCTTAGTTACTGTTGCTACGTCCGACAAGCTATGGCACTCTCTCAGCTGGAGTGTCCAAACTTTTCCTATGACCCCATCATGAAGGGGTAGCTTTTTTTCTGGTTTAATCATTGGAGTATATATTTATTAAACCAGATATATAATAATACTATTTTAAATAAACAATGTAAATTTAAACCAAAAGAACATAAATTAAAAAAGAGTTTTTAAAATGAAGTTAAATAATTCGATACATGCATCTTTGGTTACATTTTGGTACACCCATAATTAGGTTTTAAAGTGTAATAATATTTCACAATATTACTGTTTTTACTGTGTTTTTGATCAAATAAATGTATACTCTAAAAAATGCTGGGTTGTTTCAACCCATGTTTGGGTCAGACATGGACAAATCCAACCGTTGTTTATTTTTATTTTTTATTTTTTTTTAAACCCAATGGTTAGGTTTCTTCATATTTGACAACCCAGCATTTTTTAGTGTAGTGGTGAGCAAGAGACTTTCAAAATTTCGGTTCGTTAAGATATTACTTGCTAAATGACACGTACATTAGAGACCTCATACATCCTCAGATTTCAAACATGGAGAAATATGTTACTTTGGCTATTTAACTTTGCCATGATTGGTGGGAAAATTTCTTAACTGCAAATAAAAGTTGATATATCTTTAATTCCAGCTGTTCCCAGAACAGGGACCTGAGTCAGGCTTCAGAATATGTTACCGTGAGCCACAGGTTCTGAGCCTGCAGCACTTCTGGTTCTTCCCTCCTCCTCCTCCACAGCGGCAGGGCTTTTAACGGGCTCTGTCCGCTCCAATAATGATTTCTCCAAGGGGCTGCGTGGTTCTCGTGCTCCCGTCCCCTTGGGGAGGTTTAATAACTCACTCACTGTCCTACTGTGCATGACTGTAAGAGCCAGGCCTCAGCGGCAGGACAGAAAGAAGTGGCCACAGTGCAGAAAGAAACGCCAATGGGTTCCTGCAATGGGAACGGGGCGGCAGGATTGATTGAAACCCCACGCTCTGGTCATGCAGGTCTTGTAGTGACGAGGTTGGAGGAATCCTGCTGGGAAGCAAAGAGACAACATATCTCTGTGGAAACAGAAGACTGATAGGTTCCTACACTATGCTCATAGCAGCATATCTAATAGCCATTAAGCAGCAGGAAGAAGTGATGTTATTAACGGAGACGCCGATGGTCACATTTTAGAGTACTCAGATCTCAGTTAGCCGTGGATGACCACCTGGCATTCATGATTTGGCAATTAATAAGAAAATGTTCAGTCATAAGCATGCTTCCAGTTGTGGAATAGAGGACCGGTGGGGAACGGCGAGCACTTAATGATTTCTATTCTGGCCTCCGCTGAGATGGCGAGTGCTTCCATTTAGCCTTTATACAGTATGAAGTGTACAGCATGCAGCGGGAGAGCAGTGAACGTAATTGGACCAGATCAGAACCGCCAACACGAGGGTAAAATATGCTTTACGTCTGCAGGAGCAAGCATACCAGATCAATGCGTATCAGGAAGGAGTTTTTTTTTCATCAGCTCTATAGCTCTCCGCTGCTTTGTTTACCCCTCAGTCAAGCAGAGAGGGATGCAACAAATAATTTCCGGGAAAGTGCCAACGTCGATGATTTAGGTGCTTACAATCAGACGGAGTGAGACAGGCCTCCCTGATAATATCGAGCTCTTTACAGGGATGTCAGCACCGGTAATGAAGAATGACTGTCAGCTAACCTCATTGAAGAGTCAGACACCATCTCAAGACAATCTGAAACGCTTCTCCGGGCATCTGATATAGTTTCCGTTCTAGTCCAGAAGCATCAATGAAGTGCTGAAGGGATGATGTGTTTGTGAAGGCCAAAACACGGAAACAAGTTTTACCGTCCTGAAGTCAATGGGTTTTTGGTTAAATGCCTGAAATAAGGTCTGTGGTTATCACAAACTCAAGATATTTTCACACTTTATTTTAGAAACATAAATCAGTAATAACTTTTACTTTTCTTAAAAAAAAAATATGGCTGCTAGCAAGTGGCTTACAAAGATTATTGAAGAACTTTTTAAAAGTAAATACTATTTCAGTCTTAAAAACTATTTTAAAAAAACACAGATGAGTACAACAAATTCAGATTCATGGAGGGAATTTGCTTGGGAAAATGCAATAAGGTTCTTCATAACCCCCAAAGTAAAATATATGCAAACTTGGAATCAAAATGCTGGTAAATGCTGGAGACAATAAAGGCCGACCATTTTCACATATTTTGGGACTGTAACGTAATTCATATTTATTGGCAGGACCTGAATAGGGAAACAAATGGAATAATGAGTGTAATAATAATCTTGAGTGTAACTTTGAAACAATGTACTTGGGCATTTCTCCTTCAAAAATAACAAAGACGAACATTTGATACCTTTTTAATATATTACTGGCAACAAGTAAGAAGGCCATTACAAGAAAATGGCTCAGGGAAGATCACCCCATCTGTATATGAATGGCAAGACATTGTAAATGATGTGTACAATATGGAAACTCTGAACTTTTCATTAAGACAACATACTAACAGAATTTTATCATATTGGGGGAAGTGGTTTAAAAGAGATGAAAAGATTACATCGGCTACAAAAGGTTTTTTTTTCTGGATTTGTTTGGTAAAAAAAAAAAGGAAATACATGTACAAGAATTTCACATTTAAGTTAATGTGTTACTTTCTGTTTCTTTGTAATTATTTGTGAAACTCATTTTTGAGTGAAAACTGATTCAAAGTAAATCCTACTCCATTATTTTCTAGTCTGCTTTTACAGTATCATTCTGTTTATAATCATGCTCTTGCAAACTATTTTAACTCAAACTTTCAGGGAAAATGTGTTTAAATAAAGACTGAAGGAAGCGGAAGCTTAATGGTGGTGATATTAAATGTGACTGGTGTAAATTGTTTATAGCTTCAAAATTCATGAAAGTTGTGTTTATTTGTGAAGATTATCATGATAACGTGTAAGAATCATAAACTTTTGTCGGTCACAGAGCTTATTTTCTGCAGCAATCCAAAAGCCAATGAAAAAATCCTAATGAGTTTTTGTCAAGGGAACCGGGGTGATGTTGACTTGTGTGATGTTCTTCAAAAACACGTCATCACTGCTGCACTCTATATGATTCTCTGGAGGGAACGCCCCGAAAATGGCAACACGATCGAATGGAACCATGCGGGGCGCATGAGAGAGAAGAATTGCATCACTTTTGGAGAGGTGTGCTCAGGATGTGAAATGGCTCGGAGCCGAACCTCCCTCTGATTCACCCTGAGCTGTGTGACTTGTAGAGCATGACAGAGCATCCCTCTCCGATTGCTTTAGTGACCTGCGGCCTTATCCGAGAATACACTCGCCATTCACTCTCTCATCTGCTTCTCTCACTCATTAGAGGGAAAACCACTGCCTTATTGTAATAACCGAGACAAATTAAACTATCCCCGCTATGTGCTGAAACTACCTCAATTTATTTGTTTTTGAGGCGCTTTGGGTCTAGTAGAGAGAGGAAATTAACGTGTACTGTGAGCTGGGAGGAAATGTTTCAGAATTCTGAGTTATGATGCAAACACATCATTATGTTGAGTATGCTGCGAAATAATCACAGTGCATCTGAATCACATCTCTCACATTCACACCGCCACTTTAGGCTACAATACATATCTCCATAAACTAAGCCAATAGATAAACTAGGAACAGAGAGTTGAAGCCATGCGTCAAACATTCACTGGCTACTCGTTAGGGCATGTAAAGACTGTGGGTAACACTTGTTTTCAATGATCCACTTTAGACATTCTACTAACTATAAATAACTTTGCACTTACATGCTTATTATCTGCTAATACTTTATTTTGATGATCCTCCAACAGACATTCTACTGACTAAATGTTACTTTGTAAGTACGTCAACTTATTCTACTAACCCTAACACCTCACCATAACCCAACAGTCTACTACAGTCTACTAAAGTTGCAATTGTAAGATATAAATTATGAGAAAAAGTTTCTGTTGCTGGATATAAATTCACAGTGTGACAAATAAAGTCAAGTTTAACAAATATAATAGAAACAAGTTTCCAAAAAAAAAAAAAAAAAAAATGTGATGACATATTTACAAATGCTCATCAACACTGAGAAGAATAATACAAGAGGGAAGTTTTGTAAGAATATTTTGCAAAACGAGTCTTTGGAGTCACATGTCCACTAGAAACAAGCTAAAATTGGGATAAAAGAATGTATTTTAGCCTCAAAAAGTTAATAATAATCATTACCCTTAATCTTTTTGACGTAAAAAAAGAGAAATGCTGTGTAAAACAGCAGTGACATCAACACCATGTTGAGTTAATACCATGAGTTTCAAGGCTCAAAGTTCTTATTAAAGTAGGTTAGTACTCTTTTTATAACCAGAATATCTGCAGGCTAAAATGTAAAAGAAGTGCGGAAAGTCTACTTTCCTTTCCTGATCAATGTGACTTCCTTGAAGAAACTTCTTTAAATGGACCAAAAAGATGTTTAACAGATGGTCTGACTAATCTAGATTGCAAGTGAAAGCCAACTATGTAGATATGTCCTATCCATAAATGACTGTTCGGTGACCCACAAAACTTTGGCACACAATTTTGTAGCCTTTCCACCGATCAAAGCGGTTGTAGAAAATGAGCATTTACCCCACCATTCAAATCAAGTTCTTAAATGCGTTTTATTGTGAACTATAAAGATTTCTTTCACCTAAGGGTATTGTAAAATTATTGCAAATTAATATTCAGAATGACTTTTTCTTCATGTGACGGTCTCAATGGACTGAATGGCAAATGAATTTCAAATTCAATCATTGGATTTATTTATTCGATTCCGCCCAATAAATCTCAAAGGACAGTAAATCCCTTTGGCACTAAGCCACCTACGACTTCAGCCAGTTTCAGTTTAAGTAAAAAATTGCTTAATATTGATTTTGTCCAAAGAAAAGAAAAATAATAATACAGTTTTGCAGTATATTGACAAGTTTTAATAAGGTTAGTAAATGGCATTAAACAACTGTCTCATAAACATCATCTTCTGTGATTTACTGCATCACTGTAATATAATAAATGACATTTTTAAAATTAAAAGTTGTATTTGTTCACATTAGTTAATGCACTGTGAACTAACATGAACAATCAATGAACAGCTGTATTTTTATGAGCTAACATTAACAAAGCTCTAACTGATTAACTCTAGCTGATGCTGAAATCTTAATTCATGCGATAATCACATCATTTCTGGATTATTGTAATGCTCTATTTCTTGGTCTGCCCATGCCATTTAGTGCACTGTAAAAAATATATATGATCAATAAGTTATGATAACATTTGTATATTGCTTTTTTTAAAAAGTCAGTTTATGTAATTTACATTAAAATGACTTAAACATCCAAGTTGTTTGTACTTAAAAATGTAAGGCAGGAACTCTTTTTTGTGTTAATGCACCTGAATGATGGAATCTCGTCTTTGTCTACCCTCAAGACTCGGCTAAAAACACATCTATTTAATATGGATTTTGGATAATGTGGCTATATGTGGCCTTACGTGTTTGCAATGTGGGTTTAGTATTGTAATGTACAATGTAAAGCTACCATGGAAAGGCACTATATATTTAAAACTACTTCTTTTTATTAAAAAAAAATAATTTCTACTCCATTGTTTAAATGCAAATTATTATTTTTAGATGGCTGCAACCCACAATATGTCAGTGCTTGAATAAAATCTCTAAATGGTAAAATAGTGATAATTTTATATTTTCATGATGCCTGATGTAATAGCTGTGGCAACGAGCGTTTCACACTCCAGTCAGCCATTTTGAGATGCAATGGTGCCATATGACACATACAGACACATACTCGAGAAGTAATTCCTGCCTCTGTTTGACACTGCCTGTCAAGCTTTTCAGCGGAAAGGCTATTTATACAGTTTCTGGCCCCCTCATGACAGCCAAACCGGAGCCAGGGTTGCCGTGCTGTTGGTGGCACTGGACTTCGGGGTTACGCTTGTAGCCCTCCTAAGCTGAGTCAAACCAATGAGTAATCCAGACTCAGCGTAAGATCAGCCATTATCTTCATGTTGCATTGTTTGCCTCTACAGTTTTCAAAAGCACAAACAGTTATTTTTCAGATCTGTTTGTAGCTTTCTCAGTATCCCACCCTTCTCAATAGCACAACTGATCCTGTTATGCATTACAGTGATGTCCGTAACTTTATAAAGTATTTCTATTGAAAGGTATAGCAGGCATGTATGAATGTGCAGATATATGTTCTGGTCGAGCTCAATCACTAACACTTTTTATTTGTAACGATATAAATCACACAACAGCAAGGAAATTATTAATATGAAAATAAAGCAAGGAAATTTGTGATTGCCTAAACAATTTGTTTTTGACATCTTACAAGGGTGTGAATTGAAACTTCATGATCACTTTAATATTTTTTACGAAATGACTTTTCATACAGACTTTGTTAATTGTAACAATTGTAACATTAATAAAAAATCCATCAAATTATCGCAAAACTGTAAAAGTTGCTGCCTTAAATTTGTACTTACAATTAACTTAAATTTTATTAAACTGACTTTATAAAAAAATAGTTGAATCTTGCATAAAGTCAAACATTGCTTAACTCATTTTGATTAGTTAAAGCAATGTAAAAATATATGTTGTCATGGTCAGGTTTGTGCAGTACACACACCCATACATGGACAACGACCAACAAACACTGAGGGAAAACACAGGGCTTAAATGTACTGGGGCTAAAAAGTGTTAGATAATAAACAAGACACAGGTGATGAGAATTTATAATTAAACAGACAGGGAAAAACTAACAGGACTAAACCAAAATCACAAAGACAGGGAGAAACAAGATCACAGAACTGAACTCATCAAAAACGTGACAGAACCCCCCCCTCCCCGAAGGCGCGTCCTTGCGCCGTATAACATCCAAAGGGGTGGGAGGGTGGGCGCCCTGGAGGCTGACAAGGGCTTGGTTGCACAGGACGGGAAGCCTCCAGGGCAGAACAGGCAGCGGGTGTGGCCACGGCGGAGCAGGCTGTCGGACCCTCGGGAGTCCATGGCGACCAGGACCCCTCGGGCGGCCATGGCGGCGAGGACCCTGTCGGCACGACCTCCATGGTCCCCTCAGAGGACGTACTGCACGCCCCCAAAATTTTAATGGGGAACTTTTCAGTCACAAAGATTGACTCTTGGCGTTCGGGACTGGATTCCTTGTGCTCAGGACTGGGCAGCTCTGGCGCAGGATCAGCGGGCTGGAAACTCTGGAAAATCAGGAAACTGGGGGCTGGACGGGACCAGCATATCAGGAAACTGGGGGCTGGACGGGACCAGCATATCAGGAAACTCGGGGCTGGACGGGACCAGCATATCAGGAAACCCGGGGCTGGACGGGACCAGCATATCAGGAAACTGGGGGCTGGACGGGACCAGCATATCAGGAAACCCGGGGCTGGACGGGACCAGCATATCAGGAAACCCGGGGCTGGACGGGACCAGCATATCAGGAAACTCGGGGCTGGACGGGACCAGCATATCAGGAAACTCGGGGCTGGACGGGACCAGCATATCAGGAAGCTCGGGGCTGGACGGGACCAGCATATCAGGAAGCTCGGGGCTGGACGGGACCAGCATATCAGGAAGCTCGGGGCTGGACTCAGGAGCCATAATCGATGTGTGTGTTGCCCACACACAGAATAGCCGTAGACACTACAATCAGCACTGTGTCTTCATGAGCAGATTCAAGTGCGGCGTGCTCAGTCTCTGGCAGGCAGGTGACGGGCTCAGGCTCTGGTGAGCAGGCGATGGGCTCTGGCTCTGCTGGATAGACGACGGGCTAAGGACATACTGGACTCGGAACTGGCTGGAGTGGACAATCTTCCACCACAAAGTTAGATCCACACACCCATAGCGTGTGATCCACGAACTCCAGGAAAGTCAAATCGAGATATTTTACCAGAAGTATCTGGGCAAGAGGGTCTTTCAATCCACCCCAAAAACTCTGTTTAAGTTCCTCTTCTTCCCATGTCACGTCATCATAAAGATCCAGGTAAAGCCCCGCATATTCCTCAAGTGATCGCTCATATTGAAAGAGGATAGGTGTTTCCATGGGGTTCACCATTTTCTTTTTGTTATTTCTCACCTTGCTCATTTTCGGTTTTAGAGGTTGGTCATTCTGTCAGGTTTGTGCAGGTTGCTGAAGACGAGGACACGGGAACTTCAATGTAGTTAATTTATTTACAAACTAAGCTTCCAGAAACAAAGGAAAAAAAAAACTCCAGGAATTCAGTACACACAACCATACATGGACGACGACCAACAAACACTGAGGGAAAACACAGGGCTTAAATGTACTGGGGCTAACGGGATAATAAACAAGACACAGGTGATGAGAATTTCTAATTAAATAGACAGGGAAAAACTAACAGGACTAAACCAAAATCACAAAGACAGGGGGAAACAAGATCACAGAACTGAACTGAACACATCAAAAACATGACAGTCATAACTTATTGATCATATAATTGTTTACAGTGTTATACTTATTGATACATACTGTAGTTTATCCTCCAAAATGATCTCACTACCTGGAGTATGATGCCATTGAGGAACTGAAAAATAACATTTATAGTTAAGAAAATACTAATTTAAACAATATACTAAGAAAACCATTTAGATTGAATTATTTTTAAAAGCACTAATAAAAAAAAAACATTAAAATACTGTGAATATATTAAGACAAAAAAAATGTATTAACGTACATTAAAAATGTGTTGAAAATATCTTGTTATTTCTACTTAATAAGTCAAGATATTAAGTCGAAATAACGAGATAAGTTTTCCTTTTTTTTCTCACCTTGTGGTTCAGGGCTTCCGTACTGGTAGTAAGGTCAGTGAGGTGAAACTTTTTTTTCCCCTTTTTTCTATATTCTTTCCTCCTTCTGTGATGTGAAAACATTTTTTTTTTTTTTAGGGAAAGTACTTTGTAAAATGTTTTTTTTTTCCTTTTGCCCATAGTGCTTTTGTTCTAACATTGTACTCGTTTATATCTGTATATTATATGAAAAAAAAGTATGCCAAAGTGTGAGCTGTAAAAAAACATGGTTTATTTTGAAAAAATAAGGACATGTTAAGGAATTATATGGTCTGGTTTGCTCAATGCAGGCATTTTTTTCCTCCACATTCCTTTCTTCTAGCTGGTGTGTAATGGTTTCAGTCCTCTATCTCTCTGTGCTTTATCACTGTAGAGACCCAGCCTTGGCCGGACACCTTCATTCTGCAGCAGTGCTTGGCAATTATCCTTCAGCCACAGTAGCGAATGCCACACAGAAGGACGAGACAGCCAGCTCTCCGTGACGTATGACGTGCTGCGCTATCTCCCCGCTCTGCTTTGAGTTGGAAGGGGGTCGTCTTATCAATTACAGTGCATTATGCAGCATTAGCAACTGCATATTACCAGGACACGCTTCAGAAGACTTTTCTTCCTGAAGGAAAGCGGGTGTATTATTACACTGGGTGTATTTTGAACCCTGCTTGATGTAACCATATCAATGTTTTTAAATTGTGGAGTTTATCGAGAGAGTCGTGTGTTGGTATTTAATTGGCTGTGTAGAATACATTTTTTTCCACATAAACAGGTTTCCTCTAGTCCTCATTATTTTACAACTGTTAGTTAAAAAAAAAAAGAAATAAAACTAAAACTAAAACTTTGTTGTTAGGGTATTGCCTTACTCTGTTGAAAGGGGCTATTTTTGCATCTTTTTTATTTTTTACATTTTAAAATATTTGTATATCTGTTAGGCACCTGACAGTGAAAATAAATACAACATGTTATGCACTATGTTGTTTGCTATGATATGGCACCATTGCATCTCAAAATGGCTGACTGGAGTGTGAAACACACATTGCCACAGCTATTACATCAAGAATCATGAACATATAAAATTATCACTATTTTACCATTTAGAGACTTTATTCAAACACTGACATAGTGTGGGTTGCAGTCATCTAAAAATAATACTTTGCATTTAAACAACGGAGAAGAAAGGACTACAACTTTCTTTAATGTGTAACGTTGCTGTTTGAGCATGAAAAAGGTTTGCAAAGTTCCAAAACACAAAGTCACTACAAAGGGAGTTATTCTCTATATCAGAGTTACGGTTTCTGAACTCCCTGAAACGCCTACATTGATTTGTTTTTCTACCAGGAATGTACATGTCACAATGTTCCTCATTTAAATAATTCCTGCCCCAGACATACGGCAAAAAAGTGGTGAGGCCTGTTGAGTTGCGTTATTAACGGGTTGTCCCCGTGTCCAAGATTAAATTACTTTTTCCACTCTGAAAAACGTGGTTATGGAAAGGGTGCGCCATTACTGGAACACGCTCAAAGCGGTTGACCAATCCCAACACAATGATCCAGCTGACCAATCAGAGCACATTACACTTTTCGGAAGGAGGGGCTTCATAGAGACAGGAATTAAACAGGGGTGTATTTCCCATAGAATGACGTAACTCGCTGCTTGACTACCATAGTACGACGCATCGTTGAAGAAATCACCTAGCTAGTCACGACTGTTTCCCGAAACCGTAGTGTCGCAAATTGGTCAATTAACCACGTTGGTTAATGATGTCACGCAGGTGGTGGAGTAATAACTTATTTTAATGAATGAGTTTGAGATTGAATTAATGCTAGATGTTTTGCTATAAATTACAGACATGGCATCTGAGGACTATTTCAAATTTTTCTCAGTTAATTTTCTAAATAAAAGATATAGATTGTACTGAATGTTCTTGGCTCAAGATAAGGATTTATTAAGTCCACATGTCATGCAAACAAGAAACTATGCTTCTATCCACATTTCGAGAGCTGTCATCCCAAACACACAACTTTCAGATGTTGTTTGCGAATGTTCGTTAGAGCTATGTTTTCGGAAAACACCAACTCGTTGAACTATGAAGATAACGACAGAAAAAGCGACCATAGTTGGCTAACGATGCTTTTGGGAAACGCACACAGAGTGTTACTGACAGATTGGGAAGAGAGGAGCTGCAACAATGTCACATATGTGAAAAAAGGTGTTTTTTGAACTTTCTATCATGAAAACCTATTTAAATAGACCCCCAAAAAAACTTTAAGACACAGCACTATCCCAGTATATTTAATTCCTGGTTAAACTGGATTGCAGGTGGTTTGTGAATAAGAAACTGAAATATATTAAGTAAAATGGCTACTTAGTAAATCTGTTTTATCTGCTGTACCTTTAAGACCTCTTACCTCCCACCTCATCATCTGCAAACAAGGGCAAAGTACTTACTCTTGTGTCAACTATGTTGTGTTCCACATCAAACTTTCATAGAGAAATAATTAAGATAAACGATGCATGTAATAAGTATTAAATAGTGGTGAAATATGCAACCTCTAAAGCGAGAGAGTGACCATGCTGTCTGCATCCTTTCTCCCAAGTGGACAGGGACCATCTGGCCACAGCCATTATTACTGACCCTGATGTCAGGATCCTTAGCAGGGGGAAGAGGGCTCAAACATCCCTGAGTCTGGCCCCAAGCACCTGACTGCATCTATACAACCTTGCAGAAGTGTGAGGGGACAAATTACAAAGTCACTCATATGAAAACAGTATGGCTAACCAGGCGGCTTTGCTTTATTAAAATGAATCAGTTTTTAAATGCTGGAGAAATTGTGTTATTTACTGAACATTTTGAAAGGCAAAGCTTCCTTAAAGTCAATTTAGAACTATTTTTCAAACTTGTCATTATGGTTGGTTCAGTTAAAGGGTTAGTTCACCCAAAAAATAAAATTCTGTCATTATTTACTCACCCTCATGTCTTTCCAAACCCACAAGACTTTTGCTCATCTTCGGAACACAAATAAAGATCTTTTTAAAGAAATCAGAGAGCTTTCTGTCCCTCTAGACAGCTATGCAAATGACACTTTGACGCTTCAAAACTTCATAAAGCAATCGTAAAACTAATCCATATGAATCGAGTGGTTTAATCCAAATTTTCTGAAGAGACTTGATCGCTTTATATGAAGAACAGACTTAATTTAGGCTTTAATTCAAACTGAAACATTGATCAATGAACATAAATAGAAGCTCAATTGAACTAGCTTGACACACGAGAACAAACCTCAAACGTGCTGCGTAACACGAGAATGAATATCACTGGTTCTCGCACGTCAAGCGAACATGCTTGAGTTTCCGTTTACCACAACTGATGTGTTTGTTAATCAATGTTTAAATGTGAATATAAAGTGATCAAGTCTCTTCATACAATTTTATAATCTCTTTATGGACTTTTTGAAGCACCAAAGTGGTAGTTAGCTGTCAATGGAAGGAAAGAAAGCTAATATATATATATATATATATATATATATATATATATATATATATATATATATATATAAATATGGTAACACTTTATTTTGATGGTACGTTTTGAACATTATTTTGACTATAAGTAACTTTGCAACCATTTGGCATTTGACATTTAAGAGACAACAAAGACAGCACAAGTTTCTAGAGACAATGAATATGAATGGGTAACTTGTTTCCAAAAATCACTGTTCTTTTAAATCATGAAATGATCTTGCAATATGACTGTTGGCAGCAAACCACATATTTTTTTATTTTTTTGTCTGTAATGTTGTTTGTGCACTGTATTGTCTTGCTTTGGTAAGAAAACCCAGAAGAACATTGTAATGTAAATGCTTTGAAAATATACCAAAATTGAGGTTGATGTCTTTCTCAGTCATTTAATGGCAGCGTAATAATGAAAAGCCAAACATGTAAAAGACTTAAAGACTATCTCTATCTACATGCTGTGTCTGAATGAATAGCCACACAGGAATATATATATATATATATACATATATATATATACATATATATATATATATATATATATATATATATATATATATATATATATATATATATATATATATAACATTGTCGGAAAGCAATGTGTTAATGAAATTTGGAGTGCTTAGCATGATTACAGTGCCACTACTTCAACTCCACACCCCCCTTCCAAAAGTCCACCTTCATAAGACATGTCAGCTAATCCCATGTCAGCAAACGTCTCGGTTACGTATGTAACCCTCGTTCCCTGAGTAGGGAACGGAGACGTTACGTCGGATGACGACGAATGGGGTTTCGCTTAGAAAGCCTATCAACTTCGAGTATACAAAACGAGCCAATGGCAAAGAAATGCCATGGGTCTGCGGAATTTGCATAGCGTATCTCCGCCTTACCTCGTGGGTATAAAAGGAGGACACTGGCAACATGCAGATATGTTTCTTCGCTGAGGAGCCAAGACTGAACTCAGGCGATCCCCGCGGTACAGTGGAAAGTGGCAGGAAGACGTAACATCTCCGTTCCCTACTCAGGGAACGAGGGTTACATACGTAACCGAGACGTTCCCTTTGTTGTCACTCCGAGTTACGTCGGATGACGATGAATTGGGTTACCAGTCTAATCACGCCACCTTCTCGGCTGTCTTCCAGTGCCCTGCGTAAATCTGAGACCCCTGTCGTGAGACTAGCACGGACGAAGGACTCCTATTTAGCACAGGAATACCAAGGTACACTGGGGAGCACACGGGAGGCACCTAGCCGACGCGCAGGCAATAGACACTGGCGCCGACGTCAGGAGTGCTGGAGGAACTCAGGGCTTTCGGGTAAGCTCACCTGAGAAGAATATCGCACGTATCCAGTCCATGGAGTGGAATGGCGAGCAAGCGAAGACACCTGAGCGGGTCCAGTACTAGCTGGTTGAAGCGAGTACATGAGAGGACACTGGCTCCACTTGGAGATTGTAGAATCTGGCGAATGTGTAGGTGTCGCCCAGCCTGCAACTCTGCAGATGTCTGTTGGCGAGGTGGTAGGGTACTCAAACCTGCCTCGTCCCATCCAGGAGCCACGCGTGGAGGCTCCAAGATCGGGATGAGGGTGCCATAGGGTGCCCCGTCCCTGAGAAAGAAGGTCCTTCCTCAGAGGAATTGGCCAGGGAGGTGCTGTCGCAAGGAGTACTAGTTCGGAGAACCAGGTCCAGGCGGGCCAGTGCGGTGCGACCAGAATGACCTGCTCCTCGTCCTCCCTGATCTCGCACAGGTCTGTGCCAGACGGTTCACTGGGGGAAAACACATGCTTGCGGGGCCCCGCGGGCAACTGTGCGCCAGTCGTTCCGTGCCGAGCATGCCCTCGGACAGGGAGTAAAACAGAGTGCAAAGGGTCGAGTCGTGGGAGGCAAACAGAACTATCTGTGCGTCCCCGAACTGGTCCCAAACCAGCTGATCCGACTGGGGATGGAGTCACCATTCTCCAGGGAGGGGCTGAAGCTGTGGGAGCTCATAGGCTCAACCGTTCAGGGCTCCAGGAAAAATGGCTCGAAGCGACCTCAGATGCTTCTGACTCCATAAGAGGAGGTGGCGGGCGAGTTGCGACATACGGCGGGAGCGCAGACCACCTGGATGGTAGATGTACGCTACTGACGCGGTAATGTCAGGGTGGGCTAGTATGCGTTGACCTTGAGCAATGCAAGAGCGGTGCAGAACAAGGCATTCTGCCAGCAACTGGAGGCAATAGACATGCTAAGGGCGCTAGGTCCTGTCCAGGAGCTGGCGGCAGCGTGTCCATTGCGCATGGTGTCCCAGCCCATGGTGGAGGCATGTGTTGAGAAACAACATGCCCGGAAGCTCGTCCCAGGGGCAATAGCCCGTAGAAACTGAGGTTCGACCACGGGGTGAAGGTCTGACGGCAGGTCGGAGTAACTGGTACTCGGAGCACGCCTTGTTGCCATGCCCACCTCGGGACTCGGTCGCAAAGCCAAAGCTGAAGCGGTCTCATATGAGCAATCCGAGCGGCGATGTTGCGGCTATGGATGCCATATGCCCCAGGAGCCTCTGAAAAAACTTCAGTGGAACCGCATTCTTGCGCTTGATTGTCTCAGGCAAGTCAGCAGTGGCTGAGTGGAGAAGGCGACCAAGTCAATACCGAGAAAAGAGATCTCTTTGCACGGGGCAAAGTTTACTCTTTTCCCAGTTGACCCGAAGGTCCAGATGAGCCAGGTGCCTGAGCACTGGGTCCCTGTGTTCGCAAACCTGGTCTCGAGAGTGAGCTAGGATAGCCAGTTGCCGAGATAGTTCAGGATGCGAACCCTGTGTTCCCATGGAGGAACAAAGGTGGCCTCGACAACCTTTGTGAAGGCGCGAGGAGACAGGGCTAGCCCGAATGGGAGAACAGCGTACTGATATGTGCGCCCCCTGACAGCAAACCATAGGCACGGTCTGAGTCGAAGGAGAACGGAGACAAAAGTAGGCGTCCTTCAGGTCGATCCCTGCAAACCAATCCTGTGGCCCCACACATTCGGAAATGGGTTTGGCCAGGAGCATCTTGAACGGCAGCCTGTGAAGGGGGCGGTTCAGGTTCGCAGGTCCAGTATTGGCCGTAACCCACCGGATTCTCCAGGACAATGAGGTAGGAGCTGTAAAACCCGGACCTCATTTCGGCTGGAGGGACAGTCTCGATTGTACCCTTCGCCAGTAGGGTAGCAACCTCCTCTCTCATGATAGGGGCATGGCCACCGACCATAGTGGAGTGGACTCCCCTGAAGCGGGGAGGAGACCGTGCGAACTAAATTGCATAGCCGTGCCGATGGTTCGCGTGAAACAGATTGGGACACTCTAGCCAGGCTCCCAAGAACTGTGCCAGCGGAGTCATGTGAACCACAGACGTCCCCTCGGTGGTGCAGTGAAGCGGAATGACCGGCCCGGACGTGGATGGCATAGCGGCCCGGTGTGGGGGCACGGTCATAACCGCACCATGACAGAGGAGGCCAGGGAAGGACCAGCGTTCCTTGGGGGCCTGCTCTGCCAGGGGTCTGGCGACAGAGGGGGATGAGAGCGGTACAGTCCGGGGACAGCACGCACTGTCATCCGGCTCTGAGACAGAGGGGGACGAGGGGTGCATGGCTCGGGGGTGGCGCACCGTGTCGTCCGAGAACTCTGTGTGCTCAGAGACGGGAGAGTCAGTTCTTTCTGAGAATAAGGATTCTTCCCCGGGGAAAGGAGTGGCCCTGCTACCAGCTCCTGGAAAGAACTGAGTCCCATCTCTGAGCAGCCCGTCTCAAGAGTGCCGCTTAACCCGGCGTATAGCGGGGGGGGGACTGGAGAGGGCTGTGGCGTCCCCCTGCGGCTTCCAGAGCCAGCCCGGGTGAAAGGGCGGGGTGGGAGCCGCGGGAGGGCGCCTTCGGCGGTTGGCAGACTGAGGGATCTGAGCGGACGCGGGGCCGTCGGGACAGAGTAAGCCTCAGTCTGCTCATGGGCGTTGAGAACTGTTGGGCAAAGCCCTGAACCGCACCACCGAAGAGGCCGACCTGGGATATGGGGGTGTCGAACAGACGTGTCCGCCCGACATCCTGCACATCGGACAGATTCAGCCACAGAATGGTGGGCATCACCTGACCCAGAGAGCGTATGGCCACTTTCGTCGCTCGGAGAGCAAGGTCAGTGGCGGCGCAGATCATTGAAGAGCACTGGGTCAGTCCCGCCCTCGTGCATGTCCGTGAGCATCTGGGTCTCATAGACCAGCAGAATGGCCATGGCATGCGGTGAGGCGGCTGCCTGTCCTGTGGCGCTATAGAATTTCGCCACAACTTGTGTAGATGAAAAACTACAGGCTTTGGACGGTGCTCAGGATTGCGCCAAGAAGAAGCACTCTGAGGACACAGTAGCATCGCAACAGAGCGTTCAACCGGGGGACCCCAGTGTACCCATGGGCAGCGGCCCCGTCGAGGGGAGGAAGGGCGGAGGAGATCAACGAGGGATCGCTGGATGACACAGGGGTCTTCGAGGATTTCGAGATCTCCTGATGCACATCCGGGAAGAAAGGTATTGGAGTGGACGCTGACAGGTGTCAGCGGCCGCACCCAAAAACCAATCGTCCAGCAGCGAGCGCTCAGACAGGGTGGAAGGTTCCACTCTAGTCTGATGCCCGTAGCGGCCCGGGAAAGCATGGCCGTCATCTCAGGATCTGACTCGACAAATGCCATATGCACACCCGAAAGTGGCAGCACTGTTGAATCTTCACTTCCTGAAGATTCTTGCCCACCCTGTGATGCTGTGATGGACAACAGATCCGATTCTGGAACGTCAAAGGAAACCCGCGGGGGGTCCAAAGACGGGCCCGCGGGCGTCCCGTGATCGCTCACGTGTTGCGTCAATGAAGAGGGGGGCGTGGGGCACGGACGGATAGTCAGCGCCTTTGTTCCACACCATCACCCTCAGGTCACCCTGGCCACCAGCCGAAGTAGCACCTCACATGGAGAGTGTTAGATCGGGGTGTGGATGAGGGGACTCTCTCTCTAACGAGATCGAGTCTCGACCGTAATGACGCGATGAGTCATCCACAAACGCTGATCTAGCGTGATCAAGCCCAAACACGCAGAGCATAGAATGTGCCCATCAAAATCGGAAATGAGTCGACCGTAACCAGAATTGCACGGGCGAGCCGTCTTAAAAAAGACGTGCCGCGTGCGAGCTCTTTTGTGAGAGGACAAAAAACTCTGCGATGTTGAAGCGAGCAGGGAGAAACACACTCACTGGCAGATCACTGCACAGATCAGCAGGCAATGTGAACTCGCTGCAGATCGCCGTCACACCAACACCGGAGAGAGTGGCTCATCTCGTAGAGCGAAGTCAGAAATGGCTGTGGAGTGAAGAGATACTCTTGGCTCCGAAGCGAAAACATATCTGCATGTTGCCAGCGTCCTCCTTTTATACCCATGAGGTAAGGCGGAGATACGCTATGCAAATTCCGCAGACCCATGGCATTTCTTTGCCATTGGCTCGTTTTGTATACTCGAAGTCGATAGGCTTTCTAAGTGAAACCCCATTCGTCGTCATCCGACGTAACTCGGAGTGACAACGAAAGGGAACTCCTGCATACAACACAGTCAGAGAGTCGATTATGGTTGAAAATTACTTTGACTCACCTATCAGATGTTTACAGTAAGGCATTTACAATGGAAGTAGAGAGCATCAAACAAATCATTAAAAGTATAGCCTCAAGACTTAAACATTATGGGTCGATTGCATAAACTGCTAAGACTAGTCTAACAAGTTAGTCATCTTTTTTCTTTTCTTTAAGACTGTTCATAACTTTTATAAGTCAGTTACATAAAAACATAAATTGACCTATTTGATACCAAAAAGTAAGACTTAAGGTCCTGTCACACTACACTTTTTATTCCATTGACTTCCATTCATACACATGTGAATGCAGCAGACCACAAAAGGAAGCTCATGGCAAAAGTTTCACATTTTGCTGCATTCCAAAGTTCAAGTTTGGTGAACTCTGAGCAGCGAATTACTATCACACGAACACATTTGACTAGTAGAAGACTTATATTTATATTTATATTTATATTAATATTTCTCTACATGACCTCTTGGCTGTATTAATAGAACAATATTTTTTCAAGTTGAGTAGATTGTATATTTTTTACATTTTGAGTGTATTACTATTTGTTATATGTTGAATTCATGTTTATGAAAAAGACGCTGCAGAGCGCTACATATTATCACAACCGTTGCAGTGTCCGAATAAATTTTGCATGCTCAAAGTTTAGTGTGACTGTGGCTTGACTGCCCATTGACTAACAGCTAGTGGGTCATACTAGATCTTGAGATACTGTCTTGACATAATAGCAATGTTTATGAAACTGGGCCTATGAGTTGGCAGGTGACATAATTACATACTAACCTTGTCTGAAGTTTGGTAATCTTTCAAATTATCATTAACCGTAGCTTTAAGAAACCAAAAGGGGACTGTTTAGATTGAGCAATCTTCACTATGGGAGTTAAGTTGGACACACATAATCAAAAGTTAATCTGCCTAAATTACTTTCTTAACAAAATTACAAACTCCATCTTTATGGAATTGACTGCTCTGACCTGGTTTACATTCATTGTAAGTATTCTGATGGTAATATTTTGATTAGTAATCAACATTTTGGCACTAGCAGGGATGAACCCTATCAAACTGTATTAAATAAAATCATTGCTAATTACAACACTAATAAAACAACCACTTTGAACATTTTAAAACCTTGAAGTCTGTATCTTCGAGCTTCTCTCTTGGAATGGTGTGGCTATTTAGAGACAAACCCACTGAGAAATACCTAAGAATGAAACAGTTTCTAGAACATCTGGTCATTGTGCAAATAATATTGTGTTCAGAGGTGGAATGAAATACTCTGAAAGCTCCTACCCAGTCAGCAATGTCGGCCCAGTTCCAGCCCACATCTTGTACTTGTGGAATGCAAATGCACCAGATGTGGCCCGGATCTGGCCCGACACTATTTTGCTATCTGGGTGTTGTTCTGTACGTATCCAAGTAAACTTTTCTAATGGGAGAACCTAGCCCAGAGTCTTGCAACATAAATGCAATGTTTAGTTTCACTGAATGCTTTTCTCTGGATGTGTCCTACTGTTGAAATCTCTGATCACAATTTCGCTTTCTTGAAAAAGACATATATAA
The DNA here is from genome assembly GCA_026230005.1 of Gila orcuttii. NCBI lineage: Eukaryota > Metazoa > Chordata > Actinopteri > Cypriniformes > Leuciscidae > Gila > Gila orcuttii. Next base: position 5,989,041 of record JAPDVR010000011.1, read on the forward strand.
GTTTGTCTAGGTTTTTCAGGTGGTATTATTGATGCAAGAATAGGAGGAATGCTTTGACATTTGGTCCGTTGCCCTGGCTTATGTGTAAGGTACTAATTAGCAGAGAAAACACTGTCAAACTGCCATATGGTAGGAGAGAAGTAGCAGCTTGCCAAGTACAGCTACATTCCTGAACATTTGCGACCGCAAACGTTTGTCAAGACAGCTTGTGTCAGGTATTATATGTAAATGTAGGCTAAATTAATCAGTGCGCTGTTGTCTAGATTTTTTTTTCTTCTTCTTAGATTCTCTTGCGCTTGTTCCCAAGGTTATTGTTGCACACTTTTAGTGACATTTTTTCTGCTAGGTTAGCATTTATTATCTCAGTCACAGATTATTTCAGAAGATTATAAACCTCATTCCATGTTACTACATTAATCCTTAAGTGGAGACAGTTAAATGTGAATTAACAAGATAAAAACATACACAAGTGTAAATGTGACGCTGGAGACAAGATGCTGTCATTATAACCAAGGGTTATGCAGTACAATTAAGAGGTTAAGTAGCGGCAAACACTTGCAGAAAGGTTGAAATAATAGGGAACAAAGTGTTTCATCGCACTAATGGGACTTCAGGGGAGAGGAGAGATCTTGATGTACCATGATGCTCATTAAGACTATAGCAAACAAAGATGCTCCGCTCAGATGTCCTCATAATAATCTCAAGAGACTGAGGATTTGAGGTTCTCTCAGAGAGTGCTCGCTCTATGTTTAAGGCTGTTCTGTCCCATTAGTGGTATTTGCCGTCACACAGGAATCAATTGGTCGAGCTGTTCTGTCAGAGGCTGTAAAATTGACGATGGACGAGGAGGCCGAAAGGCAAACAGAAATGTTTTTGAGAGGAGAGATAAAGATCAAACCAACCTTTAGAAAGATGAAGGGGGAACGGCAGAGGAGAGCCCGTAGTGAAATGATTTTCCATCAAAGTTTCATGGTTTTCTTGGAGAGCTGAAGCATGCTGTGCTTGGTTGTGCAAAGTGTTCAGAAGCTTGTCTGGGAACAGCAGAGCACACCTCTTAAAGAAAGGTCACTTTATTGTTAAAAGGGCAATCCAAAACGTCACTCTAGTGCCATCATCAACTCCATTCTAATAGACATTTATATTCCAATTTAAAATCTTCATCTCCCCATGTCTTCAAAAAGTATTCATTTTCAGTAACACTTTATTTTGATGGTCCCCATTAGACATTCTGTTGACAATAAGCAATGTTGCACCTATATGTTAACTAACTGTCATTAGATTATTAGTAGACTGACTGCTAAATATCATATCTTACTTTATTGTGATGATCCCCAACAGATACAGTATTATACTGACTATAAGTAACTTTGCAACTACGTGTCAACTTATTCTACTAACCCTAACCCCACCTCTAACAATCTAATACTCAACTAATACTCTGAGTTAGTTGACATATAGGTGCAACAATTTTTTTCTATTTATGTTTGTTTTTTTATGCCATACACTGATTTTTCAGCCTGATTTAAGCCTGATGCATTTATAATATGTACATGTACATATTTCTATATTTGGAGATATCTGAAACGTACAATATAGACATTATTACAAAAACATAATTGCCATACAAATGTACAATGACAATAATTGTACTATATAATATTATTCAGATTTTTGCAATTTGTTTAGCTAAATATGACCCCAGAAATCACACACAGAACAGAATGAATTGTTAGTGAAATGTTAGGTAAATTATTTCATTAAATGTGATGCATTGGATGGATTTAATTAATCTCATCCATTATATACACTACTAATTTCCATGGATTCAATGCTTTTATGAATCTAAAAAGATTCATACAATTAACATTTGTGTATATCAAGTTGCAGTGAGGTACAGTACTGTAAACATAAATATTTGCACATTGGAAAAAGGTGCCACAGTATGCACCTGAGAGGCTGGTTTATTTATGGTTGGGGTTAGAAGCTCAGAAATATCTCTGTATATTGCAGCTAAAGCCAATATCATGTTTTGTGTCATTCAAACACACGATAATACCCGAAAATGGCCCAGAATTGACGCTTGATCCTCCAGACTGAGGTGAGAATGTCACCAGAGTGACGGTTTGGTGGTGCTGGATAAACGTCGCTAGAGTGACGTTTCTCATATGAGACTTTTATTACAGAAATATTGTTGTGCTCAAATTTATTGTTCACATCAAAAGCGTAGAATAAAGGAACCTACCTTAAGGTCTGTAACAATATTACATTGCAAAGAAGAATTCAGACGGGCTCTCAAATGCTAACCACATTTGAAAAGATGTCCCTGAAAGCACAATAAAAAATCTTATCAGTATGTGCATCAGGCCAGAGCTCAGTTGTAAATCAAGACATCGGCATGAGCTGGCAATGACCTTCCACAGTTATCTGCAAAGGCATACGCCATGAGATTGCAACTCAAATATTGCTGTCTGTGTGCCTGCTATAGTCAGCCATTGTGCCACCAGCATTGGGCAGAATGCAGCAAAAAACGTACGCTCAAATCAGCAGCTGAGTTGGGCAAAGGACAGAAGCAAGATCCCCAGCTCATAAGAATCAAATCTGACAACTAGGGGGAAAAAAGAATAAAAGGGCAGTGAATTAATCACGTCATGTACTGTTGAAATGAACTTAATGGTGTTAAAGTAATTTCTACCAGAAATACTCGGGAGAATAAATACGGTAACAAATACATTTATTGATAGCCCAGCAAGCAATAAAGTTCTTTGGCGTAGGCCCCGTCCATAGCTCGCAATCCGAGGGTCCGGACTCTGCATTTCCTGCCTGAAGACGAAGGCAGGGGCGCAGCTGACCCCCTATGAGGTATAGGAAGGGACCATCCTGGTGGTGGAGGGGAAGGAACCATCTTGGAGGTGGTGGGGAGGATGGAGGTAAATGAAAGCGTCAGCATCTGTAAGTACCGGTCTTTTATACCCCAAGTATTAGAAATGATTGGATAGATGAGAAGGTAATAAGTGACACAGCAATTGAGTCTTCCTTGCAGAACTTAACGCTAAAGCATCCATATCTATGATCTGATTAGCATGCTGAAATACTAATGATGCTGCTTCTGCGCTATATGATATTGTAATGTTACAGGCAGACTCCTTCAGCATTTTCAGGACAACATTATTGACATACATGCAAACACACAACCAATATACTACAGAACATATATTTACATTTACATTTATTCATTTAGCTGACGCTTTTATCCAAAGCGACTTACAATTGCTATATTTCAGAGGTCGCACGCCTCTGGAGCAACTAGGGGTTAAGTGTCTTGCTCAGGGACACATAGGTGTCTCACAGTGGATTCGAACCCGGGTCTCTCACACCAAAGGCATGTGTTTTATCCACTGCGCCATCACCACCCCAATTATATATATAATTTAATAATTATATAATAAAATTTAAGCACTAATCTTCTGGCACTACACTTGAATGAGCATAACAACAAAAGACGCAATGCTAAAATATAAGTTTACAATTCAAAAGTTTGGGATTGGGAAGATTTTTTTTTTATGTTTTTGAAAAGAAGTCTCTTTTGTTCACGAGGTTGGATTATTAAAATAAATAAAAAAATACAGTAAAAACAGCACTATTCTGAAATATTATTACAATTTAAAATAACTGTGATTCATGTGATGGCAAATCTGAATTTTCAGCAGTCGTAATAATAAAAATAATAATTATTTCTTTGTATGTGTTATTAAGAATAATAATTATTCTTTGATGAATAGAATGTTAAAAAAAGCAATTATTTGAAATACAAATCTTTTAGAAGTATTATTATCGTTGTTTTTCTTCTTCTTCTTCATTTCCAAGTTGATAACTGTATGCCACTCACATGCAAAAAGATGATACCATGAAAGCAGTGTAGCATAGTACTGTACTATAATATGTTTATTTTAAATGAATGCCTAGTATTTAATATATTATAAACAAACAAACAAACAAAAATAATTAGTAGGGTGTATTTTGCACATATAACACTCAGTAAGCTACTATGCTCTTATGGAAATAACATGTTTTCTTTAAATATTTTAAAACTAGCATTACAAAGTCCAGGGTCAAGTGCCCAACTAAAGCAAGTACTGATCAGCATAATGATGACTTCAAATTAAATGGTCCATCGTTATCCCAACGCTCTTTTGTATGTCTTTGTTTTAACAACTTACACTTTTGAGTAAACCATGCTTGAGAAATGCAAGGCAACAAGTTTCCACACACTGTAAAAATACTGCACGTTGATTCAAAAATAATTGAGGCAAGTCTTTGCATTCGATTTCTGAGTATTTTGAACTCTACTAATTTGTGATGACCAATTAGACTTGTTTTCAACATGCACCCTTAAGTAATACCAACACAACTTTCCTGGTAATCTCAACTCAAATACTTTGTGTAGCAGACACATAACTCAATTGAGTAAATGAGTAAAAGTAACTCATGTCAATACACATTAGTGTATGTAATGTTCTGTAATGCTGGCGGTGTAGAAATGGAGGAGGCTGGATCCAAATGCAGTGTGGCTTTATTAACAAACTTGAAACTCAGACAGGAACAGGTTACAAAGACTCGGGAACAGGTTACAAGGACTCGGGAACAGGTTACGAGGAATCACCAACGTTAGCGTACATACATTCATGCAACAACTCACAAGGACAGGGCAGAAACACAGGGCTTAAATGATGAAGTACAAATGAGCTAACAGGATAACAAGGAGGCGTGGAGAACGAGAAACACCTGGGATCACTAATAAACAAGACAGGGAACCACTGAACCTGACAAAACAAGACAAGACACAAAACCCACATTACGACAGTGTAACAGTGAATAAATTGTCACATATTTTTCAATATATAAAAAGTGGCAATTCTTTATGTATTATTCAATGTATTGTAACATATTAACGCAATATATTATTCCATATGTTTTTCAATATATTTAAACCATTTATTGATGGATTCATATAAATATATGGAAATATATTTTCTTTCTTTAAGGGTATATCCTTTGAGTCTGCCAAGCCTGTAAGAGTTAGTTTAGGATGCACATATACTCACATACCGGTTTGTTCTTTTCAGAACAGATTTGCAGATTGTAAGTGAATATTATGACCTAAATGAACAGAATTAAAACTTTGTGAAGGTCATTTTTTTTTTCAGAGTTAACACTGACTTTTTGCACCATATCAGTGAGTAAAAATAGCTTTGCTCTTTTAATTCATTTCCGATGGAGCTCAGAACGTGTATTTAAAGCACACATATAAAAAGAACAGCCATTTTAAGAGGAAAAAAAAAGTCCTCATTTCCACTCTATTTATAATAGAAGATATAACAGGTGAAAAATGTAATAGTGTCGGAGGTCTGGTTTTATCAGGAGATTATAAAACAAGGTGGCTAATAAGCTCAATTTCCCTCAAATGTAAAGCATAATAATAAATTAAGGCAAAATGAGCTTTGTGGTCAAATTATTAAATATTTCATGCAAATATTGTATGAGCTCTTAAATGGTTATCATTTAATAATGCGCTCAAAATCAGCTCTTTCCCAAGGAGACTCACTTGTATAACTTTACATTGTAATTTAGAGTGACTTACAATTGATTTAACCTGAGGTCAGTCCTTCTGACATTAGAGACAAAGAGACTCTGTAGTGAAATTGTTCATTTAATGATTAACACATTAAAGGAACTGGTGACCAAAAATAACCATTTTATCTTCATTACTTGCCCTTATTATACTGACACTGTATTACTTTCTTTATTTAGAGAAACACAAATTGGGCAGAATGCCCGAGCTGCTCCATACAGCAAAAGCGGATGTTATTTACACGGCCAACTGGTTTACACTGGTTCACGCGTGTTAATTACAGTCAGCTCCTCACACTATTAAATGACCTCAGAAGACTTAGAAAATAGCACACAAGTCATATTAACTACTTTTATGATGATCTTATCTGCTTTTTGGACTCAATAATTGTCCTGGTATGGAAAACAGTTTTGACATTTTGGGTTGGAACGTCATGAGGGTGAGTAAATAATGGTAACATTTCTGGGTGAACTTTTCCTTCAAGATTGATGCTTTTCTCCAACTTATTCATTCAAATCGATTTAATTAGAGACCACAGAGTTGGTACAGCGGACTACACAGGGATTCTGTTTTGGTCAGTGAGTCTTTGAGGGTGTTTGGCTGTTTTTGGATCATGGCCCAGGTGCTTCCTGAAAGATGAAGAGATGCCTTAATAATTTATTGTGATGTGTGTATGTGTGTGTGTGTCTATGTGTGCTTGCACCTGCATCATGCCATGAGGTATGGGACATTCTTCCTTCGTTTCTGCCCACCTGCGTGTGTGTGTGTGTGTGTGTGTGTGTGTGTGTGTGTGTGTGTGTGTGTGTGTGTGTGTGTGTGTGTGTGTGTGTGTGTGAGTGAGAGAGAGAGAGAGAGAGAGAGAGAGAGAGAGAGAGAGAGAGAGAGAGAGAGAGAGTGAGAGAGTGAGTATCGCATGGTCAAAGTGGGCTTGTTTGGCACCAGCAGCGAGTGAAAAGAATTGATTTTGTGTTAGCTGTCCTGCAAGCCAACTCAATATAGATTAAGTCTCCTCTCTTTCATCCCCTTCATGCCTGACAATCTGAGTTATCGAATCCACATAAAATATGTTCTCCTGCATTTCATCTTACAATTACACAAGATGGACAGAAATAATTCAATAGATTTCCACAAAAGCTATACTTTCTAGTGTATATCTATCTATCTATAAAATTAAATTAAAAAATTAAAAATTAAAATAAAATAAAATAAAATAAAACACTCTCTGTCCTGTTACAACATGACGGCAGCTCCTGCTATACGGGTGGTTTGAGATAGCGTGTCGTGTGCTTGTTTCAGCATGCTCATCTGCTGTTTCCGCAGGTTGAAGAGCCCTAGGTGTCTGCTGTTAATGAGGAAAAGCGCTCTGCTTTAGCAGCTGCCTGTAATCAGATGGTAATTGGATTGAGGAGTGGCGGTCCATCCTCCACACAGCCGAACTGGAGCTCTGAGCTCAGTGTTTTGGTGTGAGGACGAGGATTATCCTGTGTGTGCGCGCGAGCAGGACAGGCCAGCAGGGCGGCGCGTGTAGCCACTGGGGCCGCATGTTGGCTTCATAAATATGTTTGCCTGCAGCTGCACAGGGCATTGGGCTTCTCACTCTGCTAATATTTCCTTCACACTTCCTTTTTTCCATTCTGTTTTTCATCAAGGGGTTGTGGGACAGAAGAACCATCTAACCTTTCTCCAGTGCCCACACACAGCACAAGACTTTTCATAATACTTGCATTGCTGATGCCTCCTGCATTTTGATGTAATCATGTAGCTGATTTATATATTATTTTTAATAATTGTTTAAACCTTGTTTGCATATGCATTTAATTCACTATTACACTAATGCACACATACCATGAAAAATTCCAACAATTTGATGCCCCGGTGAAACTGTAAAGGGACATTTTTACATACAATAATAGTTCATGTATTCATGTTAACAGTGTTAAATTGCAGTTTGTTTCCCACAAACATTCAGAAGCAGTGAAGAAATGTCATTCTCGACACATATCTTGTTTATTTTAGAACTACTCAGTTCTTACTGGTGTAATTAAATGGTACAGTTTGTTGAACTTTGAGAGCATATTCACGTGTGTGCTAACGAATCGAGGTTATCGTTTGATACGTATTTACTAAGTAACACAACAGAACTGTGTTTTTAACTTCTAAAACTTCACAGAGGTACGGCAAAATGACTATATGCGTTTGCCTGCGGCTTCGTCTTTTAACTTTATATATCATGAATATTTAAAGCTTCATAACTAAAATAGCTGAAAATAGCCGGTTGGCAGTACATTTGCATGTAGGATCACATTACAAAGACTAATCTACAGAAAAACCAATCATGGCTATGTAATTAGTCAATTAAATATAATCTACTATCTATTTCACGACTGCCCACTTCATATTTAAATATAGTTCTCAATGATATATTCAATAAAATGGTACTTGCAGTTAAACTCCAGATATAATGCTTGCATAAAAAATTAAACATGCGAAAAATGCATAATTTGAAGATTCATCAGAGGGCCAAAACGTAGCTGGGTAATTGAGTTTGCTTCATGGTGAGAGAGATACAGAAATAATGAAGAAGAAAAGAGCCACGGTAATGACCCCTTTACACTTTGACTCATATGTAAAAGAGGTTAGGAGTCATACGTGCTTCTTTAAATAAACAAAACACACTTAAGATCCTAGATTCACCACCTTTCTACTGAGTGACACTTCTAAGAGAAAACCAAGGATAATATTTGTTTAGAAGATGCCACTTGCATGCCTGAGATTTTATTAATTCAACATTTTAACAAAGCATCTTCAAAGCACTTGCAAAACTCCCCAATTACTGTAACTGAGTGGAGTGATGGGTCCTGTGAAAGGTGCACAGAATGTACAATATGCTTCAAAGTGCAGTTTCACTTATGAGAAGTAAAAGATTCATAATGAAGAATATGAACTGTCAGAACTGAGATTTTGATGTGATTTGAACTCACACTTAGTGTGAATGCAGATAGAGTTTAATACATCAAAATTTGCATATTTCAATGCAAATGCAAATAACAGGGAAATAATTTTTGCATTGCATAAAGACTTTAGCGTCCCAAAACATAAGCTCCTTATATGCTTATGTAAATGAAAATTTTTTTTAAAGTGTGGAGGATTTTTTTCCTCACCTTTTAATGAAAATGACAAAACTGTTATTCATTTTTTTTGGCTCATAGAAGTCGCAGCAGCTCAAGAATCCGGTCATAAGACGACAACTTAGATAAAATAATTGTATTCTTCCAGTGTTCACAGCCACAGGCGGAAATTAAATGGCTTATCTAGGGGGTCTTGAGAAATCCTTCAATGGTGAATGTGAGTGATATAACAATTTTGATGGTCTCGGGTAATTCAGTCTAGTATTAAGATAGGGGTTATATGGAATGGCACAAAAAATGTCAGGGCATGACTGTAAGACTATACTTTTTTCTCTGCATGCAAAGTATATCAGAAAGCACTATACTAAGTAAAAATAGTTAAAGTGCATCAATTACTTTTTACTTGTGCTAAATCTAAGCTAGGCTATGACGTCTTTATAATCGTTATAATTATGACAAAATGCCATTTTCATTCAGTTGAATTGTTCCAAAGGTTAATAAGAACACAGTTCCAAATTCAAAACATCCACATTTATTATAAAAACTTTAACTTTTAAAATATATATTTTTAAATGGACCCTATTCCATTGAATGTCACACTGGAAGCCTTTTGTAAAACACACACACACACACACACACACACACACACACACACACACACACACACACACACACACACACACACACACACACACACACACACACACACACACACACACACACACACACACACACACACCTGTAACCGCACTGTAAAATTGTTTTGTTAACTGAATAAATTGTTTTGTTTTTTGCTTCTAAATGTAACTGAAAATGTGCACTTTTTTATAATGTAGCCTAATGAATAAATGTAAGAATTGCATTTAAAGAAGTTTCTTTAATCATAACATTGTTGTCAAAGTAGGCTCGACATTGATTTTTGAAAATCTATTGATTTAAAATAGCTTTATGCTGTGCATTAAGACCCATTAACACCAAGCATGGTAATTATATTAGCGTCCACACCAACACATGATATCGTTCAGTTTATTAAAAGTGTTGACAACATTTTTGGCATTTGTAGATTTAAATGCTCAAGCTTTTTAAAGTCATTGAGGAAATATTGTAGTAAAAGTGATTCTAACGATATCATTTATTTTTGCTATTATCATTATAGTTGTGGTGTGGACTTGTGGAACACTTTTTATAACCATTTCTTTATTGTTATAGTTATCGTTCTTTGTGTGAACAGGCCTTAAGAAGTCAGTTTGCTCATGGTAAAATCACTGTAATGTATGTCTCCAGTGGCATATTGCTTTAAATTGTCATATAAAACAATCCAAACATCTTTACAGTTTTTTTTATTCGCTTTGGTACTATTTTCACAAGTAAGGTGTACATTTTCAAAACTCTTAGTGCTAATATCACAACAGATCATCAAAAGTGCACTTTTTTCAAACATTTCATCATGTTTTCAATTGTGTTAGTACAATTCACAAAATCACAAAGTATACTTTTCACAACACAAAATAAGTGTTTCATCTACATAAATGTTTCATTCACAGTAACTGCCTTTCATAAAGCTCTTCCTTTCAAACTTTTGATTTGCATCTCTTTTTGTTCAGTTAAATACATTTGTCTATTATTTAATCCAACTGATCTTAATGGTTAATCAATGAATCATTTGGTACACCTATAGATTTCTATACAAGTGAAACTCGAAAAATTAGAATATTAAGTTTATGTATTTCAGTAATTCAAATAAAAAGGTGAAACTACAGTAATAGATTTAGTATATAGAACTATATACACATGCATGATTATACTTTTCAGAGGGATGACATTTCTGTATTTACAGTACAGTAAAATTATTTTCTTATTGATTTCATGTAATATTCTAATTTTCAGAGATTTTGAATTTGGTTTTTCATAAGCTGTAAGCCATAATCATCAAAATGATAACTTTTGCACGATATTCTAATTTTTCGAGTTTTACCTGTAGATATTGATTCTATATACAGTTTCTATAGAACTTGTTTGCAATTTCCGATATGGATAACCAAATGTAATGAATTATTTTTACATAAGTGATTTATAGATAATAACCACCACTATGTTCAAAGTGTGTGCACTCGCATGTGTGTGTGTGAGAGGGAGATACAGAAAAATTTGCCATTTGTGAAAACACTGTAAAGCAGAATAGAGTATAAGGGAGAGGAAACGGTCAGTGACTGTAAAACGTTAGATTGATTAGAGATGCATCAGTAGAAGGGAGACAGATGGCATCAAATACAGCATTTTACATTACAGTATGTATGTCATACATACAGTGATACTGTAAACAGATGACCATGGACAGCCACATTACTGTAACTCAACCTAAAGTGTAAAGGTCCACTACAGTAGATTCAGTCAAATGGTATAGAGTGAAATCATTTACTGTATTGCCAGCAAACTCTGTTCTAGCACAGAACCTCATGGCTGTGTCATACTTCATCACAGCTTTTGATAACTCACTGCAGATACTATTACAAACATTATGGATTCAATTACATAGGTTAGGTAATGCACATGTTTTTTCTAATGTGGCAACTGTAGCCTGTATTACTGTAATTATTTCAGCAACAAGAGTGATTTGAAACATGTGTCTTGCATTGTTTGCTGTTGAATGAACTGATTGTTAAAAGTACTAAATTGAAAGAAGATCATACTGTTGTGTTTCTGTGATTAAACCAAACGTTCTCATTACATATTACAATAATCTTGTGTTTGAAACAATGATTATGTGGACTGAAAAATGTATAACTGTAATGAAAGCATGGGATCATGTTTTGAAAGAATGACTATCTGTGTTACAAGTGTGATCAGTTTGGATTTTTGTACTAAGAGTTTTGAAAATGTACACCTTACTTGTGAAAATAGTACCAAAGCAAATAAAAAAAACTGTAATTCAATGAATCTGGCTCACATCCCCCGAAAATCTGGTTATTTGGGGTTTTAGGTGCATACCCACAGCTCGTCACAGCAAAACAGGAGTGATTGACGGAGAGCTCCGTTGTCACACGGAATCTCATGTCTATCCAGAGATAGCTGCTGAAAGAAGCCTTTAGTGGTCCACAATCCAATCTTCCAGAGGAGGAGAGGACAGAATGAAACTTGCTTTATGTCTCCAGAGTAGAGAGGTGTTCTTACTGGCCTATTATTAGGGGCCAATGTCTCACGTCCCCCATGACACTGAGGCAGAGAGAGGAAGACAGCGACTAGTGCTGTAACAGCAGCCCAATCAATATTCATCTTCCAAAAACAGTAACAGGGAGAGCTGAGCTGGTGCCACAGTAAGGGCCGGCAGATAGAACCCATTATGTGTGTGCGCACTACCTCGATATATATCTGGAAAGAGGCCAGTGGTGCTGCAAGACCATGTCTACGTATTCTGTTTCAGTCAAAGTCCCAGTAGGAAGACAGTGATCTTACGACCGGGAGAAACAATGGAGTTTTTCTTGAAAATAACCTCTACCCCAGACGGCCTGAAACCGGGGACAGAGAAAGAGATGGAGCCACGATGGAGAACAGAGGAGAAGGGGGGAATCAATCAAAGCAATTAACTACTCAGGCTGAACACTAATTCCCATGGATGAACTTTTTTCTTTATTTCTTTTCCCGACTTTAGATTGTGCTGAAAGTTCAAAGGAAACCATGACCCTCTTTTGATAGTAACTACTGATAATTTAAATATAAAAATAAATACATAAATGAGGCAAAATCTAAGGAGATTAGTCACCTTTTTACCCCTTTGATAATATCAAACCTCCAACATGTTCAGGAAAAGCCCTAGTAATCAATGTTTTATGAAAAAGCACGTACAAAACTGCTATAAGTGTCTTTAGGGAAATCATCTTTCCTCCACCTCTTTCCAGGACTGATGTGGCTGTATGCTGACACTTGAGCTGACACAATGTGCCATGACATTGTCCAACCAAACAAAAGAAAAACTGCATGTAAAGCAGCATGACCTTGCATGTACAGATACAAAATCAAGATTAATAGTGTCTCTATGGCGATTGGATAGCAGCATTCTCTCCTTTATAACACATTCTCTTTTAATATGACAACTATACTGCACTGCATTGGCATTGAGTTGAGGACCTTGGTAAATGTTACTAAACCACTCAAGAAATGCATGTTATATTAAAAGAACAGTTCGAACAAAATGAAAATTCTACTAACCTTCATTTTGCTCTGAGTTACTTTTCCTTTTCGAAGATTATTGGAGTGCATTTTACAATTTTGGTCTTCCTAATTAAATAATTACAAATAATCGACATGTAATGCAGTGATTTAAGCGTGACATTTTTATTAAATATATTAATTTCCAAGTGAAAACTGTCTAAATTTCAGTATAAGATATTTTCAATGCTTCGCAATCATGTCTACTTTTATTTTATGGAAAACAACAGCTCAAACACCTTTAACACATCTCTTTACCTTTCAAGGAAGAGATAAAGTCATTCACGATTAGACCATAATGACATAAAATTCATGCTTAGGTGAACTATCCCTTTAAATCACAATAATTAAAGCTGAAAGTTCACAGGCTATTTAACCCCATATTTTCTCCCCAAAGACAATGGCTGTATTCGAAATTGCATACTTCTCTTATATATACTAGGTGATAAACAGTATGTGACAAAAGAAGTATGTCCAAATTCACAGTCCTCATAAAAGAGTAGTAAAAAAGTACCCGGTGACCTACTTTTGTGTGCATTCATGTGTGCATATGATGGACGCTTTACTATCCCATGAGGCCACGGGAAAGGATTTATGAATGGCAGTGAAGCGATGTAACTGGATTCGACGTCCGGATTACATTCATACTACACACACTCATATTATATAGAACGTAAATTGCAAATTGATCTCTATTTAGATGCCCAGTAATTGATTTGAAAAGCATCTTCGTGATACAGTCAGTTTGTTTTACCTCATTCGGCAGTAGCGCTGCACATGTGGTCTCTATGGATCACCAAATGAGCCCTGCGACTCTTATTGCACTAAAACCAATCAGGTTTTCATAACAGGAAAACACAGTGCTGTAAATTATACTAGTCAATTATGGGGCCCAAATGAATGTGATTGAAGTAGTAATTGTTGTTGCACAGAGAGGGGAGAATGCAAGAGACAGACAGAAGCATGGTGCTCATTACCATCAGCCTCAGCGGATGGCCGATTGGCCATTGAGCTTCCCTGGAAATTGAAATGCTCATTGATGAATACTTGTGAGAGCAATCCACGCACACACGAGAGCGCTGGGAGGAAAGACGAGTCTGATTGTCTTCGTCATTTGTGTTAAGGGCCCTCGTCAACAGTTTTGGTACCAGGAATGGTGCATGTCCTTAATAGGATGATTTATTTCCTGACAATGTTCATTTCCTACAGGGCTGGTGGAGAGTGGCCGTTTCAGGTGGCTGCTGTTTTAAGTCCGCTTCCTCCTCCTCGGCACCCAGGAGAGCGCATATCGGACAGCCTCTGCCACTATTGACATGTGTATCAACCGTCACCGTTTTATTAGACACTGACATTTCCTATTGGACCGGTAACAAATGGCATTTCCCTAGACAACTTGTTAACTTTTAAAGGTTGATAGATTCAGTAGCGTAGGGCTGAGATACGCCGGCAGATCACGGCATGGCTATTCGACGGACCCAAGAAAAACAAAACCGGGAGATTAGCTGGTGACAGACAGGGGATGAAGTGTGCATGGCACAGACGGTGCAGGGAGGAGGGGGAAGCCTTAGATGGACCACGGTGCAATGGACAATATCGATCTAGATGCAGAGGCCTCGGGCTGGAATGAGAGAAAATGAAGCTCTGGACGAGTCTCTGCTGCGGGAGAGATGTGGTCAGCCTTCATGCTTTCTGCTAGCTTGCTCAATAGTTTGAATAGAGTGTGCAGTTGTTTCTAGAATTGTGTGGAAAGAGTGTGCTCTTCAACATTTTTTCATAGCAACAAGCAGTGGTGGAAGAAGTCCATGAATCAAATACATGAGTAAAAGTACAGATACCCTGAACAATTATATTTCAGGAACTTTAAGTATTACGTGTAAAAGTACAAAATGTAGTTAATGTACTTTAAGTACTGTAAAAATAACTGATCAATGAATGTTTAACCTATTTATTTAGCAAGTTTATATACTTCATCCTACTGCTGAAAAAAAAGTGAGGGGTGGTTGCAATGTACTGCACAGATATAGCTTAAGCAGGTTACAGCTCAGTCTGACATCATTATTAATTATTGTAAATTGCCAAGTAGTTGGTACTAGTAAATAGGGAAGATTATGCAAACACTTATTATGTATTGATCTGCAAGTAAGAAAACATTTTATTTTATTTTATTTTCAAAACTTGTCATACACTGACAATTACTGATAATTCAATTCAAATAACTGATAATTCAATAACAAAATATACCATATATTAAGTGTAGCGTCAGTTCTAGCAAGTCACGTTAGTCAAGCTCACATCTCTCAGCTGATCCACGTCTACCTGTAGGAATATGACGCCTATCACTGTATACATATACTGAACAAAATTATAAACGTAACACTTTTGTTTTTGCCCCCATTTTTCATGAGCTGTACTCAAAGATTTAGGACTTTTTCTATGTACACAAAAGGCCTATTTCTCTCAAATATCAAATCTGTCTAAATCTGTGTTAGTGAGCACTTCTCCTTTGCTGAGATAATCCATCCACCTCACAGGTGTGGCATATCAAGATTAGACAGCATGATTATTGCACAGGTGTGCCTTAGGCTGGCCACAATAAAAGGTAACTCTGAAATGTGCAGTTTTCCTGTATTGGGGGTCCGAAAACCAGTCAGTATCTGGTTTGACCACCATTTGCCTCATGCAGTGTAACACATCTCCTTCGCATAGAGTTGATCAGGCTGTTGATTGTGGCCTGTGGAATGTTGGTCCACTGGATATTGGCAGGACCTGGAACACGCTGTCGTATATGCCGATCCAGAGCATCCCAAAAATGCTCAATGGGTGACATGTCCGGTGAGGTGAGGTGCATGAGGTGAACATGAACATGAGGTGATGGTCGTGGATTAATGGCATAACAATGGGCCTCAGGATCTCATCACGGTATCTCTGTGCATGCAAAATGTCACCTCTGTTCGTTGTCCATAACATACAACCTGCCCATACCATAACCCCACCGCCACCATGGGCCACTCGATCTACAACGTTTACATCAGCAAACCGCTCACCCACACGACGCCATACACGCTGTCTGCCATCTGCCCTGTACAGTGAAAACCGGGATTCATCCGTGAAGAGAACACCTCTCCAAAGTGCCAGATGTCATCGAATGTGAGCATTTGCCCAATAAAGTCGATTACGACAACAAACTGCGGTTAGGTCGAGACCCCGATGAGGACGACGAGCATGCAGATGAGCTTCCCTGAGTCGGTTTCTGACAGTTTGTGCAGAAATTCTTTGGTTATGCAAATCGATTGTTGCTGCAGCTGTTTGAGTGGCTGGTCTCAGATGATCTTGGAGGTGAAGATGCTGGATGTGGAGGTCCTGGGCTGGTGTGGTTACACGTGGTCTGCGGTTGTGAGGCCAGTTGGATGTACTGCCAAATTCTCTGAAATGCCTTTGTAGACGGCTTATGGTAGAGAAATGAACATTAATTTCACGGGCAACAGCTCTGGTGGACATTCCTGCAGTCAGCATGCAAATTGCATGCTCCCTCAAAACTTGCGAAATCTGTGGCATTGTGCTGTGTGATAAAATGGCACATTTTAGAGTGGCCTTTTATTGTGGCTAGCCTAAGGCACACCTGTGCAATAATCATGCTGGCTAATCAGCATCTTGATATGCCACACCTGTGAGGTGGATGGATTATCTCGGCAAAGGAGAAGTGGTCACTAACACAGATTTAGACAGATTTGTGAACAATATTTGAGAAAAATAGGCCTTTTGTGTACATAGAAAAAGTCTTAGATCTTTCAGCTCATGAAAAATGGGGGCAAAAACAAAAGTGTTGCGTTTATAATTTTGTTCAGTGTATATAAGCTCCTTCAGTATTATCAGCAGCTATCGCGTTTCTCAGGAGCTAATTACCCTCATCCATCCCTAGCTCCTCTAGTCAGTTAATATGGCATTCTGATTCCCTTTGAATCAGAATACATTTTTGAATTATGCTGTACTTTAAAATCCTGAATTAATGATATCTGCAATACATTCATGTTGGTTCTGTTTACCCTAAGGGGGTTATTGCTGCTCTCCCTGCTCTTATCCATGCTAGGCTGCATGAATGCGCAGGGAGTTCTCGCCCGGAACAGAACCATACCGCCAATCCTAACTGTATGCAATTGTATTTGACAATAGTTGTCATGACTGAAAGTATATACAATTTAGGAAAAAACAAATGTGTGCAGATCATTACTTTTTACAGATCAAAGATTTTGAGTCTGAACATTTTTTGTCTTGTGAATTCAGTGAACTCAGATCATTACCGTATGAATAGCGCACACTGTCCATAGGCATGTTCGCATTAGCGGTGATGCTATAACAGGAGAACTACTGGGCATCTCTCTCTTTTCATACATATTATATAAACATAAAATATTTGTTTTTGTTTTGAATTGAACAATTTAAAAGTAGACACTTAAATGTTTCTATATATATATTGCTCATGTCTGTGTGGCAAGTATTCTCTGAGTTTTGTTTTATTTTTGTGACGTGCTCCAATGCAAAAAAAGTTCACAGAGACCGAGACTACAGAAAGCACAGTTTGTTTTCTTATTTTACAAAAGAACAATGTTTTGTTTTGATTGTAAGAGGACACACATAGTATATAAGTATAAGTAGAGCCTTTACCGTTTTGAATGATGTCTGGCTTTCAACTGTATGACCATTCATGATGGAGTATTTTAAGTCAATTTCACCGCTATGTGAAAAAAAATCCAGCAGAACACGCCTGCGCATTTGTAGACCCCAGATGGTTAACTAGAGACTCGATCTGACCAGATCATTTGAATCAGTGAGTTGTTGACTCGAGAAAAGATGTGCAGTCAGATCAGTCAAATTCACAAATAAATCGTTCAGTGGAATTTTTGAAACGGACACTGCTATCATGTCTAGGAGTGGGTGACGATTTATTTGGTTCAAAATAACGAGGAGCGACAATCATTTTGTGAAATGTAGTGGAGTAAAAAATATGATAAGGCATAAATGGCTATGGGTAAATAGTTCAGGCACCATGAAAGGCATGCCATGAGCCATCACGACTGTACCCTTAAGCAAGGGAATTCACTCCAGCTTTCTGTAAGGGGCTTGACAATCCAATAAAGTCACAGCTTTGTGGTGACATTGCATGAAAGTCACAAAACAAATTCAACCAACCCTGCTTTGTGGTGATGAAGGGATATCTTGTTCTAGCTATATAGTTGTGTCTATCATATGTAGTCACAGCACATACTCGGGAATAAGTTTGTCCAGATTGTGAGTGTGATGTTTTAATGGGTTGTAAATGTTGAACAACAATAATCTGGGGCCATTTGCGATCTTTGGCGCAAAAGGGGTTAAAGTTAAAAGTTAAGGTTTAAAGTTGCAGTGGTTACAGGCCAGAATGTGACATCTTGCTTCCAAAAATCTCATCTGGCACAATGGCTCTGACTCTTGACCTTGTTTATTTGCTTTTCTACCCACTCTCAATATTGAATTCGGTGGCATGGCACTCTCAACTAAAATAACCCACGTCCTCTCAAGCTCCTATGATAATACAATATGGAAGAGAGCCATTTGTGCGGGTCGGCAGCACTTGACCTATAACTGGGCTCTCCCTGCTGAAGCCACACGTTTGGTAATGACAGATGATGTTGCTGAGAGAGCTGCTCGCTTCTTCTAGAAGCTTCATTATGAGCTGGAGGGGGACAGAGAAAAGAAGTCGGTACTTTGTGACTGAGTGACACAAATTGGTGTTCAAAAAAGTTGTAATCACACCTGATGAGCAGAGAACAAGTTGAACCTGGTCATCTGCTTTTCAGAAGTCATGAAAACTTTCAGTGGTTACCAAGAGTCATTTGATAAACCTATGGAACAGATGTTTAAATTGTTAGTGACATTCTATTTGTAATGATGCAGCAGACACAAAGGGATCCATTTGCAGCTTTTAGTGTAAAGTGTAATCAGTCCAGGGAGGTGCATGAAGGGAAATGTAGTCCGTGATCACCCAGGGAGTACGTGGCTAATCGTGACACTATTAGCCTTGAAAAGAAAGTCGTAATTACTATTGTATATCATCTTGTCAAATGTTCATGTCTGGTTGACTGGGACTGTGTCCGAAATTGCATACTCTCTGGAGTAGGGACTTATTTTGAATAAGTAATTAATTCATGACTGCTATATAAGTATGTTCTAATATGTTCATGTTGTCATTATCATGTGACCTACTAGCATCAGTTACGTCACTTCACTGCCATTCACAAATCCTCTACTGTGGCCTCATGGGACAGTAAAGTGTCCATCTCGCCGGAAAAAGTCATCCAGGTACTTTTTTCCTACTCTTTTATGAGTACTGTGAATTTAAACATACTTATTTTGTCACATACTGTTTTACACCTACTATATAGTAGGGAAGAATGCAATTTTGGATGCATCCCAAGCCTTGCCTTTGAAGGTTGTATAGGCATTGTGTACATTTAATACTTTTAAATCTATACCATGTTTGTCTGGTTAGCTTGGCCCTGCCGGTAAACAATAAAACTACACTGCAGACCTAAAGCCTATTCCCTAATTCCCTTAGCAGTTCACAAATAGCAGTGCATTTAGATTTGTATATTCATGTATTTTCATTGTATTGTATTGGCTTTATTTAGGCCTCGAATTAGGAATTGTGACATAATTGCAACCCAAGCTTGTACAATAACTTTTTCAATGGAATTTAAAACTATGATAATATGGCATATATTGTCAATGCTTTAGGAGTGGATGCCAGTTTTATTTTCCCTGTGTCTACAAAATTTGTTCCATACAAAAATTATGTTTTTGTATCAAATCATCTCAACAGAAGTTAAGTTGCGAAAACAGAAATGATGAGAGCGGAATTGGAAAGGGAGGCAGTTGTCTCCTGTTTGATCTGACAGTTTTAATTCCAGGGTTAATTACCTCAACCGTCAGTGATAGCGCAGTCACAATGGTGTTGACGTGATGTCTTCTGACAGCGCTACGTGGGAAAAGAGAGAGACAGGCTCAAATGAGCTTTCATGAAGTGTTGTCTTTAGAGCTCAACAGACAGATACCCAGAGGGGTGAAAGCACAGATCAGTTTACAAACCACAGTGTATCACTGAAAGCGCACTAATTCTTGAGACGAGAGACAAAACAGGATATAAGACTGAAAAAATAAAAGTTTTTAATCGTACTTAATAAATAACTGCAGTAAAACCTGTGTTCAGGTGGAAACTCTGGCTTCTTTCGTGTTCTCACAAAACGTGTTTTCATTAATGTAACTCAAGGTGTCAGCATTCAGATATAAAATGATAATGTCAATCACAGAAATACTGTCATGTCATAAATGTAATATATTGAGATCTAGTTTTTCAATTACGAATGAATGGGTGGTTGAAAACTGACTGTCAGCTGCATCTGATGATGGTTTTGATAATGACCACATTTTATCACATTACGCACTATGCAGCAGATATTTTGTTTATTGTTATAGTTTGCCTGATGAATTAACATTGCAATCAAAACAGAAACATGTAGGCATAATTAATTAAAATGTCAAAATACATAAAAACATCAGAGCCTGTGTGGCCTTCTTGATTTTGCATTATAAGTTTAATATGGAATATGGAAAGAGGAATATATATATATATATATATATATATATATATATATATATATATATATATACAGTATATATATTCCTCTTTCCATATTCCATATTAAACTTATAATGCAAAATCAAGAAGGCCACGCAGGCTCTGATGTTCCTTATTTGTAAGTTGCTTTAAATAAATGATTGTTAAATTACTGAATGCAAAATAAATGTAATATTTTAAATATATGGCTTTTGTCCCATTGGCTCAAGACTCAGAAGTTATGTTTCTGAACCTAATATCTAACTGACAAGATGATATCCTTATTTCACAGAATAATCCGTCAATCATTTTACAATAATGTACGGAGAGAATAACTATAAAGAATTTGTTCACAGTGAGTCATAAGCCTTTCCTGTGTGAGCTTTTGACTGGAAGAGTTGAACCTTTTGAATGATGAAGTCTTGATTCACTCATGGAGAGATTTTGCAGTAATCACCACAAAGAAGCTGACACACTCGCTCGGTAATTGCTAAGTTCAAATGATTACCTAGACGTAATTTCAGCCTGAATAATGCATTAGTTATTGCAGTTTTATGGCTAATGCACAGCATCATTAGAAAACCATATGAGAGTCATTTTCTTGGAGGTGACAAGGTCGAGTGATAGCACAGTCCCCTAATGCACATATTAATACTTCAGAAGACACGTGTGCACACCTAACGTCCAGACTTCAACCTCACAGAACTTCTGATAGCCCTGCGGATTCAATACGTTTTATTTTATCTCTAGACAAAAGCAATAATAACCTACCACGTGTTCATAAGTGTGGTGGTAGTGTGATGCCATGACACACTGAGTCATGGCACTCATGTGGACCAAGTCTAAAACTTCATACTTAATGTTTAATCATGAATCGGACTAAATCAATCACAGAAGTCAAATCATGAACTAAATTAATCAGACAATAAATAGACTCTGATTATTTGCCCACTGAAAACTCAAAATTTAGCAAAGAACTATAACATCTTTTTTTTTTTTGATAAAATAAATAAATAAGGTGGAATTTAAATGACTTAATGATTTAAATATATTTGCAAAAGATTTTTATCATCTCTTGATTTTAAGATAAATAATTATACCATAAAAAAAACATCATAAATAAACGTTGTATTATTTTAATTATTCTCCAGACAGCAAAATAATGTCGGCCCAGATCCGGGCCACATCTGGTGCATGTGGATTCCACACATACCAGATCTGGGCCGACACATGTTGCTGTCTGGGTCAGGTATGGATAGTAATCACATAAAGAAAATAAAAGCACCATAAATATAAATGTATGTGTTCCTAGTCAACAGGCCAGTATGCTAAATTCTATCATGTATTTCTTTAACACATTAGTGCTGGTTAATAAGAAAAAAGGCTTCCCATTAAGAAGCAGAAAAAGAAGCAGGGAGATCTATCATATCTCCCTGCTTCTTTTTTTTTGCATTTTGTGGATGTAGGCACTTTAAAGCACCTTAGCAGATGCTCATCCTCTGTGATGCTCATCTTTTGAGGGAGGGAGGGAGGGAGGGAGGGAGGGAGGGAGGGAGGGAAGGAAGGAAGGAAGGAAGGAAGGAAGGAAGGAAGGAAGGAAGGAAGGAAGGAAGGAAGGAAGGAAGGAAGGAAGGAAGGAAGGAAGGAAGGAAGGAAGGAAGGAAGGAAGGAAGGAAGGAAGGAAGGAAGGAAGGAAGGAAGGAAGGAAGGAAGGAAGGAAGGAAGGAACCCTGTTGTCTTTTGGGGATCTTTTTGTGACTCGTTCTGCAGGTTACATTATTACACCAGTAGGTGGTCAACCGATTTATGTCAAAAACAGAACAATGAATGATTAATTTAACCGACCCTGTCAAAAGTGGCAGCTTTTTCAACTGAGTCACTGAATCAATCTCACAATCAATTCAAACACCGATTTATTCTGTAACGCCAATATTTGTGTTTTGCATGGAAACATGCAACATGTTGATAACTGTTCCTTACAGTAAACATCTCAGGGCTGGCATTGAATGCAACACTGATGCAATAAACATCTAGATTATATTAGTACCTTACAGTAATACAAAATGGTGCCTAAATGGCTTTTGCATGTATAAATGTAAACTATATTATCGAACCGCTCTCTATAAAAAGTTATATATATAAGTATATACAGCTTCAGCTGCATGCATACAGTATACTGTATACTCACGATATATAACGTATCGATTGTTTTTATCATTGCAAAATGTGAATTATTTTATCACCCAGATCTAATCTACTAAATGCAACAACAAGGCATGAAGATATTACAATATTATAAATATAAACATCATGATATTATATAAAGCTGCTGTGAAACAATGTGTATTGTAAAAAGCACTATACAAAAAAAAAAAAAAAACTGACTCGACTGATTCCTGAAAATGAAGACATCCCATCATACTATTGTTGATAATTTTCAGATTCAACTAATGAATCAACAGAAAAAAAAAGACCTACTTAAAATTAAGAAAATTATCTAAAAATTCCAAACATTTTTTACAATTTGATTGTCATACCATGGTTGTGGCACAGAACCATGAATTGAATAATAATATGTGTGATTTCTGTGAATTATATTTCTTTCATAATATAAAAAAAAAAAAAAAAAATTTTTTTGCTATATCCGGAATAGTCAGTCAAAGCAAAATTCAAAGCAGCCAATACAAAGCCCTTTATCAAGGGACAAAGCATCCAAGACTGGATAAGGGGGTTCCATTAACTTCCCAGCATGCATCTGCGGATAGAGGGTGAAAATCGGGTTGGAAGTGTTGACAGCGCTTCTTGAATAATTTAATATCAGGTAAATGTATTAAGCCATGGCTGTCATATGTCTCCCTCATGACAGCAGGATAGCTCTTTTTAGGTTTTATTGTCACAACTGCTCAAAACACAATCTTCAGCCAGAGTTTTTCTTTCTCCACATGAATGACAAAAAAGGCAAATTTCAAGTTCACCTATGAATTGAAGTGGGAGTATAATCAAAGTAAACTGACACGCTTCACCTGTCAAATTTACTGACTTTCCTCCGCCTTCGAGAAGATATAAATTATATTTTCTTATCCTGGCTTTGTGTAAATGCTCTAAGGTGCCCTAAAACTAATTCTTTATCGCACAAGCCCATCCATCAAAAGCACGGCTTGAACCAGGTGGAATGACATCTATTCCGGTGCAATGGAGCAAAGCTAATGAGGAAAAAAAAATCTCCATTTAAATTCTTGTCATTTGTGGCGGTGAATATCCATACAAGCAGACAACTGATTTGAGCAAATACAATCATAAAACAAGAGTTTGGAAACCAATGTCCCTAACATGTTTTATTAACTGCACCAAAAAAAAAAAAGGTTTTAAAGTCCCCCTGTAGTCAATTTGATCCCTTAAAATTCATATTTGATCACCAAAATTACGTATTTAAATGTTTTTTCCAGTGATTTTTTTTAATGCCTTAAAATAGCTTGAATGTAACTACCCTTGCTTCATTTAGTATGATGAATAAGCAAATTAGTCTCCGCCTCCACCCAATCACACAAGCTCAGAATAACTGATCCACTCTGTCAACTTTACTGTAGTAAACGCTACACAATGGCAAGTGGAAATACTGTTTTGATTCAGCCATCTACTGTATGTTAGAACCAGCAACTGATTCAGAAGAAGAAGTGGAAGTGTGAATTATACAGTCTCGTCTACAAGACAATGTTTCAGAATGGTAATGTGCTTATGTATCGCTCTCTACATCAATGGGCATAGAGTATAATGGTAATTGTGATTAGCATTTGGCTTGACTACATTGTCAAACAGCTACTATGTTGCTAAAGTAACACAAACCATGTTCCCGTTCACCATCTCTGAGTCAGACAGCTGCCTTCTAAAATCAGCATCCTTAGAAAGCTTTGAATAAACTTAGAATGTCAGTGGAGAAAGGCATATAGTTACATCATAACTTTGGAGATATACATCATTCACCCGCTATACTGCTAAATGTACATGGTTTTTCATATCAACAGAACAATATACCAGGATACATTTCTTCTCTTGAGACTCCCCTGCTTCAGTGCAGTTAATGATATGCTAAAGCCCGCCCACACATTGACGTGATTGGTTAAAACATACTTGTGACATAAACACCAGCGATTTCAAACCATTTTTTTGAGACACTGCGGTTTTAAGGAGATAATACTCAGCAATTGTGTTGACATGAATTTGCACATGGTTTGTCTTAAAGCATATTAAAACCACCACATAGACATATAAACAACATTAAAAACTTGATTTTCACCACAGGGGCTTTCAACTACATATTTTGTCAAAAAACAAAAAAAAAAAAATGCCAGTGTTTTCAGGACTAGGAAACAGTGTTAAGTCTTTGATGTGTTCACTTCAGCCTGTTGCTCTGAAGCGCCGGGTAACCAAAGGTTCAGCCCATCCTGTGTGTTTGTGACATTCTCTGAGTAAACATAACTTGTGGCACAATAACAAAGAGATATACAGTGGACAGCTTCCCTTCTGTTTTTTTTTTTTCTTTACAATGTCTTCAGTAAGAGAGGGGAAACAGTACGGGCACAGCTGCTATCAAAGGTAGTGTGCTCAGCAGTGCTCAGAGCTGCTGATCCATACCACACTGTGTCCCTGCTGTCACTCCATGACGCTCGCAGTATCGCCTGTGAACCACTGAAGTTACTACAATGCACTGCATGCAGTCAGCGTGCTTAAACAACACACAGCACAGTTTGCACTGAATAAAGGAAGTGCTCTCCACATTCCTTAACCCTTTTTGTCTGCCCATTCATCTATCTATCTATCTATCTATCTATCTATCTATCTATCTATCTATCTATCTATCTATCTATCTATCTATCTATCTATCTATCTATCTATCTATCTATCTATCTATCTATCTATCTATCTATCTATCTATCTATCTATCAATTTGTATAACTAACTTTCCTTTTGCTTCAATTTTCTCCATTCATTTATCTTTCCTTCTCTCTGTATATCCTCTTTCTGAAAAGAGTCAGTGACCTAAAATGGAAAAATATGCATAAATGTGTAAGTAATCACTCTTTCTCTTTGTTCTTGCAGAAATGGTGGGATTCTTATGAGATCTCAGAGTGTCACCAGGCATTTACACCGTTCGCCTGCCCCATTCCCATTCTTCCTGCACACTAACCTTCCATAACCCACAATAAAAAATTGTAAGGATTAAAAGAACAGTATGAGTGGAGGAGTGTGAGAGAAAGACACAGACAGAGAAGTGGACATGGTCAAATCTGACAAGAAGCGACAAATTAAGATTTAAGATGAATCATTGTCAGCTAAATGACATTATTAGCCCTGCCAAATTTTGCAAGGAACTTTTTTTTTTTTTGCTCCATGCAACATAATTCACCCGTTTATATTCATAAATACAGATGAACACATCTTGTTGAACATTTTGATGAACATAATTGCCCACTTTTCCGAGTTAACACAATGGTGCTATTCTTGAATACATTTCACTCTCTGAGACCTTGTTTATGTGCTCGCTGAATAAATGTCTTCTCATCCCAGAGAGACATCGAAGTGCACTTAATGATATATATGAGACCTTGGTGTAGAAAACAGGACTCAGGGACTCTGTCATTTGTGAGAGCAACAGCCCCTGTCACTCATAAGGTCTGCCTGGCACAGCTCCCAAATGTACGTGTTTGAATTATTTTAATCAGCTCCAATGCCATTCTACTGGAGACGACCATTTGCATACGCGCTGTTCGCTTCTCCGATAAGCTTTCATAGATTCCCAATATGATGAGCAGCCGAATAAAACCATTTCAGTCACAAACCGCCATAGCTGATGCAACAATGTACTTCAATCAGGATATATTACTCCTCCCTGCCGGCTTTGGATGTTGCTGCAATTGAGCAACCTTTATCCAAATCTCCCAATCTGATTTAGACGAGGACAATTTCATTTCAGCCAGCGAGAAAGAGATGGCATAACGAAATATATTGGGTAATGTATTTTTTTTTTTTTTTGCTCTGTCTTTTGATGTCTGATAGACATTAAGCTACATTCTCTGTCCTTGGCTAATTCATAGACTGTACAATATCAGGCTGATGGGATAGTGTGGAATGTATTAGTGAGGATAAAATCGCAACCATGTGCTGGTAAGATTAGACCAATTGGCATAGTTCTGTTGATGCACTTAATCATTAATATTCATTCTTTATCTTGTTGTTGGATTATGCCTTAAAGTGGCTACATTCTTCAAAAACGTTGTCTGGTAGTATGCACATGCTGTGACATGTAGCGAGATTACACTTGACCCCAGTATGAATCCTATTCTACCCTAAACAACTATAAGTAACTTTGCAACTACATGTCAACTAACTCTCATTGACTATTAGTAGACTCACTGTAGTAGTCTGTTAGTAGACTATTGGTTAGGGTTAGTTGCAAAGTTATTTATAGTCATAAATTGATCAATTAAAATAAATTGTTAGCAAATATTAAGCAGACAGTCTACTAAGACTCTAATGCATGTAGTTGCAAAGTTACTTATAGTTAGTAGAATGTCAAAAGTGGACAATCTTCTGGTATAGAATGATAGACCGTCAAACCTTCGTCGTTGGTTAGGAACCTGAGTGTGCTCTTTGATACCAATCTTTCATTTGAAAGTCATGTTTCTAGTATCTGTAAAACCGCATTCTTGCATCTTAAAAATATATCTAAATTACGTCAAATTCTCTCAATGACAAATGTGGAACAATTAGTTCATGCATTCATGACATCAAGGCTAGATTATTGTAATGCTCTACTGGGTGGTTGCCCTGCACGCTAAATAAATAAACTACAGCTGGTCCAAAACGCAGCAGCTAGAGTTCTTACCAGAACCAGGAAGTATGACCATATTAGCCCGGTTCTATCAACACTGGATTGGCTCTCTATTAAACATCGTATACATTTGAAAATATTGCTGATTACTTACAAAGCACTAAATGGTTTAGCTCCCCAATACTTGAGCAAGCTCTTAACGCATTATAGTCCTTCACATCTATTGCGATCTCAAAATTCCGGCCAGTTGATAATACCTAGAATATCAAAATCGACTGCTGGCGGTAGATCCTTTTCCTATATAGCACCAAGACTAACATTGAGACTTACAAAGAATAACATTCCTAACATTGTCCGGGAAGCAGACACACTCTGTCAGTTTTAATCTAGACTAAAAACAAATCTCTTTGACCAGGCATACACAAAACAAATTATAGAATTCTATAATTCAATGTTAGGCTAAATAGATTAGGTCAGCCTGAACCAGGAACACTCCCGATAAATCCTGATGTACTAGTTATATCATAAGAAGAATGGCGTCTACGCTAATATTAATCTCTCTGTTTATCCTGAGGTTTACCACAGTCTGCCGGATCCAGATCTGATGAAGGACCTGCGCCTGGACATGACGACAATGCAGTCCTGAAGCATCAACTAGTCTCTCCCCTGTGAAGGCCCCCTTCTCCTTCCCTTTACCTCTGTACAGATAAAACGTTGTCAAAATAGTTCCGATTCACACGGCTACTCGGAAGCGATAAATAGTTCTATATTATAATTTTTTAAGGCCAGACAAGTAATTTGTTTAGGTCACTTTGTAAAGAAAGACACGACTGCGCACATATATATATATAACGCACATACCTAGACTAAACCCGTAATACGCATGTGCACGCCTTCAGCGTTTTCACATGTTTGCATTTTTAAAGCTTGCGCAGAGATAAATATATAATAAATAAATAAATAAGCAAATATATATATATATATATATATATATATATATACAGGTCCTTCTCAAAAAATTAGCATATTGTGATAAAGTTAATTATTTTCCATAATGTAATGATAAAAATTAAACTTTCATATATTTTAGATTCATTGCACACCAACTGAAATATTTCAGGTCTTTTATTGTTTTAATACTGATGATTTTGGCATACAGCTCATGAAAACCCAAAATTCCTGTCTCAAAAAATTAGCATATCATGTAAAGGTTCTCTAAACGAGCTATTAACCTAATCATCTGAATCAACTAATTAACTCTAAACACCTGCAAAAGATTCCTGAGGCTTTTAAAAACTCCCAGCCTGTTTCATTACTCAAAACCGCAATGATGGGTAAGACTGCCGACCTGACTGCTGTCCAGAAGGCCATCATTGACACCCTCAAGCAAGAGGGTAAGACACAGAAAGAAATTTCTGAACAAATAGGCTGTTCCCAGAGTGCTGTATCAAGGCACCTCAGTAGGAAGTCTGTGGGAAGGAAAAAGTGTGGCAAAAAACGCTGCACAACGAGAAGAGGTGACCGGACGCTGAGGAAGATTGTGGAGAAGGACCGATTCCAGACCTTGGGGGACCTGCGGAAGCAGTGGACTGAGTCTGGAGTAGAAACATCCAGAGCCACCGTGCACAGGCGTGTGCAGGAAATGGGCTACAGGTGCCGCATTCCCCAGGTCAAGACACTTTTGAACCAGAAACTGCGGCAGAAACGCCTGACCTGGGCTACAGAGAAGCAGCACTGGACTGTTGCTCAGTTTTGCATGTCATTCGGAAATCAAGGTGCCAGAGTCTGAAGGAAGACTGGGGAGAAGGGAATGCCAAAATGCCTGAAGTCCAGTGTCAAGTACCCACAGTCAGTGATGGTCTGGGGTGCCATGTCAGCTGCTGGTGTTGGTCCACTGTGTTTTATCAAGGGCAGGGTCAATGCAGCTAGCTATCAGGAGATTTTGGAGCACTTCATGCTTCCATCTGATTTCATTTTTCAGCACGACCTGGCACCTGCTCACAGTGCCAAAACC
This sequence comes from Gila orcuttii, assembly GCA_026230005.1. Classification (NCBI taxonomy): domain Eukaryota; kingdom Metazoa; phylum Chordata; class Actinopteri; order Cypriniformes; family Leuciscidae; genus Gila; species Gila orcuttii. The sequence continues at coordinate 6,018,495 of JAPDVR010000011.1, forward strand.
ACTGTTAAATGGTTTACTGACCATGGTATTACTGTGCTCAATTGGCCTGCCAACTCTCCTGACCTGAACCCCATAGAGAAGCTGTGGGATATTGTGAAGAGAAAGTTGAGAGACGCAAGACCCAACACTCTGGATGAGCTTAAGGCTGCTATCGAAGCATCCTGGGCCTCCATAACACCTCAGCAGTGCCACAGGCTGATTGCCTCCATGCCACGCCGCATTGAAGCAGTCATTTCTGCAAAAGTATTCCCGACCAAGTATTGACTATTAAGTGCATAACTGAACATAATTATTTGAAGGTTGACTTTTTTTTTTGTATTAAAAATACTTATTTTATTGGTCGGATGAAATATGCTAATTTTTTGAGATAGGAATTTTGGGTTTTCATGAGCTGTATGCCAAAATCATCAGTATTAAAACAATAAAAGACCTGAAATATTTCAGTTGGTGTGCAATGAATCTAAAATATATGAAAGTTTAATTTTTATCATTACATTATGGAAAATAATGAACTTTATCACAATATGCTAATTTTTTGAGAAGGACCTGTATATATATACATATATATATATACATATATATATATATATATATACATATATATATATATATATATATATATATATATATATATATACACATACATACAATGAACAAAATTATAAACGCAACACTTTTGTTTTTGCCCCCATTTTTCATGAGCTGAGCTCACAGATCTAAGACTTTTTCTATGTACACAAAAGGCCTATCTCTCTCAAATATTGTTCACAAATCTGTCTAAATCTGTGTTAGTGAGGACTTCTCCTTTGACGAGATAATCCATCCACAGGATGCTCTGGATCGGTGTAAACGACAGCGTGTTCCAGGTCCTACCAATATCCAGCAACTTCGCACAGCCATTGAAGAGGAGTGGACCAACATTCCACAGGCCACAATCTACAGCCTGATCAACTCTATGTGAAGGAGATGTGTTGCACTGCGTGAGGCAAATGGTGGTCACACCAGATACTGACTGGTTTTCGGACCCCACCGGACCCCTCCAATACAGTAAAACTGCATATTTTAGAGTGACCACCATTTGCATCACGCAGTGCAGCACATCTCCTTCGCATAGAGTTGATCAGGCTGTAGATTGTGGCCTGTGGAATGTTGGTCCACTCCTCTTCAATGGTTGTGCGAAGTTGCTGGATATTGGTGGGACCTGGAACATGCTGTCGTTTACACCGATCCAGAGCATCCTGTGGATGGATTATCTCGTCAAAGGAGAAGTGCTCACTAACACCGATTTAGACAGATTTGTGAACAATATTTGAGAGAAATAGGTATTTTGTGTATATAGAATAAGTCTTAGATCTTTGAGTTCAGCTCATGAAAAATGGGGCATAAACAAAAGTGTTGCGTTTATAATTTTGTTCAGTGTATGTATATAATTTTTCTTCAAGGCTTGCACCTTGGAACCTATTTCAAGGTTTGCATTCTCGAGCCCCAGGCCCAGCTGTTGTGCGAATGAGCGGGCAGGAGCGCGTTAAGGGTTTTCTGTTAGAAAGATGTCGTGCAAGCGGCCCCTAAGTTAATAACTAATGGTCTTTGCAACGGAAGTGAATCGATCAAAACTAACTTTAGCTGGAGAATAACTTTATTCCAGAGCTGCTGTAAAGCCCAAACAATCTCTGTTACTTTAATTTCCTATTATCACTGTAAAGGTGTTTCGAAAGTCCATGTTGTTAAAAGCGCTATATAAATGAAGGTGACTTGACTTGACTATAGAAACTATTCTCACTCATTTAACAACTACTACTAAAAATGCTAATAAAACATTGAATAAAACATGAAATTCTGATGTAAAAAAATAAATAAATAGAATTTGCTTGTAAAATGTATAACTATATATTTTTTTTCTTTTTTCTTTTTTTTTTCTTTTTTTTCTTAGGTTTAAATAATTTAAAGAACATTTAAGCCCTTACTTTGAAAGTATTGTATTATTGAATTTTTTGAGTATTTTTCTGGTCTAAGAATCATTGTTCATACTTAATATACGTTATGGTGCTAAGTAAACAAACCTATGTTTATCGTCCAAAGCCAATGAAGTTCTTCCCTATACCAGACATAGCAGACCAAATGTGTTTGGAAGTTGTTTTATGCACAGATAGTGTCATGCTGCAAGAGAAAATACCCTCCTTGAACTGTTGCAACAAGGTTGGAAGCAAACAGTCCTCTAGAATGTCATTTTATGGTGAATCTTTTAATTAGAAAGGGGTGTCCACACACGTTTGGCTAAGCATGCTAGCCATGAATTTAATTACAAATGGTGCAGTGAAATCTGAAGTTCTGTTAAATGTTGGATGACCCTGTGAGCAGCAAAGCTTTTATTCAACAATCTGGCTTTTAAGACATCAATAAGACCATAATAGCCTTGTAGAGAGAGAGAGAGGAAAAACAGGCAGAAAGAAATGAAAAACAGAATAAAAAAGGAAACAAAGTAAGAGAGTTGAAAAGTGGAGAAGAACAAAGTCCAGATGGGAGATTTCTGTTGTCCCTGGAGGGGACAGAAAGACTCAGTGGGGACTTTGCAAAATGAAACCTGCATGAGCTGCTCTCGTTTTCTCCTCTCTCCCAGTCCTGTCTTCCCAAAGCCTCATGACAAACACTCACCTTGAGTGCTGAATCACGGGTCCCATGGGCCTCCGCATGAGGCGCTGATGAATTTTCGCCACAAGAAAGCAGGGGTTATCTCTGAGGTCAACCCGTCCCGAGCCACATTCATCACAGCTCTCTTCCAAAACAACCGGCCAAGATTGGAAAACTGAGATGCTACGAGCGAAACGAGAGACTGAAAGCCGGAAAGAGAGAGTGGGAGGGGGGAGGAAAATAAACATGCTTCTAATGCAGAGGAGGCCGATACAGATACAGGCAGATAAAAGTGTGTTTACCCTGCATTCATGCAGCTGAACCACAGGCTGTTTACTCGGTTTACAATATTCTATGCTACCAAATTTATTACAGTTCAAAAGTTTGGGATTGGTAAAAAATGCTGTTAAAAAAGTAATATTGTGAAAAATTATTAAAATATTTGAACATATTTTAAAATGCAATTTATTAATGTAATGGCAGAGCTACATTTTCAGAAGTCAATAAATAAATCGTCAGTGTCACATGATCTTTCAGAAATCATTCTAAAATGCTGATTTTGTGCTCAAGAAATATTTCTTATCATTATCAATGTTGAAAGTCTTCTTTTTTTTTTTTTGGAGAAACTGAATATATTATTTTCAATGAAATTGTTTATTTACTTTTTATTATTCCTTTTTTATTATTTTAAATTTCTATTTTTATTTAATTTTTATAATTCCTTTTTTTATTATTCATTTAACATGATTCTAGAGGTTCATTTATAATGTTAAAGGAATAGTTTACTTCAAAATGGGAATTCTGTCATTATTTACTCACCCTAGTTGTTTCAAACATGTAGGAATTTCTTTCTTTGGTTGAACACAAAGTTATTTTGAAGAATGTCGGTAACCAGACAGTTGAGGGACCCCACTGACTTCCATAGTAGGAAAAAAAATACTATGGAAGTCAACGGGATACATCAACTGTTTGTTTACTGACATTTTTCAAAATATCTTCCTTTGTGTTCAGCAGAAGAAAGAAATTCATACAGGTTTGGAACAACTTGAGGGTGAGTAAAAGATGACAGAATTTTCATTATGAAGTGAACTAATCCTTTAATGTAGTTTTTTTTTTTGCACAAAATAATAAAAATTCTGTCATATTTTACTCACAACCCAGCATTTTTTTAGTGTATTCATCTGTATACTGTATCCAGTGTAGACAGTGTCAGTGATTCTACTGAATTATTTGTTTATAATGAGGAGGATATTTTCAGCTATATAACTTGCAGGATGTTTTATTGGTACAACGACCTCTCATAGGCTGTCAAAAGATCAAAGCAAATTAGATTTCTCATGTCATGACCCCTTCAATTTATTTCAAAATCTGACTCCATTTCAGTATATACAACTCTATTTAAAATCCTGATGAATACAATCCAAATATGACTAAATGCACTATGAAATGAATAGTAAAACTTTTCCTTATGTCCTCAGCACTACTGTATATTCCAAGTTTTTTTTTTTATGAGATTCAAGGCATACTAATTATATACAGCCATTTTGAATAAGACAGTGACACAAGTTATTTTCTGTTTTACAAGAAAACAGAAAACTGACAGTTTTACAAGTTCTGCCTGTTTGTGTTATCTGTTCATGTCTATGTTTGTCTTTTCTAAGCCTGTTGGATAAAGACACACCTCAGCAAGCTTAACAGATACAGCCAGCTCATAGGCGCTCCAAACAGAGGTCTTTTCATCAATATTGCAGAGATGACCTGTGGCACCTCTTTCAGTGGAAGCAGTCCCTGACCTTTATTACTGCAGAGTTAGACACCTTATTGCCAGGAAAACTGTAATTTTTTATCACGGGGACATTGCACACGGCAGGCAAAGGTCAGGCAATATACTGCTCCTTGGTCCAGTGTCCTCCTTTTCTCTCAAACAACATGCAAATTGTCCTTCAAATGCACCTCAATCAAATCTTCCCCCCAGCACCAATATGAGCACCTCTGTTCCATCCGATTATCTCTTTTATGACCTAGATTTATGGGTTCTGGGGTTGGAGAGCACCTCCGGAGACGCAAACCAACCGCCGGTGTGTGTACATGTAATTTATCTCTTTTGCCCCAAAACTTATTTTTCTGTTTTTGTAAAACTCGTTGTCAACAATGTGTTAAGACATTGTATGTGTTCTCCCTTTGACAGTAACCACTTAAAACAATTCAAACAAATGTTAAATTCTTGAAAACCACTGGTTTCAAGACTAAATTAGAGTCAAATAACATGAACTAGTTTCATAAAGGATCCAAAATAATGGCAAACAGAATGTGTGATTGATATCATCTTGACCTATTACATTAGCATTGGATAGCATATTTCAAACAGACTTCTTAAAGTGTCATTTTGCTTATAAATTGCAAATATATGCCTTGTTTCACAAAAAGTACAGTGGTTTGTTGCCTCCCTCTGAAATTATTATTTCTTAAAATTAGTGATTTACACACTATTTGGGCTAATATTTCATAATATTTGTATTGCATTGTTTGTTTAAAGTCCTCCTATTATGCTATTTTAAAGGTTCCTGATTTTGTTTTGAAGGTCTCCTACTATCGGTTTACATGCATCCCAGGTCAAAAACACTTTAATTTTCAGGTTACACTTTATTTTAAGGTGTCATTGTTACAGTGTAATCATATATTTAAGTACTGAGTAATATTAAGCACGTACATGTACTTACTATAGGGTTAGGGTAGGATTAGGATTTGGTTGAGGGTTAGTTGCATGTAATTATGCATAATTTACTGTTTTTACTATAGTTAGCACATGTAAAATATGTAACAAGGACACTGTAAAATAAAGTGTTACCAATTTTCTTATATACGTTGCACACATGATCTAATTTCTCAAAGGCTTTGTTCACACTGTCAGTACAAATCAGAATTGTTGTGTATAGGATTGGAATCTGATCTAAATTATTGACTGTCCACACTGTGTATGACGACTGTTCGGATCTGATTTGTGTGTCTAGTTTCGCTCTTTCGTTTTCCGGAATATCTGGATTGGTTTATATGGCAATGATGTTAGTAGGTATACGCCAAAAACAATAGCAACAACAGCAATGTGGAGGGGTTTGACTTTTGTGTTGTAAATTCGGATGTCTAATTTACAACACAACAATGTGTAGCCGCCACACTACTACATCTCATGAAGCAGCAGAAGAAATGTAGCAGGCTGATATGCGAGACTTTATTACATGCTTTCGTCTCCGTCAGTCTTAAAATTCAACATGTCTCCATTATATTGTAATTTTCTGCTCAACCGGCACTTCAAAACAACACAACCTTGTTCCTGACTTTCAGCATGTTTCCTATAACAACGTCTGATGTTTATGTTTTACTATGGTCTAACGAAATCCATAATTCTAACGAAATCCAAATTTTAAACATATTTTACTGAAGCAATTTTATGGGCCTTAGCCTTACACGTCCTATTTGAGCCAATGCAGATGAATGAGCAAAGTTATTTCAGGGCAAGACCCCTCTGGGGTGCGTTTCCCATAAGCATCGTTAGCCAACTATGGTCGCAAGTTCCGTCGTTATCAGCATAGTTGAACAATTCGGTGTTTCCCGAAACCATTGTTCCAACGAACATTGGCAAACAGCATCGCACAGTTGTGTGATTGTAACGACAGCTCTCGAGCTGTGGTTAGAAGCCTAGTTTCTAGATTGCATGACATGTGGACTTAATAAATCCGTATCTTGAGCAAAATAAGCAAGCTGACATTCAATACAACCTGTGTATTTTATTTAGAATACATACAAATGTAATTTACATCTTTGAGTTTGTCAAGATAGTTAAAGTATCTTGAAGTTTTTGAAGACTGAGCATGTGCGAACGTGCTCTATTATATAAGAACGAGCCTATGATTGAATCTGGAAATAAAGCGAAATAACTGAGAAAAATTAGAAATAGTCCTCAGATGCCATGTCTTTAATTTATATCAAAACATCTAGCATTAATTCGATCTCAAACAGTTTCATTAAAATAAGTTATTACTCAACCGCCTGCGTGACGTCATAAACCAACGTGGTTGAACGACCACTTTGTGACAGTACGGTTTCGGGAAACAGTCGGGACTAGCTAGTTGATTTCTTCAACGATGCATCGTACTATGGTAGTGAAGCATCGAGTTTCGTCGTTGTACGGGAAATGCACCCCAGATTGTAAAGGCTAATGTGATTGGTTGTAGCGAGTACGTGCTACGATTGGTCAGCTCAATGTGGCCGTTATGTGATTGGCTTGAGTAAACGGTGGGTGGAGTCCACTTATTTGTGGATTTTTCTGCATGTCAACGCTAGAAGTGTTTCAAAATCCACAGATGCGTGAGGGGATATACAAATGCACAAGAAGCAATTCACTAATGCGTGCAGTGATTTACAAATGCAAAGAAAGCGGTTCACAAATAAATGTCTGGCAGAGTTGTGTTTGTGACATAAAATCCATTTGTAAATATTTTATTTTATTTGCAAATCTCATTTTATTTATTTGTTAGTTTTATACATTTTTGTGAAACTCTTTACTTTTATTTGTGGCTATTAATCTATTTATTTGTGAATTTTATACATTATTGTGAATCTCAATCTATTTATTTGGAATAATGCAACAATTCTAACCCCATATTTTACGTGGTGTGAAAAATGCACATAAACCCCGATAAATCCGATCAGAGCAGTCAGACTGAAATGGATTTCCAAAAATGTGATTTGAATAGGATTTCACACCTCATATTAATGTAGTTCGAAATGGATTTGTTAAAAAAAATAATTTCATTTGATTTTTTGCTGTTGACACTTCGTAAATCTGATCGTATTTCAATCGGATATGCACAAAAAATCGGATTTGGACTGACTGTCTGAACGAGGCTTAAGAGTCTGAAAACGTTTTGTTCGAAGATTCAGTCTTTCTAAACCCCTCCTTTCCTTACACTGCTCCGATAGGTCAGACGGCCCAGTCTGTTGTGATTGGTCGACCGCTTACAGCACGTGTCGAAAAGGAAACGCCCATCACCATATCCGAATTTCAGCTCTGGATCTTCCTCAGAACGTGATACACACTGATACGAACAGTAATGATGCCGTCGGTTTTTCCAATCAATTCCAGCGCGAGTCCTCATCCAATTGAAGTTCATGTAATGTGGATAATGTGGATTCACAGCGTAAAAACAGTGTCTTCTTGACATGTCGACAACATGAACGAAACTCTTTCAGGCTTCAGCTACAACTACAGTGTTTGAGGGTCAAAGTAGATGTTGTTCAGCCAATCAAGACCATGGGCTGGCTTTATACAAATTTGTTACATATGTATGTTACAGAATCAGGCAGTTCAGAATCGATTGTTTATTTAGGAGACAATAACATATTTGTTGTGCACTTTGATCTTTTACCTTCTTTGCAGACCTTTTACCTTCACAAATTGCTATATTACTTTCAGGGCGGTGGTTGCTGCAGGGATGAAGAAAGGCAGGATCTATTGCGCAGCATTCTTTATTAATAACCAAATCAAAATAAATAATAATAAAAAAAAAAACGCTCTGGCAATCTCCAAAAACGATACTCGGTTACTAACGTAACCTCGGTTCTCTCTAGAGAGGGAACGAGTATTGCGTAAGTTTAGCTTACGCTACGGGAAAGATTCATCTTCTCGAGATACTGAAGCCAAAAAATTATCCTTAATTTTGTATTAATTGTCAACGCAGTGCAGCAGCTAGCAGACCTAGAGCAGTCCATCTCGCGAGCTCATTGGCTGCCCTGCGGGCAACTGCTGCAGCCTACCAGTGAGCCCGGCGTGACGTCACGCCCAATGAAGGGCGCCCGCGCCTTCATAGCGTCACAGCCCGCCAGAATGGGCGTGGCTTAGCGTATAAAAGTAGGGGCTGTAGGCTGACTTCCCTGGTTTTTCGTCGACTGAAGCGAAGTCGCTCGTGGCGCGAGCACGGCCGGTTACGCAATACTCGTTCCCTCTCTAGAGAGAACCGAGGTTACATTAGTAACCGAGTATCGTTCTCTTACGAGACGTCCTCTCGTATTGCGTAAGTTTAGCTTACGCTACGGGAACACTTTGTCAACGCCGTGCACGCCAAGCATCCACCATGAGACCCCGAACTTTCAGGGGAACCCCATAAGTGGAAAAATAAGGTGGCCAGCCACGCGGGCCATCACTTGTACATAAGCACACATAGGGAATACAGAGCAGCGCGGGCGCGGGGTCTGTATAGGCACATGGCACATACCCCACTTAGTGCAGCTCAACCAGGAGAGCTGAGTCATGTGAGAGTGATCTGAGCAGAAGATCTGGGAAGAATACACCTCTCCTTCAAACTGACAACAGTTTAGCCTGCAAGGCAGGAAGTTCTAGGTTATAAAACCTGACAAAGGTAGACGGGGAGCTCCAGCCCGCCGCTACACATATGTCATGGATAGAAATTCCACTGGACCATGCCCACGAAGAGGCCACGCCTCTTGTGGAATGAGCCCTGATGCCCAGAGGGTATTGCAGACCTTTTGACGCGTAAGCGGCTGCTATAGCGTCCACTATCCATCTGGACAGGCTCTGTTTCGAGGAGGCGAGACCCTTGGTGCGCCCACCAAAAGAAACAAAAAGCTGTTCCGAACGCCTGAAGGAGGCGGAGCGCGTAATGTAAAACCTCAGTGCTCTGACATGGCAGAGGAGATTCACATCACTTTCGCTGTCAGAAGCTGGGAGAGCTGACAACGAAATAACTTGCGTTCTGAATGGAGTGCCCATCACTTTAGGAACATGTCTGGGTCTGAGGATGACTTTAGAGTCATTCGGCCCGAACTCAAGACACGACGCGCTGACAGAAAGCGCATGCAGGTCCCCCACACGTTTTACTGACGACAGTGCAGTCAGAAAGACGGTTTTCAGTGATAGATATTTCAACCCCACGGAGTCTAGTGGTTCAAAAGGAAAAGCTTTCAGGGCCTCGAGGACCAATGAAAGCTCCCACATGGGAACCGACGGGGGGCGCGGCGGATTCATCCTTCTAGCTCCTCTAAGGAAGCGGACGACCAACTCATGTTTTCCCAGTGACTGGCCGTGCGTTGATCCTGCGGACGCTGCCACGGCCGCCATGTATACTTTGAGTGTGGATGGGGACCTTCCCTTATCCAACAGCTCTTGTAGGAAGGTGAGCAGATGCGCCACCCCGCATGTCCGCGGGTCCAGACCTCTGTCGGTGCACCATCCAGTGAACACCGACCATTTAGAAGAGTAGAGCCTTCTCGTGGAAGGGGCTCTAGACTGCGTGATCGTGTTCATCACTCCTTCTGGCAGGGCAACGAGTACCCGTTGATCAACCATGCATGCAGAGACCAGCGCTCTGGATGGGGGTGCCAGATCGTGCCGCGAGCCTGAGAGAGGAGATCTGCCCTCACCGGAATCGGCCACGGAGCTGTATGTGACAGCCGTGCTAGTTCCGGGAACCAAATCTGATTCTCCCAACGCGGGGCTATGAGGAGCACAGAGTGCCGCGTTTCCCTGATTCTCTTGATCACCTGTGGTAACAGAGAGACCGGAGGGAAAGCATATAGCGGGAGGCTGGGCCAAACCTGGGCCAGCGAGTCCTCGTCCTTCGAGAAGAACGTCGGGCATTGAGCGTTGTCTTTTGACGCAAATAGGTCGACTTCCGCTCTGCCGAATAGGCGCCACAGTTTCTGGACCGATTGGGGGTGCAGGGACCATTCCCCTGGGGGAACATTGTCCCTGGACAGTTTGTCTGGGCCGTCGTTCAAATGGCCCGGCACATGCGCCGCCCTCAGCGAGCGCAGGTGCATCTGAGACCAAATAAGGAGGCGTTCCATCAGATTGCAGAAATTTCTGGATCTGACACCGCCCTGACGGTTTACATAGGATACCACAGACATGTTGTCCGAGCGGACAAGAACATGCTGGTCCTGTATGAACGGGAGGAAGCACTTCAGCGCGTTCTCGACCGCTATCATCTCCAGACAGTTTATGTGAAAACCCTTCTCCTGGTCTGACCACTGGCCAAAGACCGGTCTGCCCTCGAACAGCGCGCCCCAACCTGAGTTGGACGCGTCTGTCGAGATGACTTTCCGATAAGAGATGGTTCCCATCATTACTCCCTGCTGGTACCAGTCGGCCACTAACCAGGGCTGCAGAGCCGCTATGCAGGTCTGAGTCACTCTGATTCTCTGGCCGCCAGACAGCCAGGCTCGGGGGGACACGCGAGTATTCAACCAGCGTTGGAGCGGGCGCATGCGCAGTAGGCCCTGCTGAAGCACCGCTGCAGCTGATGCCATACAGCCCAACATCCTTTGAAATGTTTTCAAAGGGAGAAAGCTGCCCTTCTGGAAAGATGCGGCTAGGTGGCGAACACGCCGCGCGCAATGTGTCGATAAACGAGCCGTCATGGTCACCGAGTCCAGTTCTATTCCTAGAAAGGAAATTGACTGGCTGGGCAGTAACGAGCTCTTGGTCCAGTTGACCGTGAGACCCAAGCTTTCCAGATGACTGAGAAGCACTGTCCTGTGAGATAGCAGTTCTGTCTCTGACTGTGCCAATATCAGCCAATCGTCCAGATAGTTCATTATTCGCAGCCCCTGACTTCTCAGGGGGGCAAGCGCCGCGTCCATGCACTTCGTAAATGTACGGGGTGCTAGGGACAGGCCGAACGGCAGGACGGTGTATTGATATACCTGACCGTCGAAGGCGAATCTCAAAAATTGCTTGTGACGGGGTATTATCTGAATCTGAAAATAGGCATCCTTCAGATCTAGAGAAATAAACCAGTCCCTCGGGCGAACGTGCGCGAGGATTTTCCTGGTCGTAAGCATTTTGAACGGTCTTTTCGCAAGCACTTTGTTCAAATGTCTCAGATCTAGGATAGGTCTGAAGGCTCCGTCCTTCTTGGGTACGAGAAAATATCGGCTGTAAAAGCCTGACTCGCTCAGAGAAGGCGGTACCTTTTCTATAGCCCCTTTGCACAGTAGCTTTGCTATTTCTGCTACTTCCGCATTCACTATCGTCGCGGTCCGGGCTTCAAAAGCGCGGGGGATGGCGAATTAATTATTAATTAAATTAATTAAAGTGTATAGCCCTGCTTTATTGTGCTCAGCACCCATTCTGAAATCCCCGGGATAGTTTCCCACGCAGCTATGTGAGCCGCTAGGGGGCGAATGGCCTCCGGGTTCAGATCGCCGCCATTTGTGGGCTTGTGAAACTGAACCGGAGCCGAAAGCGGGGCACGCGCCCTCTCGGTTCTGGGCAATGGCTGCTCGCTGAAAGCCCAAACCGGCTGATTTATGTGAGATGTCCCAATCAAAAGGGATGGGGAACATTCTTTTTTCACTTTTTGACGCGCGAGCAGCGCTCCGGGCGGAAAAGCTTTCTGTAAGCGTGAGCGCGCGTACGCGGGCACGAGACTTACAACTGTATCTGACGCCCGATCATAATGGATGGGGAGCGTTTTATTAACACCCTGCGTTTTGTGATAACACTGAAACGCGCGGGCGGAGCCCGGGGGGAGGTTTGTGTTAGCAAACGTAAGCGCTCTCTGGTGGGCACGAGACTTACATTCATAACCTGCTTCTTTGATCGTGTAACAGAGCGGGCAGATAGTGGGCACAGACCTGTGGACACATTTCTTACATTCAACACTCGAGCGGCTTTTCTGCGCTTTATGAGAGTTTGCTCTGTGAGTGACACGGGATTCGGAGTGCTTATGTGTAGGGGTGAACACTGGGGCGTGGGCACTTTCACTACACTTAAAACCAGGGTTGTGGACTCGAGTCGCATGACTTGGACTTGACTTGGACTCGAGTCCTAAATTTGATGACTTGCGACTCGACTTGACATAATCAAAGATGACTTGCGACTCGACTTAGACTTAGACAACAATGACTCGCAACTTGACTCGGACTTGAGCCCTGTGACTTGGAAAGACTTGACCTACCTTCTAAAACCACAGATCAGAGTTGTAATAATCACTGTAGTAGGCTATAGCACTGTATCATTGACGCATGATCACAGCTGATTAGCGCTGCTTTCGCACGTTTGGCACTGAGCCAGAGAGCGCGTGATAGAGTGCGTTCAGCAGCGCTTGTCAGTTGTCATTTATCACACGTTCAGACAGTTTTCAACCAAATAATGTTTTTTTCTTTTCTTTTTCAGGCAATTAAATACACAAGTACTAGCGAATCATTTATAATTTGAGAAAAAGCAAACAAACTGATGTCTAAGTTAGCGGAAATAAATAGGCTACTAAACCTTTCAAATATAATTTTGAGACATGTTTTTTTTTTTTTCACAACAAACGCACATTTTAGCCTATAGGTAACTATAAAGTCTTTTCCTTGTTCACCAGCCACTCACTTTCATGTCTTTCGGGAGAAATGGGTGGATTTATGTTTTGTATGCTAAATGACAGGCACGTAGCCCCAAAAAGTGTCACGTGACGCTTGATACGTCGCCGTGGAAATAGGAATGTTCTACAATTACTGTCGCGTTAACAAAATAATTTAACCAGGGACTCAATATTTTAAACTTAATGTGTAGCAAATGACGATTAATTTTCCCAATGAACAGTTACTTTTATTTTTAAATCTGCATTGCCACATTCTCTCTCACACACATTCAAAATGTGTTGCAGTTATTTCTATTAAATTATTTTGCCTTTGTTACTGGGTTACCAATAAAATATTTTTTTTCACTGCCTTTTCCTTTTTTGTCACACGTAAGAAAAATCCCTAAATTGAACTGAGATAGATGGGTGCCCTTAGTGAAAATTTTATCGCAATACATATGAAATTAAACAAGTCATGAACATATTTTAAAAGCCTTCCTGATATAAATTATATACATTTAATTTCTCTATAGTAATTAACACTGAGACACTAATTTGTGCAAAAAGCACTAATGACTTGTTTAAGACTTGAAGCTTAAACTCGAGGACTTGCAACTTGACTTGGACTTGCCTGTCTTGACTTGGGACTTGACTTGGGACTTGAATGCAAAGACTCGAGACTTACTTGTGACTTGCAAAACAATGACTTGGTCCCACCTCTGCTTAAAACACTGACGGCGTGAGCCGGACCAGACATTACACTCTTTTTGAGATTTCTCTGGGTCGCTGTGAAAACGGCGTTTGTGTGCAGGGAGAGGGTGAATAAACCGGCTCGTTGGCTGCTAATTGAACCACTGCAGTAGCCTGTTTGAAGGGGACTGACAGGGAAATGAACTTTGACGGCGGTCCGTAGCGGGACACGCGCGCTTTTCTCTCTCTCTGTTAGGAGGGCTTCGCGTGCTCAGTCTTCAGCGTAATACTTTGCCGAGGCCCTCTGGGGGGCGGCGGTCTGTGACGGCTGTCTGAGCGCGACCTAGGGCGGCCGCCCTGACGTCGCTACGAAGGCTGAGGCTGAGGCTGTGCTGGACGCTGGGTGCTGGTTCGCACAGGAGGCTGGCTTTGTCTCTCGCGAGAGCGGCCTGTGGCGGAACTCGAGCGTCGCGGCAGGAAGAGGTTCATGGCCTGCGTGGTCTTCTGCACCTCAGAAAAGCGGTCAACGATCCCGTTCACCGCTGGGCCGAAGAGACCAGTGGAGGAGAGCGGCACGTTCAGGAAGGTGGCTCGCTCAGTTTCCCTCATATCCGCGAGCGTTAACCAGAGGTGCCTCTCTGTCACAGTTAATGCGGCCATGGCTCGTCCGATGGCTCGAGCTGCGGCTTTGGTGGCGCGGAGAGAGAGATCCGTCGCACTTCTCAGGTCCGTAACCGCAGCTGGAGCCCGGCCCTTCTCATCCCATTCACGGAGGAGGTCGACTTGCAGGATCTGTAGCACAGCCATTGAGTGTAGAGCAGACGCGGCCTGGCAGGAGGCGGCATAAGCACGGCCAACCATGGCGGACGTGGCTCTGCAGGCTTTAGACGGGAGGGCTGACCGTGACCGCCATCTCGCAGAGGGCGGGCAAAGGTGCGCTGCGACCGCCTCTTCCACAGGGGAATAGCCGTGTACCCTTTCTCGGCGGCGCCGTCCACTTGGGAGAGCGACGCGGAGGCCTGTGACTGAAGTCTTGAGGAAAATGGTGTACTCCACGACTTCGTCAGCTCCGAATGAAGTTCCGGCATGAATGGAGCGGGCCTAGTTGCTGAAGCTGCCTTTTTGAAGAGGCACTGACTGCCTGGTACAGACTCCTAAATTTAGCCATTTCTTCTTGAATGCTATTTTTGGTATTTGTTAGATGTTTTTTGAAATTCTTTGAAATATTTTTGTTTAAAGACATTTTTTTTAATGAAAGTTACCAACCACTGAGTTGTTGATCACATTAAAACATCAATAATGGGGTCTGTATCACTTTTGATATAAAATGCAAATTTGTGCATGTCTTGTAAGATGATGCCTAATTTGCATATTCAGATATTTAAAATATTTTTAAAGTCAAAATAGAAAACTTTTCTTTGTATGTAATTTGGCATTGTTTCATTTTGTTTAAAAGAAAGGAAACGTTTGGCCTGCTCTAGTACCTCCCTTTAAAAAGGAAAAATGTTAGGAAAAGTAGACACTGAGAGAGGAAGAGTGAGCGAGAGAGGTAGAGATGAAAACGTAAGGTCATATTTGAATGATGTAGCTAAGTTTCTCATAAGTGTGAGTGCAGATGAGCTTTACTAGACTTTGACCTGATTATTGCAAGCCCTAATTCACCGTCTTCCCTGCTGCTATACGTTTCTTTTGATGACCTTGATATGTGAGAGATTCTAGATTCTCACTTCCAGATAATGATGGATCAGACACAGATCTGGTCTTGAATTGATGACAGACAGTTGGTGTTAGAGGTTTCGTTTTTCGAAAATGTGTAATGTTCATTTCTAGGAATGGACTATTTGATTGATTTTAATGAGATAAAATGTTTAAAAACTTTTCGACCTCATGTTTCCAGTTTAATTTTTTCATTTTCATTTTCATTTTCATTTTCAGTTTCCAGTTTTATTTTTATTTTGTTGTGTTTTATTTAATTTTTATTATTTTTTATTTATTTATTTATTTATTTTGTTCTTGTTATTTTATTACATCAACTTAAGCTGAATGAGAAATGTTGCTTTGGCAACTAGCTGAAATAATTTTTAATTTTATTTTATTTCAAGCAACAACTTTTTTATGGTTTTAGTTTTAGGTTCAGATAACAATAATAACCATGCAACTTGTATATTAGGGCTGTGTTATATTCACAATTACTGAAATTCGCTTTGCAGTTGGTAAAACAGAATCAAGTCCAGTCCATTTTAAGCAAGTGACACATTTAAACCAATCAATAGAGAATCGAGCTGGTTAATTTTGCAAAGCTTCAACATCCTTTCCAATAATATAAGTGTGTGATATTTGAGACCCTGACCACATATTTGTCCTTCAATAAGCTAAAACTATGAAAACCTTTGGTCTAATAATGATAAATAACTCCTGTCTCATGATCCTGTTGGTGGGACTGAAGCTTATATGAGTGTGCATGTTTGTGCCTCATCAGTCTTAGATCCGTTAGAACAGATAAGCACTCAAATATTACTGCTGCAAGGACCATTGGGCACCAGAACGATTCAGAATCTGTCGCCCTTTTTTCACTGTCTCTCGCCCCAAACTTCCTTTATCTCCCCTCTTTTCTATCTCATTAAGTCCAAGAGCTAAATATGCACTACAATTCCACACATCTGAGGCCTTGCAGCGCCCGTACAGTTGGGTCTAGTGCTTCAGCAGCTATGAGTGATACATCATATCTGCGTGACTTTGATACTGTAATAATTCATCTCATCCCAGCCAGCTATTGCTGCCTAACAAACAGGGAATAATGATAATTCATGAGTGAAATTCACTGCTCAGATTGGTTGCTCTTTTTAGCACCGACTTTGTCAACAAGACTATAAAATCTCCGTATTATAAATGGAAAAGCTCTTTTCTGAGCTTTACTCGTGACAAATGTATGGTTTAATAAATTTGGCAGGGCATTCATGAAATATGGAAAGGGGGGATTATATTTTATGCTGAAAATAATAAGCAACATGGGAAATAATGTTGCTCTTTGCCGTACTGTTTTTCCATGTCATTAATTTTGGCATTCAAAATCGCTACGCTTAGCATCTCATGACAGACCGTGAATGAAGACACCTAATAATGTATATAACATAAAACTAGTGTCCAACCTCAGTTTAAATAGCTTATAAAGTGTTTAATTTTCTAATGGCTGTAACGGCACGTGTGCAATCAAACCTCCCTCGTGCCCATGAGAACATTGCTGAGGGCCGCCATTGACTCCTCGCATTTCCATAGTGCGTTTCTCTGAGGGCAAATGTTGGAAATGGGTCAGCTTTACAAAAACAGCCATTTTCTGTTGATACACCATGAATATTTGATGATGGCTAACTTCTCTTTAGGGAAAGGCAGATATCAATAAAAAAGGCCATCCAAACGGTGATAAAGTCCACAAGAAGGCAGTCTGTCCAAACAGAGACGGGGTTTAGAAAATAATTGCTTGTACAAGCTCTAACAAGATTTGCATTTCCCAAAGGAAATACCAGTGCTTACAAGAAAGCAAAAGAATATTGTAAAAGTTTTAGGCAAGCGGTTTGGCTTTAGTTCTATGTAAATGAAATGCTGCATCAAGTGTAACAAGTCAGGGTTATGTATTTTGTTTGTGTTTGCTTTTGTTTGACTTTGAGTTGGTTTTCACTGTTTCTAGATCAGTTCTCTTACGAGAGGTTCTCTCGTATTGCGTAAGTTTAGCTTACGCTACGGGAAAGATTCATCTTCTCGAGATGATTCATCGTCGCTCTCCCGAGTGGACGGTGCCTCCGAGAAAGGGTACACGGCTATTCCACCGGTGGAAGAGGCGGTCGCAGCGCACCTTTGTCCGCCCTCCGCGAGATGGCGGTCACGGTCAGCCCTCCCGTCTAAAGCTTGTAGAGCCACGTCCGCCTTGGTCGGCCGCGCTTATGCTGCCTCCGGCCAGGCCGCGTCTGCTTTACACTCTATGGCTGTGCTTCAGATCCTACAAGCCGACCTCCTCCGTGAATGGGATGAGAAGGGCCGGGATCCAGCTGCTGTTACGGATTTGAGAAGCGCGACGGATCTCTCTCTCCGCGCCACCAAAGCAGCAGCCCAAGCTATCGGACGAGCCATGGCCGCGTTAACTGTTACGGAGAGGCACCTCTGGTTAACACTCGCGGATATGAGGGAATCTGAGCGAGCCACGTTTCTGAACGCGCCGCTTACCCCCACTGGTCTCTTTGGCCCAGCGGTGAACGGGATCGTTGATCGCTTTTCTGAGGTACAGAAGACCACACAGGCCATGAATCTCTTCCTGCCACGACGCTCGAGTTCCGCCACAGGCCGCTCTCGCGAGAGACAAAGCCAGCCTCCTGTGCGAACCAGCGTCCAGCACAGCCCCAGCCTCAGCCTTCGCAGCGACGTCAGGGCGGCTGCCCTAGATCGCGCTCAGACAGCCGTCACAGACCGCCGCCTCCCAGAGGGCCTCGGAAAAGAATCACGCTGAAATCTGAGCACGCGAAGCCCTCCTAACAGTAAGAGAGAAAAGACGCGCGTGTCCCGCTGCGGCCGGACCGCCGTCAAAGTTAATTTCCCTGTCAGTCCGCTTCAAACAGGCTACCACAGCGGTTCAACTAGCAGCAAACGAGCCGGTTTAGTCCCCCTCTCGCCTACACACAAACGCCGTTTTCACGGCGACCCAGGGAAACGCTTAAGCGTTATCACAAAACGCAGGGCGTTAATAAAACACTCCCCTTCTATTATGATCGGGGCGTTAGATACAGTTGTAAGTCTCGTGCCCGCGTTCACGCGCTCACGCTTACAGAGAGCTCTTTCACCCGGAGCACTGCTCGCACGTAAAAATGTGGCAAAAGTTTTTTCCCCATCCCTTATGATCGGGACATCTCACATAAATCAGCCGGTTTCGGCTGTCAGCGAGCCGCCATTGCCCAGAACCGAGAGCGCGCGCGCCGTGCTCTCGGCTCCGGTTCAGTTTCACAGGCCAGCAAATGGCGGTCTGAACCCGGAGACCATTCGCCCTCTAGCGGCTCACATAGCTGCGTGGGAAAACATCCCAGGGATTTCAGAATGGGTGTTGAGCACAATAAAGCAGGGCTATACACTTCAATTCATTCGCCGTCCCCCGCGCTTTCGAGCCCGGACCGCAACAATAGTGAATGCGGAAGTAGCACACCTACTTCACGCAGAAATAGCAAAGCTGCTGTGCAAAGGGGCTATAGAAAGGGTACCGCCTTCTCTAAGCGAGTCAGGCTTTTACAGCCGTTATTTTCTCGTGCCCAAGAAGGACGGAGCCTTCAGACCCATCCTAGATCTGAGACATTTGAACAAAGTGCTTGCGAGAAGACCGTTCAAAATGCTTACGACCAGAAAAATCCTCGCGCACGTTCGCCCGAGGGACTGGTTTATTTCTCTAGATCAGAAGGATGCATATTTTCAGATTCAGATAGTACCCCGTCACAGGCAATTTTTGAGATTCCCCTTCGACGGTCAGGTATATCAATACACCGTCCTGCCGTTCAGCCTGTCCCTGGCACCCCGTACATTTACAAAGTGCATGGACGCGGCGCTCGCCTCCCTGAGAAGTCAGGGGCTGCGAATAATGAACTATCTGGACGATTGGCTGATATTGGCACAGTCAGAGACGGAACTTCTATCTCACAGAACAGTGCTTCTCAGTCACCTGGAAAGCTTGGGTCTCACGGTCAACTGGACCAAGAGCTCATTACTGCCCAGCCAGTCAATTTCCTTTTTAGGAATAGAACTGTACTCGGTAACCATGACGGCTCGTTTGTCGGCACAGCATGCACGCCGTGTTCGCCACCTAGCCGCATTTTTCCAGAAGGGCAGCTTCCTCCCTTTGAAAACTTTTCAAAGGATGTTGGGCTGTATGGCATCAGCTGCAGCGGTGCTCCAGCTGGGCCTACTGCACATGTGCCCGCTCCAACGCTGTTTGAATGCTCGCGTGCCCCCCCGAGCCTGGGTGTCTGGCGGCCAGAAAATCAGAGTGACTCAGGCCTGCATAGCGGCTCTGCAGCCCTGGTTAGCGGCCAACTGGTTCCAGCAGGGAGTAGCGATGGGAACCATCTCTTACCGAAAAGTCATCTCAACAGACGCGTCCAACTCAGGTTGGGGCGCGCTGTTCGAGGGCAGACCGGCCTTTGGCCAGTGGTCAGACTGGGAGAAAGAGTTTCACATAAACTGTCTGGAAATGATGGCGGTCGAGAAAGCACTGAAGTGCTTCCTCCCGTTCATACAGGACCAGCATGTTCTTGTCCGCTCGGACATCACATCTGTGGTATCCTATTTAAACCGTCAGGGCGGTGTCAGATCCAGAAATCTCTGCAATCTGACGGAATGCCTCCTTATTTGGTCTCAGATGCACCTGCGCTCGCTGAGGGCGGCGCATGTGCCTGGCCATCTGAACGACGGCCCAGACAGACTGTCCAGAGACAATGTTCCCCCAGGGGAATGGTCCTTGCACCCCCAAATGGTCCAGAAACTGTGGCGCCTATTCGGCAGAGCGGAAGTCGACCTATTTGCGTCAAAAGACAACGCTCAATGCCCAATGTTCTTCTCGAAGGACGAGGACGCGCTGGCCCAGGTTTGGCCCAGCCTCCCACTATATGCTTTCCCTCCGGTCTCTCTGTTACCACAGGTGATCAAGAGAATCAGGGAAACGCGCCACTCGGTGCTCCTCATAGCCCTGCATTGGGAGAATCAGATTTGGTTCCCGGAACTAGCACGGCTGTCACTTACAGCTCCGTGGCCGATTCCGGTGAGGGCAGATCTCCTCTCTCAGGCTCGCGGCACGATCTGGCATCCCCATCCAGAGCGCTGGTCTCTGCATGCATGGCTGATCAACGGGTACTCGTTACCCTGCCAGAAGGAGTGATGAACACGATCACGCAGTCTAGAGCCCCTTCCACGAGAAGGCTCTACGCGTCTAAATGGTAGGTGTTCTCCGGATGGTGCACCGACAGAGGTCTGGACCCGCGGACATGCGGGGTGGCGCATCTGCTCACTTTCCTACAAGAGCTGTTGGATAAGGGAAGGTCCCCTTCCACGCTCAAAGTATATGTGGCGGCCATGGCAGCGTTTGCAGAATCAACGCACGGCCAGTCACTGGGAAAACATGAGTTGGTCATCCGCTTCCTTAGAGGAGCTAGAAGGATGAATCCGCCGCGCCCCCAGTCGGTTCCTATGTGGGATCTTTCATTGGTCCTCGAGGCCCTGAAAGCTTTTCCTTTTGAACCACTAGACTCCGTGGGGTTGAAATATCTATCACTGAAAACGTTTTTTCTGACTGCACTGTCATCAGTAAAACGCGTAGGGGGTCTGTCAGCGCGTCGTGTCTTGAGTTCGGACCAAATGACTCTAAAGTCATCCTCAGACCTAGACATGGCTATGTCCCTAAAGTGATGGGCACTCCATTCAGAGCGCAAGTTATTTCATTGTCTGCTCTCCCAGCATCTGACAGTGAAAGTGATGTGAACCTCCTCTGCCCTGTCAGAGCGCTGAGGTTTTACATTACGCGCACCGCCTCCTTCAGGCGCTCGGAACAGCTTTTTGTTTCCTTTGGTGGGCGCACCAAGGGTTTCGCCTCCTCGAAACAGAGCCTGTCCAGATGGATAGTAGACGCTATAGCGGCCGCTTACGAGTCAAAGGGTCTGCAATGCCCTCTGGGCATCAGGGCTCATTCCACGAGAGGCGTGGCCTCTTCGTGGGCATGGTCCAGCGGGATTTCTATCCATGACATATGCATAGCGTCGGGCTGGAGCTCCCCGTCTACCTTTGTCAGGTTTTATAACCTAGAAGTTCCCTCCTTGCAGGCTAAACTGCTGTCAGTCTGAACGAGAGGTGTATTCTGCCCAGATCTCCTGCTCAGATCACTCTCACATGACCCAGCTCTCCTGGTTGAGCTACACTAAATGGGATTTTGCCATGCGCCTATACAGACCCCGCGCCCGCGCTGCTCTGTATTGCCTATGTGTGCTTATGTACAAGTGATGGCCCGCGTGGCCGGCCACCTTATTCTTTCCACTTATGGGGTTCCCCCCTAGAAAGATCGGGGTCTCATGTGGATGCTTGGCGCGCACGGCGTTGACAAAGTGTTCCCGTAGCGTAAGCTAAACTTACGCAATACGAGAGAACCTCTCGTAAGAGAACGATACTCGGTTACTAACGTAACCTCGGTTCTCTCTAGAGAGGGAACGAGTATTGCGTAACCGGCCGTGCTCGCGACAAAAACCAGGGAAGCAGCCTACAGCCCCTTTCCTTTATAGGCTAAGCCACGCCCATTCTGGCGGGCTGTGACGCTATGAAGGCGCCCTTCATTGGGCGTGACGTCACGCCGGGCTCACTGGTAGGCTGCAGCAGTTGCCCGCAGGGCAGCCAATGAGAACACAAGATAGCCTGCTCTAGGTCTGCTAGCTGCTGCACTGCGTTGACAAGGTATACAAAATTAAGGATAATTTTTGGCTTCAGTATCTCGAGAAGATGAATCTTTCCCGTAGCGTAAGCTAAACTTACGCAATACTCGTTCCCTCTCTAGAGAGAACCGAGGTTACGTTAGTAACCGAGTATCGTTTTCTTTGTCTGTGTTCATTAGTTTTTATGGTTGCTCATGGGTTAATTAGTGTTTGCAGCTGATGTTAATTTAGTTAATTGATTTGTTTCAGTGTATTTAAGCTCTGTGTTGATTTCAGTGTCCGTTGACCTTACATTTAGTGTGGTTGTTCGACTTGTGTCTTGTTTCCTGAGTCCATTGTTTATTAAATTATATCACTGCTGCAATTTGATCATTTACCCCTTATAATTTCAACTGGCTGTTACAATATTAATATTTGACGGTGGAGTGGGAAGTTGGAGTGGAGTGGGAAGTTTACCCACAATATTCCACAACTACATTTTCATGACCATGTGTTACTTAACAATCAAGACACATCCATATTAAAAATTAACCAAATCAGACATTGTCATGTTTCTATACATTCAAGAGTTACACATTATATTAGTTATGTTAGTTAGTCTGCAGGTAGCATTTCTATCCCAAGAAATGATAATTTTCCCAAACCAATCATTCAAAAACATTGATTCATTCAGAAATGAAAAATGTGATTAGTTGCTAGTTTTAAAATAAATATATATTTTCATATTTGCTGCTGCTGATTATTGATTATTGATCACTGATTATTGCTTCTGCCATTGAAGACAAGTATGAACTTGCTACTGCTAATAGATACACAAACACACAGCTGTGAGCATGTAAGATATGCCGCTGTGCTGCATAAATAGACATGCATAAATCCCGTAGCAGATCTAGGTGGAGCTGGGGAGGTGGAGGGGTTCAGAGGAACTCTGATAGCGAGCTGCAGGACTCATACCGCAAACACTGAAACAGACTATTTAAATGTTGAGCAAGCAGTCTTGCAGATTGCTGATAAAGGACCCATTAGCCTGTGCCATCTAGAGTTTTAGGACTGAACTAGATAGCCTATATACTGTATATGTGAATAAAATAAATGTTTAAAATATATGATACGTAATGTGTAACATATTTTTTGTAACACATGTGCATCATCCTTAAAATTATACTACAAATTAATTTGTAAAAATATGATCAGTTATGAAATTGGGCATATACAAATCAGTTCCAATCTATGATATTGTAAAATATCCCAAAGATCGAGATCCAGTTGCTACAAAATTGTTAATGCATACGAATAATGAATTCATGATTAATTGACAGACAGAGGAATTTTGAATGTGATGGTTTAAGCCAATCACCTTTACTGGTTTCACTTTATTTTGATGGTCCCTTCTGTTGATATACAGTACGTAAAATTGCACCTACATGTCGTAGAGTAGAGTCTGAGTAGACTGTTAGGGTTAGAATAAGTTGACATGTACTTGCAAAGTTACTTATAGTCAGTAGAATGTCTGTTGGAGGAGCATCACAATAAAGAGCTAGCAGATATTAAGCAGATAGACTACTAATACTCTAATGAAAATTAATTGACATGAAGGTGCAAAATTACTTATAACAGAATGTTCAAAAGGGACCATCAAAATGAAGTGTTACTCATTCACCTGATTAATGCCATTCATACGACCGGTGTCTTGATTAACTCAGCGAGCCCAGGTCTTCTCCACCATGTGAAAATCAATGCATGCATGGAGCAGCTAATGATGTAGTAAAAGTGAGTTCTGTCCCTTCCTCTCTCTTTCTCTCCCTCTCTCTGGATAGAAAACAGCTTTACTGCCACGATAAACAAGGTTTTTACATTGTAAAAGCATTAATAAATATTGCACAAATGTGCAAACTCTCTGTCTGCAGCCTTTGTCAGAGCTGGAATATCCCCATTGACGTTTAATAACAGCATATAGATTGATAGATAAATTATGTAATTGTTCGGCATGGACGCGTATCGATTTCTCCCCGTGTTCGAGGGTTTTCTCCAGGTGATTTGTCACACAGCCGTGTGTTTGTGTCTTCAATGAGAGCTAATGTGGTTTGGGAGGGAGGACTGAATTCAGGTCCAACACAATCGACTTTTGTCGCAAGACAATAGAAAGAGCGAGAAAGAAAGAGAGAGCAAGCTGAATAAATAGCTGCAGGGTAAATATGCTTGTTTGCTGGTGAATATGATATTTTTAATGTGTACAATCAATAATTCATAAATGACAAGTTGAATTATAAGTTTTGCTAATATGCCTTTAATTTTTCATTTAGGCCTATTTATTTATTTCTGTACTTATGTATATTTCAGCTGGTGAATAACCTTTTTTACTTATTCATACACATTTTTAATACAATGTTTAATACTATTTCCTGTGCACTGCACAAAATCTAATGTCTTGACTTTAGGTCAACAACTTTATCATTGAGATGTTGACATCAGTCAACACTCTCCGGCAACTTTACAAATTAAATTATATACACTGAACAAAATTATAAACGCAACACTTTTGTTTTTGCTCCTATTTTTTTATGAGCTGAACTCAACAATCTAAGACTTTTTCTATGTACACAAAAGGCCTATTTCTCTAAAATTTGGTTCACAAATCTGTCTAAATCTGTGTTTGTGAGCACTTCTCCTTTGCCGAGATAATCCATCCACCTCACAGGTGTGGCATATCAAGATGCTGATTAGACAGCATGATTATTGTACAGGTGTGCCTTAGGCTGGCCACAATAAAAGGTCACTTTAAAATGTGCAGTTTTACTGTATTGGAGGGGTCCAGGGGGGTCCGAAAACCAGTCAGTATCTGGTCTGACCACCATTTGCCTCACGAAGTACGGAATAGAGTCACATAGAGTTGAACAGGTTGTTGATTGTGGCCTGTGTAATGTTGGTCCACTCAATGGCTGTGCGAAGTTGCTGGATATTGACAGGACCTGGAAGATGCTGTCGTATACACCGAACCAGAGCATCCCAAACATGGGTGACATGTCCGGTGAGTATGCTGGCCATGCAAGAACTGGGATGTTTTCAACTTCCAGGAATTGTGTACAGATCCTTGCAACATGAGGCCGTGTATTATCATGCTGCAACATGAGGTGATGGTCGTGGATGAATGTCACAACAATGGGCCTCAGAATCTCGTCACGGCATCTCTGCGCATTCAGAATGCCATCAATAAAAAGCACCTGTGTTCGTTGTCCATAGCATATGCCTGCCCATACCATAACCCCACCGCCACCATGGGCCACTCAATCCACAACGTTGACATCAGCAAACCGCTCACCCACACAACGCCATACACGCTGTCTGCCATCTGCCCTGTACAGTGAAAACCGGGATTCATCCGTGAAGAGAACACCTCTCCAAAGTGCCAGACGCCATCGAATGTGAGCATTTGCCCACTCAAGTCAGTTACGACGACGAACTGCAGTCAGGTAGAGACCCCGATGAGGACAACGAGCATGCAGATGAGCTTCCCTGAGACAGTTTCTGACAGTTTGTGCAGAAATTCTTTGGTTATGCAAACCGATTGTTGCAGCAGCTGTCCGGGTGGCTGGTTTAGACAATCTTGGAGGTGAAGATACTGGATGTGGAGGTCCTGGGCTGGTGTGGTTACACGTGGTCTGCGTTTGTGAGGGCGGTTGGATGTACTGAAAAATTATCTGAAACGTCTTTAGAGACGGCTTATGGTAGAGCAATTAACATTCAATTCACGGGCAACAGCTCTGGTGGACATTCCTGCAGTCAGCAAGCACATTTTAGAGTGGCCTTTTATTATGGCCAGCCTAAGGCACACCTGTGCAATAATCATGCTGTCTAATCAGCATCTTGATATGCCACACCTGTGAGGTGGATGGATTATCTCGGCAAAGGAGAAGTGCTCACTAACACAGATTTAGACAGATTTTTGAACAATATTTGAGATAAATAGGCCTTTTGTTTACATAGAAAAAGACTTAGATCTTTGAGTTCAGCTCATGAAAAATGGGGGCAAAAACAAAAGTGTTGCGTTTATAATTTAGTTCAGTGTAAATAACATTTTTAATATGAATATTACATATTAACTTTGTGTGAATTGTTCTTTTTTTGTGATGTTACAGCAATGCCAGTTTGTTTTGATATATACCTTAACCAAGATTTTTTTTATACCTCATATTTAGAATAATATAAAATATTTTTCTCAAATTTTAATGATCATGAAAAACAAATATCCCCTTCAGACAGATAGATAGATAGATAGATAGATAGATAGATAGATAGATAGAATGTTATACATAAGTTGGCTTGTTGTTATGAGCTTAGAGCTGATTGGTTAGTGTAAGCGCCTTTCAGAGCAAGTATTTAATTCTGATTAAATGTTATGTAGTTACACTTACCATGGTAAACCATTTTGCTCTTTTATCTTTTACATATTTCTCACTGCCTTAAAGTGAATTCCAGAAGTTGGAGGAAGAAAAGGAGACCGGAGTTGAAAATGGAGCGTCTCTTCCTCCCTGTGGGGCTCCTGTTCGCTGGGTTGGTTTGGACAGATAGGCAGCAGCTGCAGGGGAATGATAGTCTGGTTAGCCGTCGCAGCCCAGTGCAATAATCCCAGTCCTGGCTGAACCAGAGAAAGAGAGCTGTGCTCTAACAGTGGGGCTTCTGCCATTCCTCAAGTATCATCCTGAACAGCTGTTCTCAGGCCTGTAGGTGAGACAGGGCAAGTGGAGGAGCCATGGGACACTTAAGAGGCATCTTCAGCTGACTCACTGACTGGCCTGCTAGCCGATGAGGGAAGAGATGAGATTACATCAGATGTTTGTTATGTCAAAGACCTTGGCTGTGTGGTTAAATGATGATGACTGAATTAATTAACGGCCTGATATTCATTTACTAGTTAGTCGCAGTTTGTTATAAAGTAAAATATAAAGTAAAGGAATGACTATTATAGCATCACCTAGTGTCAGATGAACGTGCCTACATACAACTGAGTGTTTGGTGAGCTTTGTGTTCAATCTACTATATTTGGAGTCTGACACACAAACAGCTTTAGGACTGAAAAATAAATAAAAATAACACTATCGGTCAAAATGTTGGAATAATTTTTTGAGAGTTTCATGTTCACCAAGGCTGCATTTATTTGATCAAAAATACAGTATAAACAGTAATATTCTGTAATAGTATTTCAATTTAAAATGACTCTTTTCTATTTTAATATATTTTAAAATGTAATTTATTCCTGTGGTTAAAGCTGAATTTTCAGCATCATTACTCCAGTCTTCAGTGTCACACGATCCTTCAGAAATCATTAATATGCTGTTTTGCTGCTCAAGAAACGTTTCTGATTAATATCAATGTCGAAAACAGTTGTGCTGCTTCATATTTGAGTGGAAGCTGTGATATACTATCATTCAAAAGTAATTGCTGTTCATTGAACTTTCTGTACATCAAAGAAAAAAAGTTATCATTGTTTCAGATAACTATTTCAACCTGAAATTCAGCCATATTTGAATGATTTCTGAAGGATCATGTGACGCTGAAGAATGTCATAAAATAACAGCTGTCAAAAGTTTACAATTATACAGTGGTTTACTTTGAATCTTAGAAGACTATGAAATTCAATATGATAGCCTAATTTACTCTAATTCGCCCTACAAACAAAACTCAACTCATTGTCTCATTGTTTGTGTATTGTGGCCGCAGCTTGTCGAATTTATTGTTCTTTTTACTCCTTACAGCTGGTGCTATTTATCTTTTTTGTCATTTCCTTTAGAGTGTTTCTTTTCTGATTGTTTGATTTAATGTATTCTGGTCATGGAGAACGTCACAATGGCTAAACTGAAAATGAAGTCACTCTCTCCAGGATCATCTATTTCAAAACAAGCATGTGCTCAATTAATCATAGTCTCGGTTGAATAAAAAAATCCTTCACATCATTCCCTTGCCATCCCTAACGCACAAATACACAGCCATCATTCTGACCGCATCCAATCCCTGTACTCTCAGACTCTTTTCCACAGTCTCTTTATGATTTTGTTTTTTGTTTACCATCGAGTACACAGCCGAGTCTCTCTTAGAATATATAATTGAATTACTCTGGGGTGCCACTTTGTTTATTAGACACAGTTGCATATGGTTTTTAGACGCAGATGAGCTACATGTGGCATTGACCGGCCCATTGCAGAGCATGGTTTCATCAGATTAAATAAAGATTACAAAACTGTGGAGCAGATGATGATGGCCCTGGGGTATCTTGTGGAGATATGAGGGGAGATAAAACAATCAAACCCACCTCGGTAGCAAACTGACCCCCAGCACTCCCAAATCAAGGCCCCTGCCCGGGAGGCACTGTTATTTTTATATCAAAGCGTTTGAATGAAGAGTCATTCCTCTGTAACTTCTAAATTAGAACGTTCATGCAAAATTGATAGCCGTTTATTTAATAAAGCCACTCTATTGTACGCTAACTTTGAAGTGAGATACACTTTAGACAACTGATGAGCACAGACAACGAAGGTTTTTTTTTTTTTTTCAGGCCAAATGTGAAAGTGTCTCATCTCTGGAATGGCTTATGCCACAGTGATGGCTCTTTGTGGTTTTCAGTGTCTGCCATACAGCAAAATGGGGGTCAGGGGAGAAATAGGCCTATTAATATTTCACGATGAAAGAGCTTCATCCCGGTCTATTTCAGCCAGTAGCCACAAGTAGCCTAGTTCCTTCGGCTCTGCTCCCATTTATCAATTAGTGGACCTCTTTTTTTTTTTCTTTTTCTTTTTTTCTTCCAGGGGCATAACATTAAACCTAAAAGAAGCTTATCTCATCTGTGACAAAGTGTTTTCCCTCTATGGCTGTAGCCAGAAAGAACCTTTAATGTTAAGTGACACATTTGAACATGGGAAATGGGGCCTTACTGTCAACTAATATCCTGTGTCAGAATGTTTTATGAGCATTTAAATAAGCAAGAGTGACCTCACATTCACATAGCTAATATCATGGATTATTCATGAAAATGCCATCAGACTGTGTTATTTTTTTAATGCAACATCCTTGATTTTATGAATTTCATAAAATAGTAATCTATCAATTAGGATAGTCTCATATTTTAATTCTGCTCCACCAAAACGTTGCTTCTCACATTCTCACCTAAGCTCAGTTCTCAGCAAACTTCAAATATTATCATGTGTTTTTGAATGATGCAAAACTCGGAAATGGCTTTAACACCAATGCTTTAATATATTTACATTATGAAAGGAATAATATACATCATATTTTATAATGTTCACGCAAAGCAGAGGGGTGTTGCATCATCCTGAAAGGGTTTATTTTGTGAAAACAACTGTCTGGATTTACATTTAAATTATCATGCCTGGTACTTGCTACAAATATAATTGCGCACAAAATACTGAATACTGAATTGAGTTGGAATATTTTATTAGCTCACTTACAAAACATTCACAGCTTCTGCAAAGAAAAACAGTTCCTAAAAGGCATCTTTCAGAACAAGGTCAAACAAGACGAATTTGTACTTGTACTAATGTACTATTTGTACTAATGGATAATGAGCAGTCATCCCACTTACTTTATGACGTATCATCAAAAAAAAAAAAAAAAAAAAAAAAAAAAAAAAAAAATATATATATATATATATATATATATATATATATATATATATATATATATATATATATACAGTATATACATATTTTACATATTTTAAGGTGTCTTTGTCACACTGTTAATAATAACGTTTAAGTACCGAGTGATAATAATTAACTATGTACTTACTATAAGGTTAGGATTGGGTTTGGGTTTAATAACTTAATTTACTGTTATTACTACAATAAATACCATGTGAAACTGCGTCTCCTTAAAATAAAGAGCTGTACAATGTACAACATAATCGACTGGCAACAAGACAATATTGAGAACAATATTAATAGTGGATCCGATTTCAATATTAATAAAATTAATAACTGATACACTGCATGGTGCCAAATGCATATAGTATTAGCTACGTTTATATAAATATGTTTGATATTACAAATGTTATGGAAATTAATTTTCAGATAATAACTTTAAGTTGGTTACTTCTGATTTGTATGAGTAGAATGGATTGTTTTATGAGTTTTTGTCACACAATATTGAATTTTGACCTTCACAGAGGACAGAAAACCATATGGTTTTGAAAGATGGGTGAGTATATCTTTTTTTTTTTTTCATATTATCCATAAAAGCCTTGGATAAAATCATAGCATCTTCCAAAATGAGTTGAACACAGCCAGGAGTGAAGTTTACTTATGTTGTGTTAATATGACATCAGTGAAGTCCGATGAAGACAAATAAGCCCATGCACAGCATTCAGAGTCACTTGTGTAGTCATACTCTCTGCAAATACACTTTTTAAGGCGCTTAGCGCAGAAGCATCATGCTAATCCGTCCTCCTGCCAAATTAAACAGAGATCTTAATAAGACAACGCTAGAAAGTTATTTAAAGTTACCTAAGTGAACATGTTTCGAATTTCTGGGAGTTTAAGCTCAGGGGAGATCTGTGGCTGTAGAGTCACGCCAAACGGATTCAATGCTTCAGGCTTAAGGAGAGAACTGACAGGTCATGTAACACAGGCTTAGGGAAGAAAATGAGGAAAGTGAAAATAATTGAAACAGCTATACTTTGTCTTAGTGGGACACAATTACACACTAAATGACATAACACTCATTTGTAAAATATTCAGAAAAATATATGTTAGTGAATCATTTCCACTTTCACAGAGTTCATTCAATGAACTGATTCACGGACCAAAATAACGTCATCACACGGTTCTTATCACTTTACAGTAAAGCCAGATTCACACAAATCCAATTATCACATTGTAAGTTTTATAAATAAATAAAAAATTATTTTTCTATTGAAAAGTTATATGTTCTAGTCAGTTTTAAAACTAAAACTTCAACTAAAACCATTTTTTTTTCGTTACTTGAAATAAAACACACATTATTTGACATAAAATAAAACACAGAAATACATTTTTTTTTTAAATCAGCTAATCATTTCCTAAACTAACTAAAACTAAAACTGAAATAAAAATGAATTAAAACCTATATATACACATTTTAAGAAAAAAACGAAACCAAAAAAATGACAAAAAACACAACAAAATTACTAAAATGAAAATATTAACAACTATCTCAATGATACTAAAATAACACTGTTTTTCATTTAGTTTGTTGCTCAATTCAGCTCATAAAAGCATAAGGTCATTTATACCTAAATATAATTTAGATAATTTACAGACTGACATTAATTTACTTTCTTGACTAAAAAGGTAGATTAATTGGTATATGTAGAATAATGTGTAATATAAATATAAATAGATACATATATGTAGTACATATGTATATATACAGTATATGTAAATAATGTGAACATTGCAGCTGATGCCAATTCTGTGTTTTGCATCAGTGAAACTTTCAAACTTTGTAGAGGCTTTGACCAAAAGGCATGGAGAAAGTCACCATGCACATTTTGTATATATATACCCGGCGCAGGTATAAATTCGGAAGTGGATACACGCACTAGTTGGGTATCCAAGGAGGAGGTGGCGGGTGAGTTGTGACATGCAAGGGAAGCGTAACGCAATAGTCGTAATGTTTCCACTTCGAGGCAATGGATGCCAATGCAGTCGGAGGGCCGCTCAGACCTCCGTTACTGCATGCCCTTTGTATGTGGCCCCTCAGCCAGTATTGATGGACACTCGTTCTAGGGACCGTTGGCCCGGAGAAACAAAAGGTTTGTTACGGACTGAGGGTTTGCCGGCAGGCCAGGGTGCTTTCACATGGAGCGTGCCGCTCTGCCACAGGCACCTTGGGACTCGGCCGTAAAGTCATTGCTGAAGCGGTCTTCATATGGAGGAAGCCAAGCGGCTGCATCTACCATATGCCCCAGGAGCCTCTGAAGAGTTTCAATGGGACCCTTTCTCACTTCTCTACAGCACTAACCATCCACATACTCTTTTTCAGAGATGCGGTGGACCGAATCCATCTCCAAACTAGAAAAGAGGTCCTCAGCCCGTGGACGAGTTTACTCTTTCCCAGTTGACCTGAGGACCCAACTGGCTATGAGCACTTGAAGGGTAGGACTTTGTACTGATACTTTATACCCTTCGAACGCACAAACACAGGATGGCCCGAGGTGCAGAAGGATAGAGATCTGAAGTAACCATGTTTCTCAGGTTGAACGCTGCAGACCAATCTTGGGGACGGAGCATTTGGAAATGCATCTCTGTGTAACAAATTGAACGGAGGCTTTCGAAAAAGGGCCTGTCTCAATTAACACAGGACCAAGATGGTCGTGACCCACCTCTCTAGGGTACAATGAAATACGGGCTTATAGAAACCAGCTTTCATATCGGCTGGAGGGAGAGGCCACATCGCGTCCTTCGCCAGTAGGACTGCGACGTGCGCACACAAGACAGGAGCATTGCTCAACACCTAGGTGTGATGAATATCACTGAGCTTGGGCGGAAGCCAAGCGAAAATTAATTGCAAGCCGAGTCTGATGGTACAATTTGTGGCCAGCTGGACCAGTTAGGAAGCATTTTAGGCTTCCACAAACCGGGCCAGGGGCCTGGGAACCACAGACGTACCCGAGCTGAGGCAGCGAGGTGGAGGACTGGGACCCAGCTCGAGAGGCCCAAGGGCGGCCCGAAGCAGGGTCTGAGTGTGCAGTGCAACACTTACCTGACTCCACTGAGCGGCAGGGGATGCGCGAGAAGGCGTATGACCGTGTACTTTAACTGCATCCGGCTACCGGCAGGCGAAAAAGAGGAGCTGAAGTGTGCAAGGCTTTGCAGGGTCACACACCGCCAGACTAGCCCTCTTGGGGCCCAGGAACGGAGAAATTGCTCTTTCTTTTAATATGTCTGTACCGCTGGCTCCGCTTTTTTGGGAGCCAGTGGCGGAACAGACACAGATATAACAAAAACTTCATGCGGCCCTCCTCCGAGTGAAGGGAGTGGATCGGTGACCATCTCCTAAGAGCATCCCTCCATCTTTGGGTGGCCCGCTCAGGAGCGCTTTTGCTGTTGCTTGCCACCTGGCTTGGCAATGCCTGAAGTGGGTGGGGCGCCCCTTCTTCGGCTGGCTCCACACTGAGACCTGGGTTGAGGCTGCTGCAAAGTTCCAGCGGGAGCGAAGGGGGCTGCAGACGGGCGCCCTCGGCGACGAGCAGGTGGAGGATCTGCCACCGGTGGATGGTTGGAGGCAGCAGCAGGCCGCCGGGGCAGGATGTGCCGGATGACCTCCGTCTGCTTCTGGGCGGCAGAGAACTGCTGGGCAAAGTTCTCCACCGCGTCGCCGAACAGCCCAACCAGTGAAATGGGAGAGTGCAGGAACAAAACCTTGTCCGTTTCTCTCATGTCAGCTAGGTTGAGACAGAGATGGCGCTCCTGGAACACAAGGGTGGACATTGCCAGATCTGCAAACTTCGTGCCCTGGAGGGTGAGGGTGGTTGCAGTGCGGAGCTCACCCATGAGCTCACGATCTGGGCTACCCTTGTGCATGTTCATGAGTGCCTGGGCCTGATGGACCTGAAGCAACGCCATAGCATGCGGTGAGGAAGCGGCTTGCCCACAGGCTTTGTAAGCCTTGCCCGTCAGAACGGACAAAAACGTACAGGCCTTAGAGGGGAGACGAGGATCCCCCTTCCACGAGGTAGCGGTCGCTGGACACAGTTGCATCGCAACAGACCGTTCCACTGGTGGGATAGCCTCGTACCCCTTCACCACTCCCCCATCAAGAGTAGTGAGTGGGGAGGACCTACTTAGATGATTTCTGGCAGAGAAAGGTACATTCCATGCCCTTGTCAACTCTTCATGCACTTCAGGAAAGAAAGGTACCGGAGCGGCGGGCTGAGAACCAGGGCCCCGAACGAAACGGCTGGTCGGTCCATCACAGAGGGACCAGCACGCTCATTCGAGGAGCTCCACCGGCTGCGGTGTGAGAGAAGAGTGAGGGATCCACGGGGCTTTATAGGGCGGATTACCCCTCACTGTGATCCTCAAGTCACCCAGCCCAGACAGCACTCCAGGCTTCTTCTGGGAAGGTAGCCTTAGAAGAAAGACCAGAGCGGGGCCTTAGGATGGGGACTCCACCTTCGCGAATGAAGGCAAGTCTCGACCTCAACACCGAGACGGTCATATTCCCGCAATGGGAACATGACTCATCCACAAGAGCTGCCTCAGCATGCTTTAAACCCAAACACGTGATACAACTCTCGTGACCGTCAGAGGGGGACAGTGCCCTACCGCACCCAGAAACGCAGGGATGGAATGGCATCTTGAAAAAGGCGCAAACAAACCCGTGTTGCTATTTTAGAAAATGGGACCCATCACCAGTGCCGGAGCACACAGGGAATGACCGCGGCAACACTGAATTCAGTGAACTGAAACAGTGAAGCACTCACTTTTTCCCACCCTCAACCGGCCGTCAACAAACACAAAGAAATTTGTTTGCTGTTAAAACAGCAGTTGAGAGCTTCAAAAGCTAGCGATCACCGCTGCACTGCACTGTAGAACCACCAGCACTGAGAGAGTCTTTCCAGAAGAACACCGACACACTCGCTCGTTGTATACAACAGCACTCTTCAGTGACAACAAACATGATCGGCTCTGAAGCGAAAGTCAACTAGTGCGTGCATCCACTTCCGTATTTATACCCGCCCCGCGGGGGCGGAGTGTGTGATGCATTTCACGAACGTCAATTACATTGGCTCGTTTCAATAGTACTCAAAGATGACTGGCTCCCTGGCGTGATCCCAATTAGTCGACACGTCGACTACATCGAACATGAGCGACTGAGAGGGAACAAAGAAGAGAGAGCAATGCTAAAAAAGTGCTGTACTTTTGACAACAAACCTTTCCCTGAAAAAGTATTTTTTATGGTTTTTGCCACTGCTATCTCATTGGAGCCTGAAATTCAATTTCATTTCAGATTTAACACAGGAAATATTTGGTTGGACACACCAATCATTAAACAATCAGTATTGTCAGAGGGGATGTTTGAGTGTGTGTGTTCGGGATAGGCAGAGCATGACTGCATCTATCTGAAATAAAATGAAATTATTCAATCAGTTCAAAGCTTTCACATTTTCCACCTGTTTTTTTTTGTAAATCACATCAGAGCAAGCTTTGCTGCCATTACATGTAATGCATCTTAACTTCAATCAACACTCAAAGCTTTGCACAGTCTAATAATAGCGTTCTTGTACAAATGTTTTCAACTCATGCTGTCCTTGTGGAGTCAGAGTTGTAAAGAAATTAGACAAAGAAACAATTGTCTGTTTTTAGACCACTGAGATATGCTGTGTGTGATGTTAGCACCAGGGAATTGTTTAAAAATTTGAGGGGCTAGTTGTCACACTTTTAACTCCATGCAGTGAATATTGTTTAAAGTGTGCAGACACAAACTTTAAGGGATACACCAGGTAAGTATGCAGAAGGTGAGTATATAGGTAATCGTAGGCCTCAATAACACAGTCTTGGATAATCCCTTGGTACGTAAGAAAAAGTGATCAGGAGATTGCAGCGATCACAGCAGGTAAGTTTCAACAAGTAATTAAATTCTTGACAGAATACAAAAATTCACTGGAGACTTCATGCTATCAATTGTCCACAAACTGTCACGTTACGCTAAATAGAACCCAAGCGCAGACAGTACTTTCACAAAACACGGTTTAACTACAAACGGAAAACAAAGACCCACGATGGGGCAAACAAACAGTAACTCAGACAATAACTAGACTTGACCATGAATAGGAACTGGAACTTTCACAGACAGATCACAATACTCACAGAACCAAATGTTAACAAGACGAACCAGCACTGAGGAACAAACACCGGGAGCTTACATAGAACACATCACAAAAGGTACAGATGACACTGATGAACATCAATACTAACGAGGGAACAAGGGGCGTGGTAAGGACACATGATCACAATCACAGGTGACACTGATACAACATTAACAAGGAACGAGGTAAAACACAAGACAATGCCAACACATAGCCCAAAACAACCGGCCATGTGTTTGCACACAAAACAAGAGACAAATACATGACATAACCTCCTCCTTGCGGAGCGGCTACCGGACGCTCCACATGGGACATAACCGACTGTAAACTAGACATAAACCAACAAAACATAACAACCATTAACAGTGGCAAACACGAAAACATAACAGTAGGATCGGGATGACACAATAAAAATAACACATGAGGGAGGGGAGGGGAGGGGAGGGGAACAAAATAGTTCATAGGTGGAGATCCAGGGTGGGTGGGTGGAACAAAAGTCCTAAATTCACTGGACATGGGCACTGATTGAGGACACGAAAACCGGGCAGTTCTGGGTGGAGACACATGAGGTACAGTCTTGGGGGGGACAGGTCGGGGCACAACAGGAACAGGGGTAATCGGGGAAACAACAGGGGACACAACAGATGTTGTGGCAGCAAGCAGAGGAGACGATACAGAACCCAAAACTGGGGGCGTTGCAACTCGCAACGGAACTGGGACAGGGGGTGCCACAGACGACTCAGCGTGGACAGTACTAGACTCCACAGCTGGGACAGGGCTGGACTTGGTCACTCTCCCATCTACCACAGCGTGGACAGAACTAGACTCCACAGCTGGGACAGGGCTGGACTTGGTCACTCTCCCATCTGCCTCAGCGTGGACCAGACTGACAGAAGCAACCTGAAGAATCGGCACGGAGCCGGGAAGGGACTGAGACGGCAAACCCGACGATCTCTTCCTCCTCCTCTTTGACCGCGGTGCAGAAGCCATAGCCGGACCTAGGATCGGTACCGTGATCCCCGCAGCCAAGGCTGAAGGACCCCCCGCCAACGTCGAAGCAGCGAGAACGTGGGCGCCAAGCGTTGTCATGGCTAGGACGCGACTCTCCGGGATCGCTGGTAATGCCGAAGCTGACAACGTCATTGTGGGGTCCTGCCGCTCCTTTCGACGCACATGGTCCACCACCTCTCGAAATGGGCGTCGGATCAGCCCCTGCCATTCAGCCAGCGGAGGTGGTACATTGAGCCCCGCGATGAAATAGGAGTTTAGGAGGACCTCCGGCGTAAAATTTCTCTTCTCCTCTAGGCCCTGGGCATATCTCTCCAGGGATCTCTCTCCCTGGGGAGGAAACGGAATATTGCCCCTCCTCATGTCCTCGATGGTCGACTGCTACCATCGCTCCTGGTCACCCAACTGGCTACTGGCGGAACAAGACATAGTCGACTGTCTGCTGGGTTCAAATAGGCTGGTTCGTTCTGTCACGTTACGCTAAATAGAACCCAAGCGCAGACAGTACTTTCACAAAACACGGTTTAATCACAAATAGAAAACAAAGACCCACGATGGGGCAAACAAACAGTAACTCAGACAATAACTAGACTTGACCATAAATAGGAACTGGAACTTTCACAGACAGATCACAATACTCACAGAACCAAATGTTAACAAGACGAACCAGCACTGAGGAACAAACACCGGGAGCTTACATAGAACACATCACAAAAGGTACAGATGACACTGATGAACATCAATACTAACGAGGGAACAAGGGGCGTGGTAAGGACACATGATCACAATCACAGGTGACACTGATACAACATTAACAAGGAACGAGGTAAAACACAAGACAATGCCAACACATAGCCCAAAACAACCGGCCATGTGTTTGCACACAAAACAAGAGACAAATACATGACACAAACATCAAAAAATGAAGACATCAGGTAAATTCTCCCCTTCTGAAAATCCAATAGGTAAAGTCCTGAAAATCTTCACAGATTTTTCAGTGTTGTGAGATGTGTGAGTGATTGAATCTGCTCGGATGTATGTCGGGGCCGCACTGATCTCATATAATAATCATTATTATTACTATTATTATTATTAAATAAAATCATATATTTTGTTTATTACACGGTGCAAACGGTATCCTCCATTATTTACACTCATTGCAAATCATGGCTGCAAAAAAATCCATTTAAAAATTCTCGATCTGTTCTAGTATTTGACTTTTCTGCTGAAAATGAAAAATGAAAATGGTATTTTTAAGCTTCAACAGGGAGTAATAATCCTTTGATAGACTCCACAAATTAAAAATAATATGAGACATGGAGCTCATTTCACCATATCATATCCACATCTGCCTGGCTTCATTCCGCTATTATTTTAATCCCAGTAGTTATTTTTTTATATTTTTTTATCCATGTTCATCTAGCATCATTAAGATAAGTTTCAGTATCAACTCTACAGCTTTGCATTTATTAACAGATTTATCTTTCAATGGCCAGAGCTGCAGTCCAATTCGACGGGATCTTTTTTTTTAGTATTTGCACACAATTTCCAAAACTATTGAACCATTCTGCGTATACAACTTTAGAGACATTACAAATCCTTTGAGGCTCATAGAAAAAAAAATATTAACAATGACATGAATTGGCTGCTTTCACTGTGTTTCTAATAGCTGAGATGAATTAAATATGTTTGACGTCATCACATTAATACAGTTAACATATTTACTTACATGATTTGATATTGTAAAAGTTTCAATCTTTGCTATTTCTAAAGAGTCAATTAATTAAAAGGTCTTTCTTGGACAAAGCTTCTCCATTATTAACTGACAAACAAGCAGTTTAAGATATGCGTAACTCCTTAAAGAGAACCGATTATGCTTTTTTACAAGTTCAACTTACTTTAGTTAGTGAGTAACGTTGATGTTTGAGAATGAAAAAGGTCTGCAAAGTTACAAAGCACAAAGGGAGATATTCTATATATCAGTGCACATCTTTCCAGAAGGATGTGTTTCATAGAGACAGGAACTAAACAGAGTGTTATTGACAGACTGAGAAGAGAGGTCAAATGTGAATAATGTCAAATGTGTGAAAAATAAGGTGTTTTTGAACATTTAAACTAGTAGACCCCAACAACAAAATCAAGACTTTGAAAAAGGCCATAATATTTCAAGTTGGGTCAATATGTATATTGTACTTTTCAGTCTTTTCAAACTTACAATGTGCACACATTATGTACAGATGCCAACACATACTAATACGGTGACAATTGAGGACAGCAGGACTGTGAATCAATAACCGAATAAGACAAAAATACAAATGTGAACTGAAGATCATTCTGTGAGTGTGATTCTTGACCCATCTGTGATGTGTCAGATGGGTCAAGAATCACACACAGGACCTGAGCAGTGGCCATGGGAATCTACTAGAGGTCTACTTCATCGTGAGGAAAATCTTAGCCGGGCCTGGAAACATGACATTTCCTCTCAGTCTCTTAATGAGAAGAGCAAATGTCTGGTTGAGTTCACCTTTGCTAGCAAAGTGTTAATCATGAATTGATCCGATCTGTGTTCTTCTGTAATGTGTCACTCTCTGCTTCCATTTAATTATGTAAAACATCATTACACAACAAAGCTTGATATTTAAGATTGTCACATGAACTAAGATTTGATCGTTTCATCCTGCATGTCATTTATCAGAGGGGATTTTATACAATCAATGAAACACCATTTGACTTTATGTGGCCAATGAACAACATAGATAAAAAACATAATATAAACTGATTGTTGCTGAATTTCCAGAGCTTTAAAAATCTAAAAATAATTCAGTATCTTCTCACTAATAATATAAATGTATGTTGAAATAACACATTTAATGGTAAAATAAAATGCCCTTTTTAAATTTAATTTGTCTAGTTTTATTAGATATCACTTGTAAATGCATAAACAAAGTAATCACTTTAGGCAGAATGTAGTTTTAATTTCACCAGCATTGTTTGTTTGTTTGGGGTCAGTAAAGTTATTTATTTATTTTACTTTTTTATTTTTTGTGAAATATATTAATAGTTTTGTTCAGCAGGGATGCATTAAATTGATCAAATATGACAGTAAATGTATTTTTATGTTACAAAAGCTTTCTTTTTCAAAGAAATGCTGCTCTTTTTAACTCTTTATTCGTCAAAGAATCCTGAACAAAATGTATAATGATTTGAACATAAATATTAAGCAGCACAACCATTTTAACTGTGATAATAATAAGAAATGTTTCTTGAGCAGCAAATCAGCATATTATAATGATTTCTGAAGGATCATGTGACACTGAAGACTGGAGCAATGATACTGAAAATTCAGGTTTGATCACAGGAATAAAATACATTTTTAAATATATTCTAATGAAAAGCAGTTATTTTATATTTTAATAATATTTCACAATTTTTACTGTATTTTTGTTCAAAAAAATGCAGCCCAATCTTTTAAACGGTAGTGTAAATGCAACTCACAATCGTGGACTGGTAATTTTCACGAACGAATGTTGTCTGACTTTTCTTTGGTGTTCAAGGTTGTTCAAAACCTGTTTTAGATCTGCAACATTCATAACATTGTATGATTTAAAATACAATTCTTTGAGTCATACTGTAGGTGTAGATTCTTAGATTTCAGTGTATTGCTCTTAACTTTGCAATTGTAATTAATTTGTTGTAAGGCTGATATGCTGTATGTGAAGTTCTGTGATATTAGTTGAGTATTTCAGTGAACCCAACATGTTAACTTGTGTGTCAAATTGATAATTATCCCATCGAATAAACAGTGGAGAGGCAAAAAGGATTCGCAACAGTGACAGTGCATTTATTCCATTTAGGTTTTATTCGCCACTCTGTTGATCATCGCGGGATTGCTACATTGATTTTTATTTTTTTGTTCAATGCAGGTAAAAGCATTGTTGAAGTCCTCAGAGAGCTGGTGTTATTGTAAGTCTCATATGAGAGGCACACACAAAAGAACAGACTCACACGCTCATGGCCATGAACTAGTTCTTGATCCTTTATCCACCGCACACTTTTTTGCTATAATATACACTTCACAAAACAGTTCAGCAAAATAGATCTTACAAAAGTGGTCGGTCTTGACATGTGACATTGGGAAGTAACTTTAATTCTCATTAGGAAGGAACAAGTTCACTTATGTCACTTTACATGGGTGACAGAACCGGAGGTCTTACTAGAATTGCAATTACTTCTGGCAAATGTCATTTTGGTTCCTTCTTATAATGGTGAAATATGTGTAAATGTATTAGAAATTCGATACTTCTAGAGTTGTATAATTTAGTCAGTTTCATCCCACTAAGGGATTCTGAAGATGTTTGTTTGTTTGTGTGTGTGTGTGTGTGTGTGTGTGTGTGTGTGTGTGTGTGTGTGTGTGTGTGTGTGTGTGTGTGTGTGTGTGTGTGTGTGTGTGTGTGTGTGTGTGTATTGAGGGACAATGTGCAGTACAGTCATTATGACAAAATGAAAACCAGCAGGGTGATCAGGACCCTGTGTATCACTGTAAACAGGTTTATTATCCACCTTTTTCCTATACGCCCATGATGCTTTGTGCAAATGATAGGACTAACTTCTGTTAAGGTGTATACAATCAGCGAAAGGCTCACTCTATGAACGCAATAAGCATTTAAAAAAAACCGAGTACAATGACATGACGTTATTGAACTCACCCTTAAACCATTGAACATTAAAAGGAAATTTAAAAGAGTAAAAGCATTAACAAAAAATTACATCAGACCATGAATAACCCTAAACTTGTGAATATTTCTGCAGAAATACCGATGTGTTAAAAATCACTGTAATACATGTCTGTACATTGCCTTAATCAAAAAAGTTAATTAACTGAAATATTGAGTGATAATATTTCAAAGTGATTTCCGTCATTTTGACAGACAATAAATATTGCATTTACCTGCTTTAGAAACATTCCAGTAAACACTGTTAATAGGGATTAGAAGTGAAAAGGAGAGACAATTACATTTAAAAGCATCCTTGTGAAAACAAACCTGGAAAGAGATGCAAGGATTTGGGAAGAAAAACAAGACATTTTTATGCATTCCAGTGAATTATTCATGGGATATATTGTAAACTAAATTGGGAAAGCAGACCACAAGTGTGCAGTATATGTTGCATTTTTTTCCATGTTACAGTATAATACAAAAGAAAAAAAAAAGAAAGAAAATAATCAGGAGGAAAATAATGCAGGGACTGGAAAGAGCTCTTGCCACAGATATGCTTGTGATACCAAGTCACATTAAAATGCCAAGCATTACATTATTCTCCTGACATCTGAAAATTGAAAATGAAGAAGATTTTATAGCTTATTCAATAAAACTCTGTTAAAGGGATAGTTCACCCAAAAATGAAGATTCTTTCATTATTCGCTCACCCTCAAGTTGTTCCAAACCTGTATGAGTTTCTTTCTTCTGTTGAACACAAAGGAAGATATTTTGAAGAATATGGGTAACCAAACAGTTGATGAGCCCCATTGACTTCCATAGGAATATTTATAATCAGAATAAACAATTCTGGCACCATAATGTCCATTTATATCACTGTAGGATGTTTACAGTTCCAAACAACATAGCAATTTTATATAGAGACTCATTAATAATAGGATGCCACATCTGATGAGAATTTAGCGTTTTATAATGTGTGATCATGACCGACTGATTATACATTATCTATCTTATCACCTATAATAAATAATTTTATCGGGCTTATAAAATATATAAATGGGCATTAATATATAATATAATATAATATAATATAATATAATGTAATGTAATGTAATGTAATATACAATAAACCGCCGACTTCTGTGAATAAGATACCATCTAAGAACAGATAGCAGTTAGTAAACAAGATGCATGTTTTATACTAAAATACTGCATGCAAATGCATTTTCTCTGTGTCAAATCAGCAAGAGATATACGGTCAAACCAAAAATTATTCAGACACTAGATATCATTTTTAATATTGTCTTTACTAGTGGGTGTAACACTTAAGTGTTTTTTTTTTTTCTTTGATTGCTGATGCAAACTTTTTACAACACAGACTGAACAAAATTAAACATTGATTGGTAATTGGTTGACCTAAATTGGTATTATCTAATTGTGTACTTAAATTTAACAGCTGACAGCTAATAGCTATTCAACCTAATTCATTTGTGAGACAGTCTAACAGAAGGATGACCAAAACCAGTGAAATATCAACTGATGTGAAAACTCTGAGTTCTTGTCATATTGTATCACCATCCTGAACTATAGCAAATAAACTGTGATAATGTGAGAAATGTTGAAGGTGTCTCAGAGAGAGAGAGAGAGATACTGAGAGACTGTAGTAAATGGCTCCAGATATAGACTCGAGCTGAGGGAGATAGAAAGATACGTGTGATGGGGGTGAGAGAGGAGGATTTGAGGCACAGAGGGGGCTCAGGGATGGGCCCTTTAAAAGAGCCTTTGATGAATGAAGCTGAGTGATTTCTGGGGACCAAGGTTGGCCCCTCCAGGGTAAAAGAGGTGCTGGGGCACAGTCACCTTGTAATCTGTTTCATATCTCCTCTTAGTTGTACTGCAAGTACACTACACAGGCTTTTCTCTTTCTCAAGGTCTCGGAGCAGTTCCGTAAGCCATGATATTCTCTCTCTCACTCTCGCTCTCTCTCCGACCCCATCTTTTCTTTGTCTTCTACCTTCCACTGAGAGAAGCAGCAAAGTCACACTGTAAAAAGAGAGCATCTGTCCTGTGTCATCTAAAATGAGCAAGGGATCAAAATCACAAAGATGCCTTGCATAAAAAGACAAAAGATGGCATTTTTACGGCATGTGTGATGATTTGCTCAAAAGGAAAGCATTATCTTGTCAAATAAAGTGTCGCAAGATATCATTCAAATGTCTTAAGGGATACTCATGTTTAAAAGAAGATAAATACATCAGCGCGTGAGGGCACATAAATATGCACTTTTATAAGAAGATACAACTTCTCGTTCTTTATCGCACATTAGCTCGACAGCTTTGTGCTTTCTATCAGACCCGAGTGATCTG
This sequence comes from Gila orcuttii, assembly GCA_026230005.1. Lineage (NCBI taxonomy): Eukaryota > Metazoa > Chordata > Actinopteri > Cypriniformes > Leuciscidae > Gila > Gila orcuttii. Next base: position 6,062,571 of record JAPDVR010000011.1, read on the forward strand.
TCCTTATTGATCTGTTTGGTCAGCTGATTGGTGTTATGTGAACAGTGACTATAGCGCTCCTGACCTCTGACCTGTTGGCCCCATGTCGATTTATCCTCTGTACTGCCTATTATTTTCAAGTTTCCCTCTTTAATCAATACAATGATGTTGATGTTGAAACACATCATAGAACAGTGCAATCTCCAGCACAATCCCCTTTCGTGTTAAGAAAGTGCATTATTTCTGATTTACCGCTGGAGGTCATGACCTCTGTGACACGACCGCCTCCGCAGAACTGACCCGTATGATCACAAAACCATTCTTTCTCCAATTTTCTTTGTTGTTTCCAGAGTGCACGGTATTTTAATCTTAAAATCAATGTGTTTTTGCATAATTTCCTCCTTGAGTCAGTCAGACTTCACACTTGGGGCATCTTAACTTCCATAAATAGGGTGAAATGCTTTATTGCATTTATTTAAGCAAATAAACATAGGCCGTCGATAGTACTACTGACATTTTGCTCTATGAATAATAAGCTGGCAAAAATTTGCGGTCTCGCAATTTGTAGTGCGTTATTGTGAACGAGTCCGTGCATTTGAGAGAGAGAGAGAGAGAGAGAGAGAGAGAGAGAGAGAGAGAGAGAGAGAGAGAGAGAGAGAGAGAGAGAGAGAGAGAGAGAGAGAGAAAGAATTTGCAGTCAAAGGTCTGGAGCCCAACTTCACTTCATTAATGCAAAACACCGCAATATGAGAGCAGATTTACATACTGTCGACCGAAAACCAAAACAACAATGATGAACTGCTATTTCCTCTTTGGATGGGCCGCTTTGATGCCTCTCTAAAGGAAGAAAGTGAGTCTTTTTGTGCCTGGAGGTGGGGTGATGAATACTCAATGAGCCAACAGGTGCCATGTACATGGTTTGAACTACTGAAAAAGGAAAAGTTGTGCTTTTAAGTGACGGCTCCTTTGATTTCTCGCTGCGACATGCCGCTCTGTTGACTATCCGCTATTGTGGTTCATTTCCTGGGACTGAGCAATCAGAGATTGATTGTTTTCTTGATTTCAACATCCCTAATGAGCAAATGAAATGAACAACTGTCTTCTCGGATATTAAGCCCATTCTTTTAAATACAGACACTGTTAAATGATTAGCTATATTACAAGTCTTTTTTTTTTTTTTTTCTAATTGCAATTTGCTTAGCAAGGAATGCAATGAATATCTGTTAGGCTGCTGTCATTGTTTGCAATCAGTTTTGCAATTTAGTTTTTAATGACATTTGCGTTCAATGCGTTTTCTTATTGTTTGAGGCGTTTAACTTAAAGAATCATTAGAGTTGTCAAATTTTTTTCTCCAGTGAATATTTCTCAGGGAGGGTTTATTCTTGGAAGTCAATTTCTTTATAGATGCAAACCTTGAAGTCTTGGCAACAAAATGACATTAAATTTAACTCACTTGCATGTGTAAAGGACAACATGCCCCTATGTAAGAACATAATGTCACAATGTATGGGGTCAGTTGTCACAACGAGAATTTGACAATTCAATTTAATTGACCAAATAAAGGAATTAATAAAGATTCATTGAGTTTTGCTATTGGTTGTCAGTCACCACTGCTCTTTTGGAAACTACACTGAGGTTGTGCTTCACTGCTGAAGTAGTTCAGCACCTTGGACAGCACCCATAACACCAGTGACGTGCGGTCTGGGTAGGCAAACTAGGCACTGCCTACCCTGCCAAAATTCAAAAATAAAAATGTTTATTAAATAATAAACTTGTATTTGTATTTTAACTGTTTATTCTTGTGATTTATATATGCAATATGGTTGTTATTCCAATTGTCTAGACGTTACGATGACAAATGTAGCAGTTATGCATAATCAAATAACAAACAAATGGTAGAATAAGCAGTGCTTTTACGGTCCATTCATTGCAGACGACAAGCGAAAAACCCATGTTGCGCATGCGCACTTCGATCCTGTATTCTTTAACATGTACGGCAAAAAGCACAACTCTGCTGTGCCTTTGGACGTAAATATGCTATGCCCGTACCCATTTACGTTACATATCAGACATGGACCAATTAAAATCGAGATATTTGCGTAGCTAACGTCATTACACCACAGCTAGCCTATGCCTAATCAAATTCAAAGTCAAAATGACAGCCCTGGCCGTGATCACAGAGTTAAGAAATTTTTTCAAGCTCGATTTTAATTCAAAATCTGAGTTAATAGCAAGAGGGAGGTCTACGCCAGCCTTAGATAGACTAGTGCAGCAACTGAAGGCCGTAAAGACGAGTTTTACAAAGTTGTGGTCGACGTCTTTACGAGGAAAGAGCGGCGGATGGATTTTATGTAGGCTACAAATAATCTACCAATTGGTGAGTCAAAAACTATTTTGGGCTTAATATTGAATTGATAAATGTGGTTGAATTAATGCAAGCCATTTGCCTTCATATTCAATTGAGCAGTGTGTGATTTTACTTTTGCTGACAGATATAATTGGCCGCTGTGCAAAAATTAAGGATTAAGAATGGTTGTATTGATGCTGGAGTGGACATTAACTACCGGTGTGTGCCTGTGCCGCGCTTGCGTGTGTGTGTGCGAGAGAGAGAGAGAGAGAGAGAGAGAGAGAGAGAGAGAGAGAGAGAGAGAGAGAGAGAGAGAGAGAGTGAGTACACGGTATACATTCTGATTTGTACATTTCTTGTTATGCTGTGTTTGTGCGTAACGTTTACTGTTATTACGTATTATTAGCCTAAACAATAAATCAGGTAATCTGGCTTTCATAACTCAGTGCCTAGCCTCTTTAAGACATCACCGCACGTCCCTGCATAACACACTACATAAAGAGTTCAGCACCCGGAACAACACGTTTGCAATGCTGGACCCAGAACTGTGACAAGACTGCAGTTCCACATCCCTCACACAGCCCAGTCAGATGAGGTTTCCTCTACCGGATTAATAATTGAAATATGGCATATATTCTAGTTAAGGTCTAATTAGTTTTCTCTGGCCAATTAGCAAATATACATTAGCAAATATATATATATATATATATATATATATATATATATATATATATATATATATATATATATATATATATATATTGTCACGTGTGGGTTTGTCTTGTCATGTTTAGTGGTTCCCTGTCTGTCTATTAGTCTTCCCAGGTGTTTTCCGTTAACCACGCCCCCTTGTTATCCTGTTTAGATCGTTTGCCCCTGTATTTAAGCCTTGTGTTTCAGTCCAGTCTTTGTGAGTTCTTGTATTGGTTGTATTGATGTAATGCTGTATGCACGCTGTCCTGTTCCTGAGTCTAGAGACCAAGTCTGTTTAAGTTTCTAGTTTATTTCAATAAAACATTGCTGCACGTGGATCCTGCGTTTGCCTCTGCTTCAGCTGCTTCACAACAGAAGAACTCACCGCACCGAGATCCAGCAGCAGCCATGCCAACCCTGTGCCCAGACACCCGAATTATGTGTCTCCGTCAAGGAGGTCGACCAATTGAGGCTTATGTGATGGACTTTCTGAAGGATGCTCATCTGACTTGCATGGACGAGGTATGCTTGATGATATTTTTTCGCGGAGGACTGTCTGAGCCACTCAGCTACCTTATGCCATTGCATGACCCTAGCTGGACTCTTGAGTTTTATATTAACTTGGCCCTGCAACTGAGTGGCTCAGCTTTTACTGTGGGTTTGGTGGACAAGGCTGAGGATCTTCACGCCATACCTGCCCAGTCTGAGCTTCTTCACGACATGCCTGAGCTTATTCCCGCCGAGACTCTCCTGCTTGGGTCTCGTCCCCCAGGGCCTTCACCGCTGAGTCCGGTGGTCCCGAGTCCGGTGGTCCCGAAACGGAGGAGGAGAAGGAAGACTTCCTCCGTGACTGTCCCGGTGGTCCCGAGTCCGGTGCTTCACGTCAGCCACGTCCAGCCAGAGCTTCACGTCAGCCACGTCCAGCCAGAGCTTCACGTCAGCCACGTCCAGCCAGAGCTTCACGTCAGCCACGTCCAGCCAGAGCTTCACGTCAGCCACGTCCAGCCAGAGCTTCACGTCAGCCACGTCCAGCCAGAGCCAGTCTTCGAGCAAGAGCCAGAGCCAGTCTTCGAGCAAGAGCCAGAGCCAGTCTTCGAGCAAGAGCCAGAGCCAGTCTTCGAGCAAGAGCCAGAGCCAGTCTTCGAGCAAGAGCCAGAGCCAGTCGCCTGCTCACCGGAACCGGAGCCAATCACCTACCCGCCAGAGACTGAGCACACCACACGTGAGTCCACACGAGAGAACACAGCGCTGATTGTGATGTTTGCGGCGATTCTGTATGTGTGGGCTACACACACATCAGCTCTGGCCCATGAGTCCAGCTCCGAGTCCCATGAGGTGCTGTCCCCGTCCAGCTCCGAGTCCCATGATGTGCTGTCCCCGTCCAGTTCCGAGTCCCATGATGTGCTGTCCCCGTCCAGTTCCGAGTCCCATGATGTGCTGGCCCCGTCCAGTTCCGAGTCCCATGATGTGCTGGTCCCGTCCAGTTCCGAGTCCCATGATGTGCTGGTCCCGTCCAGTTCCGAGTCCCATGATGTGCTGGTCCCGTCCAGTTCCGAGTCCCATGATGTGCTGACCCCGTCCAGTTCCGAGTCCCATGATGTGCTGGTCCCGTCCAGTCCTGCGCCAGAGCCCGCTGATCCTGCGCCAGAGCCCGCTGATCCTGCGCCAGAGCCCGCTGATCCTGCGCCAGAGCCCGCTGATCCTGCGCCAGAGCCCGCTGATCCTGCGCCAGAGCGCGCTGATCCTGCGCCAGAGCGCGCTGATCCTGCGCCAGAGCGCGCTGATCCTGCGCCAGAGCGCGCTGATCCTGCGCCAGAGCGCGCTGATCCTGCGCCAGAGCGCGCTGATCCTGCGCCAGAGCGCGCTGATCCTGCGCCAGAGCGCGCTGATCCTGCGCCAGAGCGCGCTGATCCTGCGCCAGAGCCCGCTGATCCTGCGCCAGAGCCCGCTGATCCTGCGCCGCCACGGTCGTCTACAGGGCTTCAACACCCTGGCCCTCGCCTCGTCCTGCTCCGCCCTGGCCTGCTCCGCCCTGGCCTGCTCCAGGCTACGACCCCGTAGCTACCCCCAAGAAATTTTTTGGGGGGGGCAGTAGGCCACCACCATGGTCTTCTCCGCCCGAGGGTCCGAGAGCTCCGCCCGAGGGTCCGACAGCTCCGCCCTGGCCGCCCGAGGGTCCGACAGCTCCGCCCTGGCCGCCCGAGGGTCCGACAGCTCCGCCCTGGCCGCCCGAGGGTCCGACAGCTCCGCCCTGGCCGCCCGAGGGTCCGACAGCTCCGCCCTGTACGCCAGAGGGTCCGACAGCTCCGCCCTGGCCACGCCCACAGTCTGCTCCGCCGTGGTCACGCCCACAGCCTGCTCCGCCCTGGTCATGCCCACAGCCTGCTCCGCCCTGGTCATGCCCACAGCCTGCTCCGCCCTGGTCACGCCCACAGCCTGCTCCGCCGTGGTCACGCCCACAGCCTGCTCCGCCCTGGTCACGCCCTCAGCCTGCTCCGCCGTGGCCAAGCCCTCAGCCTATTCCGCCATGGACACGCCCACAGCCTGCTCCGCCCTGGTCACGCCCACAGCCTGCTCCGCCCTGGTCACGCCCTCAGCCTGCTCCGCCGTGGCCACGCCCTCAGCCTGTTCCGCCATGGACACGCCCACAGCCTGCTCCGCCGTGGCCACGCCCTCAGCCTGCTCCACCCTGGCCGCCTGCACGTCCAGCTCCGCCCACGTTCCATGGCACAGGTCCGCCCACGTTCCATGGCCCATGCCCGTCATTGCAAGGCCTCGGTCCCGTTCCCTGCGCGGACCTGGCCCTCCATCCCGCCCCCAAGTCCGCCTCCGCTTCTCCGCCCCCCTGAACCTTTTGGTGTTTTATGGGCGTCAGGAGCCGCCCATAGGGAGGGGGCTATGTCACGGTGTGGGTTTGTCTTGTCATGTTTAGTGGTTCCCTTTCTGTCTATTAGTATTCCCAGGTGTTTTCCGTTAACCACGCCCCCTTGTTATCCTGTTTAGATCGTTTGCCCCTGTATTTAAGCCTTGTGTTTCAGTCCAGTCTTTGTGAGTTCTTGTATTGGTTGTATTGATGTAATGCTGTATGCACGCTGTCCTGTTCCTGAGTCTAGAGACCAAGTCTGTTTAAGTTTCTAGTTTATTTCAATAAAACATTGCTGCACGTGGATCCTGTGTTTGCCTCTGCTTCAGCTGCTTCACAACATATATATATATATATATATATATATATATGTATGTGTGTATTTATATATATTTAGAGATGTACATGTAATAATAACAATCAACATACTCATAAACATTATTATTAAAACAATAATAGTAATAATGATATTACTATTATAATGCTTATTATTATTATCATCATTAAAATAATAATTATTTAAATATATTTATGATCAAATTAATTTAACAACAAATTATTGCTGAATATTTTAAAATATTCTTTATTGTGCAGTCATTGATGGAGGTGGGTTGTTGGTGTACATCATCAGTAGAGGCTAGTATAAAGTTGTATAATAGAAACTCATATCACTAACACCGATATCATGCTCTGCTGGCATTTTCCAAAAGTGTCGTTCAAGACCTCTCCTCTCCTAAGTCCACGTTAAAGCAGCTCTATATATTACAGTAGTAACAGTCACATAATCTCTCTGAGACTCCACTCCTTCTTTCTGCTTGGTCAAGCACTAGCAGCTGCGTTGAGGGGTTGCAAAGGTCTGGATCAGTCAGCCTCTCTGGCAATGCGATATTCACGGTTGCCGTTAAACCACAGAGAGGATTGTGGGTGTAAAGTTTAGTCAGCAGGATTTAACTCTTGCGTAAAACACGACAGACGTGCATTCCTGTCAAAAAGACATGATACTTCTCACATTAGAAGGTTTTGAAGTTAACATTTAAGGATTTACCGTTCAGTCTAGCAATATTTTTATTTTCAACATCTAAGTCTACATAATAATAATAATAATAATAATAATAATAATAATAATAATAATACTTAGAATCATAATGATTTCCTTGGGCTTGTCCATGTTTTATTTGTCTTTTTTTATATTTTTTTATAGTTCTTTATATTAAGTGGCTTTAAGTACTATGTACTTACTTCAAAAAATAAGTACAATGTACTTATTGTGTTGATGTTGTATTGTAAACCACTTGTGCTGCTATTGAGGTTTGATACGGGTAAGGTTAGGGTCAGGTGTGGTGGTATGGGTCGGTTTAAGGGTGGGTTAAGGTGTAAGGGAAGGGTCAACAGTGTAATTACAAATGTAATTACATATATTAATTACAGCTGTAATTACATGCTGGTTTTTTTAACATATAAGTACAAAGTAAAAACATGTATGTACACAATAAGTCCATTGTATCAAAATATTAATTTCAATGTAAGTACATAGTACTTAAAGCCACTTAATATAAAGTGGGACCTTTTTTTTTAAATAAATACAACTTTTTGCAAGGTCACTATATTATAGGGTTATTTTTTTGGCATAATTACTATAAAATTATAAAATTTACATTTTCCAAATACTCTAAGAAATGGTCCCATTCACTTCCATTTTAAGTACAGCAACGAGAGTTGTCATGACAGAAATATAGTTGTGGTAACAGTACAGTATGTGCTCTCTCTCTCTGTCTCTCTCTCTCTCTTTCTCTCTCTTTCTTTCTTTCTTTCTCTCTTTCTCTTTCTCTCTCTCTCTCTCTCTCTCTCTCTCTCTTTCTCTCTCTTTCTTTCTTTCTCTCTCTCTCTCTCTCTCTCTCTCTCTCTCTCTCTCTCTCTCTCTCTCTCTCTCTCTCTCTCTCTCTCTCTCTCTCTCTCTCTCTCTCTCTCTCTCCTAAATACAGAAAACATATACAGTATTTAGATTTTTGCATGAAAATGGTCAATGTGAAAAAGATTCATAGTTCACATTCTCTATATAAAACATGCTTCCCCACAAATAACTCTGAAAACTAATGAGATTTGATCAAAGGTGGTAGTTGCCCAGACAAATTGAAAAGCACTGAATTAGACTGTCAACAATACAAGCACTTTACAAACTGACACTTTTGTGAAAAGCAGAAGCGGTTTTCATCAGCTTGGGATAAAAGCTTAGTGTGTTTACTGGTCCAAATTTACCTTTCCATGCTCTTCAGACTCACAAACAAAAGCCTTGCCTTGTAATATTAATGTCCGACATGTCTGGTTTTGCGCCGGAGGTTTTGTTGAAGTGATATCCTTTAATCTTCTCCACAATAGCACTTAAAAAAAATGCTGCTAATTTGCAAATGGGATTAAAAATGTGTGGATAAATAATGTATTACAAACACCCGTGTGCCTCCGAACTGCCGGTGAATACTAAACACACGGGTGTGTTTTTATTTATTTCGGCACTTTGGTCTCGCACACCTTCAAAGCGAAGCTTGTTTGTCTTTCATTAGTGTCGAAGCACAGGCAATGCTCCAAACCCGCGGCAGAAACTCAATATTCTGTCTTCTCACCTTAGAATGACACAACGGCCTGTGGTTTTGCTTGCAAACAGGAGGCCGTTCTACTGAGAGATCATATAAACTGTGTTTCTGTTCACTCAGGCCCAGAGCCTTTGTAGTCCCAGACATCCCACTCTCGTCCTAGTCCCAGATGAGCATTTCGTCTGTAGTTGGGTTAATAAGGTTATAATCTCACCATTAAAGCACATCATTTTTGTCTCTCATGGCACTCTTTGCAGGGTAATCCTGTTAAAGTTGAACTCATTTATGTCAGACCATAAAAATCAGATGGATGTGTCCTTCACTTTGACGCAGTCCGCTCTATTTGGGTGAAACTAAAGGAATAGAGACAGGAAAAGAGAGGCCCTCTGGGGCAGGCAAAAGTTACACTTCAAAGTTTGGTAGAAAAGTAACAGAGAAACCTCAAAGTTCACTGAGGGGGACACAACAGAACACTGCAGATATTATTAGAAGTGCATATGGCTGGGAAGTATTATCGTTGATGTCTGGGAAAAATCCATTATTATTATTATTATTAGCAATAAAAAAAAAAAAAAAAAGTGCAAGCAAAAAATTGTGATGGTATAATGTGCAAATGTCATGAATGAATGCATTAATTTTTTAATCCAAGCGCACACTATTAAAAACAGTAAATAGAAGTTCACATACTGTGCAAAGTTTTAAATGCCAAGTTTTCAATTACAGTAATTAGCAAGTCACTCTGGGGTAAAATCACAAAAACAAAAAAATAAAATGATTTGTTATTGGAAAAGCCAAAAAATATTGGTTATTGGTCTCTAATACCAGCCATATCTGTACATTCCAGTTAATTATAGTTACAACTGTAATGGGAGACTTCCAGACTCATTCCTATTCAAATATGTTTTCAAACTTAAAGTGCTCACTATACACAGTGTCGCCACTGAAATATATCAATGAAATATAAACCCTTTTGCTTATGAACAATCTTGAACGGATGTACAAGATTTGTACAGACACAGAAACTGAAATTAAATCGAGATGGACAAATAAAATGAAGCCATTTGCATTTTATGTGGCTGAATTTAATTATCAAATCTCATTAAGTATGAAAAATGTATGTGTGCTGAGACCACACCTACGTATGAATACCTATGAATATTAATGAGATCACACAGTAATGTCACTTAATTTTTAAAGAGCCAAAAACCTGCTGTTTAAATCGCTGCCATTTTAGATAATGCGTTAAAGTGTCTACCAATAAATCCCAAGAGATCACAAATGATAGATCGTTTACAATGTTGAATCATAAATAAATATGCATTTTTTTGTGAATCTGTTTGCCTTTGGTAATAAGAGCAGCTCTTAATTTTGTAACATGGATTCTAACACAACTGTTTATCTATCTGTTCCCAAAACACTCATTTGAGAGGAGAGGTCTCCATAAGAGCACATGTAACTTACAATGGTTAATAAAAGTAGCAGAAGGGGGGGGGCATTTCTAACAATCTTCAATTGTTCTAATTGGCATCATTAATTTTCTCTATGGGCCTCAAGATAATTACACGACATTAGTGTCATGTATAATGCATGAGCAATTTTCACCCCCCACATTCTACGGCCCAGTGTTGGTGTGTGTTATATTTTGATATTCATCTTGAAAACAGCATGTGTTTAAATTCATAGTGAGCATGCATGCATGCATTTGGTCTGATATGGAGTGCAGTTCATTATAATATATTCACGGTCATCAAATTGTCTCAGCATATTGGTGATATCTACTACTCAATAGCAAATGACAGAGTTTTATGGGATATTGATATGATGTTGCTTTGGTTTTCAGGCTTGACAGTTATGCAAACACTGATTGCTGTGCTAAACAATATACAGTATTGGTTATACAATAACAAACTGTCTTACATGACACTATCTAAAATTGGGGCAGACTGAGGTGTGTTAATTGAAATATATCTTCACTGAACATACAGTATCATAACAATGGCCATGTACAGTCAGCTGTTCATTTTCACAATATAAACCCTGACTCTGGACAAATTAACTTATATTCTTACCTTATTCATTTGAAATTGTATAATTTTATAAAAAAAAATTACAAACAAAGAAGAGTTGTTAACAATAAAATCTCATAAAAGATTTGTTTTCTAAGATGTGTCTGTAGCATTTCGAAAGATTACACAACATAAACTAAAATTAATTCAAACTAAATAATTTTATTTAAACACTGCAATACCAATGATGTAAATCAAATTGAGTAAAAAAAAAAAAAAAATCAAGACATCAAACTGTAAAAAAAAAAAAAAAAAAAAAACAACAACTTCGCTTTCTTAAATTCACCATCACTGCGTCTGAAATCACATACTGTCTGAGTAGGTTCTACATTTGAATTTGAACTTCACGACAATTAAAAAAAATGTATGTTCTATATATTATGGATATGGGTAGTATGAATGAAATTAGGCTGCACTACATCCGTCATGTGTCATTATCATGTGACCTTCCAGTGTCAGTAACATCGCTTCACTGCCATTTATAAATCCTCTCCTGTGGCCATATACGATAGTAAAGTGTCCATCGTATGCACAATTTTGTTTAGCTTGTTTGCACACTTACTGTATTAGACCTTGCATGCCTGATGCCTAATAAATAAAACGAGTAAAAATAAATAAATAATTGCAAATGTCATAGAAATCGTATACCAGAAAAGGAGATCGGGAAGGCATATATATATATATATATATATATATATATATATATATATATATATATATATTAGTAAAATGTTAGGTTATAAAAAGGATACCTTGCATGTGAGGTTTCTGCACAGACCACAACTTTGTCAAAACGATCCCCATTCACACAGACCACGAAAATGACTAAAAACACTGTATTTTGCATGCCAGGCCAGTTGGCAATGTCACTTTGTGAAGAAAGACTACACGCCTATAGACTAAACACGTAATATGCATGTGCATGATGTCACCGTTTTCACAAATTCCCATTTTTGTAGTTTACATGGAGACGATAACGGTATAGTTTTCGAAACTTGCTCTTTGAACCCTGTTTTTTAAAATTTTGCGTTTTCAGGCCCCCAAAATGGTATTGCCGAGTAAATGAATGGGCAAAATGCATAGGAAATTTTCTGTTTTTAGTTGAAAATGGTTGCGTGTAAACGGGGTACAGTAGAGTGCAGGTATCCATAAACAATTAGAGAAAGCATGCCACAAAACTGTCACTCTGTACGACACCATACATTTCTATGGTCATTGTTCTCAGTTTGCAATGCACACAGTGTGTTTATGAGTATAGTCCATACATATTTTATACTTTACTAAATTGGCTACATGATTGCTGACCAGCAGCAATACAGAAATCCATTGTCAAAAAGAAAGGCCATATTTTAAAAGAAAGAAATAATGATTTAAGGGAAAAGATGAAACATCCACACCATTACACAATAACCAGCTCAATATTGTCCACCTTCTCCTTCATGGTGTCATACCCACCATTTCTTCAATCACCCTGCAATAATCGTTCATAATACAAATATTGCCATCAGAAAGCCAATTGCATTCATTAAGGGTTACACTTTATTTTGATGGTCCCATTTAGACATTCTGACTATAAGTAATGTTGCACTTACATGTCAACTAACTCTCATTAGGGTATTAGTTGAGTATTAGTAAACTGTTAGAGGAAGGGTTAAGGTTAGTAGAATAAGGGGTTAAGATTAAATTACATGTACTTGCAAAGTTACTTATAGTCAGTAGAATGTCTGTTTCTGGGAGCATCACAGTAAAGTGTTAGATATAAAGAAGACTGTCAACTAATACTCTGACTGCTAGTTGACATGTAGGTTCAAAGTAACTTATAGTCAACATAATGTATAAAATGGACCCCCAATATAAAGTGTTACCTACTTGTGCAATTTAAGATGATCATAAATGTAATTATCCATATTGTGAGGTGGTCAATGTGAATGAGAGATTTCACCCATTCAGTATTATTGCATTTGTGAGTGTGCATGTGTGTGTGTGAGTGTAGGGAAACGGGTGGAATCGGAGGTGTCTTGGAGGTGCTTGTTCTTTGCGTCGTGTACTGTGGTTGTGAACGTGTTCTTCCCTGTTCCATATGTAGCAGCTGACCTCTATTAGCTCCTTGCCCACTTAGGTGCTGTAAACCTGATTGAGTTTGTCGACTGAGGCCAGAGTATTAATTTGAGGGAAACACACATCGACACACGCTCATTTCCACCTTGCATACACAAGCGCGCAAGCCCAGACACACACGTTCGACACAACACCCACAGAGCGTGAATTGCACTTCATAATTCATAAACTTCAAAAACAAGGCGGAAGTCAAGCAAAACAGAGGGTAAACGTTTCTTCATGTTTGCTGATGCCAGCTTGGAGCTTTTGATTAGTGTGGGTGGGTTAAAGATAGGTTCTTGAAAGGATAATTTAACACGCTAAATATGGCAATCAGTCTCTCTCTTAATCAACGGCTCTTAATTGTTAATGACATTACAAGATGGCTAATATACCACGTTAATATTGCGCGTTCATATTTGACATTGAATCCCTTTCTTTGAGGGGAAAAAAGCCAGTCGTTTGGCTCGACAAAAGAACGCTAATCATAGAGAAACGAGATAAAGTAAGACACGTTGTGCCTGGTTAGCTCAGTGCTAGCGCGTGCAATGATATCCAACATCAAGATGAGGGCAAAATACCCTTGTAATCAGATGGAAAGACTTCACCCCATTACCATGTAAAAAGCAAATTAAGGCTCTAATGAACATAAGCAGAGAGAGCAGACAGCAGCTAATTAGTTATAGACCAAAAATAGAGAAAGATCAAAGAGACATTCATGCGTCCATCTTATCTCACTGCTTGAAAAAACTCAATGAACTACATTTAAAAAGCGCACAAAGTCAGCTGGGAGTTTACTTGCTTGTTTTCAACTATAGAGAGGGTAAATAGAGTCTAAATAAGTTGCTGGACTCTACTTTAAATAAGTAATTTTAATATCACATATAACTTTAAAATACTTTTAATGCAGTGGTTCCTGCATGCCATGGGCGAAAAATGTGCTGCAAGCCTGTTCTGATTGTGTCACCAGCAGGAGTGGAAATGCTATTAATAAGATTCAATTCAAACTAATATAATTGTGCATTTAGAATAGAAAAAGAAAAAAAAAACACTTTATTCCGTTGGTCTATCTTTGCAACTACATGTCAACTAACTCTCATTAGAGTATTAGGTTAGGTTTAGGTGTTAGTAGAAAAGTTGACATTAAGTTGCATGGTTACTATAATATCTGGGATAATCAAAATAAAGTGTTTAGCAGATATCAAACAAACATTCTACTAATACTCTAATGAGAGTTAGTTGACATGTTGTTGCATTGTTATTTGAAGTGGATCATCGAAATAAAGTGTTACCCCTAACTTGAGTAACCATAGTAAGTACATGTAGTTATTTACTATTATTCAGTACTTAAAATTAAAATGTATAATTAGAATGTAACAGGGACACATTGAAATAAAGTGTAACCAAAATATGTCCCAGATATGTCTTTTTTATTTCCTAATGGATCAAACTGTCATCTCTGTAATCTCCAAATGCTGTCATTCCTTATCCAGGAAAGCATAATAAGATTGATAGAATATTATACTGTACGAGCTCTCAAAGGTTATTTCGGAAATGTATCTTTATTGTATCCAAGACTTTAAGGCATGTGTCTATAAAGAAAAAGAAAAAAAAACACTCTTATATAAATGAATAAAAATATTCATTGCACTCTTAAAAAAAAAAAAAAGAAAAGAAAAAGGTTAGGGGTTTTCTCAGCGATGCACATAAATAAAAATAAAAAATAAAAAAAATAAAACATTTTATTAATGTAAATAACTTTCTCCACTATAAAGAACATTTTGTGTAATGGAAAGATTCTGTGGATTCAAAGGTTTTTCATGGAACCATCGATGCCATTGAAGAACCTGTGGACTAAAAAGTGTGACAACTTGCCCCTAGAAAATTAATTATGGGTTTAATTTCCAGCAAAATTAAATACTGTATGTTATGAAATGTACCACTGCAGTGATACAAAGTCATAAAGTTATTTGATATTGTGATTATACCAACCTCCTCTACAACCTCTAAAGACTTTCTCTTTTTTAATCCTGCTTCCCTGTTTCACAATCAAAACAGATTATTAATTTACTCAAGTGTTGTTACAGCTCTATATGGAAGAGTGCTTGGGGTGTTTCACTCTGATTGTTTCTCAATAGAAAAAAAAAATGCATTTGAAAGATAAAATGTAAGCAGGGAGGATTTGAAAGTGCGAATTTTTATAATTAATCCTCCTTCTATTTCTCTGAATGGGGGAGTTTAAATCACCCTTTTATTGCAGTTTCTTCCTACAGGCAGTTTCGAATAGACACACATTAATTTGTCTAAGAGAACACTCTCATTTTAGGCCAGTCTCTATTGGTTCAGTAGAGAAAAGGTGCTTAATTCAGTCAGTGCATTAAAATTATATCCATCCTGTTGCTGAGATAAAGCTGGCTCTTCCCCATTGCAGACACAAACAGCTTGGCTCAAGTGCTGAGTTTGTATTGTGGCAAATGTGGAGTCATTATGAAGAGAGGGAGAGACTAAACTTAAAACAAATATTATCAGAGACGAGAAAATGAGACTCCTGCCAAAGTGCCGTTGCCTTAGGGAGAGCGGCTTGCCTTTATTCAGCGGGAATAGAGTGCTACCATGTCGCTTCACACTCCACAGCACATATTGCTGGAGCCTGGAAGCTCATCCAAAAAATATCTGCACAGTAATCAAGACGAGCACTTACGCCTCTAAAGATGTCTCAATTTATTTATTTATTTCATTTTATTTGTTTATCTCTTTCTCCCATGGGGAAGACGTTGATTTGATGCATATGCAGTTTTCCTAAAGTTGCCTTGTAAACATCTCACAGTTGGTAGTTGGACATTTTGCTGGAGCGAAAGTTGGCACAGTCAACTGAAAGTACTAAAATATGTTTTAGGCTCTTTGAAAGTATTCTGGCTTATTGGTTGGCTTATCTGGGCCTTAAAAACACAAAGACTGGATGTCTGAGGTTATGTAGGCTGTTTTGCCATCACCATTCTGCCAATTAACCTGTGCTAATTATCCCATGCAAGCCATCATCTCATGTCAAACCCTTACTAATTTGTATGAGTTATCGTCATTAAAAACTAAGATACTGTACAAGTTGCTTTATACAAAAACACATGACCTTTTTCTCACTCTGACACAAATGAACACCATTTACTTAATTTAAAAAAGGAGACTTTTAACTTTGTAAAGACATTACTTTCATGTGTGGGTGGCAAGTATTGGCTAAGTTACAGATCATTTTCTGTCGCGTTTCAGAATGAACTTCACATTGAGAGAGAAGACAGAACGTGCATCGATAGCCGACGTCAGAGGGTTAAATTGGCACAATACAGTAATTAGCTTATTACCCAAAACTTTGATTTAAGAAAGGGACATTTGCCAATAATTTAAATAAAACGCAGTTCCAAATGTATTTACACAACACACATTACAAATGAATGTCAACCTGTATTATACCTGCCCTCTCCTTGTCATTCAGCTCAATCAAAAAGTTAGTTTTGGACCATATCGTAAAAAATTTTGTGATCATTTACTCACTCTTATGACCAAACCCTAGATATTTTTGCTATTATTTTGTTATATGTGAATGGGAACTGATAGACAGAAACAATAAAAAAGTTACATACAATTTGCATGCCAAGGTCTCTGAATAGCATTCAAATCTTCAAATCTTTTAAAATCTGGTATGTGAACAACTGAACAAATGAAATTATTGATCTAATGCATCTTATCTTTATGTATCTAATCTTCAAATAAATAAAGTTAAAAAATAAATAATTCAAATATTGTGCATCTTATTTTTTACATGCATTCATTTGGAAAAAAACACCCCCACCTTCCCCAGCTCCACCTGTATAAATCTGCTACAGGGGGTTAAATCATGTATGTTACATGTTCAGCAACAGCCAGTGTCTTACATGCTCACAGTAATGTCTGTGAATTTATTAAGAAGCAGCATAGCAGATCTATTCCGCCAAAACCAAATACATTATCATTGCCATTTCCATTACCATGCCTATCTCTATTACCATGCCAATCTCACGAATATAGTTGTGGTAACTGTACAGTATGTGCTCTCTCTCTCTCTCTCTCTCTCTCTCTCTCTCTCTCTCTCTCTCTCTCTCTCTCTCTCTCTCTCTCTCTCTCTCTCTCCTCTCTCTCTCTCTCTCTCTCTCTCTCTCTCTCTCTCTCTCTCTCTCTCTCTCTCTCTCTCTCTCTCTCTCTCTCTCTCTTCAAAAAAAGAAAGAAAGAAAATAAAGCGTACGCTGTACAAATTGGAGAGATGACTAACTCTAGCCCACGTGAGAATACTGTGGGGGAGAAGCCTTTTAATTGGGTTCCTGTTTCATTGTGTTGATACATTCGTTAGCAAGCCAGATTTCCGTGTTTTCCTTTTGTTTCTGCTCTTAACGGTTAGTTTCCTTTAACAGTTACATTTTACTTTTGAAGGTTTTTTTTTTGTTAAAGGCAAGATTTGATCACATGTTAACCTCAGTACTGAGTTGTCTGGTAGTATATCATGTCTTTTAAGGCCTTTTCTACCTAACAAGGTCAAGGCAATGTAGATTTTGCAGATGTGACTGGAGAGACTGGAGTAGCTGAAAACTAGCCATGGTAAACCGATTTTGTTCAGAGATTTAGTTGATTGCTAATGCCTTTAAGACCGCAGGGCGGCCGAAGTGCACTCTTCCAATGACCTGTATTGATTTCTGCCTGCTTTGGACTTAAGCTGACATTACCCTGTTAATGTAAATGATTTGGAAGTATTCTATGGTACAGTGGACATCTTAAAAGTAATTTTCTAGTTTTCACATAGATTAGAAGTCCAATACTTAATTCATGGCACCGAAATTGGACGAATCCAAAAAATGGTGCAAACAGATGCACAGATAACATTAAATATGTGAGAAATTTTAGCTTTTGAAGTCTGAGAAAGAACATTTCAGAAGGATTTCAAATTGATTTTAGCCGCACACTAAACCAGTTAAACCTGTTAGAAGTCAGCTCTTAGTCTTATCCAGATGGTCAACAGGGCAACTTTTCCACAATGTTGCCTGGCAACAACACTGGAGGGAGGCAAAAAGAATGAAGCAAAAGATAAATTGTTTATATATTAAGCTTTAGAAGTAAATCTCAGGGTTGCATAAGTTAGCTGCCCAGATTGTCATAGTATTTCTTATTTCTCCTGCTGTTACCTGGCAACACTGGGTTTTTTAGTAGTTTTAAAGTATTTGTTCACTCAAAAGCAAAATTCTGCCATAATTTACTCACCTTCATGTTGTTGTTTAACAGAAAAGGGAATGTTTGAGAATCTGTTTGATATAGTTGCTGGGCGATGAATGGAGCACCATTAAAGTAGTTTTCTTTTCTGAAGCTGTACAATTGCTTAGTGATATAGTGAATAAAAGACTGACATTGAATTTGTTATTTTCTATAAAAAAAAAAATAAAAAAAATCTCAGCTTTTGACATCAAAGATGATAGGTTCTCACATGCCTAGTGACCATTGTGAAACAACATGCTTGAATGTGAAACATAATCTGTGATATTTGGATCTTTTTGGAGCTTGGCCCTAAAACATCACTTGTCACTTCCACTGTTTGGACCCTTTTTTCTGTGGAAGAAAGAAAGTCATACAGTTTTCAAATGACAAAAATCTATTTTTGGCTAAACTGTACCTTTAAATTGTAAAGAAATTGTATATGAGCATGTTGTGCTCGTCATGTGATTTGAAACAAAGATATTTTCAAATTTCACACGAGAATACATATATTACTCTGCCCTTTAAAGCTTCTGATTTCAGAATGTTTTATTTATTTATTTTCATTGGAGATTACAGTGCCCTAATGCCCTACTGCTTTAAAAATATTTTCCAGGCTACTTTGTTTCCCGTTTATTCCCTGACCTCAGCAAACTTCCAATCCCGTCTTTCAGCACATAAAGTCAGCGATCGTTTTCTCTGCCGAGTTGTGGGTCGAGGAACACAGATTCTCAGTGTCATACATGTTTTCTTCTCTGAGTCTTAGTTCACCATCTTCTGGTACACAGCAAGTTTTTGTTTTGTTTGCTCTGCATCGTGGATTTGAAACTCAGGAGTCATGATATTAGTAATGGAAAAGTGTGGTTTACCCTTCGCTCCAGCAGTGCCACAGGGACAAAAACAGCTCTGGCACAAAGAACACAAGGGCACAGAAAGTATTAAGAAGTACTAGTCTGCAGAAATATGCCAGGTTTTGTGTTATTTGGATACTGTTCTTTGTCATGGAACTGCATGAATGAGTGTATGTGTTCTGAATGGAACTCTATTATTCCGAATATTTTGCAGTTTGTACACTGTATAAGGCACACTATTATTTAACAATAGAAAGTGCATTATGCAACATGTCAAACAGTGGTTATTATTGTTGTCACATGATCTTATTATTTATAGTTCAGCCAGCCAGTGTCATCAAATTATTATATTTCATTTTAGTCCAGTTTTCTATTTAAAAATGTCAGTCCAATCAAATAGTGCAGTGGTTCTCAAACTAATTCACTCCAATGCCATTGTCAAAAACACCTTTAAATAACTAATTCTGTTGTTGTTTTTTTTTTTTTTTTGCAGAAGCAATATATCAAATTAAACATATAAAATAATAAATAATTTACAAAGTTTCAGTAACTGAATGCTCTTCACATTTTTATTACAATGAATTCCTATGATTTTTCTAGTCATTTGTGATTTATATATATATATATATATATATATGTTTTAATTGCAAATAGCAATTTATACCTTGTAAAATATTTTAGACTAAGATTTATATTCATTATAAGAATTTCCATGACCTTTTAAGATTATCTATGCACGCACGCACGCACACATGCACAAACACACACACACACACACACACACACACACACACACACACACACACACACACACACACACACACACACACACACACACACACACACACACACACACACACACACACACACACACAAACGCATACACACACACACACACACACACACACACACACACACACCGGCTGGTAAAAAAAAAAAAAAAAAAAAAGGCTCCCTATGTGAGTCCCGGCCCCCTGGTTGAGAACCACTGAAATCACGAATGAAATGTTTAAAATTCTGACTGATACTTCCAGGTTATTTTTTACACCAGACATGGAAGGTCATGTCATGTGCATTGAATTGTGGGAAACACTATTGTGCTCAGTGCCTATGTTTGAAACAGTATATTACCATACCAATCTTTCTATTTCTGGAGTACATATATGTACAGTATGTGCACAGACATGTTAGAGTATGCACATTTCCTGTATGAATACTGTAGAACATTGCCTCTCAATCCTGTCCTATATATACTTGATTGTAAAGACATCTTTTAGAAATTCCATAACTGGATGCCACACTGAATTTAATGTGCAACAGAAGGTCATGTGACATTGTAACATACTACATTTATAATGATACAACCAAGTACTGTACACAGGGAGACCCTCAGTAAAATGCAACATACATGTGCAATACCCTACAGGTCACATCTGCAATTACTTTCTCATGTCCCGAGACATTAAAATTGCCGGAAAACTTGTTTAGAATAAAGTACCAAGTTGGTACCAAGTCTCGTCAACATGCGATTAAAGGCAGTTGAGGAACGACCTCCGCTATTGTTGCTGAAGGTCTATGCAGTGAAAAGAAATCTGCTTCATCAACCTTTCACAAGGTTAAAGGCTTCCACAAAAGACCCCCCCCCACCCCCACATTTCCACAAAGCCGGAGAATGGGGCCAACATTGGATTTCACATGATCTTATCTCATTTGACGGTCAAGATAGTATTTTCATCTCCCCCACCCTCCCGTCCCTGCACAATAATCCATTTCCCTCAATTCTGGGTCTTGAGACCAGCCACAGAGGGCCATTGGATCAATATTTGCCAAGTTTAAACTAGAGGATTATCCGTCTGTCAGGGAGTCTAACAGAAACCCTCCAAGGTGACATGAATCCTTTTTTGCCCACCACCATTTTGGAGGTTGCCCTCCCCTCAGAAAACAACACATGCATATGCATTTATTTATTATGTTCCTAATTACAGAAATGTACTATGCTTTAATTTGGAATTCACAGCTCTGAAATATCAGCTTCTGCTCACATTAAGAATAAATCTTTTGTGGACCATGCATATTTGCTGATAATATTCACTCGGCAATGACTTATCAAAACAACATCTCATTAACAAGAAATCCCTGCAAAGCCACTACGTAAACAAACTCAAACTGATGCTCCCTCCATAGACCAATTAAAATGAGCTACCCACTGACAGTGCTACTGAAATTTGAGGTTTACAGGCAACAACAGAGAGGACATTGACTCAAACAGGTTGGCTGCTCATAATCTCAACCAAATTTCTAGCATTTGTTAAAAGGGAACTGAGTCCAAGGTCACCAGATCAGCAAACTAATATGATTTTGAGGTCCTCGTTCATTTGGCATCTGTTCATTTGTGTTGAAACTGTCTCATGCCTAATTATATGGACTGAAAATCCTTCAGACACTTAGATGCAAAAAAAAAAAAGAAGAAAAAAAAAGAAAGAACAAAAAATCGAGTCAGTTGAGAAGTGAGCATGCTTCTTTAAAATGATCATAGCATTTCTGGCCTGGCTTAATAAAGTTTTAGACTACAAAGATGCAGGGTGGGAAATTAAACTGGTTTTCCTTTCAGTAGTTGCCAATGAGGAGCATGACATGTACTAATTTTGACTATAATTGTGAAGTGTTTTGATTGCTTGACTGCTTGCTCTTCCATGACATTGTCTCAAGGCCTATTCAATGTGCATTTATGTCATTTTCCCACATTTCGTGGCTGATTTGGCATACTGCTCAGTATTATAATTTATAATAATTTGTCAGATTTTCAAGTTGAGCATAATCAGCGGGAGTTGACTTTTATATGTGTTGCAAGACATGATAATTTCTACCTTTATTTGTCTACTGGAACGCTTTACAAATACACATTTCCAGACTAAACTACATTTTTGGGTAATATGTTAGCCAAGACCATTTTTGGTTGTGCTACAGCTTGAAAGATGGTAGGAACAACCTGCAGAATTGCAATTAGCTGCCAAACAGATCTAAACTAAAACTGAATAAAAATGTACTAAAAATGATGTGATTGTTTACTCACCCATTACTATGCTCATTTTGTTTTTGACAGCACCCATCCCCCCCCCCCCACACACACACACACACAAAAAAAAAAGGTTACACTTTAGAAATTCTACTAAGTAACTTTGCAACTGCATGTCAACCAACTCTGATTAGAGTATTAGTAGACCATAGTAAATTGTTAGTAGACTGTTAGGTTAGGGTTAGGTGTTAGGGTAAGTGGAATAAGTTAACGTACTTGTAAATTTACTTAAAAATGTCTGTTAGGGGAGCATCAAAATAAAGTGTTAGCAGATATTAAGCAGACGGTCTACTAATGCCATAATGAGAGTTAGTTGACGCATAGTTGCAAAGTTAATCATAGTTGGTAAAATGCCTAGTGGACCATTGAATAAAGTGTTACCAAAAAATAGTGCAGGATTTACTTTGAAACAATTTTCACTCAGAAATTTATAGTACATTTTGCAAATACTACCAAGACATGAAAGTATAACATTGAATTAAACATGACATTTTGAAGTAGAAAGTACGGTGGCCGAGAAGGGTCACAACACATACAAACGCCACAACAACTACATATTCAGAAAACACCTCCAAATTCAGAAAACACATGCAAACGCCGCCACAACAACTACATATTCAGAAAACACCTCCAAATTCAGAAAACACATACAAACGCCACAACAACTACATATTCAGAAAAACAACTTCGCCGATTTCACATCACGTACGCTGCAAATAAGAGGCTACAAGAGGTAAGTGTTTCTCTTTTATTATGACAGACTTGTCGATGTGCTCTGATACCGAAGTGGTTTTGTGTGTTTTCAACATATTAAGTTATTGTCTCCATAACGTATTAGTCCACGCAGATAATTGTTGTTAAACGTTCTGCCAACATTGTTCGCTGGAAACTAGCTGGCTAGCTCGATTCTGGTCACTAAATAGATGCATTACCTGTAGCCATAGACAACAAAAGCGCACATTCAGATAGCACGAAGACAACCGGAAGGATGCGGGTCCGTCACTGATTATGGCCCCCTGGAAACATTTCCGTTGTGTCTTTGCAGTTTGCAGTTCGTTTCCATATTTGCTCGTGCTGTGAATATTTGCAGCGTACGTGATGTGAAATCGTCGAAGTTGTTTTCTGAATATGTAGTTGTTGTGGCGTTTGTATGTGTTTTCTGAATTTGGAGGTGTTTTCTGAATATGTAGTTGTTGTGGCGTTTGGATGTGTTTTCTGAATTTGGAGGTGTTTTCTGAATATGTAGTTGTTGTGGCGTTTGTATGTGTTGTTACCTTTCTCGGCCACCGTAAGAAAGACTGAAATAGTATGTTCTTGTACACCAATTATCTTCATTTACAACTTCGTACAATTTTTTTTTACAGTGCATTTGTAACAGAGGCAAGCTAGTAAGAACTGTGTGTGTAAACCTCACTCCCTCAAGCTCAAAAGCCGCACTAGCAACTGACGCCAAAGATTGTAGTTTTTGGAGTCCTTGTTAGCGCCCATGCCAGAGACACCAGTTCGCATCCTGCTCGGAGCAGGTCGAATAGGACCGGTTACACGTTCACTTTCATTAAGAACTGGCAGGATGTTTTTCAAGAATTCACTTTTGCATTCTGCAGGAAAGAAAGTTGTTTGAGTTTTGAATAACATAACAGAGAGTACAAAATTATTACCTATTATCCTTTAAAACATGTAATTGCGCCTTTCTTTGGCATTCTGTGTCCATGGGGAATGTTTCCGCTCCCTTTATTTTCCCGAATCTGTATAAATCCACAGTATAGGAGCTCAAAGTATCACTTTACTATAGGATCATGGCCATTCACAACTAGCGGAGCAGCACCGGCAGCCAAGCAAGGTTGCTTTGTCCATAAATGTTTAATAAAAGAATACACATAACAATTGAACGTCTCTTGCTATGCGCAGGGGAAGCATGTCCCAAGACCTGTTGAGATATTCCATTTATTTGTAATACCCTTCACAGCTCCCCACAGTCATGTGTACTGCTCCGCTGGGCTATGATACAAATTCATACCCGTTAGCCTCTCAGAATTGGATCAATTTGGGTGATATCACCCCACAAAGTCAATCTCAGGAAAAATAGATAGTGGATGTATACGTTCAGAGCAGATGCTCTGTTGTAGCAAATACAGTTTTATTCAGCATGCTACTTCTGTGCTCCTGTCAAAATCTCCAATTTCAAGCTTAACCCTGTGACTTAACTCTCCAGTCAGTGCTATTATCTACAACATCTTCCAAAAAAATACATAAGAACACAGATTAATCTGGTGAAGTGTATACTATGTGACACAAGAATGTGTTTTGCCTCTGTTGAAAGTTTTGTTTTCCTTTTTTTCCCCAGGCAACCCACTGATCAACCTGTCAATGTAATGTTGTATCCAATCTTTCAACTCATGTCAAGACCAGCTAAAAATATAAACCTGGTTTCTTTCACTTGATATCATGTGAGAATAACAGGCAGAGTGAAAGGCCAAGATTAAATATCTGTACAACACCGTTTACATGGAGCAAATTCCAAACAATTCACCAAACTATACCCTGTTTACACCTGGTATTAAGATGCATTTTAGTCGATCAGATCACAAGCAGATGAGGGCAACACATTCCCCTTTACCCCTGGTCTCTTTTGTTCACTTTCAACCAGTTATGTCCTGATTTCTTGAAGGGGAGTGTCTATGGGTAGATAAATGTATGGGCTTTTTCAGATCTTTTGATCCAATGGACAAAATAAGCTCGCACAATGAACGCGAAAGGAGAAGATGGAAAAACATACGGAGAGCAGCAGATTTAGTTTCTGCTCTGATACCAAGACCACACGAATGTTGTTAGAAATAAAGAATGGGGAGAGGACATTGTGTATGGTTTGTTTTTCGTCTTAAAACCAAACATAGGTCTTCACTAAGTTTAAATCCCGTCTTTCTAGCGCGCTTCCTATAATGTTTACGCATTAGGTCAGTAGGCGGAGAGAAGGCATCTTTTGTGGCTGTTCGAACGCATTCAAACACATGAGCATCTGCACTACTGAAGTAATCCTGTTGAATGCGTTTTCAAAGTGTTCAAAATTGGACAAGCCAAAAACGGTTTACAGCTCATTTACACCTGTATTTGGCGTTGTCCAAGATTTTAATACCAGGTGTAAACAGGGCCCTAGAAAAGTAGTCCCACCTCAAAAGGATGATTTAGACCATTTAAATTTTATTCACTAAAGGATGCATGTAAGTGCTTTAAAAAATAAAAAATCTAATTTACACTTGAAGTCTGCTTTTCTGTTGGAACGCTGCTACTAGAATGTTGACAGGTTCTCATAAACGTGACTATATTACTCATTTTTTTGTCTTTGCACTGGTTGCTGGTCCGTTACAGAATTGATTTTTTCAGATCTCGTTGTTCGTTTTTTAAATCTATAAATGGCCTTGCACAATGTTATGTTTCAGACCTACTACAATTTTACTACAGTAGTCTTGCGTGTTCCTAAGTCTAGACTGCGCTTTTGCAGTGGTAGGCCTGAAGCTCTGGAACAGTTTGCCTTTTCAAATTAGAACTGCCTCCACACTGGTGTCTTTTAAATCCTTTTTAAAAACTCATCTTCTCTCCCAGGCTTTTTGTTAAACACTGAGATATGTTGGAACACAATGTCTTATGTCTGTGGTAATCAGCGGCATGCTATATAGTCATTAGGGTTATTATAACCCATAGTAAAGCGATGAAAGACCTAAGAAGAAGAACCTAAAACCATGTAACTGCATGGTAAATGTGGCAATGCATCAAATTCATTAAAAAGAAACAGCTTTTCTTTTGAATTTAGTCAGTTTTACATATTTCATTTCATATTCATTAATTTTAGTTATATTTAGCACAAAAAAAATAAATAAATAGTTTGCAATAATGACCCGTAAACTGTAGCAATCATTTGCTTCATTGTCAGTGCATATTATATTTATTTTATGTTCTGGATATAAGCAATTAATCTCATATATGTTGGAGGCATTTGAGAAAGTTAATTAACCCTTTAGCAAAGTGGCTTAGTTATTTTTTTTCTCACCATATTACACCATAGTACATTTTAACCCTCTGGGGTCGACAAACGCGCCAGTGCGTTTTGCTCGATTTTTTTCACATAGCAGGAAAATAGACTTAAAATACTCTGTCATTTTTGGTCATACACACTTAAGAAATATAAAAAAATAAACTGTTGAATGTCTATTTGTTTTATGTGCCCACTTACAATCGAAATAAAACATTGTGCTTTTGTAAAATAAATAAAATAAACAGGGTGTGCTTTCTGTCTCTCCATCTCCATCTCTTAAACTAATTTAATTATAGTTATGATGAACATATCAACAATAGTATCAACAACACTCTTTGAAGTATCAGCAATACACTTTGAATGTTTTCACCTGCGATTTGGTCGATTAGATTAACAGTTTAAGAAGGCCTATGTGATATTAGGTTGAAAATAACTGATGCAACTCTCCATCAAAATCATCCCGATTTCGTCCAAAGCTCACACAGAACGTTGCATTACCCATAACGCCTGCCATGTCTATGAATAGACTAGAATGAGTCAAAGTGCTCGCTCACGTACAAACAGCCCCCGCCCCTGTGACTGGCCCCTGTCCGTTCACCCAACCACACTAATGATTCAATCTGTCTGTCTGCTCTGTGAGAGCCCTACTCTCCTGGGCAGATGCGCCCTCTGAGACAAACCTGAAGCAGCGCTCTCACCAAGGCTCAGAGTTTCTGACAGGTTTGAGATTTCTCTGGGATTTAAGATGAAATCAAATTCTCTATTTGGCCCCTGACAGTCCTTGAGATGTTTGAGAAATACCGAAGAGAGGTATGTGTCTATGTGGATCAATTTGGAAATGGCCCCCTCCCAACTAACAAAAATGTGTTACTAACATTCCCATTAAGTAATGAAAACGTTATCTCTGGATATTAAAAACACTTTAAAAAAATGTTTTATCTCGGTAATGTGAATATTATGGAATATTCCATTTGTTTTCATTTTTCAAACATTAAATGAAGTTTTATTAACTAAGTTCGGGAGGAGCACGTTCAGATAATTAACACGAGTGGACAGCAATCAGCAATCAATGATAAGAGGGTACATATAGACTCAGCAGTCTTACCTCGATCCATTGACAGTTTGCAGCATCCCCCCTCCACCCCTTCTCCACACTCCTAGTTCTCCACACTCCTAGTTCTAAAAATCACTTACATACGGGGGGAGTACTCTGGGTTCGGGCTGAATTCCGAGCTCGGAGCCCTCCCTCCGGACAGCACGCCAAATACGCATTAAATCTTACTCCCTCAAAATTATATGTAAGTGTGAACTTGTGAATGGAATGTTACTTTTGACCAGGCCTTGACATTAACACCCGTAAAATGCAAGTGTATTGCAGCAGTGGCGTGTAAGGCAGTCCTTCCTATAAGGGCCACTTTGGCGGGTTGAATGTTATATATAATATATTCATTTTTCAATAGTAGTCTTTTAAAAATACATCTGAAATAATGAACTAAGTGCAGTGATACATATTGATACAGAAATTTCTGAAACGCTTCCAATACTAATTTCCACAGATTAGATACACGATACCAGCTGCGCTTTTTCTCTCTCTCATGATCTCTCCAACAGCGAGTTGACACACAAACCCGCCCCCCTCACTCACTCATTTCATTTGTTCCAAATGAATATTGTTGGTGTACAGGGCTTGAATTTCATCAAGGGTTGCATATATTGCGCATAATTTTACTAATTTCTGCAGATTTTGCCCACACATAAAGCCTCTCAATACTAAATTGAGTTATTTTTCACTGCTAATTGCACTTAAACAGTCAAATACACACAAAATAATGTCAACATGCCGGTCTTGGTGACTATTCACGTAAACACAGTCAGTTAAGTTTTAAGTGAACGTAAACATTTCAGAAATAAAACGTGTGTGTAACAGTATAATGGATCCATGTGTCAGGTCTTAAAGTGACCGCAGCATAATATACGTGCTGCCAAATTATGAGATAATATTAAAAATATCTATACCGCAATTTTTCCCCATGGTATCAATGTTAAAACTGTGGCCAGTGGAAATGCTGAGTGGCTAGTAACTGGCTAGAAAACCACTAGCCTAGGTGGACTATTTTGATAGTCCAATTTCTACATTCTACTAACTATAAGTAAGTTTGCAACTGCATGTCAACAAACTCTCATTAAAGTATTAGTAAAATGTTGTGTTAGGGTTAGTAGAATAAGTTGGCATGTCTGTTGGGGAGCATCAAAGTAAAGAGTTTTTTACAACAAAAATGAAACATCACTGAAATGGAAGCTTTAGCGTTAAGTTCTGCCAGGAAGACTTTATTGCTACGTCACTTATTACCTTCTCATCTATCCAATCATGTCTAATACTTGCGGTATAAAAGACCGGTACTTACACATGTTTGAGTTTGCAGATGCTGACGCTTTCATTTACCTCTATCCTCCCTACCACCTCCAAGATGGTTCCTTCCCCTCCATCCTCCCCACCACCACCAGGATGGTCCCTTCCTATACCTCATAGGGGGTCGGCTGCGACCCTGCCTTCGTCTTCAGGCAGGAAATGCAGAGTCCGGACCCTCGGATTGCGAGCTATGGATGGGGCCTACGCCAAAGAACTTTATTGCTTGCTGGGCTATCAATGAATGTATTTATTGTTACAGTATTTATTCTCCCGAGTCTTTCTGGTAGAACTTACTTAAGCTGGACTGTGACAGTGTTGCCTAAAAACATTCTATGAACGATGTATAAATTAGGTTTTTATTCCTTTTTGAGAACATTATTAAAGACCACATAACTTTAAACAACATTCCATTAATGTTGCTTGAATATTTGTTCATGACTTTAAGAGAATGTTCCCTGTTAGATGGGCTTCTCTAGGCACTGGGATGGAGCACACCTGACCATGTAAAAAAAAAATAATAAAGATCTATAGCAGAACATTGTGCTTCAAAGACACAAGAAAATGTTGAATTACCACTTTGTTGTCATTTCAAAATTGTAGACATATACAATATCATGTCTATGTGCTTTTTGCGGTGAGAAAGACAGGTATAAACCTCAATGATATAATATGATCCATTATCCTGTTGAACACCCCTGGCTGTTCGCAGTGTTTGCTTACATTGCATGCGTAATGGATCTCTTTTATTTTCCAGGGTTCTCTTTATCGTTGGTAATAAATAAAGTTGTAATACCCATATGGAGTGTTATATTTGTTTTGCTTTTGCAATGTCCAAAGAAAAAGAAAGAAAACAGCATGCTCAAATGCATCCAAGGGAATTGTTTTGGCAGTAAGACCTATTGCCAATATTAAACTTTGGCTTGCTAGACTACGCTAACCACTCGCACGCTGTTAAGCATGAAACATTAATGAAAACGCACACAACCTCTGCTGTGTCGCAGCACAATGACCAGCTCTCTCCACAGGAGAAGTGATTTCTGTGCTTGAGGATGCATATAAACAGCTTCTCCAGCAGCTTAAGTTCTTCTTTTTTTAATTCTGTATTACATTCAGTTTTTCTTTCTGTTTATTGCATTATTTACATTTAAATACAAACCACATTTCAAGGATTTCAGTTATTTCTGATATTACTTACAAATTAGAGTCTTAACCCTATAGAGTCTTCTGTATTATATTTGATACACAAAATAAAGCTTCTAAATTATAAACATGATGTAAACTTTGCTGAAAAAACCTGTACACACCTTCTGTCGTCTGATTGATAGTTTATACTTTTTAGCGAGTTTTAGTATAATTCTAAAAACCTCACCCTTCAAATCGGGGTACACGTCTATTTTTACTGTGAAAAATGTTCTCATTTATAAAGTAAACATGAGAATACATTTAAATTGTTAGTAATATTTCAACACTCAGGGGAATAAAGCAACATTTACTTGACTATTCATACATCTTTTTTTAAATCATGTTCAAATGTATCAAATATGATCCATCAGGCTTTTGAGGAAGGTTTATTTGATCATATCTTAATCATCATTGTATTGCATTGTATTATTCGTTTTAAAACTACAGAGCTTTGATCATATAACTAAGCATTTAAAGTTCATCTTACTAAGACATTATTGGGAGATATAGAGTGAGGACTGATATTTACAGTTTTTGCATTTTATGCAAGTAGTCTGTTATACTTTTATAAAGATAGCATTGTTTTTCACCTTAAATTTTGATTTTCATAAGTCAGAATGAATTCTGACTTATTTTCTTGGAATTGTGAGATATAAACTCGCAATTGTGAGTTGTACAGTCCAATTTTGAGGATAAAAAGACTGACTTTTTTCTCAGAGTTTATATCTCACAATTCGGAAACAAGCTTCCATAATACAAAATATCAGCAACAGCACCACATTGCACATTTTTGCTCAGTTTGGGCCTGAATAAAATTATATATCTCATTTTTGAAATATAAAACTGCTTCTCTGTAACCAAGAAACTGGATATTTATACATGATGTAGGTTAAAACTAAAATTTGTTTTGTTTTTCTGTTGGTCTGTAAATTTTTATGGTACATCCTTAATGTATGCTAAGAGCTTATTACATGTTCTCAAAAATAATTGAATCTTTCAAAAGGATCAAGAGGATTTCATAATAGCTTTGAGTGCTGCTTTAAAACCCTTGAAGTTTCTTCTCACATCCTTATTGGGTCTGTTTGTTGAGCTGTAAATAAATGCCACGTTTCAATGAGAACACATTTCATACACTTTTCAGGCAGCTTTCATCTTAGAATTGATTTCCTTGATTTGTCAGAAGAGACCATCTCGGACTAACATGAAAGAAATGACATGCGTTTGCGGTGGGTATAACTTTACTATCTACCTTCCTGCATCTGCTTGCTTCTAGAGATCTAGAGGAGATATCACAGAATTGCATGTGAGCTTGTCCTACAGCACCTGCAGTCACACTAAAAGCCACTCCTACATAATCATAAATTATAAAGAGCAGAGCATGGGAAAAAAGAAACTAAAGGGGGAAAAAAATCACAATTTTTAATACATCATTACTATTAAAGGTTTCTAAGGAACCCATCGGGCTCTGAGAACCACAAGGAGAAGGTTAAATATTTGCGACAACAGATGTAACATATTAGTGGACGCAGGCCATATGCAAATGGTGGCTGCAGGACTTGTTGGCTTGGCGCACCATAGTGGGCTGATCGCGAGCAAACAGCGGGGCGACCCAGCAACAGCCGTGCTGACAGTGATCAAGCTGCTGGGGCTGGAGGTCTTTGGAGACCTGCTGGAATCATTAGTTCTCTGCTCTACTTCTGCCATGAGATGTTTTCTTAGTGCCAGCTTTGGGACTTCCCAAATACCCCTATTGTTTAAAATGGCTTGCTGGATACAGTGCATTTCCTAAGCAGTCTTTTGTTTGCTCTGTGAAGGAACCAACTTTACTCTGGAACCGAATAAATTAAGCTTTCCATCACCACCCCTGTGATTTTTCATAGCTTTTTCAGAGTCCGGTTCGTTGTATTTTACTTGATTTGGAAAACAAATGGCCCCAGGCTGGTGAGTCCATCAAAGCCTCGAGGACTGACAATGTTTTTTATATAGCAGGAGAGAAAGGTTCTCTGGTGACAGAATGAAAGACTATGTGGTGTAATGGAAACAGACTAGTGTCATTCTCTGAGCTGTAGAGGACTCTCATTAACACATTTTAATAAATGAGAGGATCTTGTGTGTCTGCTTTCATGGTTGTTTTCACAGCAGAGATCCACTCATTCTCATTCTAACTGGATGTTCGCTCTCATCACATGAGACTATTGTACTATTGTACATTGTACTATTAAAAAAAAAAAAAACTATCCATATTCAGTTTTATATTATCTAGCTCGTGTTTCTCCATACTGTATGCATACAGTAATATCTGAACAGTGGTTTGCAGAGAAATCACTGATTTAATTTTATTTCCACGTACAGTACAAGAGATAAACCAGCATATATGCATGTATCCATGGATTGTGTGTTTGTGTGTGTGTGTGTGTGTGTGTGTCTCTCTCTGTGTGTGTGTGTGTGTGTGTGTGTGTGTGTGTGTGTGTGTGTGTGTGTGTGTGTGTGTGTGTGTGTGTGTGTGTGTGTGTGTGTGTGTGTGTGTGTGTGTCACTCATATATTGCTAGCAAGTGATAGATAGATAGATAGATGGATGGATGGATGGATGGATGGATGGATGGATGGATGGATGGATGGATGGATGGATGGATGGATACGATAGATAGGATGGATGGATGGATGGATGGATGGATGGATGGATGGATGGATGGATGGATGGATGGATGGATGGATGGATGGATGGACGGACGGACAGACAGACAGACTGCCAGTTTAAAGGGATAGTGTAAAATAAAATGTCTGCTAAAATTTGCTCACCCTCATGCAGTGGCGGTTCCAGACCATTTCAACTGGGGGGGCCAAGCTGGGGCCAGTTGTACTGTTAGAGGGGCCAGTTACATATAGACCTTATTGTTGTCATATCATTTTCTGCACTGCAGGCATTAACAGGCAAAATACCATGTTTATAATCATTCAACAATGTATTTGCATTTCCATTATATTTTTACATTTGCATTACATATTCAGTATTAGTCACAGTAACTGTAATTGACATGATGTCCTTCTTTCTCTTCATTTTGGTGAGAACTATAGAGCAAAAGCAATGGGGACCAAGAAGCTTATTAATTCATTTACTGAAAATAACTGACTTACTAGGTAACTATGTCTAACCGTTTACAGGGTTCCTGCACACTTTTTAAAGTCAAATGTAAGGCTTTTTAAGACCTGAAGAAATCAAAATTCATACCGTACATTAGGGGTGTGCAATATTGACAAAAATATATCTCAATATTTTCAATGTTTTGTTGATAATTAGATGAAATTTTACTGATTGTGTTTTTGTGCTGGTGCCATGGCTGGTTTAGGCCTGTTGTTGACAGCAGACTCACAAAGATATTCATATTTTTTTAATATTCTATGCAGTGGTCAGTTAACAGCAGGGACCGAAATTAAATTTTTAATTATTTTTTAATTAATTTAATTTGCCACCTTAAATTGATTTCCAGGGGCATTTTCACCTATAGCCTATATGGTCATTCTTTCTAAACTTATTTAGAGTTATGAATCACCTTTTATGTCAAATACTAACATTCAAATTATTCAGTAATTATACTTATTTATACAATAATACTTACTTATACAATAATTATACAGTACCACTGTTACCTGATTAACACTTTGTTTTTGTTTTACATTGTTTTAAAACCATGTAAAACATTGTTTTACACTGATTAATTAATTCAATCAAAATCCATCTTTGCCGTGCAGTCTAGAGTTGACACAGAATCGGCATTAATATATTTACACTCCATTTAAAATTGCATAAATAAAGCTATGATATTTTTTTTTAAATCAATATTTAAATATGAAATGATTTCTAATTTTAACGTTTTAATTAAAGGGTACTTTAAATATGAAACTAAAACCGCCAGTAGGCGGCGACAAGTCACAGTCTTAATAGGTGAGTTGAGGGATTCATTCATTCAACCGATTTGTTCAAACGGCTGATTCATTCGGGAAAGGAGCAAGTGATTCCTTCAAAACGCGGATTTCAGTCAATAAATCATCGCTGTCTGTTGCATTGAGACTCTGCTACGGTTTCATTTTGAAATTCTAGTCGGCGAAATAAAGGGAAAACAAACAATATTGACAATATTGTGTCTAAAAAGTAACTCCCAATGTTAACTTATTGTTAATTTAACTGTTGTATAACATCAATATCACAGTTGCAATTGTGCACGGGAAAACGGCACTCTTGCTGATTTGATATTCTAATATAAGAACATAATATGATATAAATATAAGACATAAACTCATTTGGGGACATAGCCTACCTATGAACCGCACAGAGCAGTGAAAGGACGATAGACAAATGCGATGTCAGCTCACAGTGCCTCGTATAGGCTACAGTTAAAACATTGATTACAATATCATAATAGACAATACACATCGCACACCCGATACGCACATAAAGAATGAACTTGCAACTGAACTGACATTTACCAGCTTTCTTCTTCTCTCCTCTCTCGCGTGCAGGAGACAGACGTTATTCTGCCGCGATTCTTGCGAATGTGATGCGAATTGTCACGTGAACAAGCAAATCCACAAAGATAGAATAAAAAAATAATAATACGCATACAACGATAACAACGATAGCAAAAAAAAACAGTTTTGTTAAAATTATTTCACACTCCACATTTAGGGGGGCCACAAGGGGGGCCAAGCTTGTTGTCACAGGGGCACGGGCCCCCCTGGCCCCCCCTCTAGAACCGCCACTGCCCTCATGTTATTCATATCAGAAATGATAAATAACTTGCCATCTGGTTGTCATCTGTCAAAATGTTTTTAATTGTAAAAAAAAAGATTACTTAAAATGTCAAAAAAATTTTGCAATGACATACAGGTGAGTAAATGATTACAGATTATTTTTTATCTTTGGTTCTAGCTTAAACCAAATGAACCAATATGATCTACACTGGGGTGTGCAGCAGAGCCAAAATCTGTATCTGTATCTTTAACAACCTCAAAATTATCTGTATACAAATAAATCCGGAATTGGGCGGGGCTGTAACAGGACATTCGTAAAATTACTTGAAATGACTAAATATGTAGAGTAAAGAGTAAAAATACATAAACTTATTTATGTTCCGTTCATATTTATCATTTAAGAAATATGTATTGTATAACTCATAAAATAATATTTTTTTTATTATAATTATAAGATTTATATAAATGTATTCCAGTTGTTGAAGCAACATCCTCAAATAAGAGTCAGAAAGCTGATTACAGAACGTGAAATATTCAGTTGTTGAAAACTGCTAAAACAACTTTTACTATGCATACACATGCACAAATCTCAGAGAAATATATCATATATATATATATATATATATATATATATATATTAAACATATCTATCTATCTATATATATATATATATATATATATATATATATATATATATATATATATATATATATATTAAACATATCAAGACAGCAACACAACTATTTGATTTGAAATTGTGCTTATTACATTCATTTGTGTAGCATATCATACAAGGTTTAAATAATATAAATCAACATCAAATAATAATAATGTGTATGATATATTTTAGTTGATATTACTCTTGCCAAGCTGATTTCTGAGAGATGCACGGAGGCAACAGCTATTTGATTTGTGCTCATTTCATTCAGAGTTTACACTCATTCCTGCATAGTGATTTTAGAGTTTTATATAAAATATCATGTTGTGATCTCCTGGCTCACCTGTTATCCGGCAAACACGAGGAGTGACTGTGTCTGCCGAATATTTTCCCTATGTTTCGGTAGAATTCGTTTTGAAGCCGATTTCCGTGCCTTTCTGAATAAGTCATTCGGCTTCGGGAACATCCCTAGTCTTCATGGGGAAAATCAGATCCTGGCAGTCCAGCTGTTCAAGCATCTAGGCCAGCTTGGACCAGCCAGAGCTTGTGAATCCAGCTAGCATGGGTGGCTTTTTCTGGATTTTCAGCAGTATACTTCACTCGAGTTAATGATGTGAGGGGAGGATTTTGTCACTGGAAGTTAATTTATCACTCCAGTCAACTTATGTTTATCGAGCGACTTATCTATCTCCAACAACTGAGCAACAAACTTGTGCATCAAAATCCACAAGGTCCGTCCCGTGACAGCACATGGCACGCCATAGTACAGGCTGGCACTGCTTGGCACGGACCGTCTTTGGGGATTCAGCAGTCTTCACCGTGCCATCCAGCACTCAGATTGCCAGGAAACCTATTCAGGCACTCCAAGTCTTTCCACCCCCATTCTACATCTCTTTCCTGCCCCATTTGTCCAACAGAGACTTGCACATAAATGGCTCGTTCCCCCTGGTCTCATCCATCTATGACTGGAGCCGGATGGCGGACCCTCACCGGATTCCTACCTGCCATGACGTCCCCTCTCTACCTCTCATCACTCCTTCTGCTCTCCCCCCAGCCGAAGGCACTCCATACCCCCGGCGATAAGTACCATCTGTGCCATCACCCGCCAACTCCTGCCCCAGAGGAGCGAGAGCTACGGGGCGGCTTTCCCTCTCGTCACCCTCCCCTCGTTCTTCCTCCGTGCACTTCTCTGTCAGTCTGATAATTCTTCCTTTTGACTCTTTCTACCAAGCTTTTTTCCTCGTCCCTTGTGTCTGGACCAGGAGATGAGATTTAGGAAGCCTCTAGCCAGCTGTGGTTTCTGGCCATGGATGTAAAGCTCCTGGCAGACGTCTCGAGTCTTTGTGTCACAGCTTACAATGGAACTGCATGTCGGAAATCCATCTAAAGCATGTCCATGTCCCTCATATGCTGCCTGCTACCTGCCCACACCATAATTCATCCCTTTTTCCTTTCTGGATTAACTGCATGTGCAAACTCTGCTTTGTTCTGGACGTTCAGTTCTTGTTGGCCCTTGTGAAAAATAAGTACACATAGGCATACTTTTAAAAAGAATACACTATAAAAGTGTTTGGTAGCACTTTAGTTTAGGGTTAATTTCTCACTGTTAACTAGTTGCTGGTTAGCATGCATATTAGGATATTGGCTGTTTATTAGTACTTATAAAGTACATATTAATGCCTTATTCTGAATGACCATATTCCACATCCCTTAACCCTATCCAATAGTTAAACTTAACAACTACCTAACTATTAATAAGTTGTAATTAGGAGTTTATTGAGTCAAAAGTTGTAGTTATTAGTGAGAATGGGACTGTAAACTAAAGTGTGACAAATTGTTTTTTGTAACAAGATCACTGGAGCACATTTTACAAGTAAATGCATTATCAGTCTTTTATTTGTGAAATTTACATGCAATTTCTGAGGGAAACCTGTTTCAAAGTAAATCATGCACCATTTTTTTTTTCACTGTACTTATTACAAAAAAACGAAGTGCAAACCAAATGTAGTGTTTATGGAGATGTATACAATTACATTAAATGTAATTAGTTGCACATCTTTATATGTAATTTCATAATTACTTCTATTGTCTTAAGAAATTGGTTAAAGTGTACAGTTGAATGTACCAACAAGCATTTATGGTGAACTAAAATATGCTTTAATGTCATTTGTAAACTTGTATGTCATGCATATTTGTAAATTTCATATTTGTAATGATGAAATTGCAGTTTAGAACGCTAAAATGTATTAACTTTAAATAATATAAAATAGCACACTATAGTTAAAATTATAATCAAATCAAGTACTTTACATGTGATTTAGTATGTTAGACAACACATTAAAATAAGTGTACTTCTTTAAAACATTACAAATATTATTAAAACAATAATTAAAAAGTATTTTACTGTAAAACTTTTAATTTGATATTACAAATGGCACTTTTTAAAAGTTTACTTAATTGGGTCAAGACATGGAAGTGTACTCTCTTTAATTACACTTAATTAGCCTCTTATTTCATTAATATAACATTATCTGTAAGTACAGATTTTTTTAAATATATGGTTACACTTTATTTTAAGGTTTACTTGTTACTGTGTAATTATACATACTACTTAATTAAGGTTAGGGTTTGATTTAGAGTATTGATTGTAATTATGCATACTTTACTTTTATTACTATAGTATAGTCCGTACATGTAAGATATGTAACAGGGACGCTGTAAAATAAAGTGTTACTAAAAGTACTTTAACAATTTGTACACTACAAGTGCATATTCAATACAATTAAGCACACTTCTTTTTCACAATGAGTGTCCTGTTTTTCACTCAAATTTGTTAACTTGTATAAATTCCTAAACATGGCACTAGCTATCTCAAAGGACATGGGTTCACTTCTCAGAGAATGCATGAACTGATCAAATGTGTATCTCAAATGCAATTTAAATCACTTTGGAAAAATATAAACATCTGCCAAATGCACACATATAATATCACAAGAAGGGATAGACAGATGTGGCTGAATGAGTTTTTGAGGAAATTGACAGCATTTTGATTAATTGCAACAGAATAACGCAACATAACTAACGACAGATAGATTGGCGAATGGAAGGTTCTAACATGTGTACATGTCTGCAAAGTCCCGGAAAGAACAAAGCAAACACATCACGCTGACTTCCCTTGCCAAATCATTTGAGAGTAACAATTTGTCCTTGTCAGTGGATGACACATTTTTGTTGATGAACATTGACTGTGTTAGATTAGCCAGAGTGTTGTTTCCTGGTGTGATCCAATCCACTTCGGCAGCATTTGAGTTTAATACAGCAGCGGGCGTCTAAGACCTCTCTTACCAATTCAGAAAGCAGAAGAAAGAAAGAATGAGAGAGAGAGAGAGAGAGAGAGAGAGAGAGAGAGAGAGAGAGAGAGAGAGAGAGAGAGAGAGAGAGGAGAAAGAGTTTAGGAA
Organism: Gila orcuttii; assembly: GCA_026230005.1. Taxonomy (NCBI): domain Eukaryota; kingdom Metazoa; phylum Chordata; class Actinopteri; order Cypriniformes; family Leuciscidae; genus Gila; species Gila orcuttii. The sequence continues at coordinate 6,100,887 of JAPDVR010000011.1, forward strand.
AACATGCATGTCTCGCATGTTATTTTCAGGCTTACACTCAAACGAATCCAAGATTGAGGATTAACCTTTTCGTACAAGAAGAAGGGTGATGACAGCTCCCACGTATTTTATTTTATTCCATTTGGTGAAACCGGTCTCCTCGTCAGGTAATTTATTTGTGTACTTGCGCCCTTAAGAGACACGGGATGCTGTATCTGTGAGTGACTGAATATGCCGGACCATTAGAAGGTCAAAGTCATCAATTACACTTATGCACGGCTAAGAAGAGTGCTCCTGCAATCCAGTGCGAGATTCGGCTTTAGAGGAGAAGATGTCTGGGATGTAGGTCACGGCAGATTAAGACAAATGGATGTATCCTCCGGAAGAATCAGTCTCCATTCGATGCTGGACCGCAATAACACCACGTAAAGACACACAAGAGTGGGGCACTGGGTCAATAAACATCTTTACACTGCTCACTTTAAGATTCATTTTCATAATTAGATGGGCAGCACATTCGTCTCTCATGAGGCATTCTCGAAATTTCACTTATATTAATATTCTGTTTTACTCTGGTGTCGCACTATCAACCACTTCTGACTGTTTCACACATCTACTGAAGCACAGATATTGTTGCATCTGTGTAAATAACAAAAACTTCTGAAATCAGATTTTTAGGCATCTGATTCGTGTTTGTGGTTCCAAAACTGGTCATCTGACAATCATCTAAGTATAGTTTTCCTCTTAATTTGGGATCAGGCTCACATAAAGTTACTTAAAGCATAGGAATTCCTATGTGTGAATCATGATGAGCCAGTGTAACGATTCACTCATTGTTTCGATTCATTGATCTTGAACTGACTTTTAAATGGATTGAGATAACTGATTTAAAAAGATATGCAATATCTGGTATGCAATATTTAAAATATACACATAGTAAAAAATTATGTTATATGTGCAGCACACTTTCATTGAATGAAAATTGAGTACACTGTAACATTTTTCAAAGTTGTAAATCAAACTTGTATTATAAAACACTCCTTGTAGTTAATTTTAAAATTCTCTTGAAATGTCTTAATGAAAATTGTTTCAAAGTAAATCCTGCAAAGTAAATCCCACACTTTTTTTTTTGTGTAATTATTGAAAATAAAACAGTGCCACTGTGTGTGTATCTTTGTTTAGTTGGTCAATATGCATCACTGTAAAATGCATTTAAATTGATCAATAAATACAATAAAAAAATTGAATCAAATTATTGTCAATAGAATACAACCAAATATCAAATCTAGTATCAAATCCAACTGAATCACTCTGAATATATATATTCAGTGCTGGGCAACGATTACAATTTTTAATCGCGATTAATCGCATGATTTTCTTGCGATTAATCGCGATTAATCGCATTGTTATGCGCAAAATTGAATAATGACTTCTAAAGTAGTGTATTGCGCACTTTTGATTTAAATGTACTGCTAAATACACAAAAGTGCAATAACTTTAAACAAATAAGGTGCTTTTATACCAGCAGTATTCCCTTTACACATCTCAAATCTCAACTTAAACATTAATGTAATCAAATCAAATATTTAAACAAAGCTATTTGCCACTGCCAGGGCATTACCTTTTATCTAGTTTGTAAAAAATGAGTCTAGTTTTCTTGTTTTTTTTTCTGAACAGGTATCAACAGGTATCTTTTATCAGGGAGCAGCAGAAACAGTCTATGTAGTAGTCAGAGGTCATGATCACTACTACAGATATAAGTCGACCAACGTTACTTATAGTAGCTTAGGTTTGGTCATGCCATGGTTTCCCACGTAAGATTACATTAAACAGAATAAAAAAACAAATTATACTTTATACTCACGCCGTAGCTGTGTAGCGCGCGTACACTTCGGCGTACCCTGACGTGCACCTCTCCAAAAATGTAACGTCAATTCTACGCGTACCGCAAGCGCTGTGATTGCTAGAACCGCTCCCCGGGTTTCACATGCTCCCTCTGCATGTGTAATTGCGCGTCAACGCGGACAACGACGCAGAGATATAAATGAAAACCAACGCGTAGTCAATAGCGTATAGTCTTCGGCGTAAGTCCGACGCAGAAGTATAAATCAGCCAAGAGTGAGGTGTAGTGGTCGAGCACAAGGTGCAGCGACAAGCGGGTGCGTTCCTGTGAAACTGTTGCGGTCATGCTCGCCTCACGCACGCGCCCGCGCCCGCTCGTTGCCGAAGTTGAATTGTCTATAACTTTTTATAAAGGAGGCGCAGCACAAATCATTATAAGAGAGACTGATCCTCGGCTCGCTGTTAGTGAGTTTCCAGAATCTAAATAGTTATTATCTATAGGTTTTATAGGTACTATCCATAGAGCGCCTGTCATTCACTCGCGGAGCGCAACCCTTTAACTGTTCACCAGAGAGAACCTGCCTCTCTCTACTGCTTGTTTGGGTGGGCTATTTGCTGGCTGACCAACATCCCACCCCTCCTGTGATCATGGTTTGACTGTAGGCCTATGTGTATTCAGAGCCAGTGAGCAAAGGACTTTCAAAATAATAATAATAAAAAAACTGTGTTAATGTGCGATAAAAAAAATTGTCGGCATTAATTAATAAATGCGTTAATGCGATAATAACGCGTTAACTTGCCCAGCCCTAATATATATATATATATATATATATATATATATATATATATATATATATGTGTGTGTGTGTGTGTGTGTGTGTGTGTGTGTGTGCGTGTGCGTGAAGGTCACCAGGAGTGTCCTTGAGAGCCACCAGAGGGCACTCCACATCAGACTATTGTCATTCCCTCACAAACTACATTTCCCATAACTCACTGCACGGACTCATCATCCCTGATTGCATCCATCTGTGTCTCATTACCTTGTTAGTCTCAGCCTATTGAAACCATGTACACGCATTAATTCCCTGCAAAGTCTTGTTTAGTGTTACACTTCAATTATGAGCATTCTCCCTGGTTTCATGTCTCTTGGTTTTGGATTTATTGCCCGTTCCGTGGATTACTCTTTTGCCCGTGTTCCCTGCCTTGTTGTGTTTGTTTGTATGGACTACCTGCCTGTGTTTAACCTTGCCTGTACTTTGGATTACATCTTTGGATTACCCTGTTAAATAAATACTGCATTTGGATCCTCCACCTTCTTGTCTCGGAGCATTTTGTGACTATATATATATATATATATATATATATATATATATATATATATATATAATGTATGTCTCTGTGTGTGTGTTGATTCCAAAAAATATCAAAAGCTATAAAAATACATGTATCAATAGTTCATATTCCATACATGCACATTGTTGAATGAATCCATTTAGTTGTCAATTTGCCAATGGAGCAAGAAAAAAAATCAATTTGATTCTCTGCAAAAATGTCTTGGTATATCATTTGGTTTCTCAAGTAAATCTTCTTTTAAAGATGTGTAGATGTTTTACTGGAAAACAAGGCAACATACTAATAATTTTTTTTTTTGATTATTTTTTTTTTTTGCAATAAAAATAACCAGATATTAGGCTGAATGCATGTCAAAATACTGTATTTTGGCAGTGTAAAATAACTCTAGCATGGAGGTCTCAGTACCTGCCTTGAGAGACCAATTTTTGACATTTCTTTTTTTAACCAAAAGCTTAATTTCCACAGAACCACTACTTTTCTCTCTGCTGATGTAAAACTAATCACTTAATCATGTATTTCTAATAAGCCTCTTATTGTTCTGTCACACAGACCCTGGTGGAGGTCTCATCGGGAGATGTTTGTGACGGCGTAGCAAATGGCCGATGCTTTTTCCAGGCTACGCCGAGCCCTACAACCGAGAGAGAAGCCGTGTGGACTGACCCACGCAGTGAAAGGATGCACACGCGAATCACTCTTTTTCTCCCTGTGCAGACATGCATCATAGTGAAGGTCATTGGAATGGGAGTCGAGCTGCTTCTGATGGACCCCTAGGGTACCATTCATCCAGAGGTGACAACATCAGTGACATTAAACAGATCTGACTGACCTGAACTCAGCAGCTACACATGCAGAATTTCTCTAAGATGTGTACTTACAGCACCGTCTCTCTTCAAATTCCCTTGAGGAAATGGAAGACATCTTTGGAAGTCCTCTTTGTATCCTTGTCGGATCATAGCATCTATTACACAACGCTTTTACCTAGATTTCTATCTGGTTGCTTGACTTTTAAGCAAAAAAAGTCGTAAAAGTTACTCAAAGGAGGAGAGTAATGGATGGGAACTTTAGCGCTAAATATATATAGACATCTGCTCTCTCTCTGACACCATGTGAAAAAAGGAGAGAAGTCTTTTAATTAACTCATTAATTAGATATTATAACTGACACCCCACTGGTCTACTTTTAAGTGTGGACTAGAGATATTTTGAGAGAGCGAGCTAGAGGCTTTGGGTTAAGGAGTTTTCAAATGTTAATCGCAGCGCATCACATTTCACGAAGCGAAAACAAACCTGTTTACATTTCGAAATGCAACTTGAGACAAGCAAATTGTGTGGACTTCGTAAAATCACACTTTCATGGACCATCTATCATGTCTGAAACTCTTCTATAAGTAAACATCCCCTGTGTAGGAATCCGAACAATCCAGAGAGGGAATGACGGCATTACAAATGCATGGTCGGAGGCACAGCTTGTTTGGGGCTCTATTTGTATAGTCGGAATGGAAATGTGACACAAATCCGTGTTTAAACAAAAAGCTTCAAGCTTACAGGGAGCCATTTCATCATTCAGACAGATACCTATGTCTTAAGAACAAGCACACAATCAACTACAATGAACGTTCCTGGTGTAAAAAGTCACCTTGTGGGGGATAAGGAAGGGGGAAGATGCAGGAAAATCCAGCTAAAATAGCTTTTTGGTAAAAGTTACATGGTTTTTAGCTGGTCCAAGTTGGTGATTTAAGGTCATCAGTTGATCCAATATGGTCTAGTAGGTTGATCAGATGGATTATCCTAAGTAGGCAAATATTGGCGTTGTCCAACCAACCACACTTTGTTTTTATATGCTGTACTGTTTAAGAGCAGGTATAACTGAAAACATTGATACCACAATGTTTAAAAACTCAAACAGCAGTGCATGGCTCAATGCCAAATGTTATGTTTGATTTCAAGGTAGTGCATTAACTGATTTCCAAAGCCTAAATTCAATCTGTTCATCATTTATAGAAATTGTGTCTCTTCAGATAATTTGGACTAAACCGCTCAATTCATCTTGATTTGTTTTACAATCCCTACACAGCAAAATCCCCAGTGTTAAATCAACACCGCTCAGAGCAAATATGGTCCCACTCTACAGAGTGTTAAAATAACACTGAAGCAGTGTTAAAGTTAATTAGATAATTAAGTGATTCATTAAGTGTTGATTGAGCATTAGTGATGAACACCTGCTGTTAACAAGCAGAATCACTGAAGAAAAAGAGAAACACAAGAACTACAACTGACTAGTCACAGCCTTAGATTAAATCAACTGATGAAGATAAAATAAGACATTAAATCTCTGAAGATCTCAGCAGAGGAAGATTAAACAACTCCACAAACATTATTACCAGCTTCACTTATTACTAACCAGACTGACTTTATTTCTGTTATATGTCTTTGGACAAAGGTTTAGATGTCGATGTTTTGAAATCTTTGGTCACCATTATGGTGATCAGTATTTTCTTTAGTTGGGCAGTTTGACTCTTGTCATTTAAAGTGCAAATCTGGTCTTTGTTACAATGTTTACCAAAGCACATAATGTGTTACAAATACAAGACGTTCAGGTGTTATAGTTTTCATTATTGTAAAATTTAATGATTCACTAATCTTATCCCTGACAAAAGTTGTTATTAATAACTATCACTTTTTTTTTTTACACAGACCAGACATCCTCAATTAAATATTTTATATACATTGCAGATTTTTTTTGGAAAGTCATAAGTATAATTTTTTTTAAACAAAAGACATCAAGAATCAATGTATGAATCTCAACAATGGTGACATGCTTCATGCTGCAATGCATACTGGGAGCCATGAGTTTTATACTATGGTGCCTCCCAGAATGCTTTGCGGCATAAAGCATGTCACCATTGTTGAGATTCATATGGGGATTCTTGATGACTGTGTGTTTGTCCAAAGATAATTTCCCCAATAATTAAAAAATAAAAATTCATCTTAATGACTGATCTGTAGAAAGAAATTAATGTTATTGAAAATAATCTATTAATACCGAATAACCGTTATCAGTAAATTATAAAATTTGTGAATTTTTGTACTTTATGATGTTGAAAACTATAGGCCTATCACCTGACCATCTTTGTTTCTGGCTTTCTTTGCAACCTTTGTGTGTTTTGGTAAACACTGTTACAAGGACCATGAAATCACATAAGATAATAAGAATCAAATTGCCCAACTAAAGACAACACTGTTCACCATAATGGTGATTTTTAAATGGTGACTAAAACATCAAAATTTAAACCTCTGTTAATTCTCAATAAGAACTGGTTAGTAATAAGTGAAGCTGGTAATGCTGTTTGTGGAGTTGTTTAATCCTTCTCTGTTGAGATCTTCAGAGATGTAATGTCTTATTTGTATCTTCAGTTGATTTAATCTAAGGCTGTGACTAGTCAGTTGTAGTTCTTGTATTTCTCTTCCCTTCAGTGATTCTGCTTGTTAACAGCAGGTGTTCATCACTAATGCTCAATCAACACTTAATGAATCACTTAATTATCTAATTAACTTTAACACTGCTTCAGTGTTATTTTAACACTCTGTAGAGTGGGACCATATTTGCTCTGAGCAGTGTTGATTTAACACTGGGGATTTTGCTGTGTAGTGAAAAATAAATGTACCAAATGTATTTGAAATACATTCATTTTATACTAAGTATACAGTACTACAATCCATTTGCATATTATGTAATTAATATAAATACCCTGCAATTGTACTTTTAATATACTAAATTGGTATACTTTAAGTCTGCTAAATCATTTTGTACTTAATGCACTTTAGTTATCCAGAAATAGTGCTAAGGTCCAACTAAAGATATACTTAAGTATACTTGATTGTGCTAAAGTCGAACTATTGAATTTGAATTTATTGAAAGGATAGCCCCTTGAGATGTAACATCTCATTTTCAAGGGGGTCCTAAAAACACAAATAGAATAATACAACACAAAACACAACAACCTTACAAAATAAACACACACTACAAATATACAAAACAAAATAAATGCTCAACCTGTCCCCCACACCCACAAACTACAGTTGAAATACAAAAACTCATACATCAGTAACATCAACATAAGACCAGTTAATAACTTAAAATCCTCAACTTCTCAAAAAAAAAGAAAAAAAATCAAAAACATGAAGAAGTTATTTTAAGATAAGAAAATAAAGATATCCTAAAGTGATTAAGGGAGGTAGTAGATCTCAGAGAAACAGTAAGATTATTCCAGTCAAAGGGGGCTTTATACTGAAATGACCTACGTCCGACTTCACTGAAAATTTTAGGAACAAGAAAAAAAGGATATTGCGTATGTCTAAATGAAGAACTATCCGGAATCAAAAACTGTTTCAAATAAAAAGGACAAACAAAATAAAGACATTTAAAAAGAAAACTATATTGCAAGTATATCTTAAATATCTCGCACTTACACTCTAAAAAAATATTTTAACCCAACTTTGGGTCAAATATGGACAAACCCAGCCATTGGGTTAAATTTTTAAATTACATTTTTAACTCAATGTTTGAGTTTGTCCATATTTGACCCAAAATGTATTAAAACAACCCAGCATTTATTAGAGTGTAAAGACTGATATTATACAGAGATCATACCATCCTTACTAATAGTGATGTTAAAACACATTTTAGGCTTAATATTATGAAATGTGCATTGTGCAATATAGAAGTACTCAAAATAAAGTTTAATTATAATATTTATATCAGTAAGCCTCAAGTATTATATGTCAGTAATGTTAATGGATTTGTAGTATACTCAGTATGAAATAAATGTATTTTAAATATATTTCGGTATATTTTTTTTCACTAAGGATCTCTATACATTTTTGAAGCGTCAAAGTTGCGTAGCTGTCAATGACAGAAAGCTCTCAGATTTCATAAAAAAAATAATAATTTATGTTCCGAAGATGAACAAAAGTCTTACGGGTTTGGAACAACATTTTGGTGAATAATTAATGACAGAAGTATTATTTTTGGGTGGACTATCCCTTCAACTAATGTTAACGAACTAAACCTTGTAAACCTTGTATTGTTACTGTAATGTATTGTATTGTAACCTTGTAATGTTTTTGATTAGCACTTGGCATTTTTGAGGGCAATGCGCCTAAAATGTTTAGACTGTGGGCGGCCCATCTAATTCTGAGGTTAATTTGAGAAGACATATAGACTGAAAACAAGAAGGAAGTGAGGCTGAGAGGAAGGATGATGAAGAAGAGAGGTGTAGATAAAGGCACTGCTTTGCTTCGACAGAAACATGCTAATGACTCCACCGAACGCGGATTGTTTTGAGAAAGTTGACGAGAAATATAACGTGTTTAAAACACAGCGGAATAGCTAATCCTCTAGCAAGATTAGCATCTCTGATTGAGTGTGTGCAGACCCTGATTAAAAAAAAGAACAAATGAAAGAAATAAACAGGAAGTAGAAACACGGCCCTGGGTCTTTGTTTGCGCTGGGTAATTAGTGGGAAACACCCCAGCATCTCCAGTCACAGTGCAGCTGCTCAGGGAGAGGTCTGTGAGCGTGCCACACAGGGATACAGCAACTTTGGGGAGTAACAGCTGTTATTTCAATGACAGAGGCAGTGGAATGGTGCTGGAAAAGTGAAATGATGGATGGGAGTGAGTCGTGGAGGTCGTTAAGGGATGAGAGACACACACCTCTTGTCCGTGACATCACTCATGATCGCTGATCAAGTTAACGTGTCACGCTGGAGAGATGATCGTAGATAGAGAGAGAGAGAGAGAGAGAGAGAGAGTGTGGGTGCAGAGAAAGGAATATTTATGAGAGGGAAGACACAAATGGAAGGGGAGAAGTTTGTAAAGGAGAGGATGTTGAGAGACGAAAAGGACAGAAAGAGAGATGGAGCACTACAGTAAATGGTTCTCTGGGATTAGAGTCCTGACAAGTTGGATGACATTTTGCCTTCAAGAGGATACAAGCGGCGAGTGACAGAGGGAGTGACAGCTTCTAATACGAGAATTCACAGAGACTCCATGTCCTTTTCCTGCAAAGAGAGAGGGGAAAAAAGAGTCCGGTCCGCAGCGCTCTTGCCTATATCTCTTCTTATGTCATAATGCGTTTCAGTGAGGAGATCACAGAGAATGACCTCTGGAGCTGTGAATGTAATACCCTACAAATGCACACACACATATTCACCAGTCAGATCTTTTGATCCTACAAGTCAAAGTCGACCAGTTCTTAAGCATCAGAATCACTTCGTACTATGGCTGTTTGGTGCAATACTATTTTTAATGTTTTTTCAAAGGAAGGCTACATTTATTTGGTCAAAAATGCAGTAGAAACAGCTATCTGGGGAAAAATTATTACAATTTAAAATAATCGTTTTAATATACTTTAAAATGTAATTTATTCCTGATCAAAACTGAATTTTCAGCATCATTACTCCAGTCTTCAGTGTCATATGATCCTTCAGAAATCATTCTAATATGCTAATTTACTGCTCAAGGAACATTTATTACTGTTATCAATTAGTGAAAACAGTTTGTGATGCTTATATATATATATATATATATATATATATATATATATATATATATATATATATATATATATATATATATATATATATATATTGGAAGTAAAGTGTCATTGCAGAAGGACCTGCAAGAACAAAAGAGGGCTTAAGATACACCAAAGCCGAACCAACAGTAGAAAAGAGGTGTCACAGGAGCAGGTGAGACGCAGGTGAGCTCCAGGCAGGAAGCACCCCACAGTACTGGAGATCTTTCAGCACCTGTGTCACCTCAAGACCTCAGGAGGGACCCACCTGATGCCACCCCAGGGAGCCAACCCCACCCTTCAAGGGAACGAAGAGTGAAAGTCAATACTCTCACAAAAATAACCTATAACCTGACAAGGGAGCGTTTTGGAATTAAGGAGAAGAAAATCAACATCAAGTCTGCACACCAGCCAAGCAGAAGAGAGAGGGAAATTCATCATCTGAGGGGAGAAATCAAGACTCACCAAGAAGTTCAAAAGAGCTTTTGCTGATGAAAGGGAAGGCATCAAGGACCTGACGAGTCAACTCCAGGAGCACCTCTGCAGATTTCGAAAAGCAGAAAGCACTTGGAAGAGGAGGAAGGATAGGGAGAACAAAAGATCTCAGTTCACCAAAGACCCCTTCCGATTCACCAGAATACTGCTGGGTGAAGCAAAATCTGGAAGGCTGACCAGCCCCAGAGGAGATGTGGAGGCGTTCTTGAGGGAGACCCACAATGACACCTCGAGAAACCAAGCCCTGGACGCCAACCCAAGTATCAACAGTATAAAGACCCCAGAAAAAGACATCAGTGAACCATCCTGGAAGGAAATCCAAAGATTGTGAAGAAGGCCAGAACAGGGTCTGCCCCCGGCCCAAGCTGTATACCCTACAAGGTATATAAGATATGCCCAATGCTCCTCTGGAAGCTGTTCCGGAGGATCTGGAGAAATTATACCATTCCATCAGGCTGGAAGAAGGCAGAAGGCTGTTTCGTGCCAAAGTAAGATAACTCCTCAACCATTGACCATTTAAGAACAATCTCACTGCTAAGTGTAGAAGGGAAGATCGTCTTTTCGGTACTAGCCAAGAGGATGACCTCGTACATGACAGAGAATGGATACATCAACACTGCTATCCAGAAAGGTGGAATTCTAGGCTTCTCTGGATGCCTGGAACACACCGGAGTTCTCAGTCAGATGATCCGTGAGGCTAAAGTCAGCAAGGGCAACAGTCTGGCTGGATTTGGCCAATGCCTATGGATAAATCTCTCACAGCCTCATCCATGCAGCATTAGACCACTACCACATCCCGCAGCACATCAAAATAATGATCATCAGCTACTTCGGTGGAATCCAGCTACGATTCAAGGCGGCCCATTTTACAACTCAGTGGCAAAGCCTGGAAAAAGGTATCATAACTGGCTGCACAATCTCCCCTATCCTCTTCGTCATGGAAATGAAACTCCTAATAACAGATGAGGCAAAGGACGCCCGGGGTCCAAAAATGGAGTAAGGCATCCAACAACCCCCAATAAGAGGTTACATGGATGGCCTCATCGTGATGACCACAACCCATGTGGAGGTGAGGTGGGTGCTAACTGTTCTGGACCACATGACAACGTGGGCCAGAATGAAGTTTAAGCCAAAGAAATGCAGGAGTTTGGTGATCAGGAATGGGAAGTTGACCAACAGGTTCAAGCTGCATGCGCAAGGGGAAGTGATTCCATTGATATAGGAGAATCCAATCAAGTGCCTCGGAAAGTGGTTCGATGACTCACTTATTGATAGGAACAACATAGCCAGTACGGAAAAGCAGATGGAGGAATGGCTGAGGAGGATCGAAAAATCGGGGCTCCCTGGGAAGTTTAAAGCTTGGCTCTATCAACACGGACTGTTGCCAAGACGACTCATGTGGCTGCTGACTGTGTATGCGGTCCCGATGACATGCGTTGAAGGAGTGGAGAGGAAGATCAATTCGAAGTACCTCAGAAAGTGGTTGGGAATCCCTCCAAGCTTCACTGCAGTAGGCCTCTACATAAGATCAGGGCAGCTCCAACTTCCCCTGTTATCTGTGGTTGAGGAATTTAAAGTTGCAAAGTGCAGAGTCCTAATGACATAACAGAGATTCAAAGGATGAACAAGTCAGACATGCAGGCGTCATCACAAGATCAGGTCGCAAGTTGGCAGCTGATTCTTCTGTTGCACAAGCTGAGAGCATGTTGAAACTACGTGATATCATTGGAGTGCCATGCACAGGAAGACAGGGTCTTAGAACCTCCCATTTCCAAAAGTGGAGGAAGGCAGGAACCAGTAAAAGAAGAGGAAGGATTCAAGAGGAGGTACGGATCCTGGAAGAGGAAGGACGAAGGTCAAGGGCAGTGGACCTAGCTTTCCAAGGAGCCTGGACCCCAAACGGGATCTTTTCTAAGAGGAAGATTACCTGGGCGGACCTATGGAGACTGGAGCTGTTCCGCATCTCCTTCCTGCTGAGATCAGTGTATGACACACTCCCAACCCTAACAAACTTGTACAAGTGGGGTATGAGAGTGGACCCATTGTACAAGCTTTGTGGGGAGAGGGGCACCATTGCACACATCCTGTCCGGGTGTGAAAAAAGCACTCACTCAGGAAAGGTACAGGTGGCGCCACGACAGGGTGCTCATGACACTCGCCAACACCTTAGAGCAGGAGAGGAAAAAGAAACACCAACCACTTCGGAAAACAACATCAATCCAGTTTGTAAGGGAGGGGGAAAAGCCAACAACCACAGCAGCAACAAGAACCAGTCTGCTAAAAAAGGCCCAATCATGGGAAATGAAGGTCGACTTGAGAGGAAGACTGTAGTTCCCCCAGTTTGTCCAGACAACGCTGAGGCCGGATGTGGTACTGTGGTCTGGGTACTTTTTTTCCCCCTTCGTCTTCATCTGCTCCATGTTAACAATGTTAACTATATATAACTATATATATACTGTATATATATATATACTATATTATTAAAGCATCGATTATAGGTAAATAAATTCTATGTTGATTGTAATTGCTCAGTCCCAACATTTTGTGGTGAAATATATATATATATATATATATATATATATATATATATATATATATATATATATATATATATACACAGTATATATATAACAATTTATTTACCTAAAATCGATGCTTTAATAATTAATAATAATTGCTCTGTTTGCATCAAGATTTTAATGTGATTAATTGTGCAGCAATGTAGGCTTTTGGAGAAGAACAAATCTGGCTTGTTAATGATTTTTTTGATAACGATGAACTTGCTGATCTGATATAGATTTATTTGCAAAACTCAGCGGTGTGTTCAAAAGCACTGGCTACAGCTCATTTCTGAACTAGAACAATCATTTCAAGTAACTTCTGGCTATAGTTCAGCTTCTTTTCTTAATTAGTACAGTATAGACTCATATATTATATTGCCAAATGCATGTATGCAAATATTATATATTTTTTTTATAATACTACTATTCAGATGAATGAGATTGCCAGTTGATATGAGATAGCATAATATTTTGAGTTTCTGTTGATTAAACCAATCTCCTTCAATGTATTACTTTTTATTTATTTATTTAATTTTAATTAACTCACAATCTGAAGGCAATCAGGTAACTAATTTTTTTTTAAGTTCAACCAACACTATTTTTTTACAGTGTGGGAGTTCATGCTGATGATCTATTTTTAACAACATCAGTTCCAAATGGTTTGCTCTGCACTCCTCAACAATTATCTGTAAATGTCTGGGAATTTCACCGGTTGCATTTGTCAAAATACTTGCCCAAAGAATACATTGTAGCGTTTATACGCCCGTATAAATATAACTAATTATTATTCATAACGGATTATGATCAATATTTAATAGTTTAATTATTTTCAGAATTTACTGTAGCAGAATCAATAGTATGATCATTTTATCAGTTCATCCAATGAACGGAAAGCATAAACAATTATTAATTCTAGGAAATATAATATCTTCCTGGCCAAGAAAGACTAATTCTCAGCTAACAGCTAAATTTAGAAATAATTCAAGGGTAAAAGCATAGGTAGCTTTAGATCGCAGTTCAAGACAATAAATCTGTAAGCACATAACACAAGACAATTATCTTTAAAATATAAACAAGACTTTATTGATTATCCTAGAACATAAAACTAATATCTAACACAAACACACGCACACATACATTCATACAAGTCGCAGAAAGAAAGAGAGTGAGGAAAGAAATGAGTTTTAAGAGTGAGATGGTGAAATCCCAAGTTTCTATATGCACTTATAAGACATGACCTGAACGAACCATCAATCATTAATTTAACCCTTCTATCGTTTCTTAGGCGGGTTATGCAATTTTATCAATATACACCAGTTCAGCAAAAAGTCTGGAGGCTACTTGCTTGTCCTTGCGTTGCTTTTGGGGATTCCTTTTCCTCGGCGTCAGAGGGGTTTCCCGGGTCCGTTGCGTGGCTGGTCTTCTCGTGCCTGGATAGATCGTGGGCAGCCAATCACGTGATGTGTTGGCGGATGAATGAGAGTCTTTGAAGTTGGAACCGGGTTTTGCAGTTGAAACGTTAAAACGAAACTTTGCAGCAAAACTTAACTTAGAACCGAGACTTTTAACGAGAAAATAAAACAAAGGAAAAGAAAGTAGGGTGAAACGAGTTAGATGGCTTGAATAAATCTGTTGAAACCCATGTTCTTCTGATCTTAATTTGGGTTCTTTGTCTCTACGCGTCTACATGGTTACTATAACCATCGTCTGCTCCACCCGACTTTTCGAGAGAGAGCCCGCCCGACTTCTGTTCTATTCTTCTAGCGCATTATTCTACAACAGCTCTGTTCGGGTCTAAGGTTTTAAACTCCAATGTTTTGTCCCGCCTCCTGGAGGAATTTGGAATTCGGACAATAAGATACTATATGGTTATTTGAGAAGGGGGTCTTTTCTATCCCCCCCCCCCCTTCTCTCATCTTGAATCATGTGTTATCTGTGGTCTGCTTACTCATCAGCTCGAACAGAGGATTCAGTTTAGACATAATTTCCATTTTAAGAACATAAACATCTTTACACAGATTTCAAACAAGCCATCGTCTGAATTAAAAATATGTGGTCGCATTGATAGGAGACACGATGCACTTTCATTCACACAGGTAATAGTTACAACAATTAGATGACTTATATGTGATTAAGCATAATAGACACATACAGGGGTCATAGACACAATATAGAATTATGTAGTTGAACGATGTTTGATTATAAGTTCATCAAGAATTGTTTTGTGATGATTGTATGCATTTTTATATGAAAAGTCTCTTGTCTCTGTGGTTTTTAAGAGGTCTTAACAATGAGGTCATTCAAAGGTCTTCAAGAAGGGGGAAGTCTGTCTTACATCTCTGTCATGGGACCTTGGTCCTTAAGAAATACGTAGTCTGTTAGTCGCAGGGGTTGGGTGACCTCTTGTTAGGGCCTCTTGTTTCACCATTTCTGAACAGATCTGTTTTGCCAAATTAGAAAACATTGACAACGTTCTTCCTTTAGTTAAAAAGGTCCTTCCGGTTTCAGATTCTCTGCAGCCTATGGCTCTGGGTCTGGTGATTTGATTCTGGAATGTGAAGACTCTTTGTAGGATTATGTATGAACAGTCACCTAAAAGCTTCAATTGTGTTTGGTTCATTCTCGTTGTCGCTACAACATGTATTCTAAAGACTGAAAGAAAGGGTAAAAAGTTAAACATTTTAATTTTAAAATGTATTATTTTTGTGAATAGACAGTTGTGTCAGTTAATTTTGTCAAAGATATACTGTATAAATCTTTGTTTTTCCGCAGGTTTCATATTGTAAAAACAACAGCACCATTTTCAAATGATCATTTATATATGTGAATTTTTTCAAAGCATAATTTTTCAAACCCCATTTTATTGGATAGTTGAAGCTGTGCAATCATATTTGTTCACCAGCCAGACCTTTGAAAAGATATTCACACATATTAATGGAATCCCCCTTACAATATTAATGTTAATAAACAGTGTGTTTAGCTTAGCTTTTCACATTAACACGTTTGACTACAATTAGATAATTAGATTTGATAATGTTTTTCCCTACTCTAATTTAAATTTGAATAATTCAGACCTTGAAAACCAAGCAGCTGAAGAGTCCTGACATAGTCTCTATGAGCAAGAATTTCAGAAGCAAAAGGCAAATCATTAACACGAGTGTGCTTTTATTAAAGCTGAAGATTTTTTTCTTTTCTTTTGATAATTTCTGCTGTCGTAGTGTTGCCTAATATAAAGAGGCTCTGTTTATTTACAATGTTTTAACCAGCCCAATAAAGCAACACTGACTCAACCAATGACATGAGTTTGGGCTGGGGCTACCTGAATATTTGAACAATAGCAGACGGAGAGTGTTTGGGAAACCTGTTTAGAAACATTCACTCACAAAACAAGATATCATTTTCTTTAAATATGAAATTATACATGCCTTCCCTTTTAGCATCAAATTACCAGAAACATTTGCTTTAATACTTTCATATATTTCTTATCAGAAATATAAGAAAATAAAATTCTATGTGATGATATTACTCTGAATTCCCAATGGACTCTTAATTATCTTCAAGAGAATTGCATGAACAACCTTCCGAGTAGATGATTTTATTTTATGTAACAGGAGTCAGACATTGGGAATCAAAATGCTAAATATTTTAGTAATATGAGAAAAAAGGAGAGTCTCTAGTGAGAGAGTGAATGGAGTAATATTTCAGGCTGGTAATCTCACTTTACAGAACAGATAACAGTTTGCCCCTTTAACGAATTAGCGTATATATTACTTTATTTCCTTCTGCAATTTATTTCAAACCTAATACAGATAATATGTCCCACTGTAAGTTATAAATTGAACCCTGTTCGAATCAAATGTTACTAGGTTTTAGGGTCGCTGGCATCAACGATGATAACAGCACACATTGAATTCAGTGCGGCTCTTGTCTAAGCAAACAGTATAATCTTAAGAGTTCTGAGGTCATGTCAGCTTCCCTCTGTTGTTTATTGACCTTGACCTCCATACACAATACATTTACTCTATACTTTCCCTGTACACTAATTCAACAGGGGCAGATGAGACCCACAAAGCAACTGCTGTCAATGTATCCATGGGGTTAAGACTCAATTTACTTTTTTCCCTCCACGTTTTTTCTTCTCTCCTGAAAAGCTCATTTCCCTAAGGGCAATTATAATAAGAGAATCGATGCTTGAGTGAATTTTAATTTGTCATATGGAGAGAGGGAAAGATATTTCAATCTACAGTGTGACTGTTGTCATTAGTGGAGAGAACGATGAGGCAGAGACACAGTTTGAACACTGGACTCTCCAACAGTGATAGTAGCAAAAATTAATTGTTTCAAAAACTTGCTTTAAAAGGGACATATATCACGTTTTAACGTTTTTTTTTTTTTTAGCTACTTATCTCACTGCCCCCCACATAGAATGTTAGCCAAGGTGCCTTGCACCTAAAACTGTCATTTTATATGTTTTTTTACTATACCTTTAAGATTTGTATATAAAAATGACTTTGCATTTGTGAAATTAGTAACTGTGCTTAATTGTGTTTGCCGTAAGGTCTAGTTTAGTTGGCACTGCCTCAAGATTTCTGAATGACCCATTTTTGCAGTTTCAATGTATGGCCTGAGTGATCTGTAGAGAAAACTGTGTTAGAGATTCTTTACTCTAATTACAATAGACTAAGGGACATTTATAATACAGTATGTTCACTTCAAACTCAACCTCAAATTACTCAATGCACATTCCTGGTCAATGTGTGCCCTATTTATTAGTGCACATTGTTTTTAATTAAACCTGTATATGCAACATATATACATATATATATATATATATATATATATATATATATATATATTTTTTTTTTTTTTTCATATAAATATATAAAACATGCCAATATGTTTAAGCATACAAACAAAATGTATTTGAACTAACTAACTAACTAACTAACTAACTGTTTATATGGCTCAAACTTAACCTCAGAACTGGATGAACTATGAATGAGTATTTATTATTTATTAAATTATATATATATATATATATATATATATATATATATATATTATTTATTAAATAATATATATATATATATATATATATATATATATATATATATATATATATATATATATATATATATATATATATATATATATAACACATACAAATATATTGGAGTAAAGAGTACATTTACTTATTGAAAAATATAGGTTTCTGAAATAACCATTTTTGCAGCTTGATTTCTAAGGGTCTTAATGAACTTGGAAGATAATTGAAACACAAAGTATTTCAAAAGAATGTATTGTTCTAGTGTTTTAATCAATGTGTTTTAGTGGTTAACATATGTAAATATTAGACAATCGAAATCTGAACATCTAGTTGGGGTTTTAAATAGGATATCTAATCATTACTCCCATTCTGAGCACAGCTTTAAATTAACTCCAGTTTCAGATCATCTTGTCTATGAAATGAGCTGAATTAAGTGGCAACATATTCAGCCAACTGTAAGGTTTCTCTCTTTCCATCTCAGTAATCCAACCAAAGTGCCTTTTGGACAAGTCAGTCCCCTCAGCAGCCATCTTGCCAGCAGCTACCAAATGTAAAACAGTAAACACTTAAGTATTGAACCAAACCAATCAGCTTTGAAATGAATCACAACAGTACTACATTTGATTTGAACAAATACTTGAAAATCACAATAAAAGACATATACGTACAACGTATAAATACGACGTATTATATAACAATACCCTCATGTCACGATTCGATACATATCACGATACTCCAAGACATATGGTAAAATGTTAACTAAAAATGTACTGTTGATTAAAATGTTAAATGTGGGATTACATTGGGTGTGGAAATGAATAGGCTTGGACTTGTGCTGGTGACCCAATGCACAGGACAACGGTGACACCACAATAAAAATATTCATGATTCTGAAGCTGACAATAAAGAGTTATTTCAGACAAATATGCTTGCACTCTATCACTGACTAGATATATTTAAAATAATGTAGGCCACTTTTTACTGGTAACATAAGACATTTGGCATTATCAGGACCCACAAATATTCCCCCATTGCATTATTATACATTATATTCAACATTATATATAGTAGTTTAATGTAGTACTGACACTGACACTCTGTAAACTCTCACACAGTAATTTTCATTTTGGGTGACCTATACACAATACATATTGTCACTATCCACGATACATATTGATGCATTTTTGTTTTGCGATATATTGCGATATATTGTCACAGCAATTAGTGAGTGTTTTAAGAGGTGGCTAATTCGCACAAATTCGTACGACCTCACTCGTACGTTTTCATTGATTTGTTTAGACCCCAGTGATGGGTAAGTTTAGGGATGGAGTTAGGCGTGGTCCTTCCTGGTGACTTTTTAAAAAAATGTGTACGGTTCAAATTGTACAAATAAGCCACTTCGTAAAATATTTATGAATTACCGTGAGATCGGTTTAGAACTGTGTATGTACTGACTTTTTATGGTGTAAGGAACTGCTCATAATTTGATCAAATCAGTTACTCTATGGAGAAAATTGAGGCATGCATCTTCTCTAAAAAAATACAAAGGGGATATTTATTTCTTCTTCTTCTGGATATTGTGTAATTTCGGCACTAATAGCATCACCAACCAAGTTTTGTTGTATTTGGTTTAGCACCATAGAGCCACAGTTTTTTTAGAGCCATGTTTGTTTTAGAACCATTGCGTTTCAGATTAAATAGCCTGCATCATCATTAATATACATCGAAGATGTGATTTTAATGTGCAGTGCACATTCCTGTCATTGTGGTACCTGCTGGGGAATGAAAAATAACAACAAAAAAGACAAGGCATAAGACAGTTATACTAATATACAGCACCTTTTCAGAGTCAGAGCAGATAAAGCAGACATCGCTTTTAATTACCTGACTGTTTGTTTGGTGTACACCGCTCTGACATTCCCACAGATACAGCTAAACTAAGCTCTAGCATTTGCTATAAGATCCCCAACATGACCTTTGCGAAGCTGTCAGCCCTCTAAACACTAATAAAAAAATGAGAGTACTTCCCAAACACAAATTCATGCCAGGGTGAGTCTGGGGAGCGATGACATGAGAGTGGTGCATTAGAAATCATATAAGAGCAGCGTGTTTCACTGTACACCATCTGCTATACAAGAGTCCCAGTAGGGTTGTTTCGAGCATCTTCAGAAAGTGGGGTATAGCTTTCTGTATTCTGGAAGCTCAAGTCAACTGTTGCCAGCAGTTCCCAAATTATCAGCTGCCCCAAAATGGTGTGCCAGTTTTATGTAAGTTTGTAATGAAGTTTAAAGAAAATATCATATGATAAGAGAAGCCGGAAGACTAGAAGTTATGTCCAAAATTCAGCCGTGTTCCTCTTTGTGTCACTATTATGGAAAAGCTCAACAACGATCATCAAATTTGGCCCAGAGGATGTAGAACTGGTTTTAAAGACCCAATGAAATCGTTTTACTTTTTTTGTATTTCTGTGTTGGCATATTTCTCATTAAAAGGGATCATTACCTTTTTTAAATATAGCCAATATGCTTTTGTTTGTTTATATTTACCCAAAAGAGAAAGACTGTACATTTTAAATGTAAATACAATTCAAAGGTTTTTGTGCAATGTACGATTTTTACCCTATAGATTATAATGTACTTTGACAAAAATTTACAATATACTGTATGCCTTAGTATATTAATATGACATTTGGTATATATACATTTTGCCCCAGTATCTCTTATAAGGTGATACTATATTAGATCAAGTTTCCAGTTGTCTGGGATCACTGATCTGATTTGTTACCTCTTTATGAAGCTGCATTTTATTATCAATCATGCAGAACTAATGTTCAACAAATATTTGTTTGAATGTAAACCCATTTTACACAAATGCAAACACCTATTTGTTTCCTAAGTGCACCAAATCAAAGGCTTTTTACATGATACAGCAGATTACCTTCAAAAAGGGCCTCGCTTCCTAACTGACTATCGATTTGAGACTAAGAGAGCTCATTATGCTCAAGTGCTAAGCACTAATCTTTTGAGGTTTTTTTGACTGCCCTTTTCAAGATGAATGTCAGATGCAAAGACAATTTAACAAGCTCAACTTCAATGAGGCAAAGAAATCAGTTTTAAAAGAATAGTTCAGACAAAACATTATTCTATCATTTATTCTACCTCATGTCTTTGTAAAATATGATTGACTCACTTCACAAAAGCTGCTTTTTTGAAGAATATAGGTGGCTCTTTATAGTGAATGGGAACCAATGGTGGCAAGCTCCAAAGTGAGAAAAAAAAAAAAAAAGTCCATAAAAATATCATTCAAGCTATTGCAAGTCTCTATTGAACAGACTGAAATGTGCCCTCCACTGTAGCTCACAAAAGAAATATGTTGCTTGTACAAATCCTGTGATTTCATTATTAGTTTATGGGTGTCTTGTGACCAAATATCATTGACGCCAATCTTAACCTTACCTCACGGTTTGATACCAAGAGTGAAGAGTTTGTGATACAGTGCATGGACCACGCTGTATTCTCATATTTGAGTTTGACAGTCACAATTTACGAGCTCTTTTGCATTTTATAGAAAGAAGGCACAGAAACAACTAATATTTTCACAATTCGTCAGTTCAGTTCTGACGTAACGTCTCCGTCCCCCCCTTCAGGGAACATAAGTAACCTAGACGTTGTACTTCTTACTTTACTAATGAGGTTGCATTGGTAAAATGATCATTTGATTCAGATTCAGAGTGATATTAAAGCTCCAAACTTGTTTAGTTGTTTATTTATTTATTTTTTTTTTTTTTAAATACAAAGCTACAAGTAAAAAGAAAAAGGACCTAAGTGTGTGAAATGTTTCTTTGTTCCTAATAAAGTATAGAACTGTGCGGACATCTAGTTCGCTCTTTTACATTTGCTTCATTTTATCCTGCATCTGAGCCCAAATTGTACATTTTCCCAAAAGCTTCTCTATAGTCTATCACACAATTCTCATTTCTGAAAACCTATTTCTATAGCGTACCTGGCACACGCCACACTTAAAATGAATTCTGGTTAAATGTCCTCCTGCAGACCTGGGATTAAATTCGAAGCAGCTAATTTGCAACTACTGTAGAATTCAAACCATTCAGTTCAGTATGTACTACTCTAGTTTCTCAAAGACACACAGGTGTAGTTTTTGTCAAATCAAATAAAGATCTGGTGTTTCAAAGATGAATATTAGTACATCATTAGAGCATCATGATTGTCTTGCTTGTGACATCTATAAATGTAGAGTACAACAGGACTAAAAAGACATGTTAGGATGTTTTTTTTGTTTTGTAATTATGATTAATAATATTATATTATACACCATATTATACACCATTATGATTGTAGATTTTTGAACATTGATAGAACAACAATTTTTGTGGGAAAACAAATAATAAAAGTAATTTGCTTTGTTCAAATGTCATATGAGGCGGCAAGGGGGGCCTTTTGCTCAGAGTGTTGTATAACGTATATACTGTAATACTTGAAAACTTAAGCTCAAGTTATATATTTTGCATAAAATCTAAGTTAATTATTGTTCAGTTCAATCACTTCAACAAATATTGTAGCAATGATATATACAAATAATTTACTTTTAGTGAACAAATACATTAAAATGTGATCACTGTAAAAATACAGAAAAAAAATATTAAAACAAAGTTTCTGAAAGCTTCTTACAATGCTTGAAGCAATTTCAATTTCATTTCTTTACAGAAACAATAAATGCTACTTTTTATGATTAATAATTCATTACAAATATGGTGAAGTTGTACACCCATTGGACAAATTATATTCACTTGTAATCATTCCAAGGTATGCCAACAAATGAAAAAGTTACCCAGCTATGTATTATCACGTCAATTACTACACCTTTAGCCCAAACAATAGGGCAGATTTTTAAAACTGAAAATCAATAACAATACCTTTGTCTCAAAATATATTTGGTAATTTTAATGATTCTCATTTGCTAGAATGATTTAAAAAAATCCGCCTATGTATGCTTCAGAGAAGTTCCCAGTGCAACGTGGATGTTCAGAAAAGTGCTGTGGGGACTTTTTTGCCATCTATTAAACTGTACGAGAAGAAAATAAAATAAAACATATATATATATATATATATATATATATATATATATATATATTTTTTTTTTTTTTTTTTTTTTTTTTTTACCACAGTGCATCCCACTGTACCTTACCATTATTCTATTTTAAAAGTTTTTGTACTGTAAAAAACACACATGGTTGTGTTTTTGCAATTTCTAACTTGCAATTACAATAGTCCCTAATTACAAAAACATCTCTCAGCACGATCATTCAGTTTTAAGTGGAATGACTAGTAGGCACATTCACTTTGAATAGTTTCCAACAGAAACCATTGAAATTCCTTCCCATCTGTTTGCTAGAGTAGCTAAAACAAATGATGATGGCTGAGTGCATGTGTGTTACTATCCTCTGACCTCTTTGAGGAGGTAACGCTATGATGCTAATGGCAGATGGAGGACGAACACATGCCGTTAAAAGCTGCGGATGTTCAGTTTGAGCTTTTCGCCATGTTTGCTTTGAAACTCGGCAACCCGCGATAGCAGGAAACGAGAGTCCAACAAGTTTTTCCACTTAGCCGATTTGCTCACTTAGACATATAGTCGGTTCCCATCTGGGAGAGACCACACAGCAGAGAAACATCATCTGAAGTGAATTAGACATATTACAGACAAGCTCAGCTCGCATGACTAAAACATTGCCGTGAGTTTTGGAGGCAAAAGACATGATGTATATCTCCCAGATATGTTAAGCTAGTGACCAGCTCACCTGTCACTGAGGTCTCTCAGAGAAGGTTGTTAAAACCCATCTCAGGATATAGTGAGGGAGAGTCGAAGAGCATGTTGAAGGACAGGGGTTGACCTCTCTGGCTTTTTCTTCTTTCTGACTGGAGCCTCCATCCAACTTGAGAAGTAACTCTAATGAGCAGAGCCCATCACTGCAGATGCCAGCTGCCTCTTTCAAACACCGTCGTGCTCGCAATTTCTTTCTCTCTCTCCCTCGCTGTCAGTCTTTCTTGACGGAACCGCACGCCTCCAGGTTGGGCCCTGATCTCTATTATGGTCCTCCCATCTGCCACAGGGTGTCACGGGGCCCAAACTCAACCACAGGGCCCTTGTCAGGACCAGGCAATGAGGGACATGAAGAAAAAAAAAAGGAGGATGCGGCACAGAGAATGGATGGAGGGCTGCGGAGTGACTGCCTCCCTCATCACTGGTTTCTCTTGTTCTCCTTCATTCTCTGGCCTCCTGTCAGTATCGGTGACAAGAGCCACTCTCATAAAAACTTAATGAAGCGTCTTGGTAAAGGAGCGAGAGCCAGGATTCACATATTGAAGGCCTGTGTGAAGTTTGGGGAGGGACAGGTTATGCCTGACATCCACAGCTATCATTTTAAAACTCCAGCCGAGATCTATTGGCAGAAAAATTTGGAAAAGAAGAGAAGCAAGTTGACTTTTCTCATGGCAAACAGGGAATGAAACGGGTCGTTCTAACCGTAAATGCACAATAGGAGATCATTTCATTATTTTCCACTGACAGGGTGCAGATGCTCAAACTGCATGGCCACTTTCTGCGCTCTCACAGAAGAAAAGGCAGCTGTCTTCAACCGAGAACCAGTAACATCAAAATCAGGAGAATGATCAAGGTTTGGCTAGTTAGCATGGTCCAGTTAGTCCCTGCTGGTAGACACTGTAACTATATTCTAGGCCAAAAGCATTTTTTAAATACCTTTCCCATCTTCATATAAGTGAACAAGTGGCTGATGAAGCATCAGCTCCAGTACAAACATCAGCACCATTTCAGTGAAAAAGTAGTGGGCTAAATATGAGTGGCTTAATGTGCCCAATGTGTTTTAAAACTACAAATAAAACCAGAACCAAAATAAATAGTTTAAATACAAGTGAATTTGGGTATCACAACATTATAATGCACAGTCAAGTCATTTATTTAAATGTCACATACAGTCAGATCAATAATATATATATATAAAAAAAAAAAAATATATATATATATATATATATATATATATATATATATATATATATATATGAAAATGGATGGATGTGCATGTTAATATTGCTATTGCTAAATATTACATTTAATAGTGTTAAAAAATTAGTGCTTTTAAGGATGAATGAATGGATGGAAACAACCAATATGGTATCAGTATATCATGCATGCCTAATAAAATGTTTTATAATTATGTATGCATGTAAGCAAGAAGAAGAAGAAGCTGGATCCTATATCTTTCTTTGGCAACTTGCAGCAATTGATTTTGAGTAAAAAAATAACCTCCTGAGGCGCTAGTATATGCTGCCCAACAACCTCCTCTTCTCCTCTATCTTTACTGGCCTTCTCCCTCCAGAAACTTGATGTCGTAATCAACTTCAAATATCTGTAGCTGTAAAAACAAAATCATCAAAAACCAAAAGATAGAGACAAAGACATACACAATTTCACCAAAAGATTGGCTAAGAGGGGTTCCCCTGTTTGAGATGGCACATATTTGATATCTGTCAAAATTTAGCAAACAGGATTCAGGCTTCATTTGAGTTTTTTTTTTTTTTTTTAAAGAATGTGGTGTACTTTTATGACAAATTATTGTGCTGTCTATCATGACCCGCATCTCTTATAGTCTTCATACCAAGCTTCTAACTTGTCACTTTAAATAGCTCAATATCTTAGTCACAATTTGAAAATTCACACAGAGGGTGCTTCCTGCAATACTAAAAGTCTTATTCACTCATTACAGTCTGTTATTCAATGTTCCTTTGCTCAAAAATTGATTTGGTGTGTGTGTGTGTGTGTGTGTGTGAGTGAAATAGAGAGGTCTTACATTAAGGAATAAAATGTCCCCACAAAGATGGCAATATCCAAAATCATTGTCCTTGTGGGGACATTTTTGGTCCCCTTGAGAATAAAAAACTTAAAAATCATACTAAGCAATGTTTTTTGAAAATGTAAAAATGCAGAAAGTTTTCTGTGATGGGTAGGTTTATGGTTATGGGATAGAATACAGCTTATAAAGTATAAATTGCATTATGTCCCCATAAAACCCCCAATGTGTGTGTGTGTGTGTGCGTGTATGTGTGTGTGTGTGTGTGTGTGTATGTGTGTGTGTGTGTGTGTGTGTGTGTGTGTGTGTGTGTGTGTGTGTGTGTGTGTGTGTGTGTGTGTGTATATACTACAATATTATTATATTCTGATCCACATTGTGTGAACAGAACAGTGTATTATTAAGCATCTACAATATTAATAACTGAAGAAAATTTTATTTGGTCCCACTTTATATTAAGTGGCTTTAAGTACTATGTACTTACATCGGAAAATAAGTAAAATGTACTTATTGTGTTGATGTTGTATTGTTTAACACTTGTGCTGCTATTGAGGTGTGATACGGGTAAGGTTAGGGTCAGGTGTGCTGGTATGGGTCGGTTTAAGGGTGGGTTAAGGTGTAAGGGAAGAGTCAACAGTGTATTTACAAATGTAATTACATACAGCTATTTTCAAAATATAAGTATAATGTAAAAACATGTATGTACACAATGAATCCATTGTATCACATTATTAATTTCAATGTTAGTACATTAGTAGTTAAAGCCACTTAATATAAAGTGGGACCTGTTATTTTATTCAAGTGATCAGTACACGTATTACAGGAAAAATGCCCCTGGAGCAACATGGGGTTAGACGCGTTGCTTAAGGGCGCTAACTTTATCAACTATGCTGTATGCATGAAGCTCTTCATGTATTGTATCATTAATATACTCCAACTATATGTCATTTAACTTTCTTGGGTATACTCATTTAGTTTTTAGAAGGAATAATCATCTATACCCGTGTTATTTTAGTTATAATTTATATACTAATATAGTTTTTGTTAATATTTTGAATTTTATTTTTATATTTTCCATTTTCATTATAATCTTAAATGTTTTGTCATTTTGTTGTGTATTTCAGTTAATATTTATTTTAAGTAATGCTTGTCTGTCTGTTTAATTATTTATTTATTTAAGGCTTTGGTTTTAGTTTCAGTTTTAGTTAACTATAATAACCCTGATCTATACTCATTCAGACATTGGATCAAGTGGAAACCCAACACTATCAATTATCATATGAAAATCAACACTATTTATTTAAATTGAGAACACACTCCATATATAAGGATGTGTACGTAAAGCTGAAGGGCAGTCTTGGATTGAGCTTTAAGGTCTTCACACAGGTTGAATTGTGGGCGGGGGACATGTCAATAGGTCTCAGAGGTTACACTCCTCTGTGGCTAGTGGATTACAGTCTAATACAGCCTGTCACAATGGAGCACAGAGAGCACAACACACAATGATTAATGCTCAGACTGTTGAGAATTCTCCTAATAAACCACATCCAGGCATCACTTAAATATCTGACCATGTTATAAACGACAAACAGCATTAAGTTCATTTGCTATGGCTATGTCTATTGTTTTACAGATATAAATAAATATTTCAAGGAGAACAAAAATATATATATTAGTGGGAAATTTAGCAAAAAATTGTGCTGCTTCTATAAGATGATGTTCCACGAGGTTACAAAATGTCAGTGGCACAAAATAATAGATTTGTGTGATGATTGTGTTTTATTTTTGTTAAAATTGCACTTAATTAAAACTCAATAAATAGAGGAATGCCATTTTATTGCTACTGTATGACATCAAAAACAACATTAGCTGGGTTTTCATTCACATATGCAAATTTTAGGGTATCACATTAAATATGCTAGATGGAAACACCAAGCAGCGCATAAAATCTTTATTTACTTGTTTGTTTGTTTGTTTGTTTGTTTATTTAGGTAAGAAGACATGCACATAAACTAGGATGGAAACACATGTACCACAACTTTTTATTATTTTATTACTGATACTTTGTGCCAGTTTTATTTGCAAAGGTTTTATGCAAAATTCCAATTTTTCCTCAGTTTAATTCATAACTTTAGATGGAAACAGATACAGATAATGTTTATAATTCCATGTGTGCACTGAATTACAATTATATCATTTCAACTACTGAGCTAAACCATATGTAATGCACATTTTGGAAATTAAGAAATGTCAAATATGCATTTATTATAGATATAACTAAGTTCCAATGCATAGTATTTCTGTTCAGAAACCATCTCAACTCAAGGTCAATATTATCTAGTAATTATATGCATATAGCTTGAATGCAATGTATGTTACTTTGGATAAAAGGTATCTGTCAAATGCATAAATGTAACACTCTAAGCATGGTTTAGAGAGAGTTTTGAGTCTTCTGTGAACTAATGGCAAATAATGGGGAGTAATTAGGATTGTTATTAGGATGCTATGTAATAATTATCGTAATTTTGAGATGAAACTCATGACGTTCTACTCTGAGATGTGAATCTTTAGTGGTCAGGTAGTACGGTGGTCACATTGTATAAATAGTAGCTCTCAGAAAATTCCCAGCTTACAAGTTGTAATTACGAGCTCTAAAAGGACGTGAACGATTTTTAGAAATTCGAATCTCGCAATTACGACATGGCACGAACACACCTTTAGTCTTTGTTACAAACCTTTTAAGTCAAGGGAGAATAAGGCGTGCAACATCAAAAATACTGAACGTGTACTGAAAAACATCAGACACAAACCAGTCTAATTTAAGTATAGTGATAATTTATCACTATGAGAAACGAGATGTAAAGAATACCTCAAGATAATTATTTAGGGGAAACAATCCCAACAAACAACATAGGACGTAAAAAGTCTTCATGTCTTGCACTATTATTTTATATTGTCTATACAGCCACTGACACGACACTATCAAATTATTAAAGGGGTGGTTTACTGCTTTTTTTCTTTGCATGACTGTGTTTATGGGGTGCAATATAACATGTCTTTGTGTGTGGTTTTTTTTTTAACCCTCTGGGGTCCGAGGGATTTTCTGGGTCCTGGAGATGTTCTGACATGCTCTGACATTTGTGCTTTTTTCAGTTATTTATAAACATGTTAATGGCAAAGGTGTAAATTCACTCTATAAAGCACAAACGGGGCTACCGTAATATGTGAGCAAAATGTATGTACATGTTTGTATTTTTGAGAGAATATTGTTTATGCATGGTTATTGAAAAAACTAAAACTTAAAGTGTCTGAAATAAGGCCACAAAACACATACTAAATATGTGTCCACAAGACTTTTGACTAATGGAAGTTGTCGCCTAGAGTTTTTGCTTCAAAATGATCTGAAAATCATCCTGCCTTATCATTCACATAACACAATAGATTGATTAAAATTGTGAAAAACATTTTTTTGTTTGCCAAGGCAATATGCGAATGGGCGTCAACTGCCCAACCCCCTTGTGAATAATTAGTTGGTTCACACCTGAGAAGACAAAGATATTCGCGAACAAAATGCATTACACATAAGGAAGTAGGCTATTTAGCATGATAATCAGTGTCATAAACTAATCAAAACTGAGTGAAATATATGTAGGCTGATATACAAATATGTTTAGAGAATATCACATTTAAAAAGTTTACACGAGCGTACACGAATGTTAGGGATATTGTGAGGCAATATTTCCTATGTCAAAAGCTAGCCAAAACTAGGCAAAATATAGTCTGAAAATTCATTTGAGCTCTATATGATCAGAAAAGGAATTATATAACACAACTTACTCCGAACTTCTATCCTCGGCGAGATCAATTCGTTCTTGAAAATGCAGCGGTTCGTCGTCCGAGTCGCAATCTTCCTCTGACTGAAGAAAAGGTGAATTCTTCATCGCTGTCCAGAATCATCTAAAGGGCCTCTTTGTCGGAGTAGCGTGCTGCCATCCTCAAAACGCGATGAACTATCAGTGAATCTGATAAAGAAACTTCGTGTTTTTATGGCATTGATCGGGGGGCATGCCGCGTGTGCTATGCATAGATCGCCTATTTACCATGTGAAAAGCTCTGGGGGTGTGGCGGTCTCCGCTAATTAAAGAAACGAAAAAACTGTACCTCTCCTTGGTTTCAAACGGATTACATAAACTGGAAATATTTATTTTTTTAGTAAATTACTTCATTTAAAAGAAGAGAATTTCAGCTTCATAAAGAGAAATCTCTCGTATCTCTGTGACAAGTATTGACAGAGTTACAGTTCATTTTTCGGACGCGTTTCATAATGGACCTCACTGACAAAACACGCATCATGTTTATTTTTCTTTATTTGAGGAAAAGCACAACACTTTGTTTTTATTGTGAGTACCCACAAAAAAAAAAAAACACTTAGCAGGATCTAATAATGTACAGCACTTGTATGTAAGATCAAAATCAACAGAGTAATTTGAGTCTCTTTTGCACTGATAAGGAAAAAAGTGAGCTGGTATCGCCGGCGATACCGCCGACCCCAGAGGGTTAAAGCCTTATTTTTCATAAATTTCACCTTTGT
This sequence comes from Gila orcuttii, assembly GCA_026230005.1. Classification (NCBI taxonomy): domain Eukaryota; kingdom Metazoa; phylum Chordata; class Actinopteri; order Cypriniformes; family Leuciscidae; genus Gila; species Gila orcuttii. The sequence continues at coordinate 6,131,216 of JAPDVR010000011.1, forward strand.
TGTAAGCCGCTTTCTCCTCTGTCATTTGAACGACCGGTTGACTTCCTGATTCTATGAAACCACTCCCTCAGAAACAGGCAATGGGCTCAGATTGGTTAGTTGGGCCGGTGTGTTGTAATTGGCTAAACTACGTAGCACACGTAGTCCGGAAACTTCACGCCCATTACCTTTACAGGCGAAGGCTGCATGTGCTCCGGTCAAATGTAAATAATGGTGTCAATAGCCTACTGCCATATCAGTTTGAGCCAGAATCAGACCCAGAAAGCGGCAATGAAGAGAGTCAAGCAGAACCTCCCCAAACACGGCTCTTTTGTTTCTGAATGGTACATTTTTTAATCATTATTATTATTCTATTCTACTATTATAATATACGAATTTCGATATGCTGTTACTTGAAAATGCTACTGCTGCTTGTTAGCTTTTGAGATACGGTTTTCTCTTGATTGAATGTTTAATATAACTGAATAAATGACTGAGCAATCCCGTTTTTTAAAGTTATTGTTTTGTCGATATAATGAACAACTGTTTATCTATTCACAAAACTTAGACTCGGTGTATCGTTTTCTTTAGGTGTACATGTGGCAACTGTGTTAAAATGCCAACAGAATGTGAAAACATCTGATAACAGCAGCTGAAGTTTGCTGTTGCGATTACATATAATTTTTTTAACTTTATACACGTTTGTCTTATACACACAAAATAGCAAAGAACTAACTAGCTACAAACAGCGTTGGCATTGGTTTACGTTCTTGATCAAATTGAAAAATTATGTCATAAAGTATACATGGAAAATACATTTACAAAATTAGTACATAATTACAAATTCAGGTCCAAAATGTTTGTACACGTTTGTCATAGACACACGAAATAGCATAACTAAGTGGCTACTAAAGCCAGCACTGGCATTTGTTTACGTCCTTGATAAAAACTAAAGCATTACGTCTAAAATTACACATGCAAATACATTTAAAATTATTAAGTCTTACTTACAGGTTGTGGCCCAACAACTGCTGCCTCTGGTTTTAAAGTTGGAACTGCTTCATGCTTTAGTAACAGTTTGTTGTTGAATCCGGCATTGAATTCGTGGAGATTCTAGAAGCTGTCTTCCGTAAAATGCGCAGCACAGAGAGCTAAATTACAATTGTAATTTTCAGAAACATAATCAAACATAAATTGTAGCCATTGTTGACGAACTACAGTGTCCGTAGGAAGCCCGAACACAGAAGACCTGACAGCTGGGTGAAAATAACACACTTTCGACGACATGGCTACAGCTCTCCACTATAACTCTTCCTCTTCGACAAAGCCGCAGAAATATGGCTATGCCCCCTTTTTTGAATATTCCGGAGGGAGGGTTGATTATGGGTTAGTTACGTATAAAACCCAGGAAGTATCTCGTTGTAGTCCCATTCGAGTCGTTTTTGTAGGGATTAAACTTCCTGATTTTTAAACGTATTTTCAACGTATCTCTGCTTACGTTGAACTTTCAGAGCAGCAACTTTGCAGATACTGTTCATCCACCAACAGCAACATTACACACTATTTAAAATGAAAAAAGTGAAATCGCAATCAACCACCCCTTTAATATCTGGTCAATTATTGTGGCACTAAGTGTCTTAAGCACTTGCCCCTAAACAAAAAAAACAGCTGTGTTTTGGTCGCTTCACATTTTGGTCAGAGGGCCTTGTTTTATTTAAATGAAGAAAAATCTAGCAGACCATGACTCCAGTGTAATCATTTGAATGTGTGTAATCATTTGAATGAGCTTTTGCTATACTGATGCACAGTATTCTTGTGGTATTAAATACTGATTTCCCAACACTTACATAGACAAAATGAGTAGTGGTTGGTCACACTGCATGTTGATCAGACTTTATTGTCCCAATGGGAAGTTCTTGTTCAAAAGAAACTGCAAAGTGGACCTGACAGTATGCTAGATATTCTGTCTGAGAAAAGCAGCTGTTTAATTTCTATCTGCTAACAGGTTTCATGATGGCAAATTCAATAGGTGTCCCACATCGATGCCACAGTGGCATCAATGTGTCTTTCTTAAAACACAAGATCAGACGCTGCGTAGTTGTCAGCACTTGTTCTTTTGTTCAGCGGTTGTTGGTTACATTTGTGAAGGGAATAAACAGTCGGAAAATTCCTCTGTGGCGCTATGCTGCGATGTTCGCTGCGCTTTCATTTGTCGGCGAGAATCGGCGCGGGCCATTTAGCATTGATTAACATTAGGGAGCTGTTGCTTTACTTGAAGCTTCTACCCCAGGGACACCAACGAGCAACGGAACAGGCCTTCATTTAAAAAAAAAGAAAGAAAGGAAAATAATAACAAAAAATATTCAAAGCGAGGAGTCTTTTCATTTCATTGTCATTGTATTCCCCTACGTTGCGGGGGTGGCCTGATCACATGCCTCTGGGGCTAAAGGGGATTTCTAGCTGATTTGGTGAAGTGGCAACCTGTATCCCATATCTCCCCATGGCAACCAGCCAGGACTATGAGGAGCGCGCTGAGATATTATAGGCTGGAAGATTAAAATGGCCCCTAGCTGTTGAGAGGGTGAGCGGGGTCCCCTCTCCCCTCGCGCATGGAAGCAAATTAGCCAGCCGCAGCAGGGCGTGTGTGTGTGTGTGTGTGTGTGAGAAAGGCAGTGTTTATTTTACACTCACCTTTCCCACATCTCTACAGAGAATAAGAAAAAGATGGAAAGTGTGTAAGAGAGGGAAAGCACAGCCAAGATAATTTACTGCAGGCGAAAGCAAAGCTTTGTAAACAAACACACATGAAACAGCATGTGGAAGGCATTTAACTTCCTTAATGTGACATAAATAATAGTGAAAGACTTGTGACTGATTGACTGATTTATATATTGATAGATTCTAGTTTTCAATTATATATAAAAAAAAAAAATCATCACACGAGGAGCCATGCAATATCACTCTATATCAACAAAGCTGAATTACCATGGCAATTAACCTGTTCATCCAGTGAACACTCAGTTTTGGTTGTCTATCAACTCCCAGAAAGGGTATTTTCTTATGGCTCCAGAAAAAAAAAATCTTTCTTAGCATGTACAGCGCTTCGGAATTAGGAATCTTTTAAGTGACATTAATCTGCCGGCAGAATCAGGATCAGTGAACTCATATGCATTCCACACAAAGTTTTATTAACTATATCGCAAAAACATAAATAATCTAAACAGACACATACAAACAATCACACACACATGGGAAGTGGGAAAGTGGGAGTGTTGTAAAAGAGTCATTTAACCACATGAAAAGAACCATCAGCATCATCAAGGACTGAGTTACTTTCACATGTTCATGTGTCCTTTGTCCCTGTTCATTAGTTGCCATGGTTTTTGATTTGTCCTCATGTGTCACTCATGTGTCTTGTTAATCATCTTGTTTAGCCCCCAGTGTTTCCTTGTGTATTTATACGTGACATAATGTGCAATCAAAAATATATTTTTTTGCCTGTTAGAATAATATGCACCTTTGAATTGTGCACAACAAGACCAATAATATTTGTTGTAAATGGGATCCAGTTTTGATTTCCTGTCTTTAATGCACAAATGATATGGCATTAACATGACAAATACAAAAAAAGATAGAATTTTGGTAAATAATGTAGTAAAGGCAGAAGCAGCCACACATTTTATTTCAACAGGATGTAGGGAGAGAGAGAGAGAGAGAGAGAGAGAGAGAGAGAGAGAGAGAGAGAGAGAGAGAGAGAGAGAGAGAGAGAGAGAGAGAGAGAGAGAGAGAGAGAGAGAGAGAGAGAGAGAGAGAGAGAGAGAGAGAAAGAGAGAGAAAAGCAAAGGTTTGCAAAAAGTGATGCTTTATCATGCCGCTAAAGGTTCAGAAAATTTTGACCAATGAGGATTTCAGAGAGGGGCTGGTTGTGCTTTTGGGAATTCCATTCGTTGTATTCCCACTTGATTTCAAACTGACAGTTCTTTCCACAGCTTCAAAATGCATCTTCTGCATTCTTATCTGTCAAACGTTCCATCAGAGCTTTCTCTAGTGTTTAAACACCCAAACTGTTCTTCAGCACACATTTCCCTGGTGTAAGTTCATTGTCTAAATGATGTCTCCACATGTAATTGTGAGCTTGACTGATGCTCCTCATTCAGAAATAGAGGAATTTTGCTCATTCCTCATTATAATGACTCAGAATGCCAAAACAAATCATAATTCATCAACGCTTTTCAAGAGAGGATATAGGCACACAAAAGTTTTCAGGGACTCCACTGTCAGTCCTGACTCACTTCGGGCCCTAACAAACAAACAAAAAAAACCTCTATTATTTAGTCATTTTATTTTATAAATATAAGATAGGAAAGTCCAGTATGAACGCTTGTTCCCCCCACTTAAAAGGTAATTTTAATTTTAAGGTACATTTGCACGATGTAAACTCGCAATTGAGAGTTATAAAGTCAGAATTGGGAGATATAAAACTGGCAATTGCGAGAAAAAAGTAAGAATTGGTTATATATCACAATTCTGACTTTATACTGTAACTCCCAGTTGCAAGTTTATATCTCGAAATTCTAACATTATAATTGCAAGTCTATACACTGTAAAATATTATGTTATCTGAACCACATTCATTATCTAAGTTGATTTGACAACATAAATAATGTGATAAATCATGGAAATATTTTTTTCACAGTGTATCTCACAATTCTGACTTTATAACTCACATAAGTTTATATCATGAATTTCAGAATTGAGAAAAATTCCGAGACAAAACGTTGCAATTACCTTTTCATTTTATTCTGTGGTGGAAACAAGCTTCCTGTGATATACAATTTTTGTTCAGAAAAATAGAAATCAAAAAATTTGTAACGAACCAAAATGAACCATGCAACGGTCAAGCATTTTTTTAACATGTATAAAAAATTAGCAAATTACATAAACATTGTAAATAACTTTTTGAGAAAGTTGCATTAAAAATGCACTTGGCAGAAATATCTGAGAGGGTGCAACGCTTCTGGTAGACAGAGAGAAGTAGATAAAGACAGGCCTACTTCGACTCAGTGGCGCAAATAATATATGACCTGGTCATTAAAAGTGTTACCTCTGAAGTGGAGAAATTATGCCCTTAATGGCGATTAAAACTCCAACAGTTGCATGAATCATGCATTAGTACCACAGTAGAAGGGATATTTTTAAAGCCAGGACTCAAAGAAAATGACCAAGACTATAATTTCTCCCTTTCTTTTTAGTTTGACTTGCAGCCCATTTGTCTACAAATGAATCCTTTGTGGAACCAGCTCATAAAATGTTAATATTCTATTTCAAGTGACTTATATTGATTTGGATATTTAAATATATGTCCAGGAGAAGTTTAAAAGATTTTTTTATACATAAACCAGGTCATTTTTCAAATAAGAAGTTTGTCATGAGGGTACAGCAGAGAGACAGTGATGCTTTAACCATTTGTACAATTTGACACTGAGCACTGAACAACACTGACAAATATTTTAATTTAACAATCCAACCACACATATAAAACATAACTAGATCTCACGATGAAAATGTCAAGCATTATTAGAAATAATAGGACCTCGCTGTAGTAATTGTTGTGTTTGTGTTTAGTCGTTTGTAACTCATCGTCGTGCAATATAATTCCATTTTGCTATAGCGCGCCAGTAAATTCCTAGCTTAATTACTTTTATATAGTTAGCATAAAGAGCTATCAAACGTCTTGATCAATCAAGTCAAGACAACAAGAGAGGGGGAGTGAAACCATGTGAAAAACATCATGGTAAATGTGAGGCTTACTCAGACATGAAATAAATCAAATCAGGTGAAATAACGGGAAGTTTTCATTATGGAATGATGGCTGCATGCTGATGTGTTTAATGTGATATTGAGAATGAGACAGACATTAAGGCATCTAAATGAGGCCTGTGAGTGTACAGTGTGTGTATATATCATTGTGGGAACTATAGACCTCTACTGCATTGACATCTATTGTTTTTATAGAATTTTCTCTCCCTTACCCCTAAACCTAAGTATCACCGATGGCTTTTTGCATGTTAACATTTTCATTAAGGGTTGGCGTACTATTTTTAAAGGTAAACCAATTTTGAAGAATCATTATGCAACTCTTCCCATACAATGGCAGCTTAAAGTGAAAAAAAGCTGTAATAATAAATATATTACGTAACATTTAGTTAGTCATGTGCCTTCTGTTCAGTTAGTTTCATTTTCATGGACTTTTAGTTTGTTTTTTCAGTCACACGCTCTCCTTAGTCTACGTTTCCCGCCAATTACTAGTTTCTATGGACACTGATTAATCGTCACAGCTGCTTATCATTTAGGTCATTATCTCTGTCTATTTAAGTTCCTCTGTTTGTATCACTCATTGTCCGGTATTGATTGTGTGTGGAACTGTTTCATGTTGTTTGCCCTGTGTTGAATAAATCTAGCTGTTATTGGGAAATACTTATTCTGCCTTCTTCATCATCTTTGACCTGGGATTATTACAGTGCCTCAACAAGTAAAGTCATATAATAATGATACATTTGTAAATTATTATGTAATGTTTCATTAAAGCAGACAACTAGTTGAAATACACGGCTTCGACCCATTGTGCTAATTAACACATTAATTGACACTATTAGCTAAGGAATTAATACATTATGACATTGAATTAATAACAATTAATGTAATCTATTAATCATATAGAATATTTATTTGCTGATGCAGTAAGCATTAATAAATGGTTTAGTTCTTCATGAATCATACATTAACGCATGATTATCTGTGCATTATTTCAGCATGATTTAATGCATATTAATGAATCCGTATTGTAGTGTAACCAAATAAAAAAATAAAAAAATAAAAAACGACAATGCTATCAATAGACTTTGGAAGACACAACATTGGTATAATACATGCAGAAAATCAAAAAATAAACATTGTCTGATTAACCGGCCTGGTGGAAATCTATTATTAGTAATAGATATTTTTTCTAAGCAATATTAATTTAGAGATTTTCTTCAGTGATACATAATACATACATAAATACATATCTTAATGTATATTAATTGCTCAAATTTAATTAATACTTTTTACACTGTATTTACTCAAATTTAAATATTTTAATATAATATATATTAATATATATTAAAACAGGATATTTGTAACACAAAAAACAAACAAAGGAAAAACTCAAAATAAATAATGTATTAATAATCGGCCTGCAAACTTTACAGTATAGTATCAATATATATATATATATATATATATATATATATATATATATATATATATATATATATATATATATATATATATTTGGTTCAATAAAGGTAAAGATATTACATGTTGCTGTAAAGTCAAGTGAAGCCAAATAATCAAGTAACAACAAATTTTGTCTTCTTCTTCTTCTTCTTCTTCTTCTTCTTCTTCTTCTTCTTCTTCTTCTTCTTCTTCTTCTTCTTCTTCTTCTTCTTCTTCTTCTTCTTCTTCTTCTTCTTCTTCTTCTTCTTCTTCTTCTTCTTCTTCTTATTATTATTATTATTATTATTATTATTATTATTGTACAATAGTAAGGTCTGGCCAAGCAATCTGATCCACCATAACTGTGTCATTTCATTATCTTTGTTGCACAGCAGCAAGCAAATGTTGAGCGAATACTTATACTTATACTGAACTGATGTTTCATTGTTTCTTTGACTTACATTTTAAAAACACTCCCCCATCTGCCATGTCTCTTGTCTCAATGTTGTTGTGTATGTTTGTGTAAAAAAAAAAGTGCCACTAGTACCAGATGCTATATGCTTCACCTTTAATAATCATTATTAATGACCACAAAGGACACAGTGGTTTCTCTGCAGTTTCAGGGGCTGTGCAGTGATTGGTTGACCTTTCCTTTCCTGATGTCATGAAAAGTGAGAATGGTTATTTAGCGCAAGTGAACACCCAGAGAGGGCTGAAATGAGAGAACGCTGGAAACATTGATTCGGTCTCTGGAGGAAAGGCTGAGACATTTGATACCTGTCCTCTTCATGTCTAGCACAGTCTCTGGATTACGCAGCTCTGACTCACTTTCACTCTCGGTTAAAATCCGGGCCCACTGGGGATTAGGATTGATTACTTAATTGCTCCTCATAGGGTCTGTTACCTCTAGAGAGCAATTTGAGCGAAGCAAATAGAGTCCCGACTCAATTGGAATTGAGATGTAACTCAAAAAGGGAAATGCCAAAAGGAAGACAAAAAAGACTCCCATTTTCAAAATACTATATTATGGACTGACCTGGATATGTTTTGATGAAATGTACCCAAATGTGTTTCGAAAACAAGCTGTTGATGATGCATATATTAGAAAATTCTTTCTTTAAAAATGTGTTTGTAGATGGGTCACAGAATGAAGAAAAAAAAAAAAGCGGACTTGGTTGAGTCAGTCTTAGTGCATCAGTAAATATGGATTGAATATTTCACACTGCCAAGTGAATCACCATTGATGAGGCACAGAGGGAGGTTGAGACTGAATCCAGTTTCAAAAGCACATCTTTTTTTCTTTTCAGATGTTGAATCTGGCCCTCTGCTGAGGCTGTGCTCATTCTAATGAAGGAGAGTCCTTGCGGCTTCCTCCCTGGAGCCATAATTGCAAGTTTGTGTCTGAGGTTGGTTGTAAAGACACATGCCTGACTAGACATATCAATCATTTGTAAATACACTTAATTCTTCAGTCCCTTTAAATATACTGTACAATTTCATTTTCTTACACAGACAAAAGTTTGATTAGTAACACTTATAATGCCAAGAAATAGGCCAACTGTATATGAAAACAAATCTCCCTACAAAGGTAAATGAAGTATATTCCATTGGAAATGAATTTAGGATGATCCTCGGCTGGCTGTTATATCTGGATAATATCTTACAACTGGATAATCTTTACCATCTTAAAGTGGATGAAACATTTCATAACCGTCCTTAGTTCAGTCGTTAAGACCTATATATGGTGAAATCTAAGACATCCCTGCATGTACGTTTGGCTAATAGGACTGCCTCCACAAACAGCTGATCTTTGAGTATTTGCCTGGTGTAGCGCAGTGCTAAAAAGCATTTAAGTTAACTAAGTACTAAATAACTTAGATTGCATTAAGTTCATAATTGCACATTAGAACTGAAGAAATTATTTTAAAGTTTTACAATATTAGAATTTAGAAGTAAGCTCAAGAAACAAATTTATTGTAGTTCATATCCATTTTATTCATTCTAGGTAAATAAAAGGGATTATGGGAGTTGTAGTTTGATAGGGCCTATACGATTGTGTTTGTTTCAAGTATGTTTAATTTATTCTAAGTTTTTGTTTAAAGGATTTCATTGGTGAAGCGAAATGTATAATGTAACATGTAATTTATGATGTTTGGTGGTAAAAATATTTTACTACATGATTTTTTTATGCATGGAGTGACATGTGAGGTAAAAAGTCGCAACCGGGAAGAGAGAAAAAAACCCCGGAATAGCTGAGGAGAAGTTGCGTCGAGGACTTGCTCCATGCTTTAGTGGTTAAACTGTAAAATAGAACGTGACAAACGTTGTATATTTGCCAGTTGAACTTTGTTTAGGTTGTGTGCACACAAATCGGACTGAATTGTGAGCTTGGATGCCGAAGACATTGTAGTTGTTGACGGTTTGCTGAAGTATACATCTCGCCACTGAGAGGATGCCTGTCGCGTGAGTGATTGCCAGCCCCTGGTCATCGCGTGTGAGAGACTGCCTGTGACGTTGTGGTAATTCGACGGAAGAACCACCACTTGGGGTTAAGGTATCTTTAACTTGTTTCTTTTGCTCCAAAGGGAGTGAAGGGGTCATTTTGTTTGGCCACACCGAACACAAGCGACGCTCCAGGCCTGCAACGGTTAGCTAGCTGTTAGTTTTTAGCTCATTTTGTCGTGCCAAGGTACTTACCCCTGATAGGAAGTGTATCCCCGGTCACGGGAGCGCGCTCGCATTCAGCAGAATGTGTGCCATTGGTTTGACCAAGGTAAATGAAACGATAATAAGTGAATTGTTTAAGTTATCGTTTTACTATTGTTGTTTTATCAACGAGGTTTAGCAAAGACAGCTATCACGTGGCCCATCTATCAAAATTAATTATTTTATTCTTCTGAAGGCTAACGATCGAACTTCATTGCAAAATTGAGAATGTCTAGTTACTGAAAAACGTACTCGGTTACTAATGTAACCTCGGTTCTCTCTAGAGAGGGAACGAGTACTGCGTAATAGCTTACGCTAGGGGAAAAACTCTTTTCCGCGAGATATTGAAGCCAAAAATTATCCTTAATTTTTTATTAATGTAAAACGCTTTGCAGCAGCAAGCAAACATAGGCGAAACAGCTCGCGCGCCTATTGGTTGCTCTGCAGCAAATGCAGCAGCCTATCGAGAGAGACTCTGCGTGACGTAATGACCAATGGGGGCAATTCGCGCCCATATCGTCACGTCCCGCCAGAAGGGGCGTGGTCTCGCCCTATAAATATGCTCGTTAGGCTGATACAAGCTGGTTTTTATCGCTGAAGCGAACCAGAGCGTATTCCACGCACGGCAAGATACGCAGTACTCGTTCCCTCTCTAGAGAGAACCGAGGTTACGTTAGTAACCGAGTACGTTCTCTTACGAGAGTATCTCTCGTACTGCGTAATAGCTTACGCTAGGGGAACACAATGCAACACGCCGTGCGTACAGGGATCCAACACCAAAGTCCCAGGGGCCGAAGCCCAGGGCTCATGTAGTGCATAATCACCATAAACTCACATAGAGTAGAGGAAGAGAGGCTGGAAGCGTCATTCCCTATAAAAAAGCACCCAGCGGGGCTATTATATGACAATCAAACGCGCAGCCAGGGTGAAAGCATTCAGCCTGATCTGGGTGGCCATACGTGAGTCAATACTCATGGGGCTGCAGTAAACTCAGCATCTGGGCCGCACAGCGGGGCAGATAGCACTGAATTTAGACCGCCAAAAGCTTAGCTTGTAAGGCGGGTACCTCCAGGTTATAGTATTTTATAAATGTAGACGGCGAGGCCCAGCCCGCGGCCGTACAGATATCTTGCAGGGAAACCCCGCTAGACCATGCCCACGAAGAGGCCACGCCTCTCGTGGAGTGCGCCCTGACACCCAAGGGGCACTGTAAGCCCTTCGCAGAGTAAGCGAGCGCAATGGCATTCACTATCCATCTGGATAGGCTCTGTTTTGAGGCGGCGAGTCCCTTGGAACGCCCGCCGAACAAAACAAAAAGCTGCTCCGTCTGTCTGAAAACAGACGAGCGTGACACATAAGCTCTTAATGCCCTGACGGGGCAAAGGAGACTTGCATCCTCCTCCTCACTGAGAACCGGAAGGGCAGACAGGGAAATTACCTGGGCCCTGAACGGCGTATTGAGGGATTTCGGGACATACCCGTGCTTTGGTTTGAGAATGACCTTCGAGTCATTAGGCCCAAACTCCATACACGACGCGCTCACTGAAAGCGCCTGTAAGTCCCCTATGCGCTTCACTGAAGCGAGAGCCATGAGAAACACTGTCTTGAACGACAGGTGTTTCATGTCCACCAGCTGGATTGGCTCGAACGGGGCGCCTTTCATGGCCTCCAGGACCGTGGAAAGGTCCCACGTCGGGACTGAAGGGGGCCTTGGAGGGTTCAGCCTCCGAGCTCCCCTAAGGAAACGCACGACTAAGTCGTTTTTCCCCAGCGACTGGCCAGACACCGGTTTTGCAAACGTTGCTATGGCCGCCACATATACTTTGAGCGTGGATGGGGTCCTGCCCTTATCCAGTAGCTCTTGAAGGAAGGAAAGCACTTCCGAAACCCCGCACTCCACAGGTGAAAGGCTCTGGGCCTGACACCATGCAGAGAAAACAGACCATTTCGAGGAGTAGAGCCGCCTGGTAGACGGAGCTCTAGCCTGCGCGATCGTGTTTAACACTCCCTCTGGGAGGCTAGCGGGTACCCGTTGATGGCCCATGCGTGCAGGGACCATAACTCCGGGCGAGGGTGCCAAATCGAGCCCTCCGCCTGAGAGAGGAGGTCTCTCCTCAATGGTACAGGCCATGGGGCAGTGCTGGCCAGCTGCATCAGGGCAGGGAACCACGTCTGGTTCGTCCAGAGCGGGGCTACAAGCAGCACTGGGCATCCGTTCTCCCTGATTCGTTCCAACACCTGAGGCAGGAGCGAGACAGGAGGAAAAGCATATAGGGGGCAGCGGGGCCAAACATGAGCCAGCGCGTCCTTGCTTTTCGAGAAAAACTCCGGGCAATGAGCGTTTTCGTGGGACGCGAATAGGTCCACCTGAGCTCTGCCGAACGTTTTCCACAGCAGCTGGACCGTCTGCGGGTGCAGCGACCATTCCCCTGCTGGAACATTGTTCCTGGACAGTCTGTCTGGTCCCACATTCAGGTGACCAGGCACGTGCGCTGCTCTCAGTGAGAGCAGGTTGTGCTGAGCCCAAACCAGGAGGCGTTCCGTCAACCTGTAAAGGTTTCGTGACCTGACGCCACCCTGGCGATTTATGTATGCCACCACCGACATGTTGTCCGACCGGACCAAGACGTGGTGGCCTGTTATCTGGGGACAAAAACGCCGTAGCGCTTTGTCGACTGCTATCATCTCCAAGCAGTTTATGTGAAGGAGCTTTTCCCGTTCTGACCACAGGCCAGCTAGCGGTCTGCCCTCGAGCAGCGCTCCCCACCCTGAGGTGGAGGCGTCCGTAGACACCACCTTTACACTCGAAGCGGTCCCCAGGCTCACACCTGACTGATACCAGTCGGTTTTTCTCCAAGGTTCCAGAGCTGACACACACTGAAGGTCGACCCTGAGGCGAAACAGACCCGCTGTCCATGCCCTGGGTGGAACCTGCGCTTTCAGCCACATCTGCAGTGGGCGCATGCGGAGCAGGCCCAACTGGAGTACAGAGGCTGCTGAGGCCATCAGCCCCAGCATTTTCTGAAACCTTTTGAGCGGGACTATCGCGCCGTGGCGGAAGGATTTCACGCCGCGCTGAATATTTAGTACGCGCTCTGGTGACAGGCGTGCTGTCATGGACAGCGAGTCCAACACGGTTCCCAGAAAGGAAATTTTCTGACTGGGAGACAGTGAGCTCTTCGCCCAATTGACTGTGAGGCCCAGCTTCTCGAGGTGCTCGAGTAATGCGGCCCTGTGTTCTATGAGCTCCGATCGCGATCGAGCTAGAATCAGCCAATCGTCCAAGTAGTTCAGGAGGATTTTCCTGGTCGTAAGCATTCTGAACTGGCGTTTCACAAGCACTCTGTTCAGCTGTCGCAGATCTAAAATGGGTCTGAGACCCCCATCCTTTTTCGGTACCAGAAAATATCTGCTGTATAGGCCCCCTTCGCTCTGAGCCTGAGATAAAGGTTCTATAGCCCCTTTGCTCAGTAGTTTCGCTATTTCGGCACGAAGTAGATGAGATACTTCGTTTTTCACCGTAGTTTCGACGCGCGCCGTATAACGGTGCGGGCGTAGTGCGAATTGTAGCGAGTAGCCTCTCTTTATAGTGTTCAGCACCCATTCTGATACCCCGGGAAGCTTTGATCACGCATCTGCGTGAATAGCTAGAGGCAGAATGAAATCCGGGCTCTGGCCGCGACAAAACGGCATTTTTTCTCGAGAGCCCGTGCATACTGGGAACACAACACCGTGTTTACAGCGTTCGAGGCGGGGGGCGCGCTGATCACAGCGGGCGACCTGGCCGCGCTCAGCTTCTTTATGGCAGATTGTGCAGAAAAAGCGAGCGGGGAAGATCCCGTGGGAATCGGCGTGTCTGTGAGAAAATGTGGGCGCGGGGCTGCGGGCACATTTAATACACTGAAAACACTGTCGTTCATGGCCGACTGAATGTGTGTTGGTTTCGTTTTTACAGAAACCATGGGACACGCATGAATAGTGTGTGAGCGGGCATGGTGACATGGGCGCTTGCACTACATTGTTTGCACAATCGACCGGAGTCGATTTTATTTGTGCTTATCTGCACCGTGGCGGGCTGTGTTTGTGTGTGGGAATGGGCACTGGGTGGGCATTCTTACAACACTCATAACACCTTCGGCCGTGGCCGGAACACCAGAAAATGCACTCTTTATTGGATTTATCTGGGTAGCCGTAAGAACGGCTTTTGTGCGCAGGCAAACGGCTGTGACACCGGCTGACTCTCTGCGAAATACACTGGGACAGTCGCGATGTTTGGAACTGACCGAGCGAGAAGTTTCAGTGAAAATCCGGCCGCAGCGGGATTTGAACACCGTCGTTTTCCTAGAATGGCTAGGAAGATTTTGAGGCCTCGGGCTTGATCTCAATCCTCGGCCGGGGCCCGCGCTGAGGGGGGCGGCGTCCAGCAGAGCGAGAGCGCGGTCTTTGGTCTCGGGCGTGGCGGCGCTGTGTAGCGGCGGCGGCGGGCGGTGCAGGCTGCGGCTGAGAGCTGCGAGCAGGCGGCGGTTTAGAGCGACCTGCAGCGGAGCTCGAGCGCTTCGGAAGGAAGTGCTTCATGGCCTGCGAAGTTTTTTGTACTTCCATGATTCTGTCCGCGAAGTCTGTGACGGCAGATCCGAAAAGGCCCGCTTGGGAAATGGGCGCGTCGAGGAACACAGAGCGCTCGGCTTCCGTCATCTCAGACAGCGTCAACCATAAGTGTCTCTCAGCCACGGTGAGAGAGGCCATGTTTCGTCCTATGGCCTGTGCAGCGGCTTTAGTAGCGCGAAGAGCGAGGTCTGTAGCGCTTCTCAGGTCCGCCACGCAGATCGTTCCGGGTCCTTCCTCGTCCAGTTTAAGGAGAAGGTCGGCCTGGAAAATCTGCAGGATAGCCATAGTGTGCAGCGCTGAAACTGCTTGCCCGGCGGCGGTGTAAGCGCGTCCGTGCATGGATGACGTCACTCGGCAGGCTTTAGAAGGAAGCGTCGTGTGCACGCGCCGTCCAGCGGAGGGCGGGCAGAGATGAGACGCTACAGCTGGTTCCACAGGAGGAACAGAAAGGTATCCTCTTTCCTTCGCGCCATCCACAGAGGAGAAGGCAGCAGAAGCAGAGGTACGCAGCCTGGCGGAGAAGGGGGCGTTCCACGATTTCGTCACTTCCTCGTGAAGTTCCGGGAGGAAGGGCGCGGGCCGCGATTTCGTCGGAGCCTCGTCATTTCCGAGAAAGCGTCCGTCCATTCTGTTGCGCGGCGGCTGCGCGGGCACCTCCCAATCGAGGCCGATGCTTTCAACGGCCTGAGAGAGAAGACGCATCAGCTCAGTCTCAATGCCGGCTCTCTTACCAGTGGTCTGGCGGGAAACGCTAGCGGAGGGGAGATCCACAGAGCTCGCCCAATCCTCACTATCGGACGCCAGAAGAGAACACGCCTCGGAGGGTTCGTCAAGCTCGTGGATGGACGCGGCGGCAGGCGGCGGCCGTTGTCCGTCAGTGAGCGACTCGAGCGAAGCCGGCGAAGCTGGCGGGCGAACCGGCGAGCTTTGGCGGGCTGGAGAAAGCTCGGGAGCGCGCTGGGCGCGGCGCTTCTTGCGGCGCGGCACCACGGCGGGCTGCGGTGAAGGCTCGGAGAATGATGCCAGGCGCGTCCTCAGAGTCACCATGGACAAAAGCTCGCAATGAGGGCATCCGCCGTCAGCGAGCGCGATAGCCGCGTGATCCTCACCCAGGCAGGAAACACAGATGACGTGTCGGTCTCCATCGCTGAGCGGGGCGCGGCACGAGCCACAGGAAGGCATCTTTAAAAAGACGCTGCTCTTTTGAGAGAGAAGTGTAAGTCGCGTCAAGTAAGCGAACAAACACTTCTCAACAGAGAAATACACAGAGTGTGAAAGGATATATAACGCCGGAAAGCGCAGCAGGTACGGCAGTTGAAGGCGGCGAGGCCAGCGACTCCAGAGCTCGTCCCGCTGAAAAGCTTGCTTCGACGGCGCGGCTTCTCACTCCGGATCCAGCGATGCGTGTGCTTCGCTGAAGAGGTAAAAATCAGCTTGTATCAGCCTAACGAGCATATTTATAGGGCGAGACCACGCCCCTTCTGGCGGGACGTGACGATATGGGCGCGAATTGCCCCCATTGGTCATTACGTCACGCAGAGTCTCTCTCGATAGGCTGCTGCATTTGCTGCAGAGCAACCAATAGGCGCGCGAGCTGTTTCGCCTATGTTTGCTTGCTGCTGCAAAGCGTTTTACATTAATAAAAAATTAAGGATAATTTTTGGCTTCAATATCTCGCGGAAAAGAGTTTTTCCCCTAGCGTAAGCTATTACGCAGTACGAGAGATACTCTCGTAAGAGAACCAAGACGACCATACCGTTTCACTCATAAAGCAAACTGCCTTTGGATATTAAATTGTTCTGAAACCCCCTTTCCATGGTGAATTATTATCAAAATGATTTAAAAATGCATTGCACTTAAATAGTAGGCCGGTCAATGTCATACAAAAAAAGTGATTGTACAGCTACAGATGATGGCCTATCATCAAGTGTTTTATTTTGTGAATACTTTACATCATGTCTAATAACAGCAGTGAAAATGGACACATTTCTTGTTTCCTGACAAAAGTTATACTAGGATACAGATTTTTTCAAGACCGTATTTTCGACCTGCCAAAATATGGATCCCCCCTCTAAAATCTACAGATAATGGCCTATTATCATGTGTTTTATTTTGTGAATACTTTACATCATATCTAATAAAAGCAGTTAATATGGAAACATTTCTTGTTTCCCAACAAAAGTTGTAGTGGGATACAGATTTTTTCAGACTGTATTTTCGACCTGCCAAAATATGTACCCCCCTCTAAAATCTACAGATAATGGCCTATCATCAAGTGTTTTATTTTGTGAATACTTTACATCATGTCTAATAACAGCAGTGAATATGGAAACATTTCTTGTTTCCCAACAAAAGTTGTAGTGGGATACAGATTTTTTCAGACTGTATTTTCGACCTGCCAAAATATGTATCCCCCCTCTAAAATCTACAGATAATGGCCTATCATCAAGTGTTTTTGGGGCAGTCATGGCCTAATGGTAACAGAATTGGACTGGTGACCCAAAGGTTGCTGGTTCGATTCCAGTACCGGCAGGAATATGACTGAGGTGTCCTTGAGTAAGGCACCTAACCCCCAATCGCTCCCCGGGCGCCACACAAGGCTGCCCGCTGCTCCGGGTGTGTGTATCCACGTTTGCAGTGTGTGTGTGTGTTCACTACTCACTACTCTGCTCCTAATGTGTGTGCACTTACTTGGATGGGTTAAATGCAGAGGTCAAATTCCAAGTATGGGTTACCATACTTGGCCATCACGTGTCACTTTCACTTTCACTTCACTTTATTTTGTGAATACTTTACATCATGTCTAATAACAGCAGTGAATATGGAAACATTTCTTGTTTCCCAACAAAAGTTGTAGTGGGATACAGATTTTTTCAGACTGTATTTTCGACCTGCCAAAATATGTACCCCCCTCTAAAATCTACAGATAAAAATGCATTGCACTTAAATAGTAGGCTGGTCAATGTCATACAAAAAAAGTGATTGTACAGCTACAGATGATGGCCTATCATCAAGTGTTTTATTTTGTGAATACTTTACATCATGTCTAATAACAGCAGTGAATATGGACACATTTCCTGTTTCCTGACAAAACTTATAGTGGGATACAGATTTTTTCAGACCGTATTTAAACCTGCTATAAAAGGTATCCCCCTCTCCATATTCCACAGATGATGGCCTATCAACGTCTCCACTTCCTTTGGCGCCAAGAAAGCAAGGAAAGCCCCCCACCACCCATCCTCACCACCATCTACAGAGATACTATAGAGAGTGTTTCAGTCAGCTGCATCACTTTCTGGCGTGGGAATTGTAGGGCCTCCGACCGCAGCGGATAGTGCTCAACCTCCAAGATCTCTACACCTCCAGAGTTAATGAAAGGGCTAAGAAAATCACTTTGGACCCCACACACACAGCCCAATTTCTCTATGAACTGTTGCCCTCCAGTCTGAACAGATAAAACTCTAATAACTATACACTCTTTCATAACTGTCATGTTGTACATAACATCTCAAAATTGTTGCCTGCATCTGTAGCCTATAGCATCTTAAACTGGACACCTGTAAATAACATGGGCCTATCTGTACATTCATATGGGCCTACATTTCTATTACTGTACTATCTTGCATTATTTAAATGTTATTTTATTTTTAATATTGTTATTGTGTTATATATTTTTTTTTTATTAAATTCCTATATGCCTCTATTATCATGTATGTCTGCACTATGTCTGTACTTTCCTTCCTCATTCCTTCACATCTTTTTCTGATTCTAATTCTTCTTTGCGGCACTGTGGTCCAAGTGAAACGAAATTCCGTTCCCTTGTGTGTATATGGACTATACTATGCGGAAATTACAATAAAGCTGTCAAGAAGTGACTTCTTTCCAAAAGTTAAGTGTATTTTCACTAGGGTGAGCACCCGTCCCGCTTTGCGCTGGACCGCACAGCATTTTCACCCCTTGTCCTGCACGTCGCATATTGAGATAATGTCCCGCATCAGTCTGTTGGTTTTTAATAATTTTAAGATGACAAGACACAAACTTGGAAGGTGTAATGTAATTACATTATTATTACACATGATGTACAGTATTCACAAAATAAAACACTTGATGATAGGCAATCATCTGTAGATTTTGGAGGGGGGGATACATATTTTGGCAGGTCGAAAATACGGTCTGAAAAAATCTGTATCCCACTACAACTTTTGTTGGGAAACAAGAAATGTTTCCATATTCACTGCTGTTATTAGAAATGATGTAAAGTATTCACAAAATAAAACGCTTGATGATAGGCCATTATCTGTAGATTTTAGAGGGGGGGGGTACATATTTTGGCAGGTCGAAAATACGGTCTTGAAAAAATCTGTATCCTAGTATAACTTGTGTCAGGAAACAAGAAATGTGTCCATATTCACTGCTGTTATTAGACATGATGTAAAGTATTCACAAAATAAAACACTTGATGATAGGCCATCATCTGTAGCTGTACAATCACTTTTTTTGTATGACATTGACCAGCCTACTATTTAAGTGCAATGCATTTTTAAATCATTTTGATAATAATTCGCCATGGAAAGGGGGTTTCAGAACAATTTAATATCCAAAGGCAGTTTGCTTTATGAGTGAAACGGTATGGTCGTCTTGGTTTTTCAGTAACTAGACATTCTCAATTCAGTGCAATGAAGTTCGATCGTTAGCCTTCAGAAGAATAAAATAATTAATTTTGATAGATGGGCCACGTGATAGCTGTCTTTGCTAAACCTCGTTGATAAAACAACAATAGTAAAACGATAACTTAAACAATTCACGTATTATCGTCTAATTTACCTTGGTCAAACCAATGGCACACGTTCTGCTGAATCCGAGCGCGCTCCCGCGACCGGGGATACACTTCCTATCAGGGGTAAGTACCTTGGCACGACACCGGCTAGGACTGGGGTGGGTGAATCACGTGTAGTGTGTGTGTGTGTGTGCGCGTGGGCCCGCGTGTGTGTTTTATGGTAGGTTATGTATTTTAGACTGCAAGTTTCTAAGCTTACTACATTTTGAGGCTATTGAGGTACTGGTAACTTTTTGATGGGAACTTTTTGAGGCTAATTCAAACTTGAGGTTCCCTTTCGTTGTCACTCCGAGTTACGTCGGATGACGACGAAATGGGGTTTCGCTTAGAAAGCCTATCAACTTCGAGTATTACAAAACGAGCCAATGGCAAAGAAATGCCATGGGTCTGCGGAATTTGCATGACGTAACTCCACCCCACCTCGTGGGTATAAAAGGAGGAAGTCCGCAACAGCAGTTTATGTTTTCGCTTCGGAGCCAAGTGTATTCTTCTCTCCACAAGCCAACTCTGAATTATCAGCTTCACGAACGAGTGCCTCGAGTGTTGGTGTGACGGCGATCTCTGGCGAGTGCGTGCTTCCTGCTTATCTCTGCAGTGGTTCATCAGAGAGCGCGTGCTTCCCCGGGCGCTTCAACACGTGAGTTCTCTCTCTAAAAGAGCGCACGCGGCACGTCTTTTTAAAGACGGCTCGCCCGTGCATTTAAAAAAAAAAAAAAAAAACGAATGGTTGCGGCAGCTTGGTATCGGACTCTGATGGGCACGAGCGTTGTCTGGTATGTTTGGGCTTGATCATACTAGAGCAGCGCTCGTGGATGACTCATGTTCTCTCTGTGGGAACATGATCATCGCGTCATATAGGTCGAGACTCTTTGAACTCGCAAGAGTGAGAGTCCCCTCATCCACCCCCCGATCTTCGGCTGGTGGCCAGGGTGACCTGAGGGTGTTGGTCTGGAACAAGGCGCCGACTCCGTGTCCGTGACCCCAGCCTCCCCTCAACGGCGGTGCCCGCTAGTGAATAGGTGATTCCCACGAGTCTACCCTCTGGTGGCCCGTGTGTTTCATTTAAAGCTACAGAGGATGATACTATGTTTGTAGCAGCTTCACAAGGTGGGTTTGATTCTCTGCGAAGTGACGACTCGTCACAGCTGCCACCCTCTGGTGTGCATACGGCTGTGCCTGAGTCTGATCCAGAGATGACGGCCATGCTTTCCTGGGACGATTGGTTTTTGGGTAAGGCCGCCGACCCTCGTCCACGGCAAACCCCAATACCTTCCCTCCCGGACGTGCATGATGAGATCTCGAAGTCCCAGAAGACCCCCTGGTTTTCTCGGGACCGCTCGCTGATCTCATCCGCCTTTCCCCCCTCGATGGGGCCGCTGTCACGGGTACACTGGGGTTCCCCCGGCTGAACGCTCTGTTGCGATGCTATGTGTCCTCAGAGTGCTTCTTCTCGGCGCAATCCTAAGCACCCGCCCGTGGTCTATGGTTTTCGTCTACATTTGTGGCGAGATCCTATAGCACCACGGGACTGGCAGCCGCCTCTCTGCAGGCCATGGCCATTCTGCTGGTCCTCGACCCAGATGCTCATGGACTTGCACGAGGGCGGGACTGACCCAGGGCTCTTCACTGAGTCGCGCGCCGCCACTGACCTTGCTCTCCGAGCGACGAAAGTGGCCGTACGCTCCCTGGGTCAGGTGATGCCTACCATTCTGTGGCTGAACCTGTCTGATGTGTTGAATGTCGCGCGGCCCCGTCTGTCCGACGTTCCCATATCCCAGGTCGGCCTCTTCGGCGGTGCGGTTGAGAACTTCGCCCAACAGCTCTCAACCGCCCATGTGCAGACTGACGTGATTCTGTCCCGATGGCCCGCCGTCCGCTCAGATCCCTCGGTCTGCCCACTGCCGAAGGCGCCCCCCCCGCGGCTCCCACCCCGCCCGTTTAAAGAGACGGGCCGGCTCTGGAAGCCGCGGGCGGACGTCACAGCCCTCTCCAGCCCCGGCCCCCGCTACGTGCCGGGTTAAGCGGCGCTCCTGAGACGGGCTC
Source organism: Gila orcuttii (assembly GCA_026230005.1). NCBI lineage: Eukaryota > Metazoa > Chordata > Actinopteri > Cypriniformes > Leuciscidae > Gila > Gila orcuttii. Next base: position 6,152,646 of record JAPDVR010000011.1, read on the forward strand.
CACAGAGATGGGACTCAGTTCTTCCAGGAGTTGGTAGCAGGACCACTCCTTTCCCCGGTGGAGGGCCGGGGAAAAATCCTTATTCTCCTAAGAACTGACTCTCCCGTCTCTGGGAAGACAGAGTTCTCGGACGACACAGAGCGCCGCCCACAAGCCGTGCTCTCCTCGTCCCCCTCTGTCCCAGAGGTGCTTGACACGGCATGCCGTCCACGGACCGCTTCGCCCCTGTCCCCCTCTGTCGCCAGACCCCTGCCAGAGCAGGCCCCCGCGGGACGACCAGCATGGTCCTCCCCTGGCCCCCTCTGTCAGGGCGCGGTTGCTAACTGTGCCCCCACACCGGGCCGCTATGCCGTCCACGTCTGGGCCAGTTACTCCGCTTCGCTGCCCCTCCGGGGGGACGCCTGTCGTCCGCTTGATCCCGCTGGTTCAGTTCTTGGGAGCCTGGTTAGAGCTTCCCCGTCTGTCTCGCTGGATCGCGCGCACCATCAGGCTCGGCTTGCGATTCAGTTCGCACGGTCTCCTCCCCGCTTCAGGGGAGTCCGCTCCACTTTGGTCGGTGGCAATGCCCCTATCATGAGAGCAGAGATTGCCACCCTGCTGGCGAAGGGTGCAATCGAGACTGTCCCTCCAGCCGAGATGAGGTCCGGGTTCTACAGCCCCTACTTCATTGTCCCCAAGAAAACCGGTGGGTTACGGCCAATCCTGGACTTGCGCGTGCTGAACAGCTCCCTTCACAGGCTGCCGTTCAAGATGCTCTCCGCCAAACGCGTTCTCGAATGCGTGCGGCCCCAGGATTGGTTTGCAGCGATCGACCTGAAGGACGCCTACTTTCATGTCTCCATTCTCCTCGACACAGACCGTTCCTACGGTTTGCTTTCGAGGGGCAGGCATACCAGTACGCGGTTCTCCCTTTCGGGCTAGCCCTGTCTCCTCGCACCTTCACGAAGGTCGTCGAGGCTGCCCTTGTTCCCCTTCGGGAACACGGGGTTCGCATCCTGAGTTATATCGACGACTGGCTGATCCTAGCTCACTCTCGAGATCAGGTTTGCGAACACAGGGACCTAGTGCTCCGGCACCTAGCTCGTCTGGGCCTTCGGGTCAACTGGGAGAAGAGCAAACTTTGCCCCGTGCAGAGGATCTCTTTTCTCGGTATGGACATCGACTCGGTCGCCATGTCCGCGCAGCTTACGAGCGAGCGCGCGCAGTCACTGCTGACTTGCCTGAGACATCTCAGGAGCAAGAATGCGGTTCCACTGAAACATTTTCAGAGGCTCCTGGGGCATATGGCATCTGCAGCCGCGGTCACGCCGCTCGGATTGCTTCATATGAGACCGCTTCAGCTTTGGCTTCGCGACCGAGTCCCGAGGTGGGCATGGCATCAAGGCACGCTCCGGGTACCAGTTACTCCGACCTGCCGTCAGTTCCTCACCCCGTGGTCGAACCTCAGTTTCTCAGGGCGGGTGTCCCCCTGGAACGAGCTTCCCGGCACGTTGTGGTCTCCACGGATGCCTCCACCACGGGCTGGGGCGCCATGTGCAATGGACATGCTGCTGCGGGCTCCTGGACAGGACCCCAGCGGCTATGGCATGTCAATTGCCTCGAGTTGTTGGCAGTACGCCTTGCCCTGCACCGCTTCCGGGCGTTGCTCAGGGGTCAACACGTACTAGTCCGCTCAGACAATACCGCTACTGTAGCGTACATCAACCATCAAGGTGGTCTACGCTCCCGCCGTATGTCACAACTCGCCCGCCACCTCCTTCTATGGAGTCAGAAGCATCTGAGGTCGCTTCGAGCCATCTTCATTCCCGGAGCCCTGAACTGTGCAGCCGACGAGCTCTCATGGCTTCAGCCCCTCCCTGGAGAATGGCGACTCCATCCCCAGTCGGTTCAGCTGATTTGGGACCAGTTCGGGGACGCACAGATAGATCTGTTTGCCTCTCACGACTCGACCCATTGCGCCCTGTATTTTTCCCTGACCGAGGGCACGCTCGGCACGGATGCACTGGCGCACAGCTGGCCGCCGGGCCGCAAATATGCGTTTCCCCCAGTGAGCCTTCTTGCGCAGACCTTGCGCAAGGTCAGGGAGGACGAGGAGCAGGTCATTTTGGTCGCGCCGTATTGGCCCGGCCGGACCTGGTTCCCCGAACTTGCACTCCTCGCGACAGCACCTCCCTGGCCCATTCCTCTGAGGAAGGACCTTCTTTCTCAGGGACGGGGCACCCTGTGGCACCCTCGCCCCGATCTCTGGAGCCTCCACGTGTGGCTCCTGGACGGCTCGAGGTAGGTTTGAGTACCCTTCCACCTACGGTGGCGGCTACCATCACTTCCGCTAGAGCGTCGTCCACGAGACACGTCTACGCGTTGAAGTGGAACCTCTTCGTCGACTGGTGCTCTTCTCACCGAGAAGACCCCCGGAGATGCTCGATCAGCGTTGTGCTTTCCTTCCTTCAGCAAGGGTTGGAGCGAAGGCTGTCTCCCTCCACCCTTAAGGTCTATGTTGCCGCCATTGCCGCACACCATGACCTTGTCGAAGGTAAGTCGGTAGGGAAGCACGACCTGGTCATCAGGTTCCTGAGAGGAGCGAGGAGACTAAATCCTCCTCGTCCTCCTCTCGTTCCCTCTTGGGACCTCTCAGTGGTTCTAACTGCCCTGAAGAGTGCTCCCTTTGAGCCCCTGCAATCAGTTGAGCTTAAGTTCCTGTCAATGAAGACAGCGCTCCTGGTTGCACTGGCCTCCATCAAGAGGGTAGGGGACCTGCACGCATTCTCCGTCGACGAAGCGTGCCTGGAATTCGGTCCGGCTTTCTCTCACGTGATCCTGAGACCCCGGCCCGGATATGTGCCCAAGGTTCCTACCACTCCCTTTCGGGACCAGGTGGTGAACCTGCAAGCGCTGCCCCCGGAGGAGGCAGACCCAGCCTTGGCACTGCTCTGTCCAGTACGCGCTCTTCGCGCCTATGTAGACAGGACGCGGTGTTTCAGGACCTCAGACCAGCTCTTTGTCTATTAGTGGACGCCATTGCCTTGGCTTACCAGCAGCAAGGTCGACCGTGCCCCCTTGGTGTGACGGCTCACTCCACCCGGAGTGTGGCATCCTCTTGGGCTCTAGCGCATGGCGCCTCGCTAACAGACATCTGCAGAGCTGCAGGCTGGGCGACACCTAACACATTCGCCAGATTCTATAATCTCCGAGTGGAGCCAGTGTCCTCTCATGTACTCGCTTCAACTAGCTAGTACCGGACCCGCTCAGGTGTCTTCGCTTGCTCGCCATTCCACTCCACGGACTGGATACGTGCGATATTCTCCTCAGGTGAGCTTCCCGAAAGCCCTGAGTTCCTCCAGCACTCCTGACGTCGGCGCCAGTGTCTATTGCCTGCGCGTCGGCTAGGTGCCTCCCGTGTGCATGGTCCCTCCCCTGAGCGACCCCCACATGTGTATTTCCACTGTAAGCCTCTCTGAGCATGTGTCTTTCCCTTGGCAAGCCACCTTGCCACCCCTGGGGTTGAAATATTCCACCTGCGGCTGGACACCCCAGTGTTCTCCATATGTTTCCTTCGGGTCATATGTGTATTCTCTAAGTCCCCCCCCTCTGGGTTGGCATTAATTGCATACTTCCCCTAGCTTGGGATATGCTTCCCAGTGTACCTTGGTATTCCTGTGTTAAATGGAGTCCTTCGTCCAGTCTATGACAGGGATCTCGATTTACGCAGGGCACTGGAAGACAGCTGAGAAGGTGGCGTGATTAGACTGGTAACCCCATTTCGTCGTCATCCGACGTAACTCGGAGTGACAACGAAAGGGAACGTCTCGGTTACGTATGTAACCCTCGTTCCCTGAGTAGGGAACGGAGACGTTACGTCTGCCTGCCACTTTCCGCTGTACCGCGGGGATCGCCTGAGCTCAGTCTTGGCTCCTCAGCGAAGAAACATAAACTGCTGTTGCGGACTTCCTCCTTTTATACCCACGAGGTGGGGTGGAGTTACGTCATGCAAATTCCGCAGACCCATGGCATTTCTTTGCCATTGGCTCGTTTTGTAATACTCGAAGTTGATAGGCTTTCTAAGCGAAACCCCATTTCGTCGTCATCCGACGTAACGTCTCCGTTCCCTACTCAGGGAACGAGGGTTACATACGTAACCGAGACGTTTTGAGGTGATTTAATTTTATTCAGTAAGCTTAGTATTTGTTGAATACTTTTCTTCATTGATACATTTTGTATCTTATTTTTTTATTGTTGTTTTGTTTATATTGAGAATTCATTCTTTTGGTGAATTTAATATTTTATTTATTTAGTAAACTCTATTTTTATTTAACATTTCAATAACTGAGTCCTGAGTATTTATTTAGTGTAAGATATAATTGGGTAATAGATTGAATATGTAAATGATATTTCATGTGAATAAGGTTTAAGTCAGTTACACACAAGTAAGTATACAGGGTTGTGGTTTAAACGTTTATTAGTTATTCAAAGCACAAGTAAAGTTACACAAACAGACATTTTAACAGGAGGTCAGCAAGAATTCTATATATTATATACAGTTTATTGGGATTAAGTTAAGAGCCCAGGCACGCCCTTTAGTACCAGGAAATAGGCCTAGGGGGCGCTACACTTATTAGTTAGTTTTCATGCCCTGATACTAAGCAATCATCTCTCTTTGCGTTGTACCAAAATCCTTTACAGGAACGCCTTCACAAACACACCAAAATCCTAGCCATACACAGCTAGATGATCGATCGACAGACAGATATACTGTAAGCCTATTTATTTTGTTTTATTACACTGCAATCTCCATGTAGATCCAGAGTAAATTAGAAAAAAAAACTTTTTTATTTAAAAAAAAATCCTATGTACTAGATAGATAGATCGCTATACTGTAAGGCTATTTATTTTGTTCTATTACACTGCAAACTCAATGTAGATATATATAATTTTTTTTTTTATTATTTTTTTTTTTTAAATACATTCAAGATAATTCCACAGACCCCATGTCAAAATTTGCTCTTAGGGTAAAGGATGGATTGGAATAACGGTGGTCGTCTGTGTGAATCAGCTGGCATTCTGAGGGGCCTAATTGGCATTCTCTGCCCATCACCTGTCATTACAGTCAAGTATATATTTTGGAGTCCATTTGTGTTTGTTTTTTGCCTGGAGCTGCCATCCCAATGGTAATCCAAATGCTATTACACATGGATGAGACCTGCACAGCACCACTGATAAACTTCTCAGTATGCAAATGTCAAGCAATTAAAGGAAGTGAAACAGCCTCCAAACTCTTTGCATTTATAAGCGCGATACCACTGCCATTTTACCATACAGTGCCCCTTGTGTAAACCTCTATGCAGCACTTTGCATGATGAATCTTTAGTGCATTATTGCATTTAACCTGACACACTACAAGAAACTATAAATAAAAATAAATACATTAAAAAAAAAATAGAACTTAACTGATGGGCCGTGTGGATCGGTTTGAAGAAAGACAGTTCAAATCAAATTCTTCTCTTTACACACAGTAAATACTTGATTTTAACACACTGCATTTAAGCACAAACCCCTGTATCATCTTCACCAAACAACCACAGTCCTTCTTAACCAGGCATTGTATGTTGTGGTATGACGCTATGCATTTAAATTCAGTTAGTAAAAACTGGATATCCTGGATATACTGTCCAGACATCTGTGAATTCATCTGGGGCCTACTTTTGATGCAATAATGGAATATGATACACTTTAAAATATATGTTGAAACATTACATCTGTTAGAAGCAGTAATCTTTATTAATTTCAAATCTTTCAATATCATTGGACTTAAAACTAAAAAAGACCTCACTAAGCTTTGCCTCAGCCTCAGAAATAAACAGACACAAAAGTCAAACCAATCACTGTCTGTATCAATCGTCTGTAAAAAAAAAAAAAAAAAAAGATAAACTCTGACAATTGTCTCTAAAATATTCGAACAAATCTCGACTTTGATTGGGCAACTTGCTGATATACTGTCCCAAACATGCACGTTTTACTGGATGTAGCACTCAAACTGTCAGCCTGTGCATTAGTGGTGGGGATTCTTTCTGAAGGTTACATCATTGTACCAGTAGGTGGAGGCAAGAAACTATCTTTGAGTGAGTCAATGAATCATTTACTCAACTGATGAGTTCAAAAACACTGATACACTCAGGTACCAAACATGTGACTGATTTATCAGTACATCATTGAATTATTCACTCAACTGACTTGTTGAATCAGAAAATAATGATTCATTCAGCAACGGAACAAGACCTTGGCTGAATCCGAAATAGCCCCTAGAACCCTCATTCACTATTCCCTACGTTAGTCCACTGTTTACTTGAAGGAGTATAGGAAAAGGAGTGAGCGAATTTGGACAGCCATTGAGCATACATCGGCTGTATACTCATTATTGCAGTGCAATGTGGAATAGAATAGGTGCACTCAATAACATCCAATATGGTTTTTGACACAACTACAAATGGCTGTCCCTTCAAATAATGCCCTGTTTGAGGGTACAGGGGGCAATTTCGGATTCAGCCATTGTCTTTGAGTGAGTCACTGATTCATTCACTGAACTGATTCATTTTGATTCCTTCAGCAACATCACTACTGTGTGCTGCTCTGAGATGCAACATAAAACAGTAACTAAACGTATTGAATATATATTAATTTTTTTTTTTTTTTTTTAAGCCAACAGTAAAATATATGGCTTGTGAAACTACATTTGAACTGTCTTTATTAGCTAACCGCTCATGGAGTTTAGGATGTTGAAAAAAGAAAGTTAACAATGCATTGGCTCAATTCCTTACACTAGAAAAGGTGAGGTATACAATGAAGTGTTGCTTTGGAGCAACAATAGCATTTAGCTGATAAGACTGGAAAAGACTGTGGATTTGATCTCTGCTACTCTGCTAAAGCAACTACACCACTGGCATGACCTGGATAAACGCCCACGTGTGGCTTTTTACTCAAGGGAAAAAGAGGTGAGGTCAAAGGAAGGGGAGTGTAATGGATCATGGGTAGATGTACTTTCGCTCTGCTTGCTCATTCTTTTAGATCACACTCAAGCACTGGCGCTCTGCTCTCTGAGAGATGTTTACACTTGATAATTTTTTTTCATGAGTTCAATAACTGTCTTGAACTAGACTTCACACTAACATTCTAGTCAAGAATAATACAAATTACAGTCAGGAAGAACAAAAGAGGTTTGACAGCCCAATGCATTTTCCTCTTGCCTAATCTCAGCGTCAAGATCAAAGAACACAAATGTATAAATAAATTTGATGGAGGGAAAATACAATCAGGAAAACATCTATTACATTTTTACAGCCCAGCACCTTTGAATATCATCATGCTACTGTGTAATTACACTGAATAATATTTGGTGAAGAGTGTGTTGAGTTGCAAATTGCTTGAAGTTGCTCAGAATATTAATCAGCTACTAATACTGTGAAAATGGAATTTATAAAATCACTCCAACTGAATAAAGTCTTAATAGATTCAATTGCTCTGATCCAATCATAGTGAGCTGCCTACAGAGAAAACAGTGTAAGGCATTTTATTTCCAATCACGCTGCTTTCTAAGAAAACTCATTCTGGCCAAATTATAAAACAACATCGCATGTATCCTGCAAAAATATAACAAGCTCAGTGTTAAAACAATTCCACGAATGTAGACAAACCGAGATAAATGTTGAATATCCATTAGTGTATATTTAAAGGGGTGGTTTACTGCTTTTTTTCTTTGCATGATTGTGTTTATGGGGTGCAATATAACATGTCTTCGTGTGTGTGTTTTTTTTTAAGCCTTATTTTTCATAAATTTCACCTTTATTGTAAGCCGCTTTCTCCTCTGTCATTTGAACGACCGGTTGACTTCCTGATTCTATGAAACCACTCCCTCAGAAACAGGCAATGGGCTCAGATTGGTTAGTTGGGCCGGTGTGTTGTAATTGGCTAAACTGCGTAGCACACGTAGTCCGGAAACTTCACGCCCATTACCTTTACAGGCGAAGACTGCATGTGCTCCGGTCAAATGTAAATAATGGTGTCAATAGCCTACTGCCATATCAGTTTGAGCCAGAATCAGACCCAGAAAGCGGCAATGAAGAGAGTCAAGCAGAACCTCCCCAAACATGGCTCTTACAAAATGTTTCTGAATGGTACATTTTTGTATTATTATTATTCTATTCTATTCTTTTCTATTCTAGGCTACTATTATTATATAAGAATTTTGATACGCTGTTACTTGAAAATGCTACTGCTGCTTGTTAGCTTTTGAGATACGGTTTTCTCCTGATTAAACATTTAATATAACTGAATAAATGACAGAGTAATTCAGTTTTTTTAAATTATTGTTTTATCGATATAATGAACAACCGTTTATCTATTCACAAAACCTAGTTTACTCAGTGTATCGTTTTCTTTAGGTGTACACGTTTGTCTTATACACACAAAATAGCATCGAACTAACTAGCTACTATAAACAAACAGCGTTGGCATTGGTTTACGTTCTTGATCAAATCGAAAAATTACGTCATAAAGTATACATGGAAAATACATTTACAAAATTAGTACATAATTACAAATTCAGGTCCAAAATGTTTGTACACGTTTGTCATAGACACACGAAATAGCATAACTAAGTGGCTACTAAAGCCAGCACTGGCATTTGTTTACGTCCTTGATAAAAACTAAAGCATTACGTCTAAAATTACACATGCAAATACATTTAAAATTATTAAGTCTTACCTACAGGTTGTGGCCCAACAACTGCTGCCTCTGGTTTTAAAGTTGGAACTGCTTCATGCTTTAGTAACAGTTTGTAGTTGAATCCGGCATTGAATTTGTGGAGATTCTGGAAGCTGTTTTCCGTAAAATGCGCAGCACAGAGAGCTAAATTACAATTGTAATTTTCAGAAACATAATCAAACATAAATTGTAGCCATTGTTGACGAACTACAGTGTCCGTAGGAAGCCCGAACACAGAAGACCTGACAGCTGGGTGAAAATAACACACTTTCGACGGCATGGCTACAGCTCTCCACTATAACTCTTCCTCTTCGACAAAGCCGCAGAAATATGGCCATGCCCCCTTTTTTTTGCATATTCCGGAGGGAGGGTTGATGTAAATGTATGGGTTAGTTACGTATAAAACCCAGGAAGTATCTCGTTGTAGTCCCATTCGAGTCGTTTTTGTAGGGATTAAACTTTCTGATTTTTAAAAGACGATATCTCTGCTTACGTTGAACTTTCAGAGCAGCAACTTTGCAGATACTGTTCATCCACCAACAGCAACATTACACACTATTTAAAATGAAAAAAAAAGTGAAATCTCAATCAACCACCCCTTTAAAAATACATAAAGAAAAAAACAGTTGAGAGTATTTAAAAACTTATAGAATACATACCGTACGATTCACTGTAGTTAACAGGTTAAGTGAACAATAGTGGCAGTAAAACACCAACAATTTTCATTCCTTTTTTCATAAATCATTATTACAGGGACAGATTATCGATTAAAGACTTATGTTTACAAGGTTCCTTGCACAATGCCATTTTATGACCTCAACATACTTTTACCATAGTGCATGATTTGTAAACTAATACATTTTTACATGCATCACATTACCAGCTCCATATGTTTGGCTTTTGATCGGTAGCTCACCTGGTACAGTGCTGAGCAAGTGCTTTATGGCAAACATGATTTGCCATAAAAGTACTCAAAGACTTGTAGAAGAAAGACCAATTTACATACAACAGCCAACATAATAAAACATTGTCAGATGCGAATTCATTTGTTTTGGTGGCTTTTAGAGCCACCCAATAGACATTTAATTTGGAAAGTGTTGCGAAATGTGCTAGAAATAACATAAGAAAATGTTGCTGGAATGTTGCCACAGGCAAGTGTTTCCAATGAGAGCTAGAAAGCTGCCTTAGAAGGCTGCAGCCTATGTAGACAGTGAGGCAGCTCACTAAATGTTTGAAACTAAGCTGTTGTCTCAGGTTAATCTCACCACGTGACTACAGTGATAATCGGTTTGCCAATACTGGAATTTCCAACATACATGGAACAAGACAGTGATAATACTTTTATCCCTCGCCAGTTTCCAGAGGGTTAATTACGTGGGTCCTTAGAGCAAGTGCCTTGCTGAAGGGGAAAGTGATGGCAGAGGATTGTGAATAAGCTTCTAGTCACTGGCGTATTTCCATACCTCAAATAGATATGTGCTTCTAACCACCACTCTTCCATTTGATGTCCAAGTCTACTCAGACCCCTAACCAATAATGATGCTTTCACTTGGACCTACTTCGACAAATCTGTTGCTCTCATAGAAGCAAATAGTAAATCAAGAGTCACATTTATCCAATGACTTTGTTCCATTATCCAGTGCTTTTAGGTTTCAGGATCCCTCTGTATGATGCAGGTTAGTAAAGACCTCTTAGTAAAGGTGTTTCAAGGTTACTAGATAGAAATAATATAAGAAGTGTACATCATCAATGATGAAAACATGCATTTGAGCTTCCCTGCCAATTGCTTTGACACTGTATTGCAAAAGATTTACCCTACAGCTCATCAGTAGGGCTCAAATACCCCTTCATCAACACCAAATGAATATTGTGAAATAGTATAACAATTTAAAAATTTAAAATGTATTTTATTCCTGTGATGCAAAGATGATTTTCAGCATCATTAGTCCAGTCTTCAGTGTTACATGATCTTTCAGAAATCATTCTAATATGTTGATTCGATGTAATTTAATGATTCCGTTCTTATTTAAAGGTTAAAAAAAAATTATACGCACTCTCCCAACCACATGTTTACAAACTAATAATGAATAATCTCTGAGTATTACTGTACAGTACTACAATTATTCAGTATGGATGTCCTACATATGTATATATATATTTGTTTATATATGTGTGTGTATATGTGTATGGATGTATATATATATGTATAATGATTATAATATTCAATAAGCTGTACTTTTATTCTATTTAAAATCTGCATATTATTACCATTACTACTTATTTTTATTAAAGATGGTGATAGTAGGGATGATGATATTGTTATTGCATATCTGCATTATTACCATTACTACTTATCTGCATATTATTACCATTGCTACTTATCTGCATAAATCTGCATAAATCTGCATATTGTTACCATTACTACTCATTTTTTATTAAAGATGGTGATAGTAGGGATGATGATATTGATATTGTTATGTTCGATAAGCTGTACTTTTATTTTATTTAAAATCTGCATATTATTACCATTACTACTTGTTTTGATTAAAGATGGTAATAGTAGAGATGATGATATTGTTATTATTACAGGGCTCCAGACTAACTTTTTTCACCTCCGTCCTGAAACCGTCCTGAAAAACAATTTGAACCGTCCTAAAGTGAATGTCAACCGTCCCAAAATAAAAATGTTGTTTCTGTACTTTGTTATTATCATCTATAGTTGTTAGTTGTTAGTAACATAATAAAAACAACATAAAAGTGTTTATGATATATATTATTATATTTATTTAGCTTCATCCAAAGTAGTTATCTGTAAATAGATAAAACACAGATTTAATAAAAATGAATCTATTAACATCTAGATACAGATTTAACTACTGTGACTTAAATATCTTAAAATTAAATAAAACCACTTTTCCTAGAGTAAGACAGTCTTCTTTTCAATTAATGATATTTGCATTCTTTTTAACTTGCATACATCATGACTCTTTATTTTTTCAAGCAGCAGACATATTTATTTGTATGAATTAAATATAATGAATCCTTATTAAAGCTTTTAACGAGCAGTGAATACTTTTCTCTTTTTTTTTTCGTTGCTTGAATATTAAGGACACAGACCGCATTACTGTCACTTTAAGACATCGGATCAAATGCACTGATGCACATCCGATACACTCACAACTGTTTAAGACATAACCGGCATAGTTTACATGAATACTCTCCAAAAACGGATATTTAGACAATGTTGTATGTATTATTTTGTCCATTCAGACACGAAAGAGAGCTCAATTCAGTACTCGCGCGCTGTATAGGTTTCTATGGCTGCAAGCTTCGGTCGTGTGTATGCGCACAGAAAACCGCACCGAATATAGCTTTTTTTGCGTCGTCACTCTTATTCAGATCTTTAAGTGCGCTTTACTAATTCTCCCAGACTTTACATTTTTTTTTTACGTTTTATGAGACATGCAGTGCATGCCAACTCGCGTGACGCTGGGTAGATCAGCACGTTAGGCTACAAATGTGCGCATCTACCACAAACGCAGGACATCAGTTCTGACTGGATCTCTGCCCAAATCGTCACTATCTAACATTTTGGTCTAGTTTTTATTCATTGAATATCCGTTGTTTAACCAGCGCAACATATTTGCGATGTCATGAAGCCATTTGATAGATGTACCGCGGAACGAGTCTCCGCGAGTAGCCAGCCAGTGATAGTAGAACTATAGTAACATCATGAGAAGACACGCTCCGTTGTAGTCAGCGCTTGGCCGGTTAATTTTGACATTTTCTAAGTAAGTTAGCCTAATAGGCTAGTAATAAATGAACACGCATACAAAAATGTCTTTCGTTCTGTAGGCGTCCTGGAGAATATTTCTGTTCGTCCTAAACACATTTTCTATCGTCCCCAGGACGATAGGACACCGTTAGTCTCGAGCCCTGTTATTATTATTATTATAGAATTATTACTCTTCCCTTTCTCTCTCTTCCTATATAAATGACAATTCAGATTAAAGCTGCAAGCAGCATTTAGCGGTGTTCAAGCAGTTAAGGCCTTTAAGGCCGTTAAGCACAAAAGCATCAAAAGACATTTAGTTGTATGTAGCAAGCATGATTTACCATGATATACTACATTTCAGTGTGATTTTTCATGATTTACCATGTTCCAGTATGATTTACCATGAATCTAACATGATTTTCCATAGTTTACCTTGATATACCATGTTATAGGATGATTTACCATGATATAGCACATTCTAGAATAATTTACCAGGATTCTAGCATGATTTACCTTTTTTACTATGATTTACCATGTTTCTGGCGTTATTTACCATGATTTACCATGTTGATAGCAATTATTTGAAGCATCAGAACAATTGAACTGATACACTCTGACAGAATATGAATGTGTTTTAATAGTAATTGTTATATAAGTGATTTTATAGTGTCTATATACATGTGAAAAGACTATTAATAAGAAGAGTGGCCAGCAGAGGGCAGTAGAAGACCACTTATTGGCTCACTTTCATTTTCAACTACTTTATTTCTCCAGTATTCTTCACTGAAGCAAACCATTTTTATCATGTTAAGTCCATAATGCATGCTTACACACACACACATTTTTGGGATATGTTATTGTGAAAATCTGTTTTAATGGTATATGAGCATTTCACATATTTCTTTGCAATGTAATAATATAAAACTAATTAATGCTTTAAGCATTTGTTTGTTAGCCAATGCTGAAAGCTGATAAAAAGATTAAAAATGTCTAATGCTGCTGCTCCATCTAGTGGACAACAGTGCTATTACAGCCTACTTATACAATATGCCATGTTTTTCATATCATTTAATCTACACACACTCATTCTGTTGTAGATAGAGACATTTGGAACTTCAGGGTCCAATGTGACTCAATTGTCACTTCAATAGATGATTTTTGACTAAATGTTATTGTAAATGTTAAAATAGTGAATTTATAAAGTCTAAATATTAATTATAGTTGAGTAGTGTGACAAAAGGACTTTTTTTAAACAGCAGGGGGCAGTAAAATACCACTTATTGGCTTAATAGGCCATTATGTTCATATCATTTTCACCTTATTAACGGTTATACAGGCCTATTTTGTCCAATCTGTCCGAAAATTTTCATGATTATTTGGAGTCATGGCCCACATGTTCAGACTTGTTTTTAATAAGATCTGAGCATTCATCGAAGAGATATAGGCTTTCGAGCACACTCGGTCAAGGCTACACATTGAAGTGACCCTATTATAACCATCAAAATGCAGAAGTTCAACCTTTTCTGATAATTATTGCTCTAGAGAGTCCAGAGAATTGTACTGCACTGGTTTTGAACGTTATTATATGAAAATTATATGATCTTAGATGGAACAAACCATTTACAGTCAATACTGGCAATTTACCATAGGGAATTTTTCCATAAGATTTTTAACAGTTATAGCGCCACCTATTGTCCGATCTCCATGAAACTTTGCATGCTTGTTAATGATGTTATGTCACATATGCTCACCAATTTTTGTGAAGTTCTGAGTTTTTATTTATGATTTATAGGCTTTTGAGTGTGTTTTGACACGCCCCTTTTTATAAATGATCCTGTTATAGCAGACCAAAGGGCAAAGTTCAACTTTTTTTCGATAATTATTGATCTAGAGAGTCCAGAGAATTGTCCTAGACTGCTCTGGTTCTGATCGGGCGAAAAACCAGGGACTAGTTCGCAAAAGTAGGTTTTTAACATATTCGTGAATATTTAATGAACGGTTTGATTGACAGCAATGGTTCTAGAGGCAAAGTTGTTCAGCATGAGGAGAACTATCGACTGATATGCATATTGAGGGGATGTGTGCAACACCATGTGATTACAGAGCCGTAAAACTCGTTAGCGCCAACTAGTGGCCGATTTCTTTCAAAACTCTTACAGACCTCTTGGGCCATGAGTTGAACATGCCCATTGAGTTTCGTTCCGATCGGCCTCCGTTAACCTTGTTTAAAAGGTGCTCAAACTTCATTGGCCGATGGCAGCCATGTTTTTTGAGATATGCCAATATCCTTTTACACATACATGGCACCTTGGACCAAGACACTGCATACCAATTTTCAAGTCAATCGGACTAACGGTCAGGTGGCCACACCTCTTTTTATGTTTTTTTTTTATCTTATAGCGCCACCTAGTGTTAGATCGACGCGGTTTTTTTACTGTGACCCCACAATGTCCTCATACACGTGTGTCAAGTTTGGTGAAGATATCTCATTTACTTCTTGAGTTATAGCCATTTTAGTAAAATAGGCTCCTCCCACAACGATCATTTTGCGCCCCCTAGCGACCAGAAATCGAAATTTCAACTTTTTTTTGATAATTATTGATACTCAGACTCCAGAGAAAATTTCTGCACTGGTTTGGTTCCGATCGGGCGAAAAACCAGGGACTAGTTCGCAAAAGTAGTTTTTCGACAAAATTCAAAATGGCGGAAAATCCATCATGGCGGAAATAAAATCGGAGATAGACGTTTTTTACATCAGGTTTCCAGCTTTCCAATGATATAAGACACTTGAGTCTACGACATACGGTTTAGGAGTTATGAGCAGTTTCGCGCAATTGGTTGTTATAGCGCCACCTATGGGCCAATCGGGCCCATATCGGCCAATTGCTACCTTAATCCCAAATATCAAGTCTCTAGCTCTTACGGTTTGGTCTGCACGATGCGTTTTAGGGGAAAATAATAATAATAATAAAAATCAGTACAATTACAATAGGTTTTCAGCACTTCGTGCTTGAACACCTAAATATACTACGTATAAATACTTATACAATTTTGTTTAAAATATAAATGGTCTGGGTCGTGCGTTTGTTCTGGGTGCTGTTGGTGGGTGCGACTGGCATGTCCTGTTGGCATAGGCCTAATCATTACAGAATCAGTGCGTACTTGACGGCGTTACTTTTTGGAGGAAAATTCAATGGAATTTAGAAACTTAACTACAGGGGTTTGGTGTTGCTGGCAGCGGTCGGGGGGAATCGGTTTATTGAATCAAGAAGAGGTTTCTGTATCGGGGGGGTCTGTTGGTTGTACTCACTGGCAGTTTTAGATCAGTCCCCTGACCTAGAGTTTAGAGAAAATGTACGGTGATATTATTGACTGACCCTTTTTTTTTTTTTTTTTTTTTTTGTATTGTTATTCGTACTATTTTTACTATTGTTGCAGATTGCTAGAGCTAATGCTACTATTATTGTCATGAATATTATCATTGTGAATGTTATCATTGATACTATCACCACTAATATTAATATATTGTTGTTGTTGTTCTAATTGTTGGGATGTTTATTATGTTTATCTTCAATAGATCTACACTGATACTACCGGTATCACTATCTATACTTACGTCACAGTAAGGACCTCGTGTGCCTACATACACCATTTTGGGCTGCTTTGTATTTCGTTGTTTTTGTTTTGTTTTTGTGCTTTTTCTCTCTCTCCTGTATTGTATATGTGTGTCACTGACTTCTTACCTTGTATGTGTCACTGTTTTGCAAATTTGCAAAAAAAAAAAAAAAACCTTAATACTAATCCCAAGCTTTTGAACGGTAGTGTAGTTATTGTTTGATTATTATATTATAGATGTATTCCTATCAGAAAAGTATTTTTGCAATATGTCTGATAAACAATGGAAAAAAAGCATTAGGAAGTTTTGATTATCCAAAGCTTGAAAATTCCTATCAAATTAATTATATTAACCGTTAAACTCACACGATATCACTGACAGATACTAATTACATGGAAATATCATGATTGCATGCTACATGCCACATCTGTGTAGTGATAAATTAGGTCTAGTCCATACGACACATTTCAATTTGCATAATTTCGCATCAACCTGAATAGGGATGCGCGGTATACCGGTACTGCAAAAATACCGGTATATATTATATTTCAAACGGTACAATATCATAATTTTGTTCAATTCGGTATTTGATGCTGCTGTTTCGAAGTTCACCGCTAGGCGGCAGTGCGCTATCTAAACTGACGCGGGTCATGCGAAACCGGCAAACGGTGACAGAGGAACACGATGGATCAAACCAGATCAAACGAAGCTCATTCGAATTTCTACACGCCCGAAATTAATAAATAGAGAGAGCAGTATGAGTGAAATAAGGCATTACTTTGCCTACAAAAGTCATGAGAAAAGTAAAGAAACAGATCTCAATGCACCACTCTGCAAACGCTGAGGCAACACATCAAATCTGCCTCACTTGACTCGTCAGTTGCTCATCTTGACTTGTTCAAAGAGTTCAGAGATCGACAGGTTAGTCCATCATTCAACTGATTTAATTTAGACTTTTATTGAACAGTGCACATACGTAAGAGCTTATCAATTATATGATACGGTAAACACGAAAGCTCAAATCTCCTTGCATGACACGCTAGAACCAATTCAGTTTAGGTCTCATCATTGTTATACTTTCAAACAAAATTAATTGAATTTGAATGAATAAAGAATAAAAATTTGAATAATATTAATTTTAGTATTAGTGGTAGTAAATTGAATGGCATATTAGTGCCGCTGTGGCGACCAAAGCAGAGAGAGAGAGAGAGAGAGAGAGAGAGAGAGAGAGAGAGATAGTAGTAATATGAATATTACTAATGTTACAATTAAGCTACATTTGTCAACATTCATTAGGTAACCAGACCTAACAGTATTATAGCATTTATTCATCTATATCAATCAGTAATTAAATGACCTAACAAATTAAATATACTAATACATGTTTAGCATGTTAACATTACTTTATGCAATGCATTACACTAATATGAACCCAAACAGTAACCAAACCAAGATGAATAAATTCAATAAATGTTGATAATTCTCTGTTGATGCATGACAGCTATGGTTTACATGTCATTTCATTATTCTATTATTATTATTAGCCTATATGTGAATCTATTATTATAGATATTAACCTATTTTAATTGTATAATTTCAGGGGTATTTTTTTTTTCTAAATCAAAATTTAACCTACTGTATGTTCCCTGACTGATTTTTTTTTTTTTTTATGTACATTTTGATACCTTTTCTTTGCACATTTGGTAGTGGAGAGTTTCAAGCAGTGTTTTTTTTAAGTATCACTTAAATTGAGACTTTTTTTTTTAACCTATGGTATCGATTTAGTATCGATACCGAGGTATTAAATTCTGGTATCGTACCGAAGCCAAAATTGTGGTATCGAGCCATCCCTAAACCTGAAAGAACCTGTCAAAAACATTGCCAGACTAAAATTTGATCATAAATATTTTTTTTCCCTTTTCCTTACAATTCTTTCAATATTCCACTGACTTCAAAAACATTGACAGAAAATAAATAGATTTTATTTGCTCGTGCTGCCTGCACTGTTTAATCACTCAAACGCCTATTTTGTTTACTGTTCAGGTTTAGAACAACATGAGGGCTAGTAAATAGCGACATAATTTTCATTTTTGGGTGAACTATTACTTGAGGTTTGTATACAACATATATGTACATGATAAACAAATGCAGGGTTGTCATGTCCAATATAACAAGTGGCAATTTAGAAAATTGCCTCTAAACGCTTTTTTGGAAATTTAAAGCCCATCTTTCAAGTTGAAGATCCCTGTGAATAGACGTTAGAGGTGTGAACCTACACTGGTCTCACGGTTCGGTTCAATTAGGATTATCATGTCATCGATTCGGTTCAATTCGATATCGCGATGCACCGCATCCTCAATTTTCAATTTTACTTCAAAAGTGATGTGTGTGTGCGCGCGCGCGCGTGTGTTCGCCTGTTCGGGAAGTAGCAGTGACAAAAACAGAGACATTCCAGTTTAAGTTTCATGGGACTAAAGCCTGTTTATGCCATTAAGAAAATGAAATTTTGTCAAATCAATTTTGTTTTAAAGAAATGTTCATTTAAAAGCAGCGCTCATTCATCAGTGTATAATTTTACCCTGGAGACGCGCGCATCAACTGTCACCGAGTCCGCTGTTGAAGACGATCATCCATTTATAATCACGCGTAACAACACAATTGTAATTTGACCATCGGGTGCGGAAGGGTTGCCATCTGTCTCGGTTTGTCCCGATTTATCTTTTAATAACCTGTCCCGGGAAATGTATCCACTCTCCCGAAAGGCTACGTGAATGTATGTTCAAACCGTGTAGCGCGCGCACAGCAGAGAGGGAGAGAGCGAGACCTTGCGTGTGTGTGCCTCAAGAAGCGCATGTAACTTGCATGCGAATGTAATGTATGTATGTAAATGTATGTAAGAAAGAATGTTTAATTCGCACTCGCGTCTCGCCTCCCTCTGCCAGTGTATGCTACCGGCTACCGCGACAAAGCATATGCGCGACAAATGACGTCAGAAAAGCGTCAGTATATTATAACCGGTTATAGTCCATTACTGAACCGATACCGAATGGTCCTCGTCTGCATCGCGGTGCATCGTAGAAACGATTAATTTCGACACCCCTAATAGACGTGTAGATAAATAGTGTAGGAACTCGATTTGCGTGAAGAAATTAATCATAAATGTGCATTAAAAAAGTTTTTTAAAAGAAATTGTGAGTTAAATTACTTCCGCTGTCAAAAACGCTCTGATCGGACGTGACGCAACGGCCGGTAAATCTCATCTCTTCGTAATGGAGTCAGACATTGAAGAGGTTGCAGTAGGGGTTCATGTCAACTCTTCAGATGGGCCATTGCCTTATAATTATGAGCCACCTAGGCGAGAGAGGGGTCAGGCAGAGTTAAGGGGAAGGGTAAATGGACAGAGGAGAGAGATAGAGTTGTGGTGTGAGGAGAATCGGTGGAGGATTGGTCAGGTGTCTTGGTGAGTGACCACAGGCTATTGCTAATTATGGCTAACGTTGTCTCCATGTTTATCACATTGCAGTATCTTTAATAAATCATATTTAGCAATATTGCTGTCGACTTCGTTGTTCTTCAAGCATCCATGTATAATGTCACCATCTATGCTAGCAACATGCGTCTTAAAATGTTTAATTTAGATCCTAGATTTTCCGAACTTAGCCAGCTGTTATACTACTCCCCTAGTATTTCCGACGGACATTATGCAAATGAGCTCGCATGTTCTGCGGAGTATGTGTATGAAAGCAGTTAGTGTTCTGGTTAGGACGGGAATATACTGTTCATGTAAATATAGTCATTGTTACAAGGATCTTTTATTGTCACGTGGACTGGGTGTAAGGCATGCAGATAAATGCGTGAGTTTATCTTGGCACATTTTGTTTAACAGGTGCTTGTGTGGTAGATGTGAGGCTATGCCATCAGCAGTGGAGAGTGTGTGCTGTAGGGAGGTCGACGCCTATTGGTCCCTTGTCCAAAACCTAGATCCCTAGGTTCACACTCCATCCAGGGTTTGAAGCATCCTGTATGAATCCTTTTGTGCTGCAGATAGCATACTTGAACTTCAGACAGGAGCATGGCCCTCTCCAAGCCAGCAGGCCAGAGTATGTTTTGAGCAAAAATTATTTCACACTGCAATTTAAAGAACCAGCTTTTCTACACCAACATAGTAAATCCTGTTAAGAAGGTTTTTAAACTCCGTGGTTTCCATATACTTACTATAAAAACAACTTTGGTGTTGTGTAGTACAGTAGAATATCAACAGGACATTCAATATTTACCATTGGAATTGTTTACTATGAAAACATGGTATGATCAAAATGTAATTAGGTCCCAATCTCCACCACAGGCAGTTCCGATACACAGCATACAGGCAGGCTGGGCGTACGGAATACTAGGCAGGGACATTAGAAAAGCCATACCTTCATGTGTTGTGTCAGCAATAAGGAGGCAGTTTGCAGAGGAGGGACAAACATACAAAGGTTTCCAGTGGCCCCACTTGGTAGACGATTAATAAATTCATAGTGAAACAAACTGTATTGGTCAAAGTTATCTTTTATTACGTGTTAAAACGCGAGTGTCGTGCGAGATGGAGGCTGACTGCCTTCTGGAGGGAATTGGTAAGGGGGGGCGGGGCAGCAGAGGACAAGACAGCACTGCTTTCTTGTAGGGCCTGTGGTGACTTGGAGTATTCCTCTACCAGAGAGACCATAAGATTTGTTGCGTATCCTTGAGGAGAGATGTTTAGAACACATTTAATAAGATGGTTGACTCACATAAAAAAGGATATTGAGAAACTAAGTGAAACTACTAACCGTAAGATGGTTTCTCCTTGATGGGGTGGACTACCCAGCCACCTTTCCGAAACAGCGGGTAGCGAACGGCGTAGCGTGCCTCACCCTCACTGGTTCGAGCTACATCTCTGTTGCCATTACTATTGAAATGTAGGGCTGCCAAGAGAAGTCTGTAGGAGATAAGTAGATAGAACATTAGGTCTCCAAAGCTAACCCAATGCAGTGAAATGCAACAGAAATACATGACATTAATGTTTTCAGTTCAAATGGGTCTAAGACAATGACTCAACTTTGCAATTATTTTTTTGCAAACAATATGTAATGCTGTTATCAATCAATAACATTTTGGTCTGCTATACTAGACTGCATTAGTTTAGCCATATTCATTCATTTACCTGCTACAAAAGTATTGCAATATCCTGATTTTTTTTTTTTTTTTTTTTTTTTTTTTACTGGGCAACGATTAATCGCATCCAAAATAAAAGTTTGTGTTTACATAATATGTGTGTGTACTGTGTATAATAATTTTTTATATATAAATATACACATATGCATGTATATATTTAAGAAAAATTTGCATGTATATACTGTATATATATTTACACATAATTAATATTATATATAAATATAATATTTTATATATAAATAACATATTTTCTTAAATATATACGTGCATATGTGTGTGTATATATATATATATATATATATATATATATATATATATATATATATATATATATATATTAGAGCCCGACCGATATATCGGCGGGCCGATATTATCGGCTGATTTTAGGCATTTTCCTAACTATCGGTATCGGCATTTATAATGGCCGATAAATGAATATTTTAAAAACATGCGGGTGTGGTGATTCATGTAAGGGTGGCGCTGCCAATAAAGCACCTAAAAGCTGTCACAAGAACTGGCAAAAGTAATGATTATGAATACAACAAATATAGCAAGGAGACATTTTAATTGTTTATTAACAAACAAGTGTTTTCAGTCAGTGTCAGCCAAAGATGAAGTTGACGATGCTGACTCTGGATCTTCAGTGAACGCGTGGCAGAGAGAAATGCACATTTCATACGATTACATGAGTCTGTCTGTCTTTCGTTTGGAATTGTTCTGTTTAAAAGTAGACATTTCAATATAGATATATTTCAATTCTCGGGTCTATACGCTGAGTTTTGGTTCATGAGACGAGCTCCAGTTCACCCGCAGGCGCCTCCGTGTCGAGATTATCTATCGTCTGCTATCTACTTCTTATATATTAAATCCAGGCAATTGGTTGATGAAACATTGATTAAAATTAAGATACAATTAATACAAAACGAAATTTACTTTGAAACGAAAGGTTTTGTGCTTTCTGTTTGATGTCTATGTGAAAGTTTCAAAGCATATTTTAGTGCCGCTTTCAGATCGCTCACGTCCGTAGTGCTGAACTGTCGAGTCTGTAACATTGTTTTTTTCCTCATAAATGCGAACACGAAAAATAAAATAAAATAAAATGAATATTTTATGTAGCCTGTGGAGACTGAGAGCCAACCCTTCTTCATCCTGTGGGTAGTAGCCTACTTGTGATTTGCGCAGTGTAATTCACAGAATTGATTTCTCTGCTACAAGCCTCTGTCACGTATTGTGTGAGCTTGTGACTATTGCAAGCGCACAGCTGAGAAGTCCTTATTATATTGTCTGCTATATTTACTTCTTATATATTAAGGCAATTGGTTGATGAAACATTGATTAAAATGCGTGGCGCGAGTGATCTCCGACAGTAAACTGATTCTGCTTTGTCTAGGGTAAACAGCTGTTGCGACGCGAGCAGTAACGGCCGCGTCCGGTGTAGACAGTGTTAAAGCTCATTCTGCCTGATAACGCTACGTTACAACATCAAGCAATATTCCAAAAAATTATATAATTATAACACTTTATATAGGGCCATTTTGCATTAAGAGTAGCCTAGTTTCATGTTTAGTACATTTTGCTTACTAATTATTTAAAATAGTATAAAAGTACTGTACATATGTAATTAAAAACGTTTTCATTATGATATTATTAATTTTACTTTAGTAAAAAGATCTGAGTTCTTCCTCCACTGGTAGAGATTAGAGGGATTAAGAGTAAAAATAGAAGATAATAAGGTTTTGTGACACTTTTTATATATTTATTGATACAATTTATGACTAAATTAAAAGACAAAGTCGTTAGTGAAGATTATGCAACAGTATTTAGAATATAATATAATATAATATAACATGCAATGCAAACTAGTTTGGTTACTGCTCAACTGTATAATTCTCATTCTATCATTCCCCCTGCCTCCATTACATATCTGTGTCACACAGTGTTTGTTTGATCACCACATTTGTTTGATCACCACATTTGAGTGATCATTGCAAAAGTGTTTATAAAATATATTTATTCTGTTTATAGCTACTGTGTAAAGTACCCATCAAAAGTTTGTACACACCAATAGGAAAGTGTCCAAACTTTTGACTGGTATACTGTACTATAATACACATGAATAATATGGACGGGTGGTGATGGCGCAGTGGATAAGACACATGCCTTTGGTGTGAGAGACCCGGGTTCGAATCCACTGTGAGACACCAATGTGTCCCTGAGCAAGACACTTAACCCCTAATTGCTCCAGAGGCGTGCGACCTCTGACATACATAGCAATTGTAAGTCGCTTTGGATAAAAGCGTCAGCTAAATGAAAATTAATAAAAATAATAAATTAATAATATTGGTACTGTATTATAATATACACATAAATAATATCGGCCGATATATCGGTATCGGGCTTTTTTTACTCCCTAATATCGGTATCGGCCCCCAAAAATCCATATCGGTCGGGCTCTAATATATATATATATATATATATATATATATATATATATATATATAATAATTATACAGTACACACACATTATGTAAACAAACTTTTATTTTGGATGCGATTAATCGTTGCCCTGCACTAAAAAAAAATACCTAATTTTATTAGTATCGATACTTAAGTGATAACACTACCTGCTGTACATCCCAAGAAAAGAAAAGCCAGTGTGTTTGGGAGCAAAGTGCAGAATGAGGGAATGGTAGGCCTCCAGGGAGAATGTCTGATGCTGAGGCGACAATTGTCGAATATCCTTTACCAGTGCTTTCCTGGCAGCTACACTCTCCAGTTTAGTGGCTGCTGGTGATCCTGAATAAAACGTATTCTGTCATATAGTCTGTTGCATTTCATAACACAAGTAATTATTAGTACACATGGGGTTACGTATTGATAAAACCAAACTAAACTTAACAAGCACTGAAAAAAGTTTAGCCTCAAAACATTTGACATCTTTTAACATGTAGGCTACTATGTTGTACCTGGTTCAAGCCACTTCTTGTTTCTTGCCTCTCCTTCCAACGTTGGATGTGCGCAGCTGGTAAATGCAGGAGTGCTGTGTTCATGTATGTCCTGTACATGATTAATCATACTCTGCCATTTTGCCTGCATCTCATCTGGATCTCCTGTAGGGGTGGAAGCTGCGGTCCAGTAGAGATGGTTGATGATGGCTGGCCTCACCAGCTTCAGATCCTCACAGTCCCTCTCTTTTGCAGCAGCATCCAGTGCTTTCTGTACACCTGTTCCAGAGCAGAGCAAACTAATTATTAGGAAAGTGAACTTAACTACAAAAAACAAGTCTGTTATATAGAACTACCAACATCACAATACATACTTTTCCCAATATGCCAGACGTCAAAGAAATGCCTTGTTCCTTCTGAACACATTTTCTCACGTACCCACTTGGCCACCTAAAACAAAGAACACACAAATTGATTTTATAGAATTTAGAATTTATTTTGAGTGATACTGTGCATGTCAATACTGTTCAACTTTAGATCTCTCCTAGCATCATTACCTGCCGATTTCTGTCTGTTATCAGAGCAGACACTTGCATGTCTTGGTCCATCAGGAACTGCATACTCCCCTTTAGACCCTCTAGCTCACACCAAGAGCTGCTTGGGATTTCTGAGCTCTGCAAAACCGACTGATTATTACTGAACAGTATCAGTAACTAAATCAGACACAAGATTTCTGTGTGACATCAACTTACTTGGACAAGTTGAACATCCAAAACTTCGTTAATCCGATCCTCAATCAAGGATTAGCTACCATATTTGGTACAGGGTCCAGGAGAATCTGATCTAAGAACGTCAAAAACAGTTACATTTAGAGGTTAATGCAAAAACACACTGACCTGTTCTACATCAGTGACGTGAGCTGGATCATTCTACCTGCAGTCACCAGGCAGGATCAATCCACCTCCAGTCTCCTTCAACTCCCTGATGATCCCCCTCTGCTCATTCCTCCAGGCCTGCACATAGTAGGGATAGTGTAATAGAGCTGATGGCGGGAAAAAGTGCCGGGACTTATGCACTGCAGTCCAAACAGCTTCAGCATCCTGATGGTCTGAGTAGCCATGCAACCTGAGAAGTGGATGGCACCGATGAGTAAAAGGTTGCAGGCAGGCATGTTTCGATGCACCTTTTCTTGGTTTTGCCAGTAACGCTCATAACCACAAGTTCCGCAGGCCTGAAAGATGAGAGAAGATTCAAGACTCAAGCAGCTTTAAGATGAGGCAGTGAAATGCCTGTATAGTTAAGACACAAATAATTAATATACATACTGTACATTCACAATCTATAATTCAGCTCCTCACAGACAGTTGACAATTAAGACATTACCTGCTTAACTTTTATGAAGGTTCCTTCCGGGTGCATTATGTGTCCCTGGGTTTCCCCACAGCATGCAGGGCAAACCGTGAACAAGGACAGCAACTGCCTCTGGCAAACAATGAACTTGTCAACAGCACTGAAAACAAGAAAAGGGAAAAACACATTAATTCTGACTATGACATTTTTGATACACAATCAGAAACAGTTTCCATTAATAAAAAGGTTTTTACTTTGGGTCACTGAGAGATTCCAGCTCTTCTGGTTCCTCCTCAGAGGACTCACTCAACATCTCCTCCCCTGGACTCCATGACATATCACCAGAATGGTTGATGATATCAGACAATGACCATTCATCATTACTTTGTTCAGGACTGGCCAGTGGTGTTGATCTGCAATGCTCAAACCTTTCGGTTTGAGTCCCTACATCCACCATTTGAGGCTTTACCTGAACAGCATGTTGACATGTAATCCTTATTTGTGATTGTATATGGCATGTATGGTGAATGCTAGATATAAGCTAACTACCTAATGAAGGATGTAAACATCTTATGTTGCACTGTGATCCACGATGGACCACTCCTGGCTCATGGTCCATTGTAGAGATTTCTCCATCTCAATCATCTTCAGGATCTGAAGTGGCAGTTGCACCCGCCCTGTCTTTGCTGTCAACACTCTCTCCCAAAATCTGAAAACAGACCAAAATTACAACTTTGAACTTTAAAAAATTTAGTCATTTCACGAAAATCCCCCATTCGTGTATTATTTAAAAGACTGCTAATCTTGTCAAAATAGTCCCGAGCTGCATCCCCTCGCATGTGCCCTGTTGATACCAGCTTTGATTAGTCAAAGAAAACCAAGGCAAGTTCGATGTAACTAAGAAAACCAGAAAACTAATATTGTAAAGCATTACTTGGATGCGTTTCCAAAAAGATTATCTTATTAACTCAATAAAATAAGTGTCAGGAGGTAACTTAGAGTCCTGCGCTCCCGCCCGCCGAATTTCTCACCATTACCAACCGTTCCCGCCCGCGCCCGCCGAATTTCTGACCATTACCACCCGTTCCCGCCCGCCGAATTTATGACCATTACCACCTGTTCCCGCCCGCCGAATTTCTGACCATTACCACCCGTTCCCACAACGTATGTGTTACACTCCCGCCCGCAAATTTATATCCGCATAATAATAGAGATGCATTGATTTAGTGTCTTATCCCGTCCCGCAGGAAAAAAACACGTATTTGTATTGCTATTATTAAAGAGATTCATGGGGTTAACGTAACAAGAGTAAGCTGACGGCGTGCCTTCATGGTGCCAACTTCTCAAGTCAGCAAGAGTCATGCCAAGACTAATCCATTATAACGTCAAGAAAAATATATTTGCAGAAATTACATGCAGAGCTACATTTCGATGCAACATATAAGGTATTATAAGACTTACTGTGCAAAGCTCCCGTTTTCGACGCGCAGATTCTCTGCTAGTGCTAACATTAACATTAGACTCTTCACTCCCGCCAGATTTTGCTGGTGGACTTGCATGCACCGATGGCACAGCTCCATTTGCCAGCCTAACCCACTCTCTTCGTCGAAATCCCATGCGAAATTCCATAAGATCTCCTTGGTTGTAGCTGTCCGGTGTGAAGTGTTTTTCATATACCACCGTGTGTCTTGTCACCGAGGAGGCAGCGAAATTGCTTCTCTTTGCCTGGACGAAACGTATCCAAGCACGGAAATCTTTGTGTTTCTTGTTTGGAAATCGGTGGACCCGATGACTAGACAAGTTGGAGTGGTTGCATCCAAAACAAACACAAGAATTCACCATTGTGACAATTCAAACCAACTCAACTATAACGATAACTACAAGCTCTATTTTGTTACCACCTCTCAGACTACGTAAACCCACACTGAGAACCAGGGCAGCAACGCCTACTTGTTTGCCTGTCGTTACGTCATATGACGCGTTCTCTGGAAAAGGGGTTTTTTTTTTTAGCCTAGCTTAGAATAGGTACATTTTTTTCTTAATTTCTGCCTGTGGGAGTTGTAAAACATATGTATTCTGATGTACGTCTTTTTAAATTGACATTAAGATTCTGTATAAATTAAGTTATACAATTAAATTGAAAGATGGCCTTTAAGCTAGATTCAGCTCTCCCAACGAACACCATTATTTAGTACAACCTTGGAACACAATCAGAGCTAATCAACAATACAATCCACTACACGTCAGGGGACACGGTAAAACAAATAAAATATTTCCAACAAATAAGCAACCAATAACCAACCCAGGGTTCATCTATGGCCAGTTGGTTCATGTTTATGCGGGTCAAAGAAAATGCAGTAATCATAAAAAGTAATTTGAGTGTTCCAGTGGTTCTGATCCAGCTCCCACAGCTGGCTGAATCTGAAAGCGAGAGGTTTGTTTTGGGGGATTAGTTTTGAGGTTTGTGTTTGAATCAAGTGCAGACCCATCTGTCTGGGCCTGTGAGAGGCCAGATAACACAGGCAGGAGTGTTAAATCATGATTGGATAAGAATGGGACAGCACAAACAACAACAAACAAGAAAACCGGGCCAAAAAAGGCAGTGTGTTGTGTGCTTTAGAAGTATCATTGCAAATAACTATTGCAAATATGGATTTTTAAGTTACATTCTGCAGTTTTTAATAATGCATTTACAGTTTCAAATGTTAGGAATGGCCTGACAATCTGTCATATTTATCTTCAACATCCATGGCACCATTATGCAGTTATTTCTACACACATAAACAGCCCAATGCTTGTGGCATCAACGTTTACCCATCAACCTCCTTAATGTGCAGTTAACTTTCAGTTTGACAGGAAATCTCACAGCCAATTTCACATTCTCTAAGCGCACTGAGTCTCAGAAAGACTAGCTCTTGAAGATACACAGAGTAGTGTATATAAAGTGTATTCAAAAGACACCAACATGGCTGTTTTTTTTCTTCTTCTGGACAGCTAGTGAGCACAATTATTAAAGGGACAGTTCACCCAAAAATGAAAACACTGTCATCATTTACTCACTTTTATGTCATTACAAACCTCTGACTTTTCTTTTCATTTGTGGAACATATGTTTAGTTAGTACTCACTCACTAAAGAATACAACACATTTTTATATTTACTACTAATAATAACCGGATAAAAAAGAAAAGTCAAAATATTTAGTCCATGACAATCTTTATAAAATGAATGAATTTAAAAACTTTTTTTTTTTTTTAAAGAAATTAATACTTTTAATTGAGCAAGGACGTAAAGACATTTGCAATGTTATTTTTTTTTTAATGCTGTTGTTTTGAACTTTCTGTTCATCAAAAAATCCTGAACAAAATTAACCACGTTTTCCACAAAAATATTTAGCATAACAGCGGTTTTCAACATTGATTATAATAGGTGTGTTCGACTTGAAGAGCCGCTTCAAGTCCAACACACCTATCAAGAAATGTTTTTGAGCACCAAATCAGAAGGATCATGTAACACTGAAGACTAATACTGAAAATTAGATGTTAAAGGGGTGATTGATTATCTATCAATCAATCAATCAATCAATCTTTATTTATATAGCACTTTATAGCAGCCACCAGGTGTCCAAAGTGTTTCACATCAGGTACAAATAAACAACACAACATTCAAATAAAAAAAGAGAAAAAAAGAAAACAAAAGCATGACGCATAAAAAAACAGTAAGCTAGATATGGTTACTTAAAATCATCAGAAAAATTGTTGCACCACTACTGCGTATTAAAAGCCATTCTAAACAAATAGGTTTTAAGTTTTGTTTTAAAAAGTACAACATCCGTTATAGTACGAATGTCAAGGGGGAGCTTGTTCCAGAGTTTAGGGCCAGCAACAGCAAAGGCCCTATCACCCCACTGTTTGTTCCTCGACTACAAGACCTCTAAAGTCCGTTGATCAGAATACCGCAACAGCCGATTTTGTCCACCCAGAGTTAGAAGCTCAGACAAGTACTCAGGGGCTAGCCCATTCACAGCTTTAAAAACAAACAATAAAATCCTAAAATCAATCCTAAAACGCACCAGAAGCCAGTGTAGAGTAAATAGAACTGGAGTGATGTGTGCACTTCTAGGTGTACTTGTTAAAAAGTGAGCAGCAGCATTTTGTACAAGTTGAAGACGCGAAAGAGATTTTTGATTCAGACCAAAATAAAGAGCGTTGCAATAATCAAGCCTTGAACTAATAAAGGCATGTAAAGCCTTTTCTAGATCGTGCCTGTTAAGAAAAGGCTTAACTTTAGTCAGAAGACGAAGTTGGAAGAAGCTCGTTTTAACCACATTGCTAATCTGTTTATCAAATTTCATGAAGCAATCGAAAGTCACACCCAAATTTCTGACAGTTTGCTTGGCGCACGAAGTCAAAGCTCCCAGAGTTAAAGCTGGATTGATTGACATGCATTTTGTATTGAAGATAATGCATTCAGTTGTATCTTCGTTCAAATTAAGAAAGTTCCGAGAAAGCCACAACTTATTATGATCAATGCCATTTTGCAGATTGTACTGTCATTAGGTTTCATAGTAAGATAAATTTGCAGATCATCTGCATAACAATGCAATGACAGATTATGCTCGTTTATTATAGCCCCTAATGGCAACATATACAAAGAGAACAGGGTGGGGCCAAGAATTGAACCCTGGGGCACACCACAGTAGAGAGGAGCAGACGATGAGGAGAAATCACCCATTGTGACAGAGAAACTCCTATTTGTCAAAATAGGAGCTAAACCATTAACCATTACCAACATTATCGGCTCAAGTTCAAAGCAAATGGAGATATTTTCTTTTACAGAAATCGCTTTTTAAGGACTACAACAAACGTCTGGTAGGGACTACACGAGCTTCCTCCCTGGTTAGTGACAACACAAATCGTAAAATGTACATAAACCTCGCCCCCGGGAACACGCAAGCAACAAACAGTGTTGAGAAGAGGAAGAGTTGTTGTAGTAGAGCACATTTGCTAGTCTGCTCAAGCTGTCGCATCCTTATTTTCACATTTATTGCAATACAGTACATTACACAAATGCAATAGCATGTCACTCTGTGGGCATCTTACAACAGTTCCCACACGAGCAATTTATAGATTATCATGAAAGAATATGCTAATCAATGACTTGAAGATAGTTAACTCCACATCAGCTACATAAATAACCATTTAGAAACGTCCTGTTGCATTCTACATGTTGTCACTTCTTCTTGAGTCTCTACATTGTCCGACTTCGGTTTGAACATGAAAAGCAGAACATTTTCTGACATTTTAATGCGTGTCTGCAAGCTACTAACACACAACACACACTCTTGAAGCTCCGCTCTCTGTGCCAAGAGCAGCAGCTCATTTGCATTTAAAGGGACACACACAAAACAACGCGTTTTTGCTCACCCTCAAAAAGCTACAATTTTAACATGCTATAAAAATTATCTGTGGGGTATGTTGAGCTAAAACTTCACATACACACTCTGGGGACATCAGTAGGGGTGGGGGAAAAAATCGATTCTTAGATGCATCGCGATGCGGACGTGGACGATTCTGAATCGATTCACAAATGTCAAAAATCGATTTTCAAAAAAATGTTTTTTTTTTGTTGATATATAGCCTATTTATAATAACGTAATATTGACGAAACGCAAAAGACGGAACTCTGAAGCGCGGAAGTGCAGTGCCCGGACCGTCTGTCTGTGGCGTGTGCACATATAACAGAGACGCGATGGCTGAGCGCGAAATCCAAACACCCTCCTCGTTAAAAGCTGACGTGTGGAAATATTTTGGCTTCTATGAAGTTGAAGGGGGAAAGGAGCTGGACAAGAGCCACACTAGTTGTAAGCTTTGTAGAATAAAACTAAAATATGTCGGCAACATGACAAATATGAGAAGCCATATGACACGTTTCCACCCAGAGGAAAAACACTCGGCTGTACCAGAGCAGTTTCCCTCTATGGCTCTGGGCTGTACCGGTGTTCTGACGATTTGTGCTGCCTTGTCGAAAAATGCTACCCAAGCGTGAATCGATCCCAGATAATGTTGATTCATTCTCTATTGTTTCCATAATGGTGTAAATCTCACAATATTATGACATCGTTATTTCATTTTAATCAGGGTGTATGGGGAGCATATTTTGATATTTTAAATGAACTAGCAATTATCACATTTGATATAACAAATAAAAATGACATTATATGAAATAAAATTAAGAGTACAGTATAATGTACTGTTTTTATTTTTAAAACGATGTGAAAAGTACCTTTGAACTTTGACCTGTCAAAGTTTCCTACAAGTCTCCACAGCAAGGCTGCATAGATTTATGGGTGTGGTAATCAGAAGAAAAATGAGTCTGCACATGCGCATAACCAGTAAGTAGCACATCTCGATGGGTAGCATGAATCGTCAGAACACCTGTTGTTGTTATATTATTAATTTACTACAAGTATGCTGCTAGTTCAGGCACACATTTATTTTCCTGTTGGTTCTTTGCTATGTTAATAAAATATATTGTACGTTAATTCTTTATGGGTCATTACTTTGTACTTTTAAAGCAAAGTATTTATATTCACACACACACACACACACAAAGATTCAGATAATCGATAATCGCTTGAGCATCGAATCGCAGCCCTCTGAATCGTAATCGAATCGAATCGTGAGGTGACTAGAGATTCCCACCCGTAGACATCAGATACTTATTTTACATATTGTGCAAAGATAGCAAGGCCAGCAGGTGTGAGGGAAATGAGCTGCAACCTTGGTGCACATAAGACTTCTTTCAAAACCACAAACATTTGATTTTAACCCCAAACAGTAGTGTATCACCTCACACCACACAATTTGAGAAAGGTAGGAATTTAGATTATAGGCAGTGATGGGAATAACGGCGTTATAAATAAACGGCATTACTAACGGCGTTATCTTTTTCAGTAACGAGTAATCAAACGAATTACTGTTTCCCCGTTACAACGCAGTTACCCGTTACTGACAAAAAAAATGTGGCGTTACTATAATTGAACTCACTGAAGCGGTTTTCATCCGAGTATGCTCTCTCTCTGCCATAGGACCTGCAAAGTTTTTTCTCTGGTGTGTGTGTGTATGTAAGTGTTTATGAGGCGCTGGAGTGGACAAAAGCGAAGCGAACGTGGCGAGCGCGCTCAATGCGCGAGAGAGACCGAGTGTGTCCGAGAGTGCGCTCAACAGTTGCGCAAGAGAGACCGAATGTGTCCGAGCATTATATAGTTTGTATAGTCAGCATTAGAATAATCTCTATAGCCTATTGGTATCATCTACAACGTTTTAATTAATTTACATGGTTATACAAATAAAATCTAAAAAATAACCTGCAGGGAACGTTCTGGGAAGGTTCTGTTTAGGTTATAAAAATAAAACCTAAAAATAACAGGGAACGTTCTGGGAAGTTGTGAAGTTGAAGTTGTGTAACAGTGTTATCGTTTTAATATGCACTACAAAGAGTATGTATATTTTTTATTATTATTTATTAATTTTTGGTACATTTCTTAAGAAGCATAACTTATTGGCCAGTTGTGGTCTGTGCGATATTAAGTATAAACCATCTATTATGTTTTATTGTTCTACTATAGTAATGATAATATTTAGAATAATATATTGAATTTAATAGGTGTCTCTCACATTGTCCCACCGCAACATTAAAATAGTGTAGATTAGTGTTCAATGTTTTATAATAATAATTTATTCTAATTAAGTGTCCATTTCATTAATTTAACATATTTAATACTTGGGGCATCCAAGTTATTTGACATAGGTCTATTTGAACATTATTTTAAAAAGTAACGCAATGGTTACTTTCTCTGGTAATTAGTTACTTTTATAATGATGTAACTCAGTTACTAACTCAGTTACTATTTGTGAGAAGTAACTAGTAACTATAACTAATTACTTTTTTAAGTAACATGCCCAACACTGATTATAGGTAAGACTCACGGTATGAGTTTTTCTTAACCCCATAAAAGATGTATGAGCAACTGTTTATAGTGATGCTTACCTTAGATTATGTTAATGAAATATATCTTTAGAGATGTCATGATACAGGTAATACTGCAATACTAAAACTTCACACTCCAAAAATGGTGAGTGAGGAAATTTTGTTTCCTGTCATTGCAGGTGCTTGAATGTGTCTAAAAATGTCAAAATCTTTGGCAACACCTGGGTGTTGTAAGAGTTATTAGCTTGATGAATAGTCCAATTTCACCTAATCTTTTCTGGAAGCCATTTTGAATTAAGTCTTGATTGATGCAGGTAATGTGACAAACTAACTGGCTTGTCATTGGAAATGTCAATTTAAAAAAAAAAAAGTTTTGTTAAATTATTTAAAATGTAAAGAAAGAAGTACAAGCAATAATTCTACATATTCTCCAGACAATATGAAGCACGCTTACCCCTGCAAAACTCACATGAATGATGCTAGATTGCTCTGGGATGTTAACGTGGTTGCTAGGGTGCGTACCAGCCCAATCAAAAGATGCATGCAAGTGCATGGGATTCTCCCTTAAGCCTGTAGCACAAATGGTGCAGTAAAAATTAAGCATAAAAGATGAATACTTCGAGTTGGGTTGTTTCAAAGCACTCCAATGCCATTTATTTCCCCACTAGGTGACTCAGGCACACAAACAAGGAGCGGCACCTAGGGACAATGCAAAGCCTCAAAGTTAGATGGTCATCGTGACCTCTAGGGTTGATGCATCAATACTTTCCCCTTCCCTTCTGTTCGGTGGTCTTAGGACCATTATGACACTTTGTTTCTTCAAAGGCATCAATCAAAGCCATCTGGCTGGGCATTGATTGGCTCGGCTCATTAAGTCCTATCCAAAGCCCCTTTGGTTGGTGAGCACAGAGGGGCTGTAGACCGGAGTCTTATCAGTCTCAGCACAAAGCTCCTTCCACCTTGTCATAATATCTGCAGTGAAAAAGTACAGCTGCTGTGTTACATGATAGAGGTCAGCATCTCTATAGCTTACAGCAGACATGTTAGATATGATGCAGTCATCAGAGCTTACCCTTCAGCTAGTCATTTTGCTGTTCCTTTTTTCTTTAACAGAAACTCAGGGGACAAATCTCCATCTGTTATCTATTTTGTGGGATCATATAGCAGGAATGATATTGCCACAAACTGCAATACAAGCCGTGATGATCAGAGCTTTATTTTTCTGGGCCAAACCACGAACACACAGTGTCATTTCAGAGCTAGAGTTTACATTTGTTTACATTTTTTTCCTGAGTAACTGATCCATAACTTAGTGCTTTGCCAGGATACTTTGTAATGAATTCAGGCTATAATCGTTACAGCAAAATGAGTTGACACCACCTAAAAAATGCTATCTGATAACTCGCCGAGCAGAATGTTCATGTTTGGTTTGAGAGTTCAAGCCTTATTTGCATACCTTTCCTGAAGATGTTGCTTGGGATGTGATCGTGGGGCACCTCGCTAATTAAAAACGCTTTAATGGCCAGCTCATTATCCTCATGAGTGCTGGCCTTGCCATCTTTGCCAGGGGTGAAGCTGCAAAATTCTGTGTTGATGTGTGCATGTGTGCATTCCAAAATAGCAACTGTCCCCAAACAAAATCTCAAGTAGACAGATATGGGACACAGAGGTGACTGAGTCAATCAATCATGCATTAGATACGCATTTCCTGAAGGAAATGCCAGCAACTTGGAAGGCAGATAAAGAACGCTGGGGCTGGGTGGGGGGCTTACATGCGCTTCATGAGGCACACGGTTTGGAGCTCTACATTGCGGGAGATTTGAACTAAGCCGCTATCAATATGCGGGAGACTCCTGGAACTTCCGGGAACGCATCTGTGAACGCATACCTCTGTCCAATCATCTTTAAAAAACCTATTTTCTTCATCAACTTTTCTTTTCCTGGACAATGACATCCTCAACACCCATTCAAACGAATGACATCCTCAACACCCATTCAAACGCTTACTGCGGGCGCAAGTGCGTTGCGCCCGATTACGTCAAAAGTCATACGCTGGATGTCATGGCAACTAAATCATGGAGGAAAACTTTAAATATCTCGCCTTCGTTTTAATTTCGGACCATCTCAAAAAATAAACAAATGATTTTAACATGCGTTTATCAAAGTAGGAAATCCACACTTTTAATCCCTTACACACAATTAGTGCTCTTGAAATACGAAATGGAGGCGGGTCCGGATTGAATTCCCTCCGGGTCCGGATCCGGACCGGAGTCCGGACTTTGAGAAGTACTGCCCTAGACCAATGCACTTGAGAAAAAAAAAAAAAAAAACTCTGCAATAGCTTCTTTTCTCATCTAGCTTTCTAATAAACGTGACATTTTATTCTGCAAATCATTTCTTCACTCGTGCAGTTGGCTCTGTGATGAATTCCTTATTTACTTCTATTGTAAGTCACTTGGATAAAAGCGTCTGCTAAATGCAAATAGATGCAAGAAAGAAAATACCATCAATTAATTATTCAAACAGATGTATGACAGAAGGCCAATCGGAATAAAGGATGCAAACATTTCGATGATGACAATATGACAATTAAACTATCAGTATTCCATATCCGTATGACTTTTTCAAACTTTGGTCACATTTGTCTTTCCTCTGGGCAAAATACAGTAAGTTTAATATAAATTTTCAAGATCGGAAGTTTTGCATTAGGTCGGAAATGTTTCCCATGCAGATTTTGTTTATGTTCAAGCTGCGTTGACCAACAGAAAGCTGCTTGATTTTACAGTAAGTTCTGTGTGAGCTGTGCTTCATGAACTGCTACACTATTGACAATTAACCTTTTTTTTTTTTGTTCAAAATTTTGTCAAAAATTCACAAATGTGACCATACATTTACTGTTACATTTCATAAAGAATAAAGATGAAGCTTACAAAATAGAACATCTAGACTTGAATTATACTACACAATTAAAGTTTGAATGTTTTATTATTTCTAAACTTTGAGAGCAGATATTAGTAAAGAGTCCATGGACACCAAAAAAATGTTTCTTTAAAGGGTAACTAAACCCCTGGTCAGAGCCTGACTCCACCCACTGGCAATATTTGAAAAATGCTGGAAAAGTGGGCAGAGCCCAGCGGAGGGGGGCGTGCACCTGAGACGCATCTCTTTGTATGGAACCTGCCTACGTCACCTGCAACCGCTACGTCACGAACCACCGCAACCACCAATAGGAAAATTCAACTGCAGTAGCCACCGTTCAACCTGAAGAGGGCAGCACTCAGACGTTTTTACACCATATATTGTAGAATTAAAACACTTTAAACCCAAATGTCAAAAAATTTACTGGAATCAATGAACAGCATTTATGAAGCTCCATTCTTACAGATCATTAACTAAAAAAAGTTGTTTTAGTGTTTAGTTACCCTTTAAAGGTATTTCAGAAGAAAAAATGTCATATAGGTTTGGAACGAAATGAAGATGAGTAAATAAATAAAAAATCATTTTTGTGTAACTTTCCACTTAATTGTTCCTGCTGATGAAAGTATGAGCAAATGAGGTTTCAGCTTAAGTCTGAAAAGTAATCTCAAAACAACTCTAATCTAATGATCTCAACAATGTCTCAAACTGGGCTCATAATTGCCAGTCTGCAATTATTAGCATAAGATTAAAATAAAAACTCCAACATTTATCATCAAATTCCTCCAAGAACAATATATCTGAGGCTGAGGCTGCTGTCCAAATGAATTTCACAGCTTTACACTCAAATGTGTGCCTATTTGCATTGCTCAAAAATCATTTTAGCTTAAACAAGGATGATAGTTGATAGTTGGGCTATAACAGAACGACCTTTGAGCAATACAACCTTCCTCTGGGACAACACCTCCCAGAGATGGAGAGAATGAAGAAAAACAAGGTCACTTTCAAGCAAGAACGCAGTGATGTCAGTGCCATCATTCCCTAACTGTCCTGCTCAATGTACACCATGCTAGGGGGGCTGAAGTGTGATGACACGCTAAACATCTCTGTAATCCCGTTCCTGACGCCAAGTCAAATGAAATAATGGCTGACTGAGTCCCCGGAGGAAGGGTGAGTACGCACGCAGCAGGCGCTCGCCGGGATCTTAACGAGTCTCCGCTCTCTCAACTGTTCGCCTCGCTGCAGATCAGCCATATTGTCACTCCGGATTTACGTCAGTGAGACTGTGCGCCTGGGGAGTGTTTTCCGTTTCTGATTGGGTGATTAGTTAATAGGAGATAATGTGTGCCATCAGGCCCTAGGCTGCAGGAGAGGGAGATGAGAAGACAAGGACAGTGTCTTATCCTTTACTAATCTGAGATAGACAGCCGGAGACTGCAGCGACTCTGGACTGGACTGCGCTTGGGTAAGTTTGGCAAGGACAGAAGCCGGTGTCAAGAATGTTTCCTGCTCTCACAGAGCAGTGCTAATGGGGAAGGCTGAGGGTCATCTGTGCCCATTTTTAATCCCTGATGGATGATCCCTTTCAAGAAACAAAATATCTTTTTCTTCACTGGCTAAGGATTGCCTTAAATTTCAGGGCTATTTTTTTGTACACAATTATTGTGTGTATTGTGTGTGAAAATTATAATATACATTAATGTCTTAGTAAACTGTAGTCTTTATCACACTTCTACTGAACGTTGATAATCAAACAGACGCTTACAGTTCTAAAACCAGATTGATTGAGACACTTTATAGCTTACACTTTTGGCCACACATCAGTTTATTTCTTAAATTAACCATTTCAAGAATTCATAGGGCAGGATAGTTGTTTTATTAGTATTATCAGTCATCATCATCGCTTTGATTTCTCAATGATGATGTTGTAATAATAAATGCACACACGCACGCACACACAGACACACACAGTTTTCATGTTTTAAGGGGATATTCCATAGACATAATGAGTTTTTACTGTACATGCTGTATATTCTATCCACTTACACTAACCCTACCATCACAGAAAACTTGCTGCTTTGAAAACTTTACATAAAACATCACTAAGTATGATTTATAAGCTGCTTTCCTCACGGGGAACAAAAAATGACCCAACAAGGCCAAGTATTTTGTATATTGCCATCTTATGGGGAAGCATAATATAGGGTTTACCAGGCTGCGAATATCACACTAATTACACAAATTACTGTCTTGCTTAAACTAAATTCACAGCTTGGATAAAAACTAGCTACTGATGTCAAATCTGGTGCAATATTTGTTTTAACCTTTAAAGAAGTGGCTATATTTTTAGGGCATTAGTTAAACTTTGTCTGTTCTTGTCTGGATATACTTACAAAAAATAATGTTTCCTTTATTTTCCCCAGAAGAAAGTCATAGAGGTCTGGAACAACACAAGGGTGTGTAAAATATCCCATTAAGTTGCTTTAAGATTGTAAAAAGCAAACAATTGAGGTGAATTAGGACAGAATACAGTTCATTAAGGACAGACATTTGTCCTGCTGCCAGCTGTAATAAATCTTCCTGAAGTCCTTGTTTGTATCTAACAAAAGATGCAGGGGCCATCTGATGAGGGAGTGTAAATATTCATTCTGAACAGACCGGTGTCTTTGTGTTTCGGAGAAGATGAAAAACAATGGCCCGGTACACAGGGGGTGCCCACAACACCGACAGCAAAAAGAAAAAGACTGCATACATAATACGATTAGTGATGGGACAACAGCCGGACCAGCGGGACACAAGGAGAAATGACATGTAATCCAGGATACAGCGACTGGGCTGGAGGGAAAACAACACATCCCAGGCACCCGACCGCACGCGGCACAACAGAGCTGTGACCTTGGATGGAAGAACGCTCGGACATTCATCGTTTTAAAGCAAACAGGCTATCGATTGTCATGAGTTTTATTTGGAAAGATAAAGAGGTAAAAAATGCAAATGGCATCCTTTAATAAAATTTTTTAATACAGTACATGGATCGACAGAGATATAATTGTGTAGATATACATCACTGCTCCGTAACAGAAAGAGGGTTTCATTAAGAATTAATTGCACCTGATAGCGTTTTTTATTTGCATTTGGCGCCCGATTCATTTAACCCTTGTGTGTAAGTTAAAAAAAGGTACTCTGAGGTCCTTAGAGGACAAAAATGTCTGTCAAAAAAAAAACTGTCATACAAATGTGAAGCTTGTGAGCGTAAACTTAAGTTTAGTCTCATTTTAAAGAAGACCCTTGGCAGATTATTGTTGAAGTAAAAAAAAAAGTTTAAAACGTGAAACAAAAAAGTTATAGAGGTTTATGAAAATTATTTATGAACATTATTTTATATAAAATATGTATTTTAGGCAACATGCTGAACTCTAAAACTGCTAGAAAATCAAAGTTTTTAAATCTAAATAAGTTCCAAATTTGAGGTTATCTCAGAAAATTAGCTTTCAGTGAGATTTTGTAGAGTTAGAGTTTTTATCTCTCAAATATTACACGCACACATTTTTTTTATTACACACATACAAAACACACTCACACAATTATAACTGCATAATTTAACAAATTGGCTCTATAATCAGAAAACAGGATTAAAGCAAGCATTTGCTTTATTGGCCAAACCTGAGAAAATGGCACCATCTAGTAAAAAATTTACATTTTGAAGCCTTGCTAACACAATGAAAGCCTATTAACAAAGACTACATTATTCTATAGTTAAATGGCGCTGGGTTTGCACTTTTAATGGGTTTCAATTGGGACATTTTTGTCCATAAGGTCCTGAGTGTAACTATTTTGTGTACCTAGTGTTAAATAGATTTATTAAATGAAATGGGGGTGACATGGTACAATTACAATTAAAATACACACTTGTGCCAAAATGTATGCAGTTGGCATTAGCTTAGGCAAAACGATAAAAAACAAAACAAAACGAAAAAAACTGAAAAAGACAAAAATGTCCACTAGGACACACAAGGGTTAAGCAATTATGCACATCCTGTAATGGTACAAACACAATGATATTTGTGTGGAAATTGTACAGATGAGCCCAAAGCCACATACACAGACATTCCACTTTATGTACACTACAGTCCACAAATATTTTTTTTTAATGTGTGGTGACCCACACATAAGACTGAAAGAGACATTCACCAAGGGACTATACCTTTACGGGAGAGGGCATGTTAGTTTTCCGGTTTAACATTGTGTAGTTGTGTCGATCTCACTGCTGTACAGTTCTGATATATTGAAGTGGAGAGTAAAGCTGACTCGACGCATCTCCGTCTCTTGTCTCCTCACCTATTCCACTCCACATTGGTGACCCGACGCTAGTTGGATACAGCTGAATTATGTCACAACGACGTGGCGAAAACGCTGCTGCTGCAGCGTCGTACACTGTTAGCGGCGCGGCTAATGTCTGCGCTATCTACGCGACCACCATCAAGTTACCGGACTTTTGGCAGCACAATCCGCGGCCGTGGTTTCAACACATCGAGGCACAGTTCCAGCTGAGAGGAATAACATAGGGCATTACAAAGTATTTCCACGTAGTAGCGGCCTTAGATGCCTCGACAACAGCCAGGGCTATGGCGCTATTAGAGGCTCCTCCGGCTGATGACAAATACGACACGCTCAAAACATTCCCGTTGAACCTCTTTGAACTGTCGGAGCTGGAGAAGGCAGATTGCCAGCTGTCCCTGAACGGCCTTGGTGACAGTAAGCCCTCCGAGTTAATGGAGAGGATGCTAGCGATGCTGGGCGCGGCGGATCCCGCGTTCCTTTTCGCCCATATATTCCTGCGGCAGCTTCCCGCGCCCGT
The DNA here is from genome assembly GCA_026230005.1 of Gila orcuttii. NCBI lineage: Eukaryota > Metazoa > Chordata > Actinopteri > Cypriniformes > Leuciscidae > Gila > Gila orcuttii. The sequence goes on from JAPDVR010000011.1 coordinate 6,194,047, forward strand.
GCGCACCGCACTGGCCAGCTCCCCCCTTCCTTCCTCCAGAGACTACCGAGCGCTGGCTGTGGAGGCAGACAGGATTTTACTTGCCAACCAGCAACAGTTTGTCCAAGCACTGCTGCCTCCCCTGCGCACGGCTGCCCCGCTTCCACCTGCGGCGGACGACCCGGACACCGCAGCTGTTGTGACGGCCCGCCGACAGCGTGAGGACGGGTGGTGTTATTACCATTCAAGGTTTGGTCGCCAGCCTTGCAGTTTTGGAGCCCAGGGAAAAGCCAGGGCCGGCGCTCATTAGCAGCTATGGGCGCTGGCCATGACCGCAAACTGTTATTCATCACTGACACCTTGTCCGGCCGGCGGCTGCTGGTCGATTCGGGGGCTCAGCGCAGCAACCTGCCGGCGAAGCCAGTGGACACCATGGCTGGCGGGCATGGCCCCCCGATGGATGCCGCCAACGGCACACCCATTCGTGCCTATGGCACAATGTATAATGGATAACTAATGCTGTTGACAACAAGAAATACGCAATAGGGTTATTTATTGACCTAAGTAAAGCATTTGACACCATAAATTATGACATATTGATTAACAAATTGGAAAAGTATGGGATTAGAGGGGTAGAACTACAGTGGGTTACCAGTTACTTAAAAAATAGAAAACAAAGTGTGACAATAGGAGATCATCAGTCGAGATGTCAAGAAATTGTGTGTGACTTACCTCAAGGTTCCATTCTGGGTCCAAAATTATTTAATATGTATATAAACGATATTTGTAAAACATCACAAGTACTGAGATTTATCTTGTTTGCAGACGATACAAATATTTTCGCATTGGGTGATGATTTACAACAGCTGTGTCAAATTGTAACCTTGGAAATCAAACGTGTTAATACGTGGTTCAAACAAAACAAATTATCACTAAATCTGAGTAAAAGTAAAATGATGATATTTGGCAACAGTAACACCAATGCTCAGGAAGCAATCCAGATAGAGGGTGTTGTTATAGAGCGGGTGCATGAAATCAAATTCCTTGGAGTTATTATAGATGATAGAATTACTTGGAACTCTCATATTAAATATACGATCACTAAAATATCAAGAAGCATTTCTGTAATTGCAAAAGTAAAGCATATTTTAAATATTAAAGCTCTGCACACTTTATATTGTTCCTTGATCTTGCCCTATTTATATTATTGTTCTGTGATATGGGGTAGCACTTATAAATGTACATTAAGACCGATAGTAATATTGCAAAAAAGAGTTATCTGATTAATCCATAAAGTTGGGTTTTTGGACCACACAAACTCATTATTTTAAAAATCAAAGACCATGAAGTTTTATGACATTGTTGAGTTCCAATCAGTACAGATGCTATACAAAGCAAGGCACAAATTGTTACCAAGCCAAATACAAAGAAGGTTCCAAGAACGTACTGGTTGTTATGAATTACGTGATTAATTAAACTTTAGGACGCAGAAACATAGTACGACTTTGAAAAGTTTTAGCCTTACAGTTAATGGGGTACAATTGTGGAATAATTTGGAGATAGTAATGAGACTAAGTCCAAACATCAATCTTTTTAAATACAAATAGAAACAAACGATTTTTGATAAGTATAGAGAAAAAGAAATGACTTGTCATTAAGGGTACTTCTACCATGATCAGATACTTTGTTGTTGTATTTTTGCTTTTGCACTATGTTCCCTTGAAATATTGTGAAATGAAAATTTTTCTTGTAAAAAATTTTGGGAGTGGGCGCTTATAAGCTCCTTTGCTTCGGCTCACTCCTTTTGAGCAGAATGGTTACTGCTCAAATAAATAAATAAATAAATGTATGTGGAAGTGTGTTTCGGCGGGCGGCGTTTCGGCTGGGATTTCGTCATGGCCGACGTGTCTACGTCGCTCCTAGGGGCGGATTTCCTCTGCGCTTACAGACTGTTGGTAGACTTTACAAACCGCCGCCTGATTGGCCTTTTCAAATTCCTACGGATGCCTTTCGGCCTCAAGGGGGCAGCACAAACGTTTCAGCGCCTTATGGACTCTGTGCTGAGAGACATGGCGTTTCTGTTTGTGTACTTGGACGACATTCTCGTGGCCAGCGCGTCCGCAGACGACCACCTGACGCATCTCCGGCAGTTGTTTGGCAGGCTCAGTGAGCATGGTCTCATCATCAACCCGGCTAAGTGTGAGTTTGGCCGGTCGTCCATCACTTTCCTCGGCCACCACGTCACACCGAAGGGGGCCGTCCCCCTCCTGGCCAAGGTGGAGGCCGTCGCCAGTTTCCCACGCCCACGCACTGTGAAGTCCCTGCAGGAGTTCCTGGGCATGGTGAACTTCTACAACCGTTTCCTACCCCATGCAGCCCAGCTCATGCGACCATTGTACGACACCTTGCAGGGTGGGTGGCCGGCGGACTTGTTGGATTGGTCCCCAGAGATGACTGGTGCTTTGATGCTGCCAAAACTGCGCTGGCCAACGCTGCTCTGTTAGCGCACCCGTCTCCGACCGCCCCAGTGGCTCTGACTACGGATGCCTCGCACTACACCGTGGGGGCTATGTGTGAACAGTGGGTGGGCGGAGCCTGGCAACCGCTGGCCTTTGTCAGCAGGAAGCTCCGGGACAACGAGAGGAAATACAGTGCCTTCGACAGGGAGCTCCTGGGTCTTTTCCTCGTCACCCGTCATTTCCGTTTCCTGTTGGAGGGCCGGCAGTTCACGGCTTTCGTTGACCACAAGCCGCTGACGTTTGCCATGGCCAAGTCTTCGGGGCCATGGTCTGGTCGCCACTAGCGTCAGCTCTCTGCCATATCCGAGTATCCACCTTTTTCCTGGTTACCGAATTTACCCATGATTCATAGCGGGTTTGAACCGGATGCCGGTTGTCCTTTTCTGGTTCGAAGCTTTATGAAGATAAAGCGCCCGCAGTGATGTGCTGGTTAGAAAATATGTGAAATAAGTAGGGCTGCCCGTGCACGACTGAAGTTGGGTTGGAAGTTATGTATACTATATGGGAGAGAATGCTAAACCATAATGAGCGTTGTCGTAATATATTGCCTATTCCACATCTCAACGCACGCATAAAGCTTGCCACAAAAAAACGGCAAAAGTAACTTTAATGATTATGCATGAAACATGAACTGTTTATTAATAAACTAGTGTTTTCTGTCAGTGTCGACTGGAAAGATAAATTTGACGATGCTGACTCGCCATCTTCGCAGTAGTGAACGTGCCTATAGAAAGAAATGCAACCTTCATATGAATTAAGCAGAGAGCAGCCCATTTCTGTTCGTGTTTAATTATTTTGTTTAAAAGTAGACATTTCAAGCTTTCTATAGGCCTATAAATACTTCTCAGGTCTGTGAGGCAAGTATCTTATACGCTGAGTTTCAGTTGATTAATGAGAAGCGCTCCAGTTCTCGCGCCAGCGCCTCCGTGTCCTGATTATATTGTCTACTATATTTGCTTCTTACTTATTATTCCAGGCAATTTGTTGATGAAACATTGATTAAAATGAAGATACAATTTATACTAAACGAAATTCACTTTAAAGAAAGGCTTTCTACAAAACAAAACTTAATAAGTGGTCAAAATCATGTCTGACCCATTCCAAATGTTTTCCGATATATTGGGCATCTTATGATCCTATCTGACTCATCTTATGCGGTTCCATTTTCATATAATCAACATTTTCATATAATCAAAACATTATATTGTGAAACATAAATATAAAATGTATGTTTTAGTTTTTTTTTTTTACTTATATTTAAGCGTCACACCGCTCTGCTTTGCTCACCTGCTCTGGTGTGTAGCCTATACATGCATGTGTGCGTGCATGTGATGGAGGGGTGCGATTTCCAAATAATAACTGAAAAATGCCCAGTGATCTTCGAATATGTTTTTTGCTTGAAATGCCCTTCCCTACTGGTAACGTATTAGGCGTTTGTCAACAAAATGGTGTGAACAGACATACACATTTTTCGGTGGATGCTTCAGTTTTAAGCAGCTAACCAAAAAACGTCTACTCTTTGCCATTGAATATTAGCTGATACGGAACTGGACATGGGCATTCTCTCCTTTTTATCTTATGCTCAAAGCACTCAGTTTCTAAAAAGTTTTTTTTTTTTTTTATCTTCTTTGAATTGTTAAAACAACCAACAACAGCACATGTAGAGCCTGAACTCATTCTCTCACTGCTAATACAGTACAAACCGGAAGTAGGCAACCGAGTCATCGTCATGGCGGCACGCATTGTTTAGAGCAGAATAAGACGGATACCACTGACATTCAGCACGTGGCTGGAAAGGACAACTTCGTCGCCAACTGCCTCTCCCGGGCGGTCACTAGTTCCGTCCACTTGGGCCTTGACTATGCAGCTATGGCTGAGGATCAGACCGCGGACTCTGAGGTGCAAGCCTACAGGACGGCTCCCACGGCACTGCTCATGGAGGATGTGGTGTTTGACACGGCCAACGCTACACTCCTCTGCGATGTCTCCACTGGCCAACCGTGCCCCATGGTACCTGCTGGCTGGAGGCGTAAGGTGTTTGACACTATACACGGCCTTTCCCACCCGGGAGTGAAGGCCTCGACCAAGCTGGTGGGGGCCAACTTCGTCCGACCGGGCCTGCGGAGGGACATCAGGGCCTGGGCTGCTGCCTGTGTGATGCCAGCGCGCAAAGGTGACTCGTCATACCAAGGCCCCTTTCGCACCCTTCAAAGTGCCAAAGAGGCGTTTTGATCATGTGAATGTGGACCTGGCTGACCGCCTCCCATGGGTTATGCTTGGCCTTCGCTCCGCCCCCAAGGAGGATCTTCAAGCCTCATCGGCCGAGCTGGTGTACGGCCAGCCTCTGCGCGTCCCGGGAGAGTTTCTTCCAGATGCCACGGCCCCGTGGTCGGTTACATCCCATCGTGCTGTGTCTTGGGACATTGCCGACGCTTTCGTTCCCATTCCAACGTCGCACCATGGCCTTCCCCAGTCCTACGTGCCCAAGGATTTACCGTCAGCCAAGTATGTCTTCATCCGCCACGATGGCCATCGTAATCCGCTGCGGCCCCCCTACAATGGGCCCTTCCGTGTCCTGAAGGGAGGGTCTAAGAACTTTGTGGTGGATATGGGGGGTAGGACTGAGCGGGTGGCTATAGGCCGGCTCAAGCCTGCTCATGTGGATATTGACGAACCGCTGCAGTTGGCCCTGCCCCCACGGCGAGGGCGCCCCCCTGCGGCAGCCTCGAAGCATGCGCCTGCCCTGCCCCTTGCCCTTTGCCCCTCGCCCATTAAGCGCAGCCGGTATGGCCGCCCGGTCCACTCCCCTATACGTTGACTTTTCACAGGGACTGTTATGAGCTGGGCTGTTCTGTTTGGCACTAGTGAATAGTGTCCTATGTTCTGTTGGGGGTACCTGTTCAGTCTGGACTTGTTTCTGTGTGAATTCTGGGGGGGCCTGTGTGGTGACCCACAAATAAGACTGAAAGAGACATTCACCAAGGGACTATACCTTTACGGGAGAGGGTATGTTAGTTTTCCGGTTTAACGTTGTGTTGTTGTGTCGATCTCACTGCTGTTCAGTTCTGATATATTGATATATAAGTGATATATAACTGTATAACTGATATATAAGTGGAGAGTAAAGCTGACTCGACGCATCTCCGTCTCTTGTCTCCTCACTTATTGCACTCCACAAATGTTTTTTAAAGTATCATATGCTCACCAAGGCTGCATTTACAGTATTTGATACAGTAAATAAATATAGTAAAAATACAGTAAATATAGTGGAAAATATAACAATCTCAAATAACAGTTTTCTATTTTAATATATTTGAAAATCGTCTCGGTTACGTATGTAACCCTCGTTCCCTGAGTAGGGAACGGAGACATTACGTCGGATGACGACGAATGGGGTTTCGCTTAGAAAGCCTATCAACTTCGAGTATTACAAAACGAGCAAATGGCAAAGAAATGCCATGGGTCTGCGGAATTTGCATGACGTAACTCCGCCCCACCTCGTGGGTATAAAAGGAGGAAGTCCGCAACAGCAGTTTATGTTTCTTCGCTGAGGAGCCAAGACTGAGCTCAGGCGATCCCCGCGGTACAGCGGAAAGTGGCAGGCAGACGTAACGTCTCCGTTCCCTACTCAGGGAACGAGGGTTACATACGTAACCGAGACGTTCCCTTTCGTTGTCACTCCGAGTTACGTCGGATGACGACGAATGGGGTTACCAGTCTAATCACGCCACCTTCTCAGCTGTCTTCCAGTGCCCTGCGTAAATCGAGATCCCTGTCATAGACTGGACGAAGGACTCCATTTAACACAGGAATACCAAGGTACACTGGGAAGCATATCCCAAGCTAGGGGAAGTATGCAATTAAGCCAACCCAGAGGGGGGGGGACTTAGAGAATACACATATGACCCGAAGGAAACATATGGAGAACACTGGGGTGTCCAGCCGCAGGTGGAATATTTCAACCCCAGGGGTGGCAAGGTGGCTTGCCAAGGGAAAGACACATGCTCAGAGAGGCTTACAGTGGAAATACACATGTGGGGGTCGCTCAGGGGAGGGACCATGCACACGGGAGGCACCTAGCCGACGCGCAGGCAATAGACACTGGCGCCGACGTCAGGAGTGCTGGAGGACCTCAGGACTTTCGGGGAAGCTCACCTGAGGAGAATATCGCACGTATCCAGTCCGTGGAGTGGAATGGCGAGCAAGCGAAGACACCTGAGTGGGTCCGGTACTAGCTAGTTGAAGCGAGTACATGAGAGGACACTGGCTCCACTCGGAGATTATAGAATCTGACGAATGTGTTAGGTGTCGCCCAGCCTGCAGCTCTGCAGATGTCTGTTAGCGAGGCGCCATGCGCTAGAGCCCAAGAGGATGCCACACTCCGGGTGGAGTGGGCCGTCACACCAAGGGGGCACGGTCGACCTTGCTGCTGGTAAGCCAAGGCAATGGCGTCCACTATCCAGTGAGACAACCTTTGCTTGGAGAGAGCCTTTCCCTTCAGCTTCCCACCATAACAGACAAAGAGCTGGTCTGAGGTCCTGAAACACCGCGTCCTGTCTACATAGGCGCGAAGAGTGCGTACTGGACAGAGCAGTGCCAAGGCTGGGTCTGCCTCCTCCGGGGGCAGCGCTTGCAGGTTCACCACCTGGTCCCGAAAGGCAGTGGTAGGAACCTTGGGCACATATCCGGGCCGGGGTCTCAGGATCACGTGAGAGAAAGCCGGTCCGAATTCCAGGCACGCTTCGTCGACGGAGAATGCGTGCAGGTCCCCTACCCTCTTGATGGAGGCCAGTGCAACCAGGAGCGCTGTCTTCATTGACAGGAACTTAAGCTCAACTGATTGCAGGGGCTCAAAGGGAGCACTCTTCAGGGCAGTTAGAACCACTGAGAGGTCCCAAGAGGGAACGAGAGGAGGACGAGGAGGATTTAGTCTCCTCGCTCCTCTCAGGAACCTAATGACCAGGTCGTGCTTCCCTACCGACTTACCTTCGACTAGGTCATGGTGTGCGGCAATGGCGGCAACATAGACCTTAAGGGTGGAGGGAGACAGCCTTCGCTCCAACCCTTGCTGAAGGAGGAAAGCACAACGCTGATCGAGCATCTCCGGGGGTCTTCTCGGTGAGAAGAGCACCAGTCGACGAAGAGGTTCCACTTCAACGCGTGGACGTGTCTCGTGGACGACGCTCTAGCGGAAGTGATGGTAGCCGCCACCGCTGGTGGAAGGGTACTCAAACCTACCTCGAGCCGTCCAGGAGCCACACGTGGAGGCTCCAGAGATCGGGGCGAGGGTGCCACAGGGTGCCCCGTCCCTGAGAAAGAAGGTCCTTCCTCAGAGGAATGGGCCAGGGAGGTGCTGTCGCGAGGAGTGCAAGTTCGGGGAACCAGGTCCGCAAGAAGGCTCACTGGGGGAAACGCATATTTGCGGCCCGGCGGCCAGCTGTGCGCCAGTGCATCCGTGCCGAGCGTGCCCTCGGTCAGGGAAAAATACAGGGCGCAATGGGTCGAGTCGTGAGAGGCAAACAGATCTATCTGTGCGTCCCCGAACTGGTCCCAAACCAGCTGACCGACTGGGGATGGAGTCGCCATTCTCCAGGGAGGGGCTGAAGCCGTGAGCTCGTCGGCTGCACAGTTCAGGGCTCCGGGAATGAAAATGGCTCGAAGCATTCAGATGCTTCTGACTCCATAGAAGGAGGTGGCGGGCGAGTTGTGACATACGGCGGGAGCGTAGACCACCTTGATGGTTGATGTACGCTACAGTAGCGGTATTGTCTGAGCGGACTAGTACGTGTTGACCCCTGAGCAACGCCCGGAAGCGGTGCAGGGCAAGGCGTACTGCCAACAACTCAAGGCAATTGACATGCCATAGCCGCTGGGGTCCTGTCCAGGAGCCCGCAGCAGCATGTCCATTGCACATGGCGCCCCAGCCCGTGGTGGAGGCATCCGTGGAGACCACAACGTGCCGGGAAGCTCGTTCCAGGGGGACACCCGCCCTGAGAAACTGAGGTTCGACCACGGGGTGAGGAACTGACGGCAGGTCGGAGTAACTGGTACCCGGAGCGTGCCTTGATGCCATGCCCACCTCGGGACTCGGTCGCGAAGCCAAAGCTGAAGCGGTCTCATATGAAGCAACCCGAGCGGCGTGACCGCGGCTGCAGATGCCATATGCCCCAGGAGCCTCTGAAAATGTTTCAGTGGAACCGCATTCTTGCTCCTGAGATGTCTCAGGCAAGTCAGCAGTGACTGCGCGCGCGCTCGCTCGTAAGCTGCGCGGACATGGCGACCGAGTCGATGTCCATACCGAGGAAAGAGATCCTCTGCACGGGGCAAAGTTTGCTCTTCCCCAGTTGACCCGAAGGCCCAGACGAGCTAGGTGCCGGAGCACTAGGTCCCTGTGTTCGCAAACCTGAACTCAAGAGTGAGCTAGGATCAGCCAGTCGTCGATATAACTCAGGATGCGAACCCCGTGTTCCCGAAGGGGAACAAGGGCAGCCTCGACGACCTTCGTGAAGGTGCGAGGAGACAGGGCTAGCCCGAAAGGGAGAACCGTGTACTGGTATGCCTGCCCCTCGAAAGCAAACCGTAGGAACGGTCTGTGTCGAGGAAGAATGGAGACATGAAAGTAGGCGTCCTTCAGGTCGATCGCTGCAAACCAATCCTGGGGCCGCACGCATTCGAGAACGCGTTTGGCGGAGAGCATCTTGAACGGCAGCCTGTGAAGGGAGCGGTTCAGCACGCGCAAGTCCAGGATTGGCCGTAACCCACCGGTTTTCTTGGGGACAATGAAGTAGGGGCTGTAGAAGCCGGACCTCATCTCGGCTGGAGGGACAGTCTCGATCGCACCCTTCGCCAGCAGGGTGAGAATCTCAGCTCTCATGATGGGGGCATTGCCACCGACCACAATGGAGCGGACTCCCCGGAAGCGGGGAGGAGACCGTGCGAACTGAATCGCATAGCCGAGCCTGATGGTGCGCGTGACCCAGCGGGACAGACGGGGAGCTCTAGCCAGGCTCCCAGGAACTGAACCAGCGGGGTCACGCGGGCCACAGGCGTCCCCCCGGGGGGGCAGCGAAGCGGAGTAACTGGCCCAGACGTGGACGGCATAGCGGCCCGGTGTGGGGGCACGGTTAGCACCCGCGCCCTGGCAGAGGGGGCCAGGGGAGGACCATGCTGGTCGTCCCGCGGGGGCCTGCTCTGCCAGGGGTCTGGCGACAGAGGGGGACAGGGGCAAAGCGGTCCGTGGACGGCACGCCGTGTCAAGCACCTCTGGGACAGAGGGGGACGAGGAGAGCACGGCTTGTGGGCGGCGCTCTGTGTCGTCCGAGAACTCTGTCTTCCCAGAGACGGGAGAGTCAGTTCTTAGGAGAATAAGGATTTTTCCCCGGCCCTCCACCGGGGAAAGGAGTGGTCCTGCTACCAACTCCTGGAAGAACTGAGTCCCATCTCTGTGGAGCCCGTCTCAGGAGCGCCGCTTAACCCGGCACGTAGCGGGGGGCGGGGCTGGAGAGGGCTGTGGCGCCCGCCCGTGGCTTCCAGAGCCGGCCCGTCTCTTTAAACGGGCGGGGTAGGAGCCGCGGGGGGGGCGCCTTCGGCAGTGGGCAGACCGAGGGATCTGAGCGGACGGCGGGCCATCGGGACAGAATCACGTCAGTCTGCACATGGGCGGTTGAGAGCTGTTGGGCGAAGTTCTCAACCGCACCGCCGAAGAGGCCGACCTGGGATATGGGAACGTCGGACAGACGGGGCCGCGCGACATTCAGCACATCAGACAGGTTCAGCCACAGAATGGTAGGCATCACCTGACCCAGGGAGCGTACGGCCACTTTCGTCGCTCGGAGAGCAAGGTCAGTGGCGGCGCGCGACTCAGTGAAGAGCCCTGGGTCAGTCCCGCCCTCGTGCAAGTCCATGAGCATCTGGGTCGAGGACCAGCAGAATGGCGGCTGCCAGTCCCGTGGTGCTATAGGATCTCGCCACAAATGTAGACGAAAACTATAGACCACGGGTGGGTGCTTAGGATTGCGCCGAGAAGAAGCACTCTGAGGACACATAGCATCGCAACAGAGCGTTCAGCTGGGGGAACCCCAGTGTACCCGTGACAGCGGCCCCATCGAGGGGGGAAAGGCGGATGAGATCAGCGAGCGGTCCCGAGAAAACCAGGGGGTCTTCTGGGACTTCGAGATCTCATCATGCACGTCCGGGAGGGAAGGTATTGGGGTTTGCCGTGGACGAGGGTCGGCGGCCTTACCCAAAAACCAATCGTCCCAGGAAAGCATGGCCGTCATCTCTGGATCAGGCTCAGGCACAGCCGTATGCACACCAGAGGGTGGCAGCTGTGACGAGTCGTCACTTCGCAGAGAATCAAACCCACCTTGTGAAGCTGCTACAAACATAGTATCATCCTCTGTAGCTTTAAATGAAACACACGGGCCACCAGAGGGTAGACTCGTGGGAATCACCTATTCACTAGCGGGCACCGCCGTTGAGGGGAGGCTGGGGTCACGGACACGGAGTCGGCGCCTTGTTCCAGACCAACACCCTCAGGTCACCCTGGCCACCAGCCGAAGATCGGGGGGTGGATGAGGGGACTCTCACTCTTGCGAGTTCACCGAGTCTCGACCTATATGACGCGATGATCATGTTCCCACAGAGAGAACATGAGTCATCCACGAGCGCTGCTCTAGTATGATCAAGCCCAAACATACTAGACAACGCTCGTGCCCATCAGAGTCCGATACCAAGCTGCCGCAACCATTCGTTTTTTTTTTTTTTTTTTAATGCACGGGCGAGCCGTCTTTAAAAAGACGTGCCGCGTGCGCTCTTTTAGAGAGAGAACTCACGTGTTGAAGCGCCCGGGGAAGCACGCACTCTCTGATGAACCACTGCAGAGATAAGCAGGAAGCACGCACTCGCCGGAGATCGCCGTCACACCAACACTCGAGGCACTCGTTCGTGAAGCTGATAATTCAGAGTTGGCTTGTGGAGAGAAGAATACACTTGGCTCCGAAGCGAAAACATAAACTGCTGTTGCGGACTTCCTCCTTTTATACCCACGAGGTGGGGCGGAGTTACGTCATGCAAATTCCGCAGACCCATGGCATTTCTTTGCCATTTGCTCGTTTTGTAATACTCGAAGTTGATAGGCTTTCTAAGCGAAACCCCATTCGTCGTCATCCGACGTAACTCGGAGTGACAACGAAAGGGAACTAATTTATTCCTGTGATGGCAAAGCTGAATTTGGTGATCAAGAAAGATTTCTTATAATTATCACTGTTGTCTAAAGTCAGTTTTGCCAATTAGTATGGTTTAATTGGATCATTAAAGTTCAGCAGCAAAGACACGGGTTAATAAAGTAAGGTTAAATACATAATGTACTGTATACTTGTATTATTTAGCATTTAATTACTGCAGGTTTTTATATAATGTTCTGAGTTTGCATTTCAGTGTTTGTATTCATTTTGTGAAATACTGAATCTGTTTTTGTGCCAGCGAGATGAGTGAAAGCCTGTCCACGTTTAGTCTAGAACTACAATAAACATCATGTTCACACACAACGCCTCTGCACTTACTCACGATTTCTCTCAACATAGGGACAAGAGAGCTGCCATTCAAAAAATGGAAAAGCAAAGTAACTTGTGTTACTTATTTAAAAAAGTAACTCAGATATTTTGTTGTAAATTCAAACATAAAGTGTTACTTTACTAGTTACTTGAAAAAGTAATCTAATTATGTATTTTGCGTTACTTGTAATGTGTTACCCACAATGCTGCATACTAGTCAATGAACAATAAACTGGGTTAAGAAAGTGTATTTTAATAAAAAATCTTACATACTTCACTTTTAAAGTACCCTTTATTCCAAATAAGTTAATGGGGAAATGTCTTAAAGTCCCCCTGTGGTGAAAATCAAGCTTTTATTGTTGTTTATATGTCTATGTGGTGTTTTTAATATGCTTGAAGACACACCATTGCTGTGTATTTTCTCCTTAAAACTGCTGTGAACCAAAGACAGTCTCAAAAACACGGTTTGAATTCGCTGGTGTTTCTGACGTCACAAACTACCTTGTAACCAATTAGGTCAACGTGTGATCATCAACGAGTGGATCTCTGAGCTGGTGTGAGTGAGTGGAGGTGTGGCTCATTTGCATATTCATAGAACTGTGAATAGTAAATGAGGCAAGGGTGTAGAGTTACATTCAAGCGATTTTAAGCCATGAAGATTTTTTTTCAGGGGAAAAACTTTTTAAATATGTTATTTTGGTGAGTTTTAAGGGATAAAACTATTGACTAAAGGGGGACTTTAAATGATTGCATAATATTGTCATGTTTAACCGATTATTTTTATTTTTTTCTAGTCATGAAGTATGTTTACAAGCTATTTAATTCATAAAATGTAATTCATTTTAAAAGTAAATTAAAACAAAATTAATTAAAACTACATCCATAAAATGATGGGAACCTTTTCTTCTAAGTGTGAGTAAGATACTGTATCTCAAGGTGCAACTATGCTGTGACCTAAAACGGATGTGTTATTGATGCATGTCACTTTGAGACAGCTCGTCCAGCCAATTATAATGTGCTCTCTGTGCATGACACGTCCTCCAGGTAGGAAATATCTAATTGAGTGCCCAGTATGTATAAATGTGAGTGTCAATGATCCACAGTAGACAGAAGTGGATCATGAGTGTCCTGTGGGGAAATACTTCCTGTTCAAGGAATGTGAAAAGTGGCATCTCATGATTATTTAGTAATACTTGTTGTATCAGGTAATGTCCAGGCATTTTTTTGCTGACTTGATTGATTTTTTAACCTGTTCAGTAGATTGCAGCAGAATGAATTTAAGCATTGCAAAATGTGTTAACCAGTTCTGAGAGGCTCACTGCTAGCCGAGGCATGATCACATTAGGCAAAATATGTAATAAATGAGCACTCAAGGGACAAGGGATGTTCAGGACTTTTTGAATGATGGATCTTCTGAGGAAATCTACCAGGGTTTCTGTGCACTGTTCTGTAAATGCAAATCCGGTTTGATCCATCGCCAGCCTCAAACCCTCTCTAGCATCTTTGCAAAATAGTAACTAATGTGCCCAACTAATAACTGTCCTTATTTGTGCATAAATGTCCACTCTTGAATTTTTGCATCTGGCAGGTCATTTGTAGCATAGCAACAGCTGGGGTCTTTGAATAACAAGGACATTATATCTTGCTGCCGAACAAAACTGAAAAACACCAAAACAAGTTTAAAACTAATCATGTGATATCACAAATAGGCATTGTATTGTGCTTTCAAACTACTGTATGTAGTTGCCTATATTTGTTCCACCTTTACTGCTTATAGCTATTAGTTGCCCTTGATTGTCAGTTGCTTGTATCATGTACTGTACAGTCCTGCATCACATTAGTCTGTTTTTCCTTTATATAGTTTATAGCCCTAAAAAGATAAAACACAGTAACTGTCACAATCTTTACTCTGAATCTGAGCATAGTTGAGCTAAAACCCTCTGTCAAGAAATATATTAAATGATCTGCGATAGCTGATTTCTCAACTAAATTGAAGAGAGAAAAAGGGTAATTATTGTGCTGTTACTTTAGAATGTGGTATATTACCCTAGTCAGTTTTAGTGTTTATATATTATGGCAATGTCTACTATGAATTGCATTATTTACTAAGTAACAAAATGCAAAGCATTTAAAATGAGACAGAACAGGCTGCAATGATAGTGTAAATGCACACAGTCTCATGTTTCTTTCACTTCATATGTAGCTCTATTATTCATAGTCACCTTATTTCTGCAGACTGCATCTTTTTTCACTTGTAAATGCATGGTATTATCATCATAACTGCAGTTGGCTTGTCTGTTTCCATAAAAAAAAAGAGGAGTTGGATCCAACCTGATTTGACATGCAGAGCACTGGCATCTGATTAGAAAACCCCACTTTTTAAATTTAGTGTGTGCAATATGTCAAACCTCACATTACGGATATATGGATGTATGGACTGATAAATTCTTAAACATCTTAAAATCTTAAACATACTAAATGCATGGTTTTGCATTATTTAAAGAAAACCAAACAAAGTAGCATGCATTTTTTAGAAATATGTCACAAACACACTTTCCAAGCCAAATATTTCACAAAATGATGTTTGTTGTGTTTGATATATATATATATATATATATATATATATATATATATATATATATATATATATATATATATATATATATATATATATATCAAATAAAAAATGCAGATGCAACTTGGTTTGATATTTTATTATCTAAATGCAATGGCATTTTAAAGAGTGAAAAACATTTTTGTGTCTCTGTGTTTAAATGTAACCAAACTGTGGCTTATTCTTTATCACAAAACAGCCTCCAAAACATGTGGAGTCAGAATGGTGTTTAACGGCTCGCCTGCGTCTGCGTGTGTATTGATTCAGGGCCACAGGGGTATTCTGAGTACACTACAGCAGCATGCTAGGCGGTTTGTAAAACTCAGAGATCACATAAGTTATGAGAGGCTGGAGATGTTTACGGCGAGTCGTGATATATGTACATCTTCTGGAGGTGTTTATTTAGTGCTCAATATTAAATGCATGAGGATACCCAGGTGACAGTGACCTCAGAATTGCTGTTTATTTGTCGGCAGATATTTTCACTGGAACGGACTCAGGTCGGAGTTCAAACTATTACAAAATGGTGCTTAATTTATTCCTCTGAATGTCACCTTGACTGTATGCAAGGAGAATATCAATAGAATGTGTTCTTATGTGCGATATGCACTTTCAGAAACTGCTAGCACAGACTTTGTGGTTGATGTTCTGGGTTGCAAAGATTGCAGATTTGGTTTCAGATGCACATGTAGAAAATCCAACACATTATTGTGGCTCATAAGCATTTTGGAGTTATGTGCAATAACATGCAATACTTTGCAAGGTATAGTACACTTGCTAGTTCTGCCAGGAAATGTAATCTGCATACTAACACATGGTATAACAACAATATTTCCAGAAATGTTGCTCCCACTAGCCCACAGAATATATTGAAAAAAAAAGGGAAAGTTGTGTGAGGTGGAGACAATTTTGATGATAAATTATTCCAAATATTTTTCTTTAGATTACCTTGCACTGATTAATTGTGCATATACAAGTATTCATGATTGAACATGTAGTACCATAAAGTAATTTGATCAATTTGTGTGGTGTGTTGCATTTCAGACTACATAACATTGCCACTATTATCTGCTTTCTTCTGCTCCTTAGTCAACTTAGTCATATTCCCTAAACGGTGTGCTTTACATTCAGACAGAATGAGTAATTCCCAAGAAACGATGAAATGAAAAGCTACAGATTAGGGTCATTGCATAATGTAATTTCACCAAAGAGAAGCTCCTCGTCTCATTCATTTTGTGCCTTTGTTGTGGCCGCACCGTCATTAATATTTCCCAATAAATAGCATTTAGGGAAGCTTCTATATTTATTTATTTATTTTATGATTTGAGACCTTTTGATGATTAATCTGTATTATGGAGCCCAAGACATATTACCTGCTTAATTAATTCAATATATGACACATTAATCTTTTTCCTGCACCTACGCCCAGACCCTTCCACGATGGAGACGTGTGGGTGGTTTAGTTGGTGAGTCTCTTTTTTCCATGCAAAATTTTCTGCAGCTCTAGTGTTGGGCAGAACATAGTCAGAGCCAGACTTTTGACAACTGTTACAAAGTCTTGTTCACTTTGCAGTTTATTCTAGATAAGAATGCCACTTATACGGGAAAGATCTTTCAGCAACCAGTCACAGTTCGTTTTATTCATATGTGCCATTTAAGTGCGCGTTTATCCAAAATTGTTTATCATATAAAATAATACTCAATAATACACTGACATGGGGAAAAAAGAGATTGCATGACAGACAGTCCCATTCAACAAATGAGTGCATGTAAAACACAGAAATTAGTGTATTCACAGTCATAACTCATTACATGATTGTAACGAGTTTAGATATTATGAGGAGGCGGGAACCAGCGAATATTTAATGACTTTA
The DNA here is from genome assembly GCA_026230005.1 of Gila orcuttii. Classification (NCBI taxonomy): domain Eukaryota; kingdom Metazoa; phylum Chordata; class Actinopteri; order Cypriniformes; family Leuciscidae; genus Gila; species Gila orcuttii. The sequence continues at coordinate 6,210,587 of JAPDVR010000011.1, forward strand.
CTGACATAAAATAAAACAAATACAAAACAAAAGTAAAAGACAGCGCTCCCTCATGGATGACTGCTGTCACATACAGTATAACAAAACAAACACAAGTCCAGGCCTGGTCTCTCTCTCTCTCTCCCCACTGTCGTCGCTCCTCCTTTTATGCTTCCGCTCCTTCCTGAGAGATACGAGACTGGTGCGTTGCGCAGGTGGATACCAAGTTAACATACAGTTACTAACTAGAAAGTTACATTTAAAAGTAATGCGTTACAATATTGTGTTACTCCATCACATGAGTGCACAAGTCGGAGTTACTATTTTATGGAGAAGAGAGAGAATTTTAATTCAATAGTGGAAAAAAGATGTAAAGCAAATGAACTGAACTGAAAAGAAACATGCATTGTATTGAGGGGATCTTAAGCTTTATTCGAAATTGGCACATGGAACATAAAAATGCCTGTATAGTTGAAAGAAAAAAAGTGCCATGAATTTAATGTATAGCTGTTATAAGACAGCAACAATCAAACTATATAATTTCTAGAATGGGCTCTGCAGACTATGACCCCATTAAATAAAACAGACATTTATGTTTTGCTCTGATTACTTGGCTTGCGACAAAAGCCTCATATAGGCACATTTGCCATTATTATAGTGTTGTTATACTTTGTCACCACGCTAACAATGTGAGCTGTATCATATCCGTACAACACACAAACAGCCATCAGATATCCAAGTCATCTTTTCATGTCATTGAATCAATGGTACAGTAGAATGTGCAGACATGTAGGAAGAGATAGTGGTACAAACACCAGACAATAATGAGTGAATTAGGCATTATGTTAATGCAATTGATTTTCTATTGTAAGATCCAGTGATTATGTGGATTGGGGTGTTCGATAACAAAGCATTTGGTGAACAATTACTAATCAGAGACTGTCTGTCACCTCTCACTCACTGACCATAACAGTGACAGCACCAATGACATTGCCATCCCTTTCTTTCTTTGTATCTTCTGTTTATCACACATTTGTACAATAACTCTTCATTTAATGCAGCTACATTCAAGTCAGCTACAATATGGCTACGTTCACACTGTCAGTTTTTGGGATTGACAAGTCAAGTCACCTTTATCTATATAGCGCTTTTTACAATACAGATTGTTTCAAAGCAGCTTTACAGAGATAACAGGAAAATAACGTTGTAATAATATTGTCAAATATAAAATTAAATGTCCCCGCACTAAATGACAACCACATTAACTTACTAGGTGTGAGTCTTGGAATGTTCTGGAATGTTCCTTTCACACAGCAATTTACAGCAGTGTCTCGAATACTGTCTGCATGAACGTGCAATGAGAGTCAAGCCTTTATTCACTTCAAGCGGCAACCTTCCGTTCTCTCTCTTGAATCCAATACGGAAGTGACTTAAACTGCAAATCATCGACTGGCCGCTACTGACAGGCTCCAAAAGAGAGTCAATCCCATCCCGTTCACACAGCTTGGGTTTTCTGAGAATGCAGTTGTATGTCCTGAAAATTTACTGGTGTGAGTTTGGTTATAGAATGCGGTTGTCACTCCCGTAAATAAACGTACTGTGTGTTAACGTAACCGTATTAAGGATTCAAATACAGGAATGAAAACCGTATTCTGCTGCTGTGTGAACATGGCCCATGATTACAAACAAAAGGCATTTGGTTTAATTTTTTTTTTTTTTTAAACTAGAACATTTAAAAGATGCACAATGTTTTGAACACAGTGAAATTGCTAAATACTGCTGATCAGTTGTTCGTTTAGAATAACTTATTTGTCCACTTTCCATTGCTAACGGAATACATAAAAACAATACATTAAAATGTGAAATAGAATGCGAAATTCCTTCCTTCATTACTAGAAATACTGGAATATTTCACTAGTCTCTTAACTTTGGTAGAGACACGTCCCTACCACCCACACTCAAATCTACGCCATGTTCCAAACCCTCAGATGTATTTTTTACTTTCTAATCTATTCATGGACAAATTTTCTGGGCAGAACAAAACACAGAGACAGCTGGATCGCTCTCTCTGGCCAACCCCAGATGTTCCTTCTCAGACGGAAATATCAGAGGATAATAATTATTGTGTGAGCCGCATTCACATATGTGCACACATACTCGCACGCACAGGCTGTAAACATTTAAAACAACATCGCTCCCCTGATACCCCCTCATAAATCGAATTTGCATGACAGAAGCGACGTGATTGATGCCCGGCTTTCCCCAAAGTGTTTGATTAGGAGACAGAAGGTAGAGAGCTGCCGAGAATGAGATAAATGTTACAGCTGTGGATTAACATCCCAAGGTCACAGAGACTGGGCATTTCAATTAAGGACTTTTCAGAGGACGAAATTCCGGCCTACAGGAGCCAAATGACTGTTTAATGAGACTGTCATTCTTGACTGAGCTTTCGAAAAGAAGGAGGGGGGGATAGAAGCCATCTTTAGAACATGATGGAAGAGGAGTTGTATTTACATATATATGCTCTGACCCCATTAACTAAACTGGGATTTCGGGGAATGTGGGGAGATGTGAGAAAGGACGGAAGCGAGTGCTCTGTCGAAACACGGCCCTTTTCTCGCTCTTCTTTTCAGCTTCAATTTGTTCATGCTGATGAAGCAAAAATACAATCTGTGAAAGAAAATGTTAAGATGAAGGATAGATAGGAAATGGAATTCAGCCCTTTTCAAACGTACTCAGCTTCAACACGACTTATTTTTTCACCAGCACACAGTCTGGCTGTCATGGCTTGGCATGTGTCAAACATACAGACTGACAGATTACACTGTGCTTAACTTAACCTGCTTATGGGAGAAACTCTTTCTCACACTCGCGCACACACACACTCACACACACAGATGCCAAACTGCAGAAAGTATTGAAGGGTGGGAATTTAATTGCAGACAGAATGCTATCTCCAGAGAACACTTGTTGATTTTAATCACAACAGTGGTCAGATGTGATTACCGTCTGGACTGCGTAAAACTTTTGAGAATCTTGCGTCCTCGCTGTGCCCTTGCGCCATATGCTGATTGATTAAACCAATCTGTCAAGCTCTGTGCCAATGCCTGATGTGTAAAAGTGCACACAGATATCTTTAAATAAGAGAAGAAATTAAAGTAAAATAATTTCTTCTCATTAAAAATAAAGTTGAAAGTAAGTCTTACAGGTGTAGTTTACCTAAATAAATACATAAATAAAATTGTGACAACTTTATGTCCCAATAGGTGTTATTAACTTTTATACTGCTAAGATGCTCTTAATAGTTGCTGAGGTGTAGCTAGACCGTTTCCAGGGTGATATTAAAGAGTACTGGCCAGTCTGAGTCAAAAGAGGCCATCCACTTGTCTCTATGATTTTCTGATTCACAGATATCCAGCGCATCTTTTTTCAATGGAAGTCAATGGGATGGTTACTAATGTGATGTAACTGGTTGCTTGGGCATGGCGATGAAGTTGAAATGTCACCATTTATTGGCTGCCTGCTAGGCCAAGTGAAATGAGCCCATTCCTCTCCACGACATTCTGATGCGGAGTGTAACGAGTTAGCTCAAAGGGGAAATATTAATGATAACTCATAACTTGTTATGATTAATTATGAATATTTGGGTCAGTTAATTGGATTAACTTGAGGTAGCTAAATTAATATTACAATCATTTAATCAGTTTGTCCAACAAACTCTTTTGATAATTCATTTATTCTAAGAAAAGGGTATCTTTCATGATCACAGAAAAATAATTCTTTCTTAGCATGCACAGCGCTTAGAGCATGTAACAAGATCAAGATCGTAAAATAAACTTTGTTGCAAGCAGAGAATCAGAACCAAATACATATTGTGCACAAGTTTTATTAACTATATCAAAAACATAACTAAACTAAACACAGATGCATACATGCATAGGTAAAATGGTTAGTGACATAATGAAACTGGAAACAGAAAATGGAACTATGGAAAATATCCATTTAACCATGAGAAGAACCATCAGCTTATTTTCAGAGCACCTCATTAAATGTATACTTGCATGGCCTTTGCAGTGAAACATTTCGTGTGAAGTTCCTGAAGAAGGATTTTTGATGGTCCCATGAGTCTCAATCGATTTCTTTGGCGTTGACTGAAGAAATGGTGATGAACTTCCGTGGTTGGTTTGACTCTGTTCCCGTGGCTGGAGTGCAGATTGTGGCCTGCCTGCCCTGGGCCGAGAGGACACGCAGAGCAAACAGAAGAAGGAAGTCGGAATAGTTGATGGTGGGAGTTGCGATGGACTTCTTCTGCATTGAATTAAGGTGTCGTGCCAAACTCCTGAGGTTGTCCTTGAATGAGCACATGACTGATTGTGAGGCAAGGCCTGCTGCCCTGGGGCCTGGTGCGGTCCTGCAGGACAGCAACTCGAACATACAAGAGAATGCCAAAGAAACGGAAGGGGTTGTGTAGAGCCTGAGATTTAAAGCCTGAGAAAGGTCCCACCTTTGAGTTTTACAGATTATTTGTTAAATATAACAAATAATTGTTACAGGAGATATGATGTCACAAAGTTCTGTCCAATGTTAAGTCTATGGGATTTTTCACCTGCTGTGCGAACATGGCATGACCAGTCACTTATAAAAGTAAGAGCAATGTTCTATTCAATAAGCCGGATGATTTGACACCTCGTTCATGGTTCTACGACAAATAATGTGAGATGCCGAATTTGTATGGAAGAAGAATTACAGTGAAGAAGAATTAGAGTGTATTACAGTGGTTACAGTTGCCTGTCTTGTATGGTGTACACCAGGGATCTGTTTTTGTGACCTTTATTGTTTTCCCTTTATATGCTTCCCTTGGCCCAATTTTATCATATCACTGTTATGTGGATGATTCTCAGTTTTACCTGACATCAATGCTTGACACCACGGTTTCAATAAATGTGTTATTTAAATGTGTAAATGATATTAAGAGATGAATGTCAAATAATCTTCTGCAGCTAAATGAGGATGAAACAGGTTTTAATTCTAGGTTGTCCTGCAAATTCATCCCCTGCTCTGGAAGCCCAGTTAGGTCTTCTCTCAACCAGTGGATGCAAACTAATTAAAAACCTTGCAGTGATCTTTGACTATTCAATATTTTTTGACAAACAAATTAGTTCTGTTATTAGAGGAAGCTTTTTCCTTTGAGGTCATTCGCAAAGTTGAAGCATCTTCTTTCAGGTAAATATTTAGAAGTTATGATTCATGCACTTGTGACATCATGATTAGATTATTGTAACTCTTTATTCTGGTCTCCCTCGATCCTCATTATCACGATTGCAAGTTGTTAAAAATATGGCCACACGACTTTTGACTGGGTCTTAAAAGACTTAAAAGATTTTAGCATCCCTTCACTGGGTTCCCATTAAATCAAGGTTGATTTTAAAATCATTACTTGTTGTCCGGCCATGCACTAAGTATTAGTAATCTTCTTGTGCCATAATGTCCTGCTAGGGAACTTAGCCTATCGTGTGAGGTCTGCTCCTTCATTGGACATTTTTAAATCTACTCTTAAATCATATTTTTATGGAATATAGCTTTTGGAAACCTGTAATTGTGTTCTTTTTATTGTGTAAACCTGCTTTGTACAATGTACGGCACTCTAGATCAATTCATATTGTGTTTAAATGAGTTGAAGAAGAAGAAGAAGAAGAAGAAGAAGAAGAAGCAGAAGAAGACGCAGAAGAAGAAGCAGCAGCAGAAGAAGAAGAAGAAGCAGAAGAAGAAGCAGCAGCAGAAGAAGAAGAAGAAGCAGAAGAAGAAGAAGAAGAAGAAGGCAAGCACTGCACCAAAAATGACATGCATGTACAGAATAAGCTCATTGTACTGAATTATTAATTTAAATGTTAAGTACACAGAAGTTAAAGACACTTAAAAAGATAGTCCTGTGTCATCATTTACTCACCCTCATGTGGCTCTTATCCAATATTTCCTTCTTCACTGAAACTCAAAAATAGATGAATAAAAGGATTTATCACAGAGCAAAGAAAACCACAGGGAGTTAGAACGACAGGTAAATTATGACAAATCTTCCATTTTTAGGTGATTTCTTTAAGGTGATTTGTTTTTCTGCAATTAAGCTTCATTAAAGAACTAATGACCTACAATGGTAGTCAAATGGGGTTGGATCATATCAGGGTTTAGTTGGCTGGCTTAATTGATTTTTCGTCTGCTCCTCCTTTTCTCATCAATTGTATCTAAAATAAAATCAATTTTAGGCAATTTACATTGGATTTACTTCAAATCTAAACCTGACACATTTTATCTAGAGATAAATAATTTCATCATTAGATGGAGCACAATAAGGCCCAATCCCAATTCTACCCCTTACCCCTTCACTTTCCCCTACCCCTCTGTTTTGCGCGTTCACATGAAGGGGTAGGGTTGTCTCGATTCTCTTTTGGTTGGATGGGTAGAGGTAGGGGGAAGGGCCAGATAGCCCTTCAAACAAAGATTTTTTGGGACCACACTTCAAACGAAGGGGTATGAGAAATGTCCCTGCATACACCGGCTACAGAGGCAACATGGCTGCCCAAGCGAAAAAGGAGACCCATAAATGTAAAGTCCTGTAAACATTTCACACAGTAAATAAATAAATAGATACAAACATAGGTCTGTAACTCCAACGTGTTCATACAACACCACAGAATACAAGTCCACGGACGTTTAACATGTTTAGCTTCTAACGTTACAGAGTTGTGGTTAGCTAACGTTGCATTAAAATTGCAACAAAACATCTTTGCAGCCATCATACATACCATAAACTGATCCACCAGCAAACTTAGGCATCGAAGATATCGTTGTCTTCGTTGTTTTCTGCGAACTCAGAAAACAACAGGATTCAGCTGACGACGGGATCTTGGAAGTTTGTGATAAACATCGGCGCATCTCCTGTGTTGTAGGCGGTAGCGACAACGTATAATGACGTGTAACGGTGTTGTAGTTGTGTCCCATTTCTTAGGGGAATGTTTTCACCCCTACACCTAGCCACTCTGTTTCAAGGGGCAAGGGTAAGAGGTAGGCAAAGGGATATAAAATAGAATTGGGATTGGGCCTAAGATGGATCTACAGTATCTCTCTCTCTCTCTACAAGTCAGTGAAAAGCATTCACACACTGAATCCTGGACTTGTTTATGTTTTTTTTTTTTTTTTTTGGCTACAGCATTGAATCAAGGTCTTATTTTGGATGTTGTCCGAGATCTGTACTAACTATCAACTGTATCTTAAACAGTTCAGCTTCAACTGAAAGATTAAACAAGACATATTCCTTGTTACTCTAGGGGAGTTAAAGCGACCTCATGAAATTCAATCATGCATGTCAGGGACAAATTATGTCAAACCTGCAGGATAAGTGCTGATTTTCCTCAAGCTGTCTGCTTTAAGAAACAACAATTGTATGCATTTATGAATTATGTAAAAAAAGAAATCAATACTTTGTCATTTGCACAAACATGCTGACAGAGGGAATACATGAGAAAAATGATTTGAGGTAAAAAAAAACAAAAAAAACGACTCTGGGCAAATCAAATTTTAAGGCAATTATTGTGTTAAAACAGTTGTGAACCCTTTAGGATCTGTATTTCTGCATGGATGACTCCTCAAATATGATCTTCATAATTAATAAAGAAAGTTTAACTTGACAAATAACATGTTAAGGTTGATATCAGACAGATGTCTAGACATATTTTTCCTTGGTGGGGAAAAACAAAAAACAATCCCGGTGGAGATCTCAAGGATTTTTAGCAAACCTGACATGACCAGAGTCCCATGGCATGAGCTCAACTGTTTGGTGTTTTTTTTTCTTCTTCTGGGAGTTGATGTGGATGTTATGAAGTGCAAAAGAAGCCTGCAGATCTTCAGCTGTCATTGGAGGTAGGTCTACTTGTTAGAGGATCCCACAGAGTCTTTGGGCTGCTTTAGCAGGATGCCCACTCGTAATAGCAGTAGTGCTGAATTTTTGACATCTGTAAAGTGTGGACAGATAGAAACCTGATTCTCCATAAATCCTATTGTAACACTTTTCACTCTTTAGAGCTTCAGAATTTCTTCCTCTGAGGTCCGTTAAAATCTCCTGTGATCAGGCTGTTATCAGTTAAAGTCTATGTGAACATGGGGATGCTGAAAGGAGCAGCATGTTCAGTGGGAGTATATGTGAATAATATTTTAGAATTTATTTTCACTTGGGAAATAACAAGCAATCATCCAGAACACCCTAAAAACCACAAAACAATGCACTAAAAACCATTTAGACCACCTTAGCAACTATATAAAACCCATCACAACAATCTAGCATCATTGTAATGTGAAGCACCAGTATTATTATTCACTCAAATAATTTTTTTTAAATAATTAATTTAAATTTAAATAAAGCTGAAATGAAATAGAAATAATGGTTGAAAAACTTGAAAATTAGAAATGAAAATGAGAAATGTTGGCAATAAACTTAGATAAGTTTAATTTGAAGCACTAAAATTATTACCTGGAAATGAAAAAAAAAACTAAAACTGAAATAAAAATAAATTAAAGCTAAATAGCAATATTTTGCACAAACAAAAACCCTAATAAAATGACAACAAAACAATTAATAATAAGACTAAAAACATAAAAGTTATGAATAAAAAAAAAATACATCTAAAACAAAAACTATAATTACATAACATTATATAACAATGTGAAGCACTGTAAAAAAAAAACAAAAAAAACAAACATTTATTTTGTACATTAAAATACCCATACAAAATTAGCTCACAGAGCAACAAACATATTCGAATATTTCATTGTGTGCATTTTAGGGAGATATACATTTGTGTGAGCATATGTGAGCTGAATATGTAAATTGATGAGTGATTTTGTTGGAGGTTTTGATGCAGCGTTAATCTCCATACTGATGAGAGTTTTAATTATATCCAACAGTTCAACTATATCTTCATGCAAATCTTCTATTCACTGGGGTAAATATCCTCAGCAGTCCTACTTCCTACAGACTTAACAAAAGGTAACATAACTAATGTACACTCCAGGCCAAACTCAAAGAAATTCTAATTACTCTTTAACAGAGGTATTTTCTTTAAATTAAGTTCACACAATCAATCAATCAATCAATCAAGACTATGCTCGTCTGTTATGGTCAAGTCAGGCAAGAAAGATGAGATGAGGTAAAACATATCTAAATGCAAGACTTTTAGCTTAAACATATTTATAAAACAAAACAAAGATACCCAAAAACAGGGCAATAATCCCATGAAGGTATAACACTAAGGCTTGGTTTCACAGAGAGGGCTTAGATTAAGCCAGGATTAGGCCTTAGTTTAATTAGGGCATTTAAGTGGCTTTTATAAAAGTGTAAAAACAAAACAAACAAACAAAAAAAACATTACTGGTGTACATCTTGAGACAAAACAATAGCACTCACATTTTAAGATATGTTATTGCAAGTTGCTTTCAGTTAAAAAAGCTCTAACATGCATTTTAGTCTGGGACTAGACTTAAGCCTAGTCTGTGTAACCTGGGGTCGGTGAGCACAGACACAAAGAACAGAACAAACTGAGGGTTGTATATACGGAGCGGACTAATGATCAAAATAAGAAACAGGTGTGTGAAATCAATTAACCATAACCATTAACACGACACCATTTTCAACAAAAAACAGACAAATTTATATCGTTACTGTCTCAGTGTAAACAAAAAAAAATCTGATGTTTTTAGTCGTTTTGACAACAGTTTCATTTGTACAAAGAAAAAAAAATGTTCCAATTTTTAGTTCATCGTTGTCATGTAAAGGTACTGTAGCCTAAAGGGGGTCGCACACCGGGCGAGAAGCGCAGCACCGCGTTGCGCTGCGCCATGTCTTTAAAATTCGAACACATTATTCTCTGAGTGTACACACACCAGCAATTTTCATTCAAGCAGCTGATTTCTGTAGATGAATGAAAAACTAAATGTGTATTGCAGAACAGGGTGAAGTCAGTATACATTAACGACGATATGAGACAAATAAATGTAAATTTAATATATAACACTATGTAAATGGCGCTCTGTGGCTTGGCAGGGTTTTGAACAAGGTCCTGAGCCGTAGCTGGGCGCGGCGGACAGATGCCGAATGGCGCCGCCAGTGTGTGTACACTCATGGAGAATAATGTGTTCGAATTTTAAAGACATGGCGCTGCGCGACGCGGGTCTGCGCTTCTCGTCTGGTGTGCGACCCCCTTTAGGGTGCGTTTCAATCAACTCCCTAGTTCAGTAGTCAGGGCACTGATCAGGGAGTTCGAAAAATCGCAAAATCCTTCCAGTTCACTGAAACCATCGCTCCCTAAAAAGTGCCACAATGCACCCTGAAAACCATGAGCATCAATGCTCAATATGTTCCCTTACCGGAAATTCTGAAGCGTGAACTCCAATACACGTAATGACACGCAATAGATGTTGTTGTTTTTTAAATACAAGTCATTATTCAATTATATTTTAGCACAAACATACATCACTATACAGTTAATTAGCATAATCTAGCTAACATTTATAATACATTTACAGCTGAAATGTTGCAGGGATATTTAAAAATATTTAAATTACATAAACAAATAATGTCAGGAAGATATCTGTGCTGCTGTTGTTCATAAACACCAAGTCATGTCACCAGAAATTGAGCCATCAGTGCCCCAATGTACAGCGAGTCAGTCCCTAAATTCGTGAACAAGATAAAGTGATTCACCACCTAGAAATCTAGGGAGTTAACTGTGACACTGCCTAAAGGCCAAAAATATAACTGAAACAAAAACTGAATGTGACACTGACACTGTCAATAAAAATATTCCTTTGTATATAGTATTTGGTATGTAACACTATTGTTCTAAAGGTCAAGCCACATTTAGGAGTAATATATACAGAAATACAGATCATTCTCTAGGGTTACATTTTTTCCTCCTATTTGTAAATCATCTTTTAATTGGGGAATGTGTACATATTCAGCTCACAGTATGTTTCGAGAACTTCCTTTGCATTTCTTACTCCCAATGAGGGAAAAAATGTACGATGCAATATTTATGAAATGCCAGCTCAGCTACAGTTAACACACCCAATCCAAACCCTGATTGCATTCACACACACCAGCTCCATGCACATTCAAATTAATTTTATTTGCTTTGTCTGATCATATTTCCACATACGTCTCTGACACAGAATTATATTTTAATAATACTTGCAAACAAGACATTAAAAACCTTCTCACCAAATGTTTAATATTTCATAAGTAATTCACATCCGTGGCATTGGGCATGCTCTCTGGGCCTAATCATTTTCATAGACGCTTGTGCAAAAGAAATGAAAATGAAAGCTTGTTTCTTCAAAGCACTTGGGATGTCCTACTGCTATGCATCTTTTATTATTTATTCCACACAAATTTAAAAAAGTTTATCTAGTGTATCTCTTGCTGTGAAACTTGATCTTCATAGCTCATATCTGCTGTGTTTGGCAATGCATATGCTTTTCTCCTCTTGCTCCTCTCCAGCTAAAGCATTCCTTCTGTTTGAGGGCAAACTTCCACTTATGGAATAAAACTTGGGAAATTTTCTTTGTAAAAATACAATGTTCCTTCAGGCTCTGATTAATTACAACACCTGTGTCAATATGTTGCATTTCCTGATTGCTATATATTTTTTTCTTCCTTCCTCATCAAGCTAGTCAAAGTCTTTCCAAAAATATTGGGCTGCATTATTATCCCTCTCCTCTAATATAAGGGGTCTGCTTTCATGTGTAAAATCTTTGGCGGAATGAGATTCTGACTAGTTAATGTATCCCATCGAAGTCTTTGATATCCCCAATTATGTAAACAAGCTTTAATAAGTAAACAGACCGGGTGCTACAATATTGAATCTGATTAGGGCCCTGTGGTCAGAAATGTCAGCACTTTCTTTCAAAGCAAACTGTGATCAAAGGCTCTAGGGCTTCCCAACTGGATTTGCCATTAACTGCTTGTGCTCAGGGAAACATGACCCCGGCACTATCGATGACTGGTTTGTCCTAGATGATTAGGCTAATATCAGCTGCAGACAATCCAAAACAGATGATATCATCTAAACAGATGATAACCAAACTGGCTGGATGTCTGCAACGGTACGTGTGACTTTAGCTAATCGATAACCCTCACTAGGGTCCCGGTACAAAAATCAAACTCTGTGTTTAAAAAAAATATTTGCTGATGTGGGATGTACGGACGGACGGACGGATGTCCGAGGGGAGGGCTCCCAGCTCAGAATTTGTCCCGAAGTAGTATCCTGGAATAGGAACTGTTGAGGAACATAGGTGAGTCGGATATATATATATACAAAGTAGTCAACATTTGAAGTGGATCAAAACCTTTCATCAAAGTTATACAAGCATTTTGAATTTTGGAAAACTTTGATTAACTTTTTTGATCCACTTCAAATGTTGACTACTGTACTGTATATAGGCCTCCTCTTATGCTAATCGGGCAGATAATTTGAACGTGTTTCTCAAACTTTGTTAAAAAGACAGATAGACAGACAGATACTTTTGGAAGGCCATTAATGGAGAAATATGCTTTTTGGACATCTACCAGCAGGGTAGGCTATCTACCGATGCTAACAAGTCAAACCTTGACCCCCTGGTGTAGTACAATTCAAAGCATGATTTGAGTTCCTGGGAATAAATGAATTTAACACACACCACATGACTTTGCTCACAAACTTGTTTAGACTGAACTTTGACTGGCTGTGCTGCTCTCTTAAACAGCTCTCACTGTTAACCGCAGTGTGTTGACCTCTGGCCACCACTTCAGCAAAGTGAGAGGAAGTGCATTAAGGTCCAACGGCAACATAATATGAGAAACCCAACCAATGGAGAAACCCATCAATCCAGCGTAATTCACTCTTTGAGCCAACTCCACTTACAAACTCAATGCAAATACAATACATGTAGTATTGACCCAATGCCAGAGTCTCAAATATAAGGCCCTGCAGTGTTGATAACTCCACTTTTTCTCACTTTTTTCTTGTTTACAATTATTTTATAAGCCTGGAATAATACATGGACCTCGTGTAAGTGGAAATCAGACAATGTAGCATGAGACATACTTGTATAGCATTACAAGGACTCATAGCATTACAAGGACACATAATACTTTATGTATTGCAATGATTCCCAGACTAATCAGACCTCTGCGTACACCACCGAGGAACAAAGAATATGCATGTATTGTCATTACTCTCTGCAACTCTTAACTCAGAAATTATAAATGAGAGGCTTTTTGATTTATTGATGAAACCAGCGTAGTGAAGTGCTTTTTGCCTCGGGCACGACTCAAGGCTAAACCAGTTATAACAAAGATAAAAGCAAAAAATGATGTTGAATTTCAAGCTATCCATAACAAATGAGATCTCCTCTTTTGATATTCTGCCTCTGAAAATGTACAATAATTGACTTTACGGCATTGAGATTCCTTTTCAAGTGCAGGTAAAATGCACAAATAAATCTTCTTCCCTTCAAGGGTGAAGGAGGCCTGAGAGCGAAGGGCTACAGGCGTGCTGAATTTGTACCTCCAGTGATTATGCAAGCGCTCATTGGGCTGATTACATTCCGATTAAGTGTTTCCACTGACTAAACATGTAAGGTGCGTTAGCAGAAACCTTGTGGTGCTTTTATTATTAATGAAATGATCGTGTTGTATTCATGGGCCATTGTAAGATTATTATGCAAACTGGATTTCAGTATAACATCTATGCAAGAGGCACAGGGACATTATTAAGAGATGATACTGATGTCAGACATGCTAATTCTATGAGGCCTTACAAGAGTAATGCATTCCCTGCTGAAAATAACTTAAGCCAGGCTACTTAAGTTTTGCTCACCTTGTTTTCAGCTATTCCTGTAGCTAAACACCAAGGGCATGGGTTTTGTTTACCATGATATATATATATATATATGCATTTGTATAAAGATTTATTTATACAGTTTGAAAAAAGAAAAGTTTTGAAAACATCTGAATTTAAATATTTAGCGGTTACATTGTTAATGTACTGGAGTCAAAGTAGATTATTGAAATATTATCTGATATATATATATATATATATATATATATATATATATATATATATATATATATTATCTGATATTCCAATAGGGTTCATTAGTTAACTACCTTAGTTAACATGAATTAAGAAAGAATAATATTAATTTCAACATTTACTAATACATTATTAAAATCAAAGGTTGTATTAGTTAATATTAGTTAATGTACTCTGAACTAACATGAACAAACAATGAACAGCTGTATTTTTATTTACTAACATTAACAAAGATTAACTAATATAGCAACAAATGTATTGCTCATTGTTAGTTCATGTTAGTTAATAACACATTTTAACTAATGAACCTTATTGTACAGTGTTACTGGAATAATATACATTTTAAGTTATATTTAAAAAGAAATGAAAACAGTTCAAATTGTAATAATATTACTTAAGAATCTTACCGACCACAAACTTTAATAAATGTGTAAATATGCATTTAACTGATTGGAAACGATCTTGTTGGCTACCTAAGACCAGCAAACCAGGGTTAAGATGCATTTCTTTTAGCAGGTTCAGCTTTTGCAAGAAATCTTTAAGAAAACTAAAATACTTTGGGGGACTGGAACGATCCACAGAGCAGGCATGCAATTCATATTGAAAAAAAAAGAATAATATTAAATCTGCTCATTTACGTTCAAACTGCCCACTAAGCTAGGTTATTAATTTCCACCTGGCTGTCCTTGCTGGTTGGGAAAGGTGAATGCTGTGGAGGTCTTTTCCATCCATCCCGCACACCCCTCCCTCACTCTTCTTGTGTCCTCCTCTACAATTCCGGAGATACCGTCTGGAGGCTGACACCAGCAGCTCTGGCACGTAGGGTCATTACCAGAGCTGTCATTAAGAAATGAAATCAATCCCCAAAATGCAGCAAGCTCAGGGGAGAGGTTGCACGATAGCGATTGGGAACGCGTGTGTGTGCACGCTGATGGTGTCGAGGGAGGAATGGAGGGGGCTATCGCTTCATAAGCCGTAGATTGCTTTCCCCACCGCACTAATTATGATGTAACTGGAACAACAGCGTGAGGTGAGTGTGTGTGGTGATTAACCTCGGGCGGCTGAGAAATGAATCTAATGAGGAGAGCGGGACATTGGAACTGTTCAATCAATTTTGCCTCCCTCTCTCTCGCACATGCTCTTTCTTTCTCTCCCTCCCTCTTGTCTCCGGAGCATTTAAATGCATTTGTGACCTTGTAATGGGTGACAGTGGCAGTCTCTTGAACCCATTTAGCATAGCAGGTTCTCTTCATTTGTCTCCCTGGCCTGCTGTATTTCTCCCAGATGAAGGGTGGGACTTGTGCTCACGTGACCGGAGGAAAGACAAACTTGAGTTTTTTTCCCCTTGAAAAGTCGGTAAATGGTGCTATTGTGCCGCTTCGAGACTGGTGTCATTTAAGTGAGACACCAGCACATTAATTAAACAAGCCTTTCAAAAGCACAGTCAGGCTTAATAGGTAGAACATTATTACACATCCAACGCTATTAAAATCTCAACCCGGAGTTGAGGGACGAGGACAAACACATAAAGGACACTTTTCATCACTTCTAAAGATGTCAATAAATTATTAACGTTGTGTAATTTGCACAAGTGTTCTATTTAAATGCTACAATTAGACATACTTCTGAGAACATAAGCTTTAATTTGCTTTGTACTGACCTAGCTTCTGATTGGTTTGTGCAGGTTTCCCAAAGGGGGTTGGTGAGTTGATGAAACGCTAATAATTAATCAAATCTAATGTAACATTAAAGTTAACAAATCTGACTGAACATTTAATCAAATGATTTAAAGGCTGCCAGTTGAAGTAATCTTTTGTCTGTTGTGCTGCATTTCAAAGTGAAGAACGGCATTGTGTTCATTTACATGCGTGAAGCTTATAATAGCATGTTTTCAGAGCAACTCAGTTCACAGTAAATGCATCTTCTCACAAACTCCATCTCTCCAAGCGCTGTGATTTTGATTTGGCAATGCAATGTTCACTTTATTTACATTTAGATAATGTGAGAAGAGATTTTGAAGAATGTCGGTAACCTAGATGCTGATGAATGTTGATCCCCATTGACTTCCATAGTAGGAAAAAAATATATTATGGAAGTCAATGGGGTACATCAACTGTTTGGTTACCGACATTCTTCAAAATATCTTCTTTTGTGTTCAGCAGAAGAAAGAAATTCATACAGGTTTGAAACAACTTAAGGGTAAGTAAATGATGACACCATTTTAATTTTTAATTGAACCATTCCTTTGAAGTGTTAAGCGGTTGACGGTTCCCGCCTCCTTCTTACCTGAACACAAACCTCTCTACATCCACCAAAATAAAAGCTTGAGGATTTGACATGCTAAAAGTTTGAGGGTTTGAACATTTGAAAGTGAAGAATAATTAAGATGTAAATTTGTATTGCAACTTACAGTGTTAGTTGGTTCTTCTAAAGAGTGAACAAAAGTGTGAACACCATTAGCAGCACAGTCTTTGATTTTTGTGTCTGTTTGTCTCAGCAGTAGCAATATCAGACATTTTCATGTGAAATGAAATGTCATGCAGCCATTAAATAAAACTCTTACTAAGAAAATATCAGATATGTCATCGGTTTTGCATGCTACATGTATGTGACCAGAGAACTGTGCATGTGTCGTTAAATTATTGAAATTGAAAAACTACATTTTACGGGGTACTTCAAGTAAATATTTTAAGCGTAACTAAATTGGCAAACAAAAAAATTGGGAACCCCTGGTTAATACAGTTTTTCAGCTACGAAAAAAGGGGGACATGCCAAAATGTTTTTTGTTTACTTTTCAGAATTACTTTAACTTTTAGGAACACAATTAACCCTAAAGTAACTGTATACATTAATGCATGTTGGTGCTCATGGTTTGTCATATACACTGAACACTGTTTTTGCCCCCATTTTCATGAGCTGAACTCAAAGATCTAAGACTTTTTCTATGTACACAAAAGGCCTATTTCTCTCAAATATTGTTCACAAATCTGTCTAAATCTGTGTTAGTGAGCACTTCTCCTTTGCCGAGATAATCCATCCACCTCACAGGTGTGGCATATCAAGATGCTGATTAGACAGCATGATTATTGCACAGGTGTGCCTTAGGCTGGCCACAATAAAAGGCCACTCTAAAATGTGCAGTTTTACTGTATTGGGGGAGTCTGGGGGGGTCCCGAAACTAGTCAGTATCTGGTGTAACCACCATTTGCCTCACGCAGTGCAACACATCTCCTTCGCATAGAGTTGATCAGGTTGTTGATTATGGCCTGTGGAATGTTGGTCCACTCCTCTGCAATGGCTCTGTGAAGTTGCTGGATATTGGCAGGACCTGGAACACGCTGTCGTTTACGCCGATCCAGAGCCTCCCAAACATGCTCAATGGGTGACATGTCTGGTGAGTATGCTGACCATGCAAGAACTGAGATGTTTTCAGCTTCCAGGAATTGTGTACAGATCCTTGCAACATGGGGCCGTGCATTATCATGCTGCAACATGAGGTGTTGGTCGTGGATGAATGGCATAACAATGGGCCTCAGGATCTCATCACGGTATCTCTGTGTATTCAAAATGCCATCAATAAAATGCACCTGTGTTCGTTGTCCATAACATTTGCCTGCCCATACCATAACCCCACCGCCACCATGGGCCACTCGATCCACAACGTTGACATCAGCAAACCGCTCACCCACATGAGGCCATACACTCTGCCATCTTCCCTGTACAGTGAAAACCAGGATTCATCCGTGAAGAGAACACCTCTCCAAAGTGCCAGATGCCATAGAATGTGAGCATTTCCCCACTCAAGTCGGTTACGACGACGAACTGCAGTCAGGTCGAGACCCTGATGAGGACGACGAGCATGCAGATGAGCTTCCCTGTGACAGTTTCTGACAGTTTGTGCAGAAATTCTTTGGTTATGTAAACCGATTGTTGCAGCAGCTGTTTGGGTGGCTGGTTTCACACGATCTTGGAGGTGAAGATGCTGGATGTGGAGGTCCTGGGCTGGTGTGGTTACACGTGGTCTGCAGTTGTGAGGCCGGTTGGATGCCAAATTCTCTGAAACGCCTTTGGAGACGGCTTATGTTAGAGAAATTAACATTCAACTCATGGGCAACAGCTCTGGTGGACATTCCTGCAGTCAGCATGCCAATTGCATGCTCCCTCAAAACTTGCGACATCTGTGGCATTGTGCTGTGTGATAAAACTGCACATTTTAGAGTGGCCTTTTATTGTGGCCAGCCTAAGGCACACCTGTGCAATAATCATATTGTCTAATCAGCATCTTGATATGCCACACCTGTGAGGTGAATGGATTATCTCGGCAAAGGAGAAGTGCTCACTAACACAGATTTAGACAGATTTGTGAACAATATTTGAGAGAAATAGACCTTTTGTGTACTTAGAAAAAGTCTTAGATCTTTGAGTTTAGCTCATGAAAAATGGGGGCAAAAACAAAAGTGTTGCGTTTATAATTTTGTTCATCATATTTCTCATATAAAGCATAATATGAAGCACATTATATTGAACAAGTAAAAACTAAGTACAAAATATCTAAATATCATAGCTGAAAGCACTTTAAACAGTTACATCAAACAATACAGATTTTAGCTTTAATAACTTTGTTTAATAAGCTTGTGTCCTCAGCATTTTATTACACGGTATTCGGTGCCCAAGCTGTGCAACATTGAGAACATCGACAGTGTAGTGCAGTGTTACTCATTGCGCGGCTCGCGAGCCTCATGCGGCTCGCCAAGCTTTCATTTGTGGCTCGCATGGCGGTAAATAATACAGTGATATGATCCAGCAGTCACTACAGATATTTCATAAAAACATTTAAAAAGAAGTAGGACTATAACATAACCCATTAAAAACTGTGTCAGCTCTATTTTCAAATAATTTCGATCGGATTGAAAGGGGTGGTTTATCGAGAGAACATGTTCACTTGATCGATTGAAAACCGAAACTGATAGGACGCCGTCCGTCGCGCTGAACGCGCTGTTCTTCTGATGAATAAAGTGTCGTATAAACGAGTGTCCCGTCGTTCTATAATTCTCCTTTCACTCAGTATCTGTGAAGTGAAGCAGGACAACGGCTCACCAGTCCTTGTTTCAGATTCTCATCCACAGACGACTGATTTTGGGCATTTTTTCTGCGTGATCAATAGGCTACAAACAGAACGGCATAACGGTTCATCATAGTCTCCAAATTATGACCAGAATTTGATATTAAGTCTGCTGTTTAAAACAAATAAAGAACCAATGTAAGAAAATGGTTATTACGCGACAACAGCGGGAAACTTTGTATATTTGTGCAGTGTGCGAATGTCAAAAAACCTACTCCCAATTTGAATCTTTTGACTTATAATCGTGCACATCACCCCGATCATGCATCATATCACGATGTTAAGCATTCATGTAAACTACAATACATTCAGATTAATCAATCAGAATGAATTCAGACCGATTGAAACAAAAGTTGTGCATGTAAACATATCCAGTCCCTGCGGAGTTGCCAGTTATGGCGGTATTTCCAGCTCTTAACGCCACATGTGCTCTTGGATGATTAGATACATGAGGGGCTAATGTAGAAAAAAAATAACTTAATGTCATTCTGGGATGAATCTATTCTGGAAATCCTGCTTTTTTTGTCATTAAGGGAAATCATCTTGTCTCAGTTACAAATTTGACTGGTAAATCATTAAAAAAAATAAAATATTTATTGCATTGCATATTGAATGTTCAGGGGTGACATATTAATAAACAGACATGGTATTTTTGACTGGATGTAACTTTTTATACTTTCCTGTAAAAATGGCTCTCCTACTGACTTTGTCCTATCAGTGCGGCTCTCATGAAAAAAATAGTGAAGACCACTGGTGTAGTGCCTTACAGAGACCTTTAGAGGTTATTTTATTCAAGACAGGCTACTTTACCATCTAAACACTCTAACAGTCTATGGTGAAGAAAGTTGAGGGTCTTTCTTCATTCAAAAAGTTTTATTCATAGACCAGAGCAAAAGTGGTGACTAATTCACAAAAGTGAACATTTTCCTGGTATTTTTGCATTAGCCTTATTCTCAAGATTAAGTCCTTTACTTATCTCGTTGTTGTCTCAATACATGACTATAGTATATGACATATTATCAAGGATTTGTGGAAATACACAGTGTATAATCATTGAACCAATATTAGAAACATGCCATGCAAAAGCTACAAAAGCTCTACAAGAACATCTTTTTTGTAAAAGAAGATTCTGCCATCAACAACCTTTAAATATCCATCTCCAAAGGAGATGATTCCTCACTAGATAACCTTCATCATTACATTCTGTTTCCTAAAACAGGTGAATCAGTCCATGTGTTTTTTCTTCTGGATCATGATGTTTTCAACTATTGGTCAGTTTAAAGTGAAGATGTGGCTGTGTAGATTTTTGTTCTTTAGCTTCTTTTTTAAGTGTTGGACCTGTATCCTTCCACATGACCTGTGTCATTGGTGCACATGCCCCCTATCTACCGCTGGAGCACGCCTATTTAACTCTACCAATTGTACAATATTGTACAAGATTCAGTCTTTTATTCTATACACCTCTCAGAGAGCATGTTTTATGATACAAAACATTTGATAAATGTTGTTTTCCTATACGAGTGTTTAAAAAATGGTAACTTGAATAAATTTTAACCCCACACTCTCCGCTCTGCCCCTAGAGGACTTCCTTCACATTACACTATTTGTTAGTATTCCCATTCACTTCCCTTTCCATTTGTCACTATCCTGCCAGAGCACAAGCTGGAACATGAAAGGCAGCAGACAGGTAAAAAACATCTAAAATAAAAAGCTGTTAAGAGCCCTCCAAATACTGGGTCAAACATATATCTGTATACAGTATACTACTGTTCAAGTCAGTTTTATGTTAAAAGTAAAGACATTTACAATTTTACAAAAGATCAAAAGATTTATACTTCAAATAAATGTTTATATATATATATATATATATATATATATTTCTATTTATCAAAAAATCCTGGGAAAAATAAATCACAGTTTCCACAAAAACATTAAGCAGCACAATTGCTTTCAACATTGATAATAATAAGACATATTTCTTGAGCAGCAAGAGGCATATTTTATGTAAATTTTTTTACCGTGTTCTTGATCAAATAAATGAAGCCTTGGTGAGCATAAAAGACTTCGGTTACACTTTATTTTAAGGTGTCATTGTTACAGTGTAATTATATATTTAAGTACTCAGTAATATTAATTAACAACATGTACTCACAATAGGGGTAGGGTAGGATTAGGGTTTGGTTGAGGGTTAATTGCATGTAATTATGCATAATTTACTGTTATTACTATGGTAAGTACATGTAACATATGTAAGGACACTGTAAAACACTCACAGAAGTGTTACCAAGACTTCTTTAAAAATCATTTGATGGTTGATATATATTCAAGATATAGATATAGATATATTCTCAGAAAATGCTATTTAGTTTGTGAAGTTAATTTATTTTTCTAAGATTTTTATTTTTAAATGTTTTGCAGGGTTCTGCAAACAGATTCTGTTCCACACAAAAAAAGCACTATGAAAGCAGCCTTAATCTCATATTTAGTTTCCTCTCACAGAGGCCCGTTTCTCTTTTCTGTCTGTTACATGCCCGCTTTTCAAACCGAGAGAAGTGATGAGAATACGTTACTCAGAGGCAGACTGAAAGCAGAAAGTGCTTATTGTGATCAGAGTGGCCCAGTTTCCCCCAGTATTCACTCTTTGGAGAGGCCTAAAGTAATAGAGGCCTTTGATTCCTTGATTAAGTCACCGCCTCACTCCTCCGGCTCTTTCCTGAGGCACTCGGCAGGACTCCGTCCTTGGACACTGCTGAGCAACATCCTCTGAATAATCAGTAAGTTTGAGTTATAGTTCCACAGCCCGATGCTGACATGCCCATCTAAAGACACAGTGTGTTCTCCTTGCAGCTTCTTTTCCTGTCCTTCTCCCTCCTTCTGTGCGAGCGTGTGCGCACGCCTTTACATTTTAACTTGTCACGCATAAATAATCACCAAAAGCTCCGTCGCACCCTGAGCGTTTGGACGTAATGTAGGAATTCAGCCTGCATGGCCAAAGCACTAATGAGGTGGCAAGGATGACATTTTTAAGACATTTACTGCATCTTTAAGGAAAGAAGCCAGAAATTAGAGCCTGTCTGTGCTGTGTTAAACTTATTCTTTCATGTCTTATTAGCATGATTAGGTCTTGACCTTGTTAGCCTCCATCATTGTTTCTCCCTAAGCGACGCCGTCTAATTCCCCTTCCCGTTATGGCACACTTAATTATTCAGGAAAGACGCAAATGTGTAAAATCACTTTCTCAGAGTATATTAACTGTTTCTCTGGCAAGAGAAATCTTTCTGACATTAAATTTAGATTGGCTTTATTTCCTTTCTTAAAGGGATAGTTCACCCAAAAATGTCATTAAATGAATGACAAAAATTCTGTCATTAATTACTCTCCCTCATGTCTTCATGATGAACAGATTGAATATAAGCTATTATCCTCATATAAACATCGATCAGCGAACATAAACAGAAGATCAACCAAACCTGCTTGTGGTGCAAGAGAACCTCTTGCTGAAGCTCAAACGTGCTGCGTAACACTAGAATGAATATCATTGGTTCTTGCAGAAGCTCAAATGTGCTGCGTAACATGAGAATGAATATCATTGGTTCTTGCAGAAGCTCAAATGTGCTGCGTAACATGAGAATGAATATCATTGGTTCTTGCAGAAGCTCAAATGTGCTGCGTAACATGAGAATGAATATCATTGGTTCTTGCAGAAGCACAAATGTGCTGCGTAACATGAGAATGAATATCATTGGTTCTTGCAGAAGCTCAAATGTGCTGCGTAACATGAGAATGAATATCATTGGTTCTTGCAGAAGCTCAAATGTGCTGCGTAACATGAGAATGAATATCATTGGTTCTTGCAGAAGCTCAAATGTGCTGCGTAACATGAGAATGAATATCATTGGTTTTTGCAGAAGCTCAAATGTGCTGCGTAACATGAGAATGAATATCATTGGTTCTTGCACGTCAAGCGGACATGCTTGAGCTTCCATTTACTACAACTGATTTGTGAGTTGACGAATATTTATATGTCAATAAAGTCTAAATTAAATTATATACAGAGATCAAACAGAAATATTCCATATCATGGAAGTAAAATGGGTTTGGATTGGAATGTCAGAGTAAAATACATAAATGCACTGCTACATTTCTGGTAGTACTGTGCACTAATTCATCTGTGCAGATTTAAAAAACTGACTGGCTTTGACTTTTTTAAAAAGTCTTACTTTTTCAACTCTCTCTCTCCAGCCACCTTCAACTCTCAACTCTTTCAACTCTCTCTCTCCAGCCAAGCCAACCTGCCTTTATTATGGTATAGACATACATTTTTGCTACCCAATCAGGATCCAGTAGATTACATCAATTCTTGTCTCAGATATTTAACATTGAATATATTTTTTGTACTAAGAAATACAACAAAAGGGCTGTGAACACAACTGATTTTAAAGTTGTCCTTTTGAAAATAGACATTACATTTTTATTTGTGCAGTTTTACATAAAAATAGGATGCAGTTTAGAACTGTTAATTTTTGGATAATGTTACAAATCTTTCTTTTCTGTCTTTTCTTCTTTTTTTCTATTTTTCAACACCTACCATCTGACTCCCCTCTGGTATGCAATACCAACTCAAATTTCACAGGAAAATGTAACCACCTTAGGAGGTGGTGATTTTGTACAAATTAATTTGATTATTAGAAAAATGCAAGCATGAAGGTGCTACACCTAACCTCATCCATCCATTACTGGGACCTAAGCAAATTGTACAAATTAGACACCAATTCGCCAAAATGTTCGAAAGTTCTCTAAATCTCAAACAAATCCCATGGCATAGTGTTGGCAATGCCCCTTTGCACAATCCAATAAAATTGTGATGTTTAAAATAAATCCCTGTCCAACATATTTAACATTGTAATATTTCACTCAGAAATATGTGAGATAACAAAAAAAGCCAAATAGGGATGTGAACAGCCATTTCATGGTCACATTAATGACCATCTTCCTTTGATATATTTTTCCTTTTCAGATGAAATCACACATCTACTCTCATTTTAAATCCCTTCAAACCATCAAGATCCTGGTATAGACTGTAACAGACTTTTACACTATCCAGAAGTTAATATGTATAAAATCCTTCCCCACATCATGTTTCACTCAAACACACAATGAAAATAGAAGTAAAATAGATTGTGAACAGCATTCTACTTTAATGGCACCCTTTCAGGACATTTTTAAAAGTCAAATTAGACAGCAAAGAGCAAATCATGTTACTTATATAAAGCAACGTGGAATGACAAAGATGTGTACCTCATCATGATCTGGTTTATGTTGAGCTGTTATTACATTATGCCCAGGAACCTCTACAGTATGTGTAATGACTGGTAAAAACAAACCAGGACAGACAAAGCATAGAAAGCAATGCTACATCCAACTCAAGCCTCCATTAATCAAGACAGTCAACTGGTCGCAAACAACGCAAAAATGTACTTAAGGCTACGTAAAATGATTGTACCGCTGAAAGCCAACACTCATCATCTCAATCACAGCTCAGCCGGTGCAACACGCCCGATTCAACTTGCTCGCCCGACACCTCCACCAATGTGGACAAGACTGGAGTGATGAGGAACATATCGCCTTTGGCAACTGTTTCAAGTTGCGCGGGTGTAAAAGCAGAGCTGCCTGTCACCTCCCATGATCCTCAGCAGAGGACTCAGGCACCTTGATTTTGCCGTCGCCTCATCCGTCGGCATCATTTGCAGGGAGTAATTGATGGTGGCGTTGACAAATGTGGAGCCCACCTTGCATAATTAATAAATGAAAGCGTCGTGCTTTGCAACGCTTCTTGTGATGTGTGGGAGAGAAGGTGTGCCCGTACTAGACGCAGTTATCTGGGGACGAGTCTCATTTGCATTCCTGAGACTGCGTTAAAACACAAAACATGAGTTCTGATAAACGCCGTTTCCTGCGACATGAAAGTTGCCTGCATTTGATAATTTGATGGGAAGGTGTTTGGAACTTGTTGTGTGCATTATTGTGGTCTGCCTGAAAAATGGAAGGGAAAAGATGACACGCCAGGGGCATCAATTGGGTATGGCGGAGTTGCATTGCAGGAGTTATATTACTACGGGTAACAAATTATTTGTAATTGTTTAATAAAAGAGAAAAGCAAGTAATTTAAGGCGATCTGGTTGTTATATTCGTTGTGTCACATGAGTACCAAGGCGTTTCAAATGTGTCTTTTCGCGATCTGATTTTGCAGTGTTGAGTATTGTAGCCAATCACAGGCATTTCTGTTGAAAATAATGACCAATCAGAGGCGTTTAAATTATTTGATAATGAGAATTGGATCGCTCAAAACACTTTATGTTTAGAGGAAGTTTACTATATATAAGCTATATGCGATTCACTGGACGCACCATACACACACTTGTCATGTCGAGGAAGTAAGATTTGATGACATCATCTGAGTTTGCCATACCTTGACTTTTGGTGAATTGACACTTCTGTGACACATTTTATCTGTTATAGGAAAATCAATCAGATTACATATTGTTGTAGGCCAATCACCTTGGTCCACTTGACAAAAACCCAATTTTCCATTGGCTTTTGAATTATTGCACAAAATAAGCTTAGTGTCCAACAAAAGTTTGAGTCTTAGATGCTTTGTTCATCATGATAATCTTCAAAAAATAATAACTGTATGAATTTTGAAGCCTAAATACAATCAAAAGGATTAAACGTCTAAATATGGGCTATAAACGAACTACACCACGGTCACATACATCAGCACCACTAAGCTTCAAACAACTCTTTCAGTCTTTATTTAAAAAACATTTTCACATAAATTTTGAGCTAGAATAATTAGTAAGAGCTAAAGTATAAACACAATGAGGTTTTGAAAGTGAACTAGCAATTAAGCTAGATGTGCTTGGCATTAAACGTCATCCCGGCAAAAAGATAGACAACCTCTGTCTTATTAGCCACCACTTTTTTTAAGTAAAAGCTTTAAAACAATCACATGGAATTATTACTGATGTATTTATGTCGTAGAATAAAATGTGAATATATTTTGAGCTTGTTTAACCACAGACCTTATTTCATGCATAAAAAAAAAAAAAAAACCTTCGGGACTCCAGGACGATGGAATTGGAAGTGCTAAAATGCTAACTTTTTTCCTGGGTTTTGGCCGACAAAAAACAGGTCATCCCTGCAGCACTCTATTACCCTAACTGAGTTTGCTGAACAGGATCCGTTTTCTTTGGATTAAACAATAATGTTATTTGTCCAGTGTACAATTACAAATCAGCATACCTTAATTAAATTGAAACCTTTTCAGCCTCTTCCACCAGACCTAACACGCTGCTAAATGCACATGGGGACACGCTGGAATAAAATGAACACTCAAGCAAGCAGTTATCAACGTGCCACATGTGCTGCCTTCTCCGAGGCAAACACGAAGGCGGGATGCTTGCCTTTGTTCCTCTAGCGGTTCATTTGAAGCCTTGGACTAAAGCAGTTCCAGGCGATCTGGCGTCTTGCAGGATTGTCTCTCGGGCTCCAGGCAGCGACTCTGGACGAGGAACTGGCTGCTGTTCAGAAAAACAAGGAGGCAAAGGTCACGGCCCATACACGGAGGTATAATGGTAATCTTTGTAGTAAAAATATGGGAATGACACTGTGACCCAAAAGCAAGCATAAAGGGGCACAGTTTCTGCATTGAAATAAATAAGTAGCTATAAACGAGGGGGTGGGGGTCACATTCAAGGTTGCATTTGAAGGCAGGAAGCAAAAACAGCTGGCTTGGGAGCATTTAGAATTGGGCCGCCATGGCATTGTCTATTTTATCACCAGTAATGTGTACTATTTGTTCCACTCAATGTGCAGCGAGAAGGCGATTTAGAAAGATTGATCTTTTCGCTTTTGTTGAAGACCAAACTCTGAGGCATCAATATATGTCTTGAAACAAACCTTGATTAGTTTCCACAAACCACAAAACAATATGTGCAGTAACAGAGATGCAGCCTGCTTTTATTTATTGTGGTGTTGTGGTAGAGCAGCCATTTTAACGACATTAGTAAAGCACATCTGTACGGCTCAGCTTACACTGTAATGCACTGTAATTATGAGACATATTCCTCAGAAAGAAAAAAAAATGGTGCAATATAACCCACGATAAAAAAAGCAATAATGCACGATATAAACATGCCTCTACAGCATGTATAAATCTTTTATTCTTTAGCTGAAAAACAACTAAATCTAACATTGGTATTTAAACACAAGCATAACCATAATTAAAGCTTCATTAAAACTGCAATTATGCTGCAAGAGTGACCTGGCCATATAATTACAATTAACTAATTGTACAATTGACCCTCATGTACATAAATTCATAGAATAGTGTGTGTGTGTGTGTGTGTGTGTGTGTGTGTGTGTGTGTGTGTGTGTGTGTGTGTGTGTGAAGAACAAGAACACACAGTGCTTGTGTTGACTGTGATTACGTGAATACTCACTGGGGCGGGCATTTTGACACATTTTTGTGTATCTGACCATTTTTCAGAGTCGACTTCGATCTCCCACTGTAGGAGTCGATGGAGTCAAAACAGGGTCGGGTATCTAAGACTACAAGATTGCTGTCATTATTACACACTAAATGTAGCCTATTTTTTTCCAACAAGAACCCTAAAACTACTTTTATTAAAGCCTTGTCCACACTAACACATTTTCATTTGAAAACGAAGCATCTTTTTCTCTCCATTTTGGCCTTCTGTCCACACTGAGAATGGTGACATCAGAGAATGGGGAAATATTTTGCTAAATAAAATGATCCTGCCTTTATTATACTTTACTTTATTAGGCCTGTTCCATCTGGATCATCTCAGTGAGCTTTTATGAGGTTTTACGCATACGCAGAAAGATGAATTTAGGTATGTAAGATGTAATATAAATCTCAGGTGTCTGTGAAGTTTCAGTTCAAAATACTCCACAGATCTGTATTACAGCATGCCCTAAATGCCCATATTTGGGTGTGAGCAAAAACACTGTCTTTGTGTGTGTATATATAAATGCAAATGAGCTGCTGCTTCCCGCCTGTTACGTGTGGGTTTTTGTTGTGTCTTGTATATCACGTGATTCCTTGTTTGTCATGTGACCCTGCCATGTGTCTTGTCTTTCGTTTGTTGTTGCTCAGTGTCCACAGGTGTTCCTCGTCCATGTTTATTAGTCTCCCCAGGTGTTTCTTATTAACCACGCCCCCCTGTTATCTTGTTTAGCTTGTTTGTCTGTGTATTTCCTGTGTTTCAGTTGTTGGCTGTCGGTTGTTGTTTAATGTTACCTCGGTCTTGTTCTGAGTTCCCTGGATTTCCTGTTTGTATTTGTTTAATTAAATGTGCTTGCGATTGGATTCACTCTCCGTTTCATCCTTGCTGCTTTGTAACACCACCCCCTTCCCAGAAGAGGGTGGTGTCTTTACAGCTCGTGGTGCTTCGGATCCTCCGGCAACAACAGAACTGGAGAACCTCACGCAGAAAATATGTCAGAAATGGTCCATACGTGTGTACAGCCTTAAATGTACTAACAGGAGTTGAACACCATAAAGTTAACTGTATTGAACTTATCGATTAGCATGTAGTGTCATGATCATCTATAAATTGTTGTACATATGTTGTCAACCAACATTCCTCATATTACTGATGTGTGCAATATACTGGCTTTTGCTAACATTCCACTCTTAGTACAAATCTCTTATCTTTACAGAAAACATACACAGTTTAAAAAGTCAATCCCCTGACTATATTGTGCAAAATTTATTTAGCTAATTTCTTGGGCACATTCCCCACATTCATCCACTGTATCTTCAGTGGCTCAGATGTCTGGAGTTTGTGGAGACTCTTATGTTCATTACTACATCCAAAAACAGAACAGTTATAATGATTACGTAGCTCAGAACGGCACCGGCCTCGCATCTCTAAACGGAGGAGCTTCGGAAGCATAAGGAGGAGCAATGACAGTGAAGGACTAGAGAGGACCAGGCCTGGACTATTTATATTATGTTTTGTTTATGTGTGTGTTTTACTTTCGTTTTTTGTTTATTTTTGGATTAAAGTGTTTAAACGTTCACCGGTTCCCGCCTCCTTCTTCCCCGATCAAAATATCTTGTTACAATAATGTAAAGGTAAATTTTAAATAATAGGTCCCCTTTGAAAAAGTACAGCAAAAACAATAATTGAACAATGACTTGAACAACTTTAGCAATGGCTTGTACCAATTAGCGATGCTTGCCTTAGCAAACAGAACTGAATATGTTCACAGTTTAAGTATAGATTTAAAAACAAGTGCGAAAAAAATATGTCAGTGAAGTCTCACAAAATAAAATGAAGTAAATGAAAACAAGACTTAACATCTTATACAGTGTTGCTTCTCAGTAAATTGATCCTGTTTTAAGGAATTTGAGACACTTTGACTGAAAAACAAGTTAACAAGCTTGGCCTGGTTTAGGTATATACATATATGACACATCTAGCTGAAAAAGTGAAGGACCAACAGCAGCATCAGAAAGTTCTAACAGTATAAACAAAAGCAAATCTGAAAATAAAAGTTTTCTGATTGTTATCCTCAAAAAACTTCCGATTGACAGAAATCAATTTTTATGTAATAGGAGCCGGCTGAATGTGTGAAGCAAGCAAGATGGGAGCATGTAAGATTCCAGTCAGTTGTATAAGGCTCAACAAATCTCAGTAATGAAGTATAATAATCACAGACAGGCCTATTGTGTGGTGTCTTCTGACTGGTGTAAAGGCGAGCCACGGACTCAGCCGAGCAGCAAATAACGCTGTGCAGAGGAAACCTTTCATTGTCTCAAGAGTGTCCTCTCTTCATATTTCCTATTGTTCTTCCGCTGTTTGTTTGGTTAAGTCTTCACCGTCATTGTTTGAGGAAGTGTTCTCCACTAGGCGAAGCGTTTCTCTCACTCTCTCTCTGATAATCTCCTTTCATGGTCTGCTTGGCACCACATTCACTTCTGCTCATCCACACTGTGAAGGAGGGAGAAAATCGACATTTATTTATTTATTTAGCTTGCTAGAGCTTATTTACTTATTTTGTCAGAACAGGAACAGATATTGTAATTCTAGTCACCATTTTCTGTCGAAGTGTATTAATTCAAATGTCTCTGTGTGCCTGCTGATTATCAGCCTTTTGATAATTCCCTTTTGATTTTTTCTTTGTGGTCTCTTTGGATTTTTTGCCCCTTCAGAACACTTGAAGGGACCCTCATTATCCGTATTGGTTCTCCAATCCACATATGTCCAAAGGTTTAACTAAATATTACAAAATTAGGTACATTAAGAGTTTAGCATTTGATTCTTGAAAACTAGACCACTAGTCTGAAAATTGAGTGGGACGTGTCCTTTTAAATGTCTATGGTGTTTACCAACCATACATATTCAGTATTCTACACAAACACACACACATATTCATACACAAAACATATCCATTCATCATCCCCGCTGCTTATATTAGACACTGAAAAATATAGTAATTTACATACCAATGTAATTTTATTACATACATTGCAGCTGTCCTTTAACTCAGCAAGCAAATCACACTGTTTTGGAACAAGGTAATATGACCAGCTGTTAGCTGGTTTGTTGCTGGTCCAAGATGGTCTAGAGCTCATGACTAGCTTGGACCAGCTAGAAAAATATGTTCCAACCATGTTCCAACCCTGCTGAAGAAAATAGTGTGTGTGTGTGTGTGTAAGCCAGACTAAGCTGATTTAGCAAGTTTCTCAGCCAGGGCTGGGTTTCCCAAAAGCGTCGTAAGCTTAAGTTGATCGTAGAACAATTGCCACCAATGGTCTCTACGATCAACTTAAGCTTACGATGCTTTTGGGAAACGCAGCCCTGGTCAGTCTTCTGGCAGGTTTTAGAGGAGTTTAGCACTCCGGTTGGCCAAACAGTGTGGCCAGGCAAGCTTAAACCAGCTCAAAACCACCTCAGGCTTGTTTGGCCATTTTTTAATCTCTACAAAAGCAGCAACTAAGAAGCAAACACATCACATTAGCACGCCACGAAAAATGTTTTCTTTCAACATGGAAAAGTAACTAAATAAACATCTGATATTTAAATGAACATTTCTGAAGCAATGCATCATGGGATTACCTTTTCTGTGAAGCATATGCATGATGCTTCCTTAGATTTTAGCCAAAAGAAGGCATCTGTTCTTAAGGAACAACCTGTAATAACAGCCTTTGAGTCCTGCTATCTATGATGCCTTAAAATGCTGTGTAGGTAGACAGCTGACTAGGTTTTTAAACAGAGCTATGGAGTTTGTTTTCTCAAGCATTCCTCCCAGAAGGCTTTGCAGTCTTTGTTTGCATGCTTGAGCTTTGTGTACAGATTTATATACATATGCATAAAAACTGGAATCAGCAGACATCCTCTCAGAATCTTAAAGACATCTGTATCCATAACAATAGCACCTTGCCCATCCCAGAACTGTTTTGATCTAATCAGAAATATGCATATTTATGACATTAGAACTTATGAAACGGAAATTCAAATACAGTAAACACAGATGACTGGCAGATAATGTCTGTTTGCTTTTATAAATGCAGGGAAAAATCATAAAATCAAATTTGCATGATACTAAATCTGTCATATCCATATCCTAATCCATATCTGCTCAGAGGATGCATATGTATTCTGAAATAGCAAACAGCCTGAAATATCCAACATTTGGGGGTGGGATATCTTATTGTGAAAAAAAATAAATGAGGCTTTAAATTGTCTTCAAAGCCAGGGGATTGAAATTTATACATCTGGTTATCAAACCAAAGGTTCAGAACGCCTGCCAATAGACAAAGTAATTGTGAAGAATTGGCCAGGTCATTGGAGTAGAATGTGATTGATCACGGTTCTTATACACTACATAGTAAAGGAGATATCATTGGTCAGTTGTATTATACTGTATGAGCAATATCACACGAGTAGGAGTACAATATTGCTCTATGTGCTGATATTCAGCCATATCGCACGACTACGAGTGTGATATTGCTTTTATACAACAGTTTGACGGCACAAATGTGTAAATAAGAAACAACAACGGATTGTCTTTAAAAACCTCTTCCGCCAAGGATTCAAATGTCACGTTGACAGTTTTACAGTTGGCCCCAAGCCTCCGTTACTAATTCTATAACGTCACTTTAGAACTAGCAACGAAGGAATGCTGAGTTGTTTCATTGAAGTGTATTGTATTATAAAGAACCATGAGAGAAATCGACTAATGGTGTACTGTAGGGTGTCGTGGAGATTCGTAAACGATAATGGGCACTGGGACTTCAGAATAGATAATATCATCTCGTATAGTGTGTTATAGTGGACGACTACTAATGTCAAGTCTGCGACACTTCACAGTATAACGACAGAAAGACTAGCATGTTTAATTTTTTTTCGGTCCTCCATCACGGGTTCCGTCACATCTGTGATGTTGACCAATAGAAGCACGGCAAGCGATGATTGTTCGAGAAGCAACGTTTAGTCTGACATGTTTCTTGTCCGTGACATGACAATAATTTGGAAGTCAAAATCACATAATCTGACAGACTGACTATTGTAACAGACAAAAATATAGTGTAGTCTGAACCCGGCATAAGCAAGTGTATTGCCTGCATCTGATATAGCATTTATTCTTCAGGTTAATTTTAAGCAACGTTTCCACCACAGGAACTTTCCCCAGGAACTAGGAACTTTGGGTTGGTACTCTGTGTCGCGACCGCAGGGACCAGGGTCTAAATGAAGCTCGCGAGGTAGTACTTTCCAAAGTTCAGGAACTTTCGGGGGTAGGACTTGGGTGCTGAACATGCTGATTGGTTGAGTTCATGCAGCATTTTGATTGGTTGACTCCATTTTATTTCAACCTTCATTTTTAAAAGTGTGTTGCAGTGCGTGCAGTAAGAGTTGTTTGCTATTCGAATCAACAATGTAGTTTAAAAAATATGACAGATGAACCGACAACGAAGTTCAGTCTTTATTAAGCTTATATGCGAAGGATGAAATCCAGCGGTAACTGGAAAGTCGCGTGCAGTCCTACCTCACCGGACTAATTTGCCTAATCTTCACGATACTTTAGACTGCAATGGGAACGAAGACAGCAACAGGTCTTGGGGGAAAAAAGTTCCTGGGGCAAATTGTTCAGGGTAATTTCTGTGGAAACGCGGCTTTATTTTGATAATAAAAAATCAGTTTGAATGTCCACTGAGGAAAGAGATATCTTTGTCTTAGTATCATGTTAACGGTTAAGGTGATTTCTCATGACAGTGCTAGTCGATGCATGTTGGTTGCATCTTGTAAGGCGTTGTTTAAAGTAAAAAATAATGTCCCTGTTTACAAAATTGTTTCAGTTCCTTTTAATATAAAAGTCTGTGCAGTCTTCCATTTAATGCCGTAAAAACTGGTCAAAAACTTTCACTGGTCAAAATCACAATCACTAACAGACCCTTTCTCAATACCAAATACAGCATATTATTTATATTAAATTAAATATTTATTGAAGAATAATATTTTATTTGAACAATAATAGCCATTATAAAAGTATAAGAAGTTTGTACAATAGGAAACAAACACAAAACAGTCAAAAGTACAAAAGGAGTACTCTAGTTAGTACATGTTTTAAGCAGTGTTGGGCAAGTTACTTTTAAAAAGTAATTAGTTACAGTTACTAGTTACTTCTTCCAAAAAGTAACTAAATTAGTAACTCAGTTACAAATTTTAAAAGTAACTAGTTACTTATGAAAGTAACTATTGCGTTACTTTCAAGTAAAATTAAATTTTAAATGCTCAAATGTGACCCCACCTCTACCCCTCTTTAACGGAACTTAAAATACATGTGCATGTTCAATTATTTATGATAAATTTGAATATTATAATGAAATGGACACTTAATACAATACATTATTAACAAAAAACATGAAACATTGTACACGCATCTAAAAAAAAAAATGTTGCTGTGGGACAAAGTGAGACTAGCCTCCAATCAAACGCCATGTATGTAGATATTATGTTTATATAGTGGATCAATGCAAATAACACAATAGATGTTTTGGAAATT
The DNA here is from genome assembly GCA_026230005.1 of Gila orcuttii. Taxonomy (NCBI): domain Eukaryota; kingdom Metazoa; phylum Chordata; class Actinopteri; order Cypriniformes; family Leuciscidae; genus Gila; species Gila orcuttii. The sequence continues at coordinate 6,244,904 of JAPDVR010000011.1, forward strand.
TTGATATTTATTGCCCCTCAACAGGCCACAACTGGGCAAAATTAAATTAAGCTTGTTAAGCTCGTCGCCATACCTGTCTCTCGTTGACTGACTGGCTTGTGTTGTTCCTTGTGTGTCCTGTCCTGCCCGACTATGCGTTATGATGGGTCGTTCGCAATTCATGAGCGTTAGCCGTTAGTGATGATGGGTCGTTCGCGAATGAGCGTTAGTGATGATGGATCGACTCGTTCGCGAATGAGCTTTTGATGGGTCGTTCGCGATTCGCGAATGAGCCGACTCTAAGAGCCGGCTCTTTTAGGTGAACGTTGGGAGCTGGCTCGCATATCTGAAGAGCCGACTCTATTTTTACAAATTTAGCCTATAGAAATTAAATAATTATGTAATACAAATTGAAATATTATAGTCAAAGTCATTTAAAGAGCCGTTTGTGAGCCAAAAGAGCCGGCTCTTTTCAGTGAGCTGAGTCAAAAGAGTCGAATGCCCATCACTACTATGCGTGCTTTCGAACACCCGCCCAACTCTACCTCTGATTGGCTTACAATGACATTTTACTCTACCTTATAGCCAATCGTCAGCATTTCTGCGCTTGTCTCGTGCTCTGCCCACTAACCAAGGAAGAACAGTAAAAAAAGTATTTGCCTCTCGCTCAGAGATCTAGTTGGTCTGATGAAAAAAAAAACAGCTTCATCAGTTATAGTAACGCGCCGCATTTATTGGCAGTAACGGTAACGGCGTTATTAAGATGAGAAGAGTAATCAATTAGATTACTCGTTACTGGAAAAAGTAATGCCGTTAGTAACGGCGTTATTTATAACGCCGTTATTCCCATCACTGGTTTTAAGTTAATTGAAAATAGAAAGTTATGAAACTCAACTTTCCCTTAGCCAAATCGATTTGCTCTGAAACAAGTAACAGATTAATAAGACCAAAAGACTGCTCATTTGATATACCCAAAATGAATTATATCTCATGTTTAACCAAGAGCAAAAATCCCCAAAAGACTGGCCGAGATCAAGCTTTTCTTAGCGGGTACAAGCACTCAACGGCTGCTGATGGTCTGTAAATGTCTAAACAAATTTTCCAATAGGCACTATTGTTTATATATAAATCACATTTTTGAGGTCTAAACAACTACTCTCTCACGTAAGCTGTTAAAACTACATTATGTGACACAATAATTGTAGAATTTGTAAGATTGGTGGGTTACCCTGTGAAAAATGTTGCCAGTATTCACCTTATTCCGCCCCGCCCACTTTTAATACTTTGCTCTTCCGCATTTTGTCATCCAACTTCCACTAAACTGACATGGCACATCCGGTAGCTAGTTCAGTTGTTAGAAGATTGTTTATAGCTAGCCAAAACTTTAGCAAAGTGACAAATAACGTTAATACATTAAATGTTTTAAATTGGGAGCACGGAGAAAACGTCATACGACGATCAGATTGTCTCATATTGTCCCGTCCATCGTCATTGTTAACTTGGGTAGACGATTTGAAGAAGTGGCCAGAGGTAACCTATGGGGACATATTTAACTACTTCGTCCAGTCAGAAGGAGTTGATGGAGCAGCAATGAAAACTTAACAAAATACTGAGACCTATCAATATTTACATAGTGGGAAAGTGGGTCGTGTACTCTTACACAGTGAGGGTGATTTCGTCTTTTTAAAAGCAAATGTGCACCCCAGCCAGTCGAGCAGTCCAAACCACTCTGCATGGGTGCTAGTTACCAGGGATCAATGGAGAATACTGGATGTTTGTGCATCACTGGATTGGGAAGGTCGCGTAGCCATGCAGCCTCTATATTATGAAAGATAAGACTATCACACACATTATTAGTATTTATTATTCATGATGATATCTTGCAACATTCGTGTTGTTAACATAAGTATGTTATAAATGTATATATTTAAAGGGGTGGTAAAACACGATTTCACTTTTCTAACTTTAGTTAGTGTGTAATGTTTCTGTTTGAGCATAAACAACATCTGCAAAGTTACAGCGCTCAAAGTTCAAAGCAAACGGAGATATTTGCTTTTAAAGAAATCAATTTCTAAGGACTACAGCAAACAGCCGGTTTTGGACTACACGACATTCCTCCAGGGTTGCTGACGTCAGCAACCCCAATAAACCCCTCCTCCGAGAATACTAAATAAGGGGGGCGAGGCCATTTTATATTGCGTTGGAGAAGAGTTATTGTGGTATAGGAGTGTTGTTGCTGCCACAATGTCGTCGAAACGCTGTTATTTTCATCAGTGCCCAGATTGCAGGTCCACTTTGTTCAGCCTTCCTAGGGTCGCGGGAGTTAGGGATCAATGGTTAATTATTACCCAAATCTCGCTCTCTGTGCTGCACATTTTACGGAGGAAAGCTTCCACAATCTTGACGAGTTCAATGCAGGATTCGCACAACGGCTTGTGCTGAAAGATGGAGCAGTTCCAACTTTAAGAACAGAAGCTGTTGTTTACGGGCCACAATCTGTAAGTATGATTTATTTTTCGTCGATGTGTTTTCCTGTAATAGTTTGTATTGTTAATTGTACATTGTAGCAAGGAAGTAAACAAATGACAACGCTGTTTGGCTCTGCAAACCAGCTTGTTAAATGCTCATTCATACTTAACGTTATCCGACAAACACCTAACGTTACAAACCTTTTTTTAAATCTCAACAGCGAACTTGGAATTAGAGTAAATTATTCTTTGATTAGAACTTTTATGTATTGTTTATCGCTTGTTTATCTACAGGCATGCTAAACATGGTTCTGTGTTTGATTTGGCTACTGCAGTAAAGCCAATGTTTAGTGTTCGTTTTGGGTTAATAGTTCTGTCGACAGATATTTGGCTACAATCGTTCTAAAAATACAAAAGTAACGGTGCCATTGTCAGGAATCAATCAGACTCATTTCCATCCACCACTCAGAGATCACTCTCCCCGGAGTATTAACCACACACACCTGTGCACCATCAATTACCTCATCACCCAGCTCAATAAAACACTCACGGATACTTCAGTCTTTTTCAAGCCTCCAACAGGAATAGACCATAACCCATTGTCTCCCGAAGTCTCTGAGTCATCCTGAAACCACCAAGTAACGTATACTCACCTGTGAAATACTAACCTCTGTGTCCTTGTCCCGCTGTCTCCAGAAGTCCTGTCTGATTCCATGTTTCCCGAGATCTGGTATTCATCTGAGTGTCCGGTATTCCCGCTGAGTTCTTACTTAGAGAATACACATATGACCCGGAGGGATGCATATGGAGAACACTGGGGTGTCCAGCCGCAGGTGGAATATTTCAACCCCAGGGGTGGCAAGGTGGCTTGCCAAGGGAAAGACACATGCTCAGAGAAGCTTACAGTGGAAATACACATGTGGGGGTGGCTCAGAGGAGGGACCATGCACACGGGAGGCACCTAGTTGACGCGCAGGCAATAGACACTGGCGCCGACGTCAGACGTCAGGAGTGCTGGAGGAACTCAGGGCTTTCGGGGAAGCTCAACTGAGGAGAATATCGCACATTTCCAGTCCGTGGAGTGGAATGGCGAGCAAGCGAAGACACCTGAGTGGGTCCAGTACTAGCTGGTTGAAGCGAGTACATGAGAGGACACTGGCTTCACTCGGAGATAGTAGAATCTGGCGAATGTGTTAGGTGTCGCCCAGCCTGCAGCTCTGCAGATGTCTGTTAGCGAGGCGGCATGCGCTAGAGTCCAAGAGGACCCCACACTCCGGGGAGTGGGCAGTCACACCAAGGGGGCACGGTCGACCTTGCTGCTGGTATGCCAAAGCAAAGGCGTCCACTATCTTTTCCAGTGAGAGAGCCTTTCCCTTCAGCTTCCCACCATAACAGACAAAAAGCTGGTCTGAGGTCCTGAAACACTGCGTTCTGTCTACATAGGCGCGGAGAGCACGTACTGGACAGAGCGGAGAGCACGTACTGGACAGAGCAGTGCCAACGCTGGGTCTGCCTCCTTCAGGGGCAGCGCTTGCAGGTTCACCACCTGGTCCCTTGAAGGGAATGGTAGGAACCTTGGGCACATATCCAGGCCGGGGTCTCAGGATCACGTGAGAGTAAGCCGGCCCGAATTCCAGGCACGCTTCGTCAATGGAGAATGTGTGCAGGTCCCCTACCCTCTTGATGGAGGCCAATGCAACCAGGAGTGCTGTCTTTATTGACAGGAACTTAAGCTCCACTGATTGCAAAGGCTCAAAGGGAGCACTCTGCAGGGCATTTAGAACCACTGAGAGGTCCCAAGAGGGAACAAGAGGAGGGCTAGGAGGATTCAGTCTCCTCGCTCCCCTCAGGAACCTGACGATCAGGTTGTGCTTTCCTACGGACTTACCTTTCACTGTAACATGGTGTGCGGCAATAGCGGCAACGTATACTTTTAGGTTGGAGGGAGACAGCCTTCGCTCCAACCCTTCTTGAAGGAAGGAAAGCACAACACTGATCGAATATCTCCGGGGGTCTTCTTGGTGAGAAGAGCCCAGTTGACGAAGAGGTTCCACTTCAACGCGTAGACATGTCTCGTGGACGATGCTAAGCGGAAGTGATGGTAACCACCACCGCTGGTAGTAGGATACTCAACCTGCCTCATCCCGTCCAGGAGCCACATGTGGAGGTTCCAAAGATCAGGACGAGGGTGCCAAGGGTGTTTAGATGTCATTTTCAAATGAGAGAGATGGAGAACATAGAGAGCACACAGAGTACAAATAGAAATGGTTTAGAAGGCTTCTGTTCATGCTTTTATAATGTTTGCTCCTCCCCTTTGTTTGGTAAACCATGAGAATTATGTTTTCCCCTCCCCTACGGCACGGGGGGAATAAATTTATGTAAAATTATAATGAACATTATACAATTATAACATGTTATAGTGACCTCAATAAAACAACCAAAACAAATGTGTGTGCAATTTTAATATTTCTTAAGTTTTATACAGCTAAAAGAGCCTGGGGTCAAATTGACCCCAAGGAACACCGACGTTACAAAATGTGTACAGGACATTGAAAAAAATATCAGCAGGTTAATTTTATGTTTACAGAGGTTGTCCCCATTAAATTAGGAAAAGTCATTAAATCTGAAGCAAAAAAAAAGTATGTATTTACAGACGTTAAACATTGAATGGGGTCAAATTGACCCCAAGGATAATAGGAGGGTTAAGGAGGATCTGCTCACCTGGAATCTGCCCTGCACGTAGCGATCATCACCAAATCTTCACCTGAACTTTGCTTACTCACCTTTGCACTTGATTCACTGTAAATAAACTCACGTTTGAATTCACTTACCTCTGTCTCTGTGCCTTTATCCTGACAGAAGGCTTGACCTGAAAGGAAAGAAACAGCGTGATGGAATCTACCAGTCATGGTGATAATCCTGTACAACCTACAGCCGCTGTTGTGAATTCCAGTCGGCCGACGCTCAGTACTTCCGCAAGCTCCGCTTCCGCTATGGTTTGTTTCGCGAATCCAACGTCACTTCCAGCGCCATTCTCCGGCCGGGCAGAGGATTGCAACGGGTTCCTACTACAGTGTTCGCTCGCTTTGGAACAGCAGGTCCAGTTGTATCCCACAGAAAAGTCGAAGATTGCTTTTATAATTCAACAGTTATCAGGAGCTGCATTAAGATGGGCTGAATCATTGTGGTTGCAGGAATCCTCTGTTACTTCGTCTGTACAGGAGTTTGTAAACCATTTCAAGGAAGTTTTCGGACGAACAGTTGATGACTCCGCCGTCAGCGATAAACTGTTACAATTGCATCAAGGCAAGAAGTCTGTTTCTGAGTATTCATTGGAGTTCCGCACTCTAGCCTCCGCAAGTGGGTGGAACGAAAAGGCGCACATCTCTGTCTACCGATGTGGTTTGAATCCTGCTCTTCGCCTTCAACTTGCGATATATGACGACAGCCTGGGTGTTCAGAAGTTTATACAGCAAGCTCTCCGTGTGCATCAACGATCTCAAGGCTGCTATCGCGAAGCTCAACGACCCACTAATTTACCATCTCAGAACCCCGCGGAATGTTCATCCGAAGCAGTTGTAGAGAAGATGCAGGTGGATACTTACAGACTGTCTCCAGCTGAACGCTCCCGACGTCGAGAGTTAAGATTATGCCTGTATTGTGGAGTGGGAGGACATTTTCCTCAGTCATGCCCGACACGACCCCCTAGAATGTTTGTGAGTTCTGTCTTTACGTCCATCTCGGTGTCAGCCCCGTTAACGATATCAGTGATCCTAAAATCCACGACTTTCCATGTCTCTGCTACAGCCATTGTGGACTCCGGATCGGCAGGAGACTTCATCTCCGGACAGCTCTGTCAGAAACTCCAACTCAAGAAATCAGCCACCACCAAACCGTACTCCATCCATGCAGTGACTGGTGAAACCATCAATCAGGGGTACGTCACGTCTCAGATTAAACCGGTTATACTCGGTATTGAAGACACACACCATGAATTATTTGAACCTTTCGTACTAGAGAATAGTCAGACTGATATAATCCTTGGCCGTCCATGGCTTATACGACATCAACCAAATATCAACTGGAAATCTGGCAAGATATTGACATGGGGTTGTAAGTGCGCTTCCATGAATGCTGAACTCTCGGTCTCGTCCATTGCTAACTTACCCGACACCATTCCAGTGAACTCAGTTTTTTCTTTGTCCCTAAGAAGGATGGGGGTCTACGCCCATGTATAGACTATAGAGCCTTGAATCAGATAACCGTGAAGTTCAGTTATCCACTCCCGCTGGTTCCCTCATCTCTTGAACAACTTCGAGAAGCCAAGATATTCACCAAACTGGATTTGAGAAGTGCATATATCCTCATTCGAATTCGAGAGGGCGATGAGTGGAAGACCGCATTCATCACTCCAGCAGGCCATTACGAATATCTCGTTATGCCATATGGTCTGGTAAACGCCCCTTCAGTCTTCCAAAGTTTCATGGATGAAGTTTTCCGGGATTACCTGAATCAGTTTGTAATAATCTACATCGACGATATCTTAATCTACTCCAAGGACCCAGTGGAACATCAGCGACATGTCTCTCAAGTACTCCAATGGCTATGTGAATTCTCCCTGTTCCTGAAAGCAGAGAAGTGTTCCTTTCACCAAACCTCAGTCGAGTTCCTCGGTTACCAACTCAGTGAAAGAGGAGTGGAGATGGATGATCGCAAAACCAAGGCAATAACTTCCTGGCCCACTCCGCAGTCTGTTAAGGAATTGCAACGGTTCCTTGGATTTGCAAATTTCTATCGGAGGTTTATTCACCAATACAGCCTGCTAACTGCTCCTCTGACATCTCTCCTCAAGGGAAAACCAAATACACTACTCTGGACCATTGAGGCTGAACACGCTGTTCAGTCTCTCAAGACAGCGTTCACCACAGCTCCATTACTCCAACATCCGAATCCTGAAGAAATGTTAATTGTTGAAGTTGATGCCTCTACTACAGGAGTAGGAGCTGTGTTATCACAGTATTCAAACTCATCACCCAAACCTATGCCGTGTGCATTCTTCTCTCACAAGTTATCTCCTGCAGAGGTAAACTATGATATTGGCAATCGAGAACTCCTGGCGGTTAAGCTTGCTCTTGAATAATGGAGACACTGGTTAGAAGGCGCCAAACATCCATTTCTGGTTCTCACTGACCACAAGAATCTCCTGTACTTGAAGGAATCAAAGCGACTTAATCCACGCCAGGCCAGATGGGCACTCTTTTTTTACTCGTTTCCATTTTCAGATCTCCTATCGCCCTGGTTCGAAGAACATCCGAGCGGATGCCCTGTCTCGTCTTCATGCCCCCGAAACTCACCACGAAGAACCTGAGAATATCTTACCTGAAAAGATTTTTGTCAATCCCATTCAGTGGGACTTAAACGAACAACTGTTGGAATTGTCCCAATACCAACCCAGTCCTCCAGACTGTCCAACCGGAAAGATCTACGTACCCGAAGAGTTTCGTACCTCTCTAATCTCCTCAGCACATTCATCTGTTGGTACTGGTCATCCTGGAATAAACAAAACCTGCTCCACTCTCCAGATTCGCTACTGGTGGCCCAACATGTTACGTGATATCAAGACCTTTATCCAAGGATGTATTCTTTGTGCCATGAAGAAGAACCCCCGTCACTTACCCACTGGAAAGCTCATGCCTTTACCTGTTCCGCAACGACCCTGGTCACACATTGGGGTTGACTTTGTAACTGACCTTCTGCCCTCAGAGGAGAATACCTGTATCCCGGTAGCCATTGATCGCATTTCTAAAGCTTGCAAATTGATTCCCCTGAAAAACTTACCCACAGCATTCGTAACCGCAGAATTGTTAATGGACCATGTCTTCCGGAATTTCGGCATCCCGGAGGACATTGTGTCAGACAGGGGACCACAATTTATCTCCAAGGTGTGGCGAGCCTTCTTTGCACTAATGAATGTAACCGTAAGTCTAACTTCAGGGTATCACCCACAGGCGAATGGTCAGGCGGAACGTAAGATCCAGGATGTCAGCCGTTTCCTCCGTACCTTCTGCCATGCTAATCAACATCTCTGGAGCCGATATCTCGTAGGGGCAGAGTATGCTCAAAACTCCCTTCGATAAACCTCCACAAATCTAACACTGTTCCAATATGTTCTGGGTTACCAACCACCATTATTCCCATGGTCCGGGGAACCATCAGAAGTCCCTGCAGTCAACTCCTGGTTCCAGGACAGTGAGAGGGTATGGAATCAAGCTCATCATCATCTCCAACAAGCTCTGAACCGCCAACGTCACTTTGCAGACGCTCCTCGTCACAACGCCCCCGAATACCAACTTGGGCAGCTGGTTTGGCTTTCGACCAGAGACATCCGTCTGAGACTACCTTGTCGCAAGCTAAGTCCAAGATATATTGGTCCATTTCCCATAGTAAAACAAATTTACCCAGTTACCTACCAGCTCCGTCTGCCGGCCCAGTATCGCATCCACCCCTCATTTCATGTCTCCCTTCTGAAACCCCATCAATTACCTGTCCCTGTTCCCTCTACAGATCTGGCTCAAGATGATAATCCCCCAGTACTCCCCATTGAAGCTGAATCCATCTTTGCTGTAAGAGGGATCTTGGACTCCCGACGTCGGGGTGGTCAACTCGAATACCTGGTAGACTGGGAGAATTATGGACCAGAGGAGAGGTGTTGGGTACCTCGTAAGGACATCCTCGATCCCATGCTACTCACTGATTTCCATGAACAACATCCTGAAAGACCTGCTCCACGACCTCGAGGTAGACCCCACGACGTCGGGGTCCTGGGTCCACTGGCGCAGATGCTGGAGGGGGGGTAATGTCAGGAATCAATCAGACTCATTTCCATCCACCACTCAGAGATCACTCTCCCCTGAGTATTAACCACACACACCTGTGCACCATCAATTACCTCATCACCCAGCTCAATAAAACACTCACGGATACTTCAGTCTTTGTCAAGCCTCCAACAGGAATAGACCATAACCCATTGCCTCCCGAAGTCTCTGAGTCATCCTGAAACCACCAAGTAACGTATACTCACCTGTGAAATACTAACCTCTGTGTCCTTGTCCCGCTGTCTCCAGAAATCCTGTCTGATTCCATGTTTCCCGAGATCTGGTATTCATCTGAGTGTCCGGTATTCCCGCTGAGTTCTACTTGCCCGTGGTTGCATCTGAAAGAGAAAAAGACAAGTATTAATGAACTGTGATTGCTTGAATTCAACTAACTTAAGGAGGATCTGCTCACCTGGAATCTGCCCTGCACGTAGCGATCATCACCGAATCTTCACCTGAACTTTGCTTACTTACCTTTGCACTTGATTCACTGTAAATAAACTCACGTTTGAATTCACTTACCTCTGTCTCTGTGCCTGTATCCTGACAGCCATACAGTCAGTAACGATCACTATAGATCCGCAGTCTTTACTAAAAAAAAATCACTTTGAGGACTGTAGTATAATTTGTTAGAACGATTATATGAAATTCTTGTTAATGAAGCTTATTTTTTTGTAATACTATAATAATTAGTATAATTAAATAACAGCGTATCTAAAAGGTAATGAGACAACAAAAAACAAACCTTTCTGAAATGTCGTTTAACAGCCGTTCTTGAACAGATTCTGCTCGATCATCTTCACTAACATTCTCTGGGTCTGATTCGGGCTCAAATTGGTATGGTGTTATTGACACCATTGTTTATAATACACCAAAGCACAAACTAGGCTACCGGTAAAGGTACGGGGCGTGACGTTTCCGGAAAACGTGCACTAGTCGGTTAGTGAATCACAACACACTGCGCCAGCTAACCAATCTGAGCCCATTGCGTAGTTTTGAGGGACTGGCTTCATAGAACCCGGAAACCATCAGGCCGTTTTTACAAGGAGGGACAGAGCAGTGTAGAATAAAGGTAAAATATATGAAAAATAATGCAATTTTTTAAAAACGAAGTATGGACACGTTACAGTGCACCCCACAAACACAATCAAGCCTTTGAAAAAATGTGTTTTACCACCCCTTAAAGTATATTAACGTGTTTGTGACGTATACACAGCTGATGACCTGATGACCATCGGCAGGCTAAGTATCTTGTCAAATCTCTTAATTGTACAGTGGAGTAAGTTAAGTGAATGGAGTACAGGTAAGTACAGCAAGCATAATTATTATGCAATTTGATGTTCTGATCATATTTTTTCCAATCACATTTTACCAATTCCAAATCACATCAATCTTAATAACTTCTATTAATTGTGTATTTTAGGTGTGCATAATTATTAAGCAGGTTTTCTTTATGCACATCTGAATATAAGGCGTTTTGCACTTCCAGCACTTCATGAACAATTATATATCACTTATAAATAATTAATACAAAATGAATGCTAATTATTAAGATTGATGTGGTTTGGAATTGGTCATTTGAAAGTAATAATTGGTAAAATATGCAAGGAAAAAAATATGTGTGTGCTGAATATGCAAAAGGTAAGGTAAAGGTACATTTGGTAGGCGTACATTAAGTGTAACGTTAAGTCTAATTACGCTATCACCTGATATAAGGAATAAGGTAGGTAAACATTGTGTAATAACAATGAATGATTTTTAAGTAAGACAACTGTGAAAGTTTTGAAATATATTTTAAGTATACAAGCTCATCAGTGCATATATCTGGTCTCAGGTGGAAAATGCTGTGTCCAGTGGCATTGCCTGCACAGATGAGCAGCGGCTCTTGAATGTGGGACCCAGAGGAACCTCTGCCCGAAGCGGTTAATGAACATCCCCTTAAATATAAATGATTAAATAAGTTGTATAAAATCAGTTGTAAGAAGTGTTTGATGTTTTCAGGAAGCTAAAGACACCTTCTACTGACCTTCATGTAAGAGGTAATATTTAACCATTTCATTTTCATAAGTAATAAACCAAGATGGCATTCATTTGCAAACTGGACATGACTTATTCCTTCTTACCAGAAGACTTAATTCCTATAAGTTTTAAGGGGAATCTACAGAGCTCACATCATGTGGTTTAATAATAAATTGCTGACAGGTAACATCCAGTCACATTGTAAAGATAAAAAAAAAAAAAAAACTATTTACATCAAGTAACATCTTGTCACACTGTAAAGATTTATAAAAATAACTGTTCACAACAGGTAACATCTGGTCACAATGTAAAGGTTTATTAAAATAACTGTTCACAACAGGTAACATCTGGTCACTGTAAAGGTTTATAATAATAACTATTCACAACAGGTAACATCTGGTCACACTGTAAAGGTTTATAAAAATAACTATTCACAACAGGTAACATCTGGTCTCACTGTAAAGGTTTATAAAAATAACTGTTCACAACAGGTAACATCTGGTCACACTGTAAAGGTTTATAAAAATAACTATTCACAACAGGTAACATCTGGTCTCACTGTAAAGGTTTATAAAAATAACTACTTACACTATTCACACTAATTAGTTAAAGCAAAAAGTATCGACAGACGTGGAACGTTTCTCAACAGAGTTATGTACAATGGCGCCGGCTCAACGCATTTTGTTCCCATTCTAGATGTAGGTGGCTTCAGCTTGAGTTGATATTTTAAAGCGTAGTTGTGGTCAGAGACAGATGGATCCTCCCATTGAGAATTAATTTATGATGGCACCCATTCTTATACAGAACAGTGTGTGTGAGAGAGATGTATTCAAAACGAGACAGTATACACACAATCTCCTAACTTTACGTAGGTCAGTATCAATATCTGAATGAGAGATGTAGCTAGCTGTCATGCTAGCATCGGCAATCTCTAATTTACAGGAATAATGTGAGCTACTGTAAGACTGTAATGTAGACTGTAGACTGTAATCTACCATAATATCTTGTACTAACATGAATATTCATTCAGTCTTTATTTCAGACCCTTAGGTCCATATCACAAAGTAAAAGAAATAAGAAATATGACATATATAGGTGGGCAATGGTTATCATGCAAGATTTGTTGAATTTTGTTAACGGTTCGTTACTGATCTTAAATGTATTCATAGAACGGACTTCACAAATCTAACATTAGGCTAACAAGCACATAGCTAACAGTTAGGTAAGTTAGCTTATCTGAATCTGACAACCTGTTCAGCACCCGGCGTGACTTCTTTACCGGAACATCGTAGCCGAGCCATTTCTCGGGTAAGTGTGTTCATCAGTCGGCTTCCCGTCCATGAAATGGTACGAACACACATAAGGGCGCTTGGGTGGGCACTTCAAGTTTAGCGCCTTCCGCCATTGCCTCAGGTGCTCCTCGTCTTTAGGTGGTGGGTGTAAATCGTAAAGTGCACCACAACACTCCGACCGCTTCACATTGTGTTTGTAACACCGTTGGTTCAATTGTTCTATACTCTTAATCCAGTTGTTATGGCAGCCTAGGGCTGGGCGATAAAACGATAACGATAATTATCGCGATATGTTTTTTTCTTGATAAAACGATATCAAGAGTTCGATAAATGTTCGGTAATGTTTATGCACCAAAAGTGGAACGAAACTCATTTGAACCGCGCGCCAGATGGACCATGTGGGATAAACATATTGAATTGTATTTTATTATTAATGTAGACAACGTATTAAAGGACTAATGGAATATAATTGCAGTATTTAATAATGTATTTAGGCTACTGTTTTTCATACAAATACCATAGAAACCATAAAGTTAAATTTTGCCATGATATTGAGGTGCTATAGGCTATGTCTGGTTTTATCTGTGGTTATCATGATCTAAATGCATGATACTGGATGACCAATGGTTAATTTTAATAAAACTCAAAGTCAGAATATTACATTTTACCAAATAAATTTTTTTTGGCCATATTGCTCAGCCCTATGGCAGCCCCTAACTGAGCATATAATACTTTACATATTTTACCGTTACAGCTATATAATTACGTCTAGCAACTAGCGTAGGTCCCTCTCAGCCGGAAGTCAGATGACAAAACGAACGCAATGGCGTCACCCTTGTTGTCGTGGAAAATAAGGTGAATAAATCCGGCAGAAACTATTGGAGTGATACAAATTGTGAAACAGTTTCTGTGTGATATTATTACAATATTGCATGGCTAGAAAAGGCTCTCAGCCTTTTCGAGATTTGAGGACCAGAACTAACTGTTGTATATACATTTACATCCTTCTAAGCTTCTTACTCAAAGCCTTTAAGGACAAATATGCCAATGTTTATGATGAAATGTCATCTCATCAAAACCAATTATAAGACTGTGGGTGAATCATTCAACAGTTTTCCCCTAGCTTCTGAGTGAAAATTTGCTTTATGTGTCCTGTCGTGAAAAATAACTTCAGGCTCTTAAAGTGCCCTCTTATTATACCAAATTAAATTTGATCACTGAGCATTGTCTCCTAATTCTCAAATTCTTCAAAGAGCACGTCCAAACCACGTCTCTTAGTATTGGGATTTTCAACATGACATCCTTGGAGGGAGGGTGGCTAAATGTATAAATTTAATTCCATTTGCATGCTTTCACGCAGTGTTCCAAGAGTTTCCAAGAGTGAGCATTCAATAAATCAAAGACAGAGCAGCTTCCTGCTCACATTTTCCCCCATTTTGAGTACGATTATGGTCAAAGTCCTGTCTTTAGCGTTCACAGATTGCCATGGATCGTTAGACCAGGCAGGGAAATGCATAACTTTGTTTTAGCCTAATGAGATCTCTGGATTCCAGTCTCCTACACCAGAGCAATAATGCACAGAAGAATGGAATTGATTGCGACCGTAACAGGGTTCAAATTTTTAATGGCGAGCAGTGCAATATGGGCTTTTAAGAACATGGAAGAATACAGAAGAAATGCATTCCAATGACATCAGCATGCTGGACTTTTTGTAAAATGCAGGTAAATTAAATTTAGAGGGTCTGTCAAGGGCAGATAAGAAATATCGGTCTATAAAAAGGCCATCTGTATAGTTTCTGAGCAATTTACTTCTAATAAAAGAAGAAAAACGATACAGATATCACATTTATCTCGACCCAAATGAGACAGAACAGAAACAGAATTCATATTCCAACCTCAGAGACTGATTACAAAACTGGTTTATGTGGAAAATCATATAAAAATTGGATTTTGGGAAGTTCTGAAAAAGCTCTCATTCAATTTTTTCTTCAGGTTTATGTTACATTTTTACTGCATTTTTCAAACTGAAACATGTCCAATGTGCTGATAATTTTTTTTTAATAAGATGAAGAAATAAATTATCAATCCTAACAACTCTCCGAATAGTTTTAGCATGTTATTGAATATGGCAATGTTAATGTATTTGGTCTTGGCAGACTAGTTCTGCTACGCTGCTGCTACTGTTGATTATTGCTGTTGGTGCGGCTGCAGAGCAAGTATGTACTTTCTGCTTCTGATAGATAGACAGACATTCTCCTCTGAACATGAATAGACATACATAAATCCCGTAGCAGATCTAGGCAGGTGGAGCTGGGGGAGGGGGAGAGGTTCAGGGGAACTCTGATAGCGAGCTGTAGGACTAATACAGAAAACACTGAACCAGACTATTTAAATGTTGAGCAAGCAATCTCAATGGCTACAGAATCAGCAGAGGCCAATCAGCTTGGAACAACATGAGGTCAAGTAAATGATGACATTCACTGTTGGGGTAAACTATCCCATTATTGTTAACACTTTGGTGCTAACCAGGCTGCATAGCAAAGGCAAGCTGCAGATTCTATGCAATTAAATCCGCCATATGCTACAATACATATTTTACTATGATTATGATCATAGTAGCATCAATTTGATCAAAGTATTGTGTTAACATGAGGTAAAGTTTAATCACAATATTTCCTAAATATCATTACTATTGCATTATGAGTGTGCATGTACATATAGTCACTGACACAGTCAAAATGCACCATTGGAGAATCGACAATTAAACATAATTTCGGCCATCCAAAACTGATTTGGCCGACTCCTAAAATGTGAATGTGTTCTGTTGCAGAGATGTCAGTACATCACTAATTTACAATGCCAAACAGGTGGATCGGGTTTTCAATGTGAAAATATCTGTGCAAAACAAGCAAAATCAAGAAATATTTCATGACAAAACTAACTTCCCTTTACATTACACTCTTTCCACATATTTTGAATCTCTGGACCTGTGTAGGCATTTCTCTCACACTGAATCGCTGCTGCCACACAGCCTGCCTCCTCCATATTGTTCCCCGGGGGCGAGCCACCTGCAGCAGCCTCTGGTTGCACGAGCAGATTGCCATCACTGGTAATTGAGACTGCGGAAGAGCTCAGAGACATTTCAGCAAATGCTGGATCGGAATAGATAGCAGAGGCAGCTCGGGAGGAGATACGTGAGGGCCGGGCGTCCGTACGCGGTGAGAAAAGATGACAAAAACGTCAATGCTGAAGAGGTTCTTCCATCCCATGATGCCTCAAACAGGCCTGTCAGTGCTTTTGAAGAGCACATCAGGAGATGAATTCAGCCCGGGGCTTGAACACACAGATATGGCCTTGAGAAGGATACATGAGGCGCAAGCTAGCAGATGAACCCGACAGAGGTAACTATGAAAGGCTTTACCGACGTTGATATTTACACACTGCAGAGCAAATGTTGCACTGAATATGTCTTTGAGCTGTTGGGTTTTGCAGAAATTAGGGAGAAAGGGTGTGCTATCTTCACCTGTGCGCCTGCACTCAAAACTCTCTCTGTGTCATTTCATCTCTTTTCTCTTCCTCCTCAGTGTCAGCATGCCCTCCTCCTCTTCTTTCATTAATATCCACAATATGATGGCTTTAACGACAGCGCTGCATTCATTAATATCTCCCCCTTTAAATGCCACTCTCTCGCGCTGCGCCAAAATGAAACGCCACCAAATCAAAACATTAATTAATTACGTCGCCACCTCACCAACCTTCAGCGGGCTGACATTTTCTCTCCCTGTCGCTCTGATGAGTGAGCCGGGTTACGGCTTGGTCTCCACAGGGCTCTGCGTAGCAACGGTGCCTGCGGCTTTAATGCAGGAGAAGAGACATACAACAGCGGTGTTTCTAGATAATGACATAGTGTAGTGTGAGTGCCCACTAGTGGACAAACAAGGAAGCAGTCAAGATGATATGCAGGAAAAAAAAAGACTTCTTGTTTTGTCAATCATACATGTCAGTAAAAACAGCAGGTGTATTTCTCAGTCCACCTATCACTATTATTTACTGACTCTCGGGTTGTTCAAAAACACAGTGGCTTAATTAAAGGAATAGTTCTTCCAAGATAAAAAAAAAATCTAATAAAAAGTCATCCCAAACCCATATGAACTTCTCTCTGCAGTGGAACACGATGAGATGCTATGAAGAATATCTATGAAGCGGATTCTCCATAATGATTAAAAAAACAGTCCATGTAGCTTGTACACTATACATTTTCTTAAATCATACAGTAAGTTTGTCTTTGTATACAAATATCAGATATATCAATATATGCCAAATATCACCATTAAATAAATGTATTACATGTATAAATTATATACATATATTTGGGGGTGCTGTTATTTTGGTATCTTGATAGTTTAGATTTTTTTTTTCTCATCATATTATATAGAAACAATGACTGAATAACGAGTTAAATTTCGAGAAGTGTGGATTATAGCTTTCCACACAAAGCTATCATCCACACTTCACATCATTCACACCTCTGACATTCACACCTTTTTTCATGGTGTTTTGTGCCAATTTAGAGCTCTACAGAATGTGTCCCTTTTATTTTCATTTCTATGAAAAAGAGCATCAAACATCATCATTTGTGTTCTTCAGTAGAAAGACACTCATGGTGTTTTAAAATGACATGAGGGTGAGCAAAAGGACAGAATTTCAATTTTTGACTGAACTACTTTTGACTAAAGATATATAGTGTACACACACCTGAACAATAAACGTACATCTTTGTTGCACTTGTTACTCTATAAAAAGAGGACAAGTGGGATCAGCATACTGTATGGTCACATCCAAAAGCATGTGATGCCGAGGTTGTTCAAAGACCACAATTTCTGACCTCACAGCTGAAGTAGAGGTCAAACAGACACTTGTTTGGTCTAGTCACCTTGACCTTTCACCGGGCCAATGCCTGACCCAGTCGGCTTCTAACAGGGCAGCTAAAGCACAGGAGTGTGTCCCTGTCCCCTGCTCTTGCTCCAGATTAAACACCTGCCTCGATTCACCTTCCGTATATCCCTAATCAGTCTTTCCGACCAAAAACACACTCTCAGGGGTGATGCATTAACAAGGCCAGAACTGTCTGACATACCACATAAACACACACACCTGCAAACGCAACTCAGATTTATGCATCGCCTTGCCGTGACACAAATGAAGCATCTGATCCAAACAAACAAGCAAATAAACCCACCTCGCAGTGTTCCTACAGAGACCAAAGTTCACATTTGAGACTTTTTTTCGAGGAACAATAGCCCTTTTATTTTGAACCAAGCATTATCTACCTCTTTTTATTTTCAAAAACCTATTTAATACTTCAGAGAAATGCATTTCTCTCATCTTTTTCAAATATCTAGAGGAATTCCAATAATGTTTGCAAGATGAACTGCAGACGAGATCCGAAATCTACTATTTCACCATTTGCCTCAAGCACAAAAAAAAATAAAGAAAGAAATATTCAAAACTCAATGCTAAGGAGCTATTAATGTGAATTCAGTTTTGAGCTGAGTCATGCTGGACATTTTCACTTATACTGAACGCAATCATCGTGTCTATTCAGAGTGAAGGGGACTGAGGGGGGGAAAAATGTGTCGGCTGCTTTTGTTTGTGTCCCATACAGTGTAAATTACATGATATGAATCTCCACAAAGCTGAGTAGAGTAATAAATATGATAATGTCTATGTTTTGTTCACATAGAAACATATTAGAGGCAAAAAGTGTTGTCTTATTCATCATAATGCTTCTGCTGGGTGCATTTTCGTATTACCTGGTCATTCAAAGCAGCATAACAATGCAGACATTATTCAGAATCCAACAGACCAGTAGTGTTTGTGGTTCAGCATCTCAAGTTTTCCAATAATTTGCATTATTGGACCTCGTCGGTCAGACTGAAAACAGTAAAACAGGAGGCCATTTTTGAGGGACCCATCAACGTAATTTACAGCGCTCTTTAATAGCTCCATAAAAGGACAAGGTTAGTCAAGGACGAACATTTGGCGAGACAGTGAAAGTGCCCCTTTCTTACGGACCTTCCCAGAATGCATCTCTCTCCTTCAGCAACAGCACGTCCTCTGTAATGGCTGAGCTGTAAAAGCGGTACGTGTGCGTGCGCCGTCTGCGGACACAGAGTAGAGGACACTTGCAGGACAGAGGGTGGCATACAAACAAAAGAGCATGGGCTCGCCATATTTGCAGGGCGGCAAGAGAGAGGGAGAGAAAGAGAAAGAGAGAGAGCGTTTTGCTGTGACGGTGATGTATGGCTTGTCACTGGCTAAGCTTTGCTCAGAATACTAATGGATCTTTTGGAGCACAAGATGGAGAGGCTGAATACGTCTCTTTTTTTTTCTCTTTCTGCAAACGTGCGGCAACAGAGTCACTGCGTGCTCGCAAGGGAGCGTGGGTTTTGCGTGGGACACTTTTTTCCCCTTGATAAAAGGGATAAGGTGCTAACCTGGGAGCTGACACGCATCTGTGCAGCCTGTAGACGCTTGTGGTGGTTAGTGCTGCGGCTGGGGATCTCTGGGCTTACGGTCATGGGAGATCTTGAACTCAGCCTGACCTGGACCAGCTGGAATTACTTCTCTTGAATGGGAAACCAATCCAAAGGATATCCACATGATAGAGGTCTAGAGGGAACAAATGCAACAATTACCTCAAATCTAATATGATCATTTAGACTGAGATGCAGTTCAAAAAGATTAAATGTTTTTTTACAATGTTTTTAAAAAAAAAATGTATTATCAGTAGTGGTGTCAAACTTTTGGACTGCATATATTAGGGATATATGCACTGAACAAAATTATAAAGGCAACACTTGTTTTTGCCCCCAATTTTCATGAGCTGAAATCAAAGATCTAAGACTTTTTCTATGTAAACAAAAGGCCTATTTCTCTCAAATATTGTTCACAAATATGTCTAAATCTGTGTTAGTGAACACTCTTCTTTGCCGAGATAATCCATCCACCTCACAGGTGTGGCATATCAAGATGCTGATTAGACAGCATGATTATTGCACAGGTGTGCCTTAGGCTGGCCACAATAAAAGGCCACTCTAAAATGTGCTGTTTTACTGTATTTCTTTTTTTTTTAGGGGGGTTGGAGGGTGGTTGATCCGAAAACCAGTCAGTATTTCCTTCGCATAGAGTTGATCAGGTTGTTGATTGTGGCCTGTGGAATGTTGGTCCACTCCTCTTCAATGGCTGTGCGAAGTTGCTGGATACTGGCAGGACCTGGAACACGCTGTCGTGTACGCCGATCCAGAGCATCCCAAACATGCTCAATGGGTGACATGTCCGGTTAGTATGCTGGCCATGCAAAAACTGGGATGTTTTCAGCTTCCAGGAATTGTGTACAGATCCTTGCAACAAGGGGCCATGCATTATCATGCTGCAACATGAGGGGATGGTCGTGGATGAATGGCACAACAATGGGCCTCAGGATCTCATCACGGTATCTCTGTGTATTCAAAATGCCACCAATAAAATGCACCTGTGTTCATTGTCCATAACATATGCCTGCCCATACCATAACCCCACCGCCACCATGGGCCACTCGATCCACAACAACTACATTAGCAAACCGCTCACCCACACAATGCCATACACGCTGTCTGCCATCTGCCCTGCACAGTGAAAACCAGGATTTATCCGTGAAGAGAACACCTCTCCAAAATTCCAGACGTCATTGAATATGAGCATTTGCCCACTCAAGTCGGTTACGACGATGAACTGCAGTCAGGTCGAGACCCTGATGAGGAAAACGAGCATGCAGATGAGCTTCCCTGTGACAGTTTCTGACAGTTTGTGCAGAAATTATTTGGTTATGCAAACCGATTGTTGCAGCAGCTGCCCGACTGGCTGGTCTCAAACAATCTTAGAGGTGAAGATGCTGGAACTGGAGGTCCTTGGCTGGTGTAATTACACGTGGTCTGCGGTTGTGAGGCCGGTTGGATGTACTGCCAAATTCTCTGAAATGCCTTTGGATACGTCTTATGGAAGAGAAATTGACATTCAATTCACGGGCAACAGCTCTGGTGGACATTCCTGCAGTCAGCATGCCAATTGCACGCTGCCTCAAAACTTCGGAAATCTGTGGCATTGTGCTGTGTGATAAAACTGCACATTTTAGAGTGGCCTTTTATTGTGGCCAGCCTAAGGCACACCTGTGCAATAATCATGCTGTCTAATCAGCATCTTGATATGCCACACCTGTGAGGTGGATGGATTATCTCTGCAAAGGAGAAGTGCTCACTAACACAGATTTAGACAGATTTGTGAACAATATTTGAGAGAGATAGGCATTTTGTGTACATAGAAAAAGTCTTAGATCATTGAGTTCAGCTCATGAAAAATGGGGCAAAACAAAAGAGCTGCGTCTATAAATGTGTTCAGTGTATAAACCAATAAGTTATTATAAATTATGTAATTGTTTACACACACACACACACACACACACACACACACACACACACACACACACACACACACACACACACACACACACACACACACACACAAATACATGTTTTTTCCACAGACAATCATTTTTATACTGTACAAACTGTTTATTATATCCCCTTACACTAACCCTACCCCCAAACCACTCATCACAGAAAACTTTCTGCATTTTTACATTTTCAAAAAACATCACTTAGTATTTGAATTTAAAATTATTTATTTGAAAATGTATTTGATTGAAAATACAGTAAAAACTGTAATAATATGCTAGAGTGTTACAATAGCTATATCAAAATAATAAAAGGTATTAAAAAATTTATTTATATTTGAACGTAATTTAAAATGTAATTTATTTCTGTGACAGCAAAGCCATTACTCCAGTCTTTAGTGTCACATGATCCTTCAGAAATCATTCTAATGTACTTAATATTTTGTGGAAACTGTGTTTGATGAATAGAGAGTTGCTGTTTGCAAGATTGATGTTTGACACACAGTGAACATTAGTTAAATAGGGTTTGCATACTAAAACATATGAGAGAAATGCTGCATAAGAAGGTTTACTTTACAGAACAAATTCAGTCTCTTGTTTATGAAGTAAAAAAAGAGAAAAATATCAACGGCATAATATGTATCTATAGCGAGCAGTGTTTAGTATGCAAATAAAATAAAGCTAGCTTGTGGACAGCTCATAAATTGGAAACAGCTCAAGGAAGACAACCCCATTGCTTACAGGAAAAACTTATTTAAAATATGCTAATTGATTTCAGTCACACAACAAGTTTATGACTATAGATTAAAAATGGCTAGAGTGAAGAGATACTGTCAAAAAAGTGGGGATAACAGTGAAGGAAGGGGTTCGTATATGTAATGGACACAGAATTACCCAGTAGGGCTATGTTCAAACGGAAATATGGTTTTGTCCATCTAGCCTTAAGGCCCCATGAGACTTTTATTATTAAATTCAGTGGATTTTTTTCCATGGATGATGGTCCACTTGAAGGAAACTGTTAACATTCAAATGGATTGCCTGAAGCTTCACTGAACCCACTTCTGACTGTAAACATTTTTGACTGTAACAATATTCTTTATTAGGCCTGTGTAAATATGCATTCAATGTTATGCATTATGCATTGTTACCATGTTGCTTGGTCTTGAACATCGTTTTCGGCTTTCATGCAGCCTATTCAATTATGCAAAAAAAAACTGTGCTGCAAAAAAGGGCTACAAATGATAAACGGCATTAGTTTTGCGGTCTCAAAAATACATAAAAATAATACCACACACGCAAACATATTATTCTGCACCAACTCCTGTCCTTTGTTTTTAAAATAGGATGCTTATTCCATGAAATACACACTTTCAGCATTTCTCAGCATTTTTATGCAATTCCAACACACTGTAATTTTCTGACAAAAATATATTGTGCTCACATCTCACATCACAAGTGTTTGTGTCTAATTTCTACACAGGGAGCCATCAATGGCACCAGCATTAGCACAGAAACACACTTGCTTGTAAGAGCTAACTGCTTAATTCTCTATGTAATCTCCATTGGCTCTAATTTTTCTAAAGGGAGGGAGGTCGTATGCGTGTGAAATTGTCTTTCTTAGCAAGAGGCATACCTTTATTTCCCTGTACACACAGAACCTGATTAAATCAGGGCGCTAAGAAGGATAATTGTTTTGTGCATTAACTTGAGTTAGTCAGATTGCTTCAGGTAAGACCCAATTTAAAGTAAGCCAAGTGCTCTTTATGCAAGTGATCAATGCTTGACCTGCTGAGTGTGGTCTGCTCAAGAGCACACTTGATTCTTAAGAATCATAAACACTTTCAGTGGTGTGATACTTCAGTGTAACGGCGTTCATTCTAAAACAGGGAAATGTAATGTCCAATGTGCAATTATCCCTGCTAGTTAAAGATATAGGGTGAGTAAATGGTGACTGAATTGTAATTTGGTGGTAAACTATTTTTTAAAGGGATCTTATATGCTTTTCAACTCTCTTCAGTGTGTAATGTTGCTGTTTGAGCATATAAAAAGGTCTGTAAAGTTACAAAGCCCAAAGTCACTCCAAAGGGAGTTATTCTCTAAATCAGTGTCACTGTTTCTGAAACTCCTCCAAATGAAATGCCTTGATTGTAGATGGAGGTTTCTTCTTGGAACAAATACGTCACAATATCCCTCGTCTAAGTAATTCCTGCTTCTTTCATATACAAAAAAGAAGGGGTGCGGTTGGGGTTAGGCAAGTGTTGGGTTTCAACTTATTTAAACATCTAATGAGACAAATGTAAAAATAAAAAAACTTTAAAGCGGTTGAAATGTTGACATATCTCACTAAGATGCGATTATATATAGTTTATAGTCTTTATTATATACATAAATGTACCACGGTGAACATATTTAGACAGTTTGTGAACCCTATTTTGCTTTAAGACAGTTTAATATAACTTTCAAAAAAGACTAGTACAAATGTTACGGTCACTCATCAATGGCAGCTGTCACAGTTGCCAGACGACAATCCTCCGTAGGCTAGACCTTCCCATTGAAGAACACTCGTTCCAACCTTCGAAGGATGCAGCCTTTCAATTGGGACACAGCTTCTATCTAAACAGAGTGTTACTGACCGTCTTGGAAGAGAGGTGCTGCAACAAAAATGACAATTATTCAACATTCAAGCGTAAAAATCTAGTAGTCCCCGAAATCAAGATGTTGAAACAGCATAATAGGTCCCCTTTGAGTTGTTTTATATTCTATTTTATTTCAGTTAAAGCATATTTTATTTCAAGCAACAAAATAGTATTTTCCCCAGTTAAATGGTTTTAGTTTTATTTACAGTTAACTATAATAACCCTGACAAGGAGCCTCCAATAGGGCGTCTGACGGCTGCTTGTAAACCGAAGTCGGTTGTTACCTGAGTAGGTGTGAACAGCCAGCAAAGCAAGGGTTACATAGTGATGTTCACATCTCAGTGTCTGTTTTAGGACTGAGAGAAATGCTGTAGAACTTGTCTGATTACCACTGCTCCATATCACCTAATTCAGGTCAGTGTGCCACCTGCTGCTCGCCTGGCCTCCAGGGTCGCTCCAAATCAATGCCATGACTCAGAGGAAATCACCCCTGTCTCCCGTAATGCTATGCTCGCACTGCACTGCACCTTCTCGGGTATTACATCAGACAGGCAGGAAAAACAACCGAGAGATAGAGAGGGAGAGAGGAGAACAAATTTGCTTGCAAAGTGGGAAAGCACATTTGTTTGTGCCATATTGTACTCTTATTTTGTGGGCAGAAATGCAAAATCTCCCAAAGATTATATGCAGAACTATTAGGCACAAGCAGGCAAGCACATTTGTCTTTGCTTTTTCACAAAGATGGAAATAGGAAAATATCAAAACAAGGTCGTTTTACTTTCTCTCTCAGCTCTACAGTGACATCTGGGTAAAGCATAGCATGTTGTTATGGCAAGACACTTGAATTAGAACACGAAACAGCTTACAACATTGTTTTTTTTTTTTATTATATAAAAATATGTTGGGTGATTCTACAACCAGGTGACTTTAAAAATAAATAGCTAATGCTGACTTTTACTATACATATTTAATATATATATATATATATGTGTGTGTGTGTGTGTGTGTGTGTGTGTGTGTGTGTGTGCTATGATACACCAAAAAAAAAAAAAAAAACAGTTTTGGTAATAAGATTTGTGTAATTGAACTTGGTATGCTGTTCAGGGTGACATGTTCTCAGTTTTTATTTTTTAATTATATTAACATAAACAGGGCTTGACATTAACACCCACCAACCCGCCAAATGCGAGTGGATTTCAGCAGTGGCGTGTAACGCAGTCACTCCGACTAACCATTTTGGTGGTTTGAATTTCATATATAATATATACTTTTTTTTTTAAAATGTAGTCTTTTGAAAAGGCATCTGAAATAATAAACTAAGTGCAATGTAGTGTTGTCAAAAATATATTTTTTCAATACATATCGAATAGATACACAGTACCAGCAACACTCTCTCGCTCTCTCTAATCTCTCCGAAAGCGAGTGACACACAAACCCACCTCTCCTCACTCACATAAACGCACATAAAGCCGCCTCCTAACACTTAATTGAGTTATTTTTCTCTGCTTATTGCACTTAAACAGTCAAATACACACGAGTGCGTATTCACGTAAACACAGTCAGTTATGTTTTAAGTTAACGTAAACGGTTGAGAAAGAAAACGCATATGTAACAGTATAATGGATCCGCACATCAGGTCTTAAAGTGACAGCAGTCTAATAAATCTAGATAATTAGAAAAGAAAAAAGATATGGCAGTTTTCCCCCATGGTATCGATGTCAAAATTGTGGCCAGTGAAAATGCTAGTAACTCTGGAAAACCACTAGCCACAGTGGCTGGTGAGCAAAAAAATAAACTGTATTAATGCTGTTATTGTTAATAAATTAAAACCAGTATTATTAATATTTTAAAACAACAAGCCACCATTTCAGTTAAAATAAATAAATAAGTAAATATCACATAATTTTTGGTGAAAATGCTGTAGATGAATATATATATATATATATATAAAATCAGTATATTCTTATTTTTTTCTATATAATTTTTATATTATTTCAAGTAATGAAAATTCTATTTAATTAACTTTTTTTCAATGGGTTTCACATTTTTTTATTGATTTCATTTTTTTACAACTGTAATGTAAATCCATCCATGTTATTTGTATTGTTTTTTTTACAATACTAATATAACCTTTTAATCTGTAGATTCACACTGCCTTGACTTAGTATTTTCAAAACAGATAATGTTTCAAATATTTTACACCTGTTGAATGACCCTGATCTTACTGTAAAATCATTCACCAAAGAAGACACAAATTCATTCTGCATGAATGAACGCTACAGGAAAATACAAGGATGTTTTTTCTGACATTGTTTACAGACCTGGAAGTTGAGTCATCATCTGATAAATGCAATAAGATGCAACTGCTCACTCTGACGCACGCAAGCACACACTGAGCTCTCTACCAGATTTAGAGCATCACTTGGGGACCGTCTTCTGATTGGCAACCCGGGTGTTTTGTTTGTCTCAGGAGACCCAGAAATTCCCTTTCCCTCCGTCAGCCTTTTTCTGTTCTTTCAATTCTCTTTCAGCAGAGGCAATCTTTGTCTCTCTTGTTCCCTTGTGATCTCTCACTCCTCAGCAGTATGAGCTTGGAGGCTGTGCGTCTCCACCTGACAGTGTATGGAATCTGCCTATCAGAGGGTTAGAGGCCTCAAACTGTCAGTCTCATGTGAATTACTTGCCTACCGACGAATTAACCTGTTTGACCAATCCCTTCCCGAGAATCATCAGTCGTTTGGCTGAGGGATCATAAGGAGACAAACACACACGCGCACACGCATGCACGCACACACACACACACACACACATACACATCTCATCTCCTGCTAAGCTCTTCCTGTAGTAATTTATTCAAAGTCCCCTTGGATTTGTGCTTAGAGGGCGTTTTATGGGGAACTGACCTGGGTCATGTTATTTTGGGTCTTTCTGTCACTCTGCTGTCATGCATGGCTGTATAGTTAATGTGCCTGCCTCTCAGTCATGTGGGCCATTCAATTATTTCACAATTATATTGTATCATTATCTATTGTTTGTCTTTCTCTACGCTTGAGCATCTGTCATCCATCATACATCGATCCATCCATATCTTCTTTTATTTGTGTCACCATAAAGACTCTTATTTTGTTTTACTTTAGATGTTGCTCACTGGTGCTTTACCCACAATGCTCCATGTATGCTCTTACAAGCATGTTGTGTAAAATATTGATTCAAAGGACGCTATCCTTTACCTAACATTGTGGTGGTTGTGTGGTAATTAAAGGAGTGGAACATTGAAGGTTTAGTCTCCCATTAAGGGACTGGCCTTTGTGACCTTGTGTGACTTTGATTTAACCCCAGATGGTTCCAGGGGAGCTGAAAAGCCTCCTAAAAGACAATATTAATAATTGATGGAGTAAAATAGCCAATTGTATATCTTTTAAGAGTATTGATCCCTTTCTAATGTGAAACATTTCACAATAAGGATGACATTTGAAGAATTTGAAGATATAAAGAAATATTATACATTACCATGTGCATAAACATTATTAAGCATATCTGAAACTTGATCATTTTGTTGGCTCACATAACAACTTTTATAAATTGAGGCCAACAGACTAGTTCCCAGACCAATCGTTTTGTTTTCTGATTTAATACAAACATTTTCCATTGAAATGGTCATCTGAAATATTATACAACAATTTCAGAATTTCTTAATATTTGGCATGTCCACCTTTTACTTTAATGACAAAAGCACTTGAGCTGAAATGAACAAAACCTGGTGGTCATGTTCTCTGGAATGTTCCAAAGACTCTAAAATGATATTACATTGTCACAAAGTTGGTTTAGTGAACTAGAAATAGTGCTGAATTTAAAATATTTATTTATTTTATATCAAATCAATCAAAAAAAAAATGTTTTATGTGGTCTAGGACTTATTAACCTAATTGTACATTATGTACTGTAGCTAACTTTTCAAAATGCTTTCAATTAACTGGATGCAGTTCCCTATAAAGTGCTTCCTTTCAGGTGTACTAGATCTGCACATTATACTGCAGGCCTGTAAAATGTGTAGTGTTCACGATTCATTGGAGTGAAAGCATTTCTCAGCTCAGCTGTCTGCCCTTTTGTTACCTGTCCCTACGCGGCACAATGAAACAGAAACATTACCGATACAAATAAGACATTTTTGTTTCTTGGTTTGCAAAACGTTACTTTAGCAACTCTCAAAGCTCAGGCTTGAATCCTTAAAAGCTCCATGGACCCTTTGGATGTTGATCATTTGGTGTTGCGTCTGCAGTCACAGTGTTCTTTCATAAGAGCTTAAAAAATTAAAGAGGCAATTCATTGACTCTCTTGTTTCCATTTGGTTCCATTATTGTGAGACATTGTTTCTCTCTAACTGTTGATGGTGGAGAATGTAACAGTTCATGATCGGAGCCGTTCTGCCCAAGTCACGCTGATCACACTGACGAGTACATGCATCGGCCATTACAGAACGTGTCTGCCTGCTTTCTTTGCATAGCCTGACAAATGGAAGTGCCCAAAACGTATAAGGATACCCTTTCTTCAGACAGCAATTCCATTAGAGGACAGGAACGTTGGGTGAAGTGTATAAAATGGATTTGGAAGATGGTACACTAAGTGCAGCGAAAATCTTCTCGGCTGCCTTGTCTCATTTCGTAACTCCTCACACAAAATGAGTGGGTTGTCAAAGCATATCAAACTTGTTGGGGGGGATTCCTGCGTGTAGAGAGTTCAAACCTAGTGCTTAAAAAGAACAGGTATTGTTTTATCTTTAAATGAGATGCCTGAGAGTGTCAACTTCTGGTGAAGAAGTGATGTCCACCTGTACTTTGAAAGTAGAGCTCAGACAAAGTATGCAGTAACAGAAAGTCAGCACTTTGATTTGCATTAAACATCTGACTCCCTTTTAATCAAATTCAGACTTGTTTGGGTTAATGTCAAAGCAAAGGAGACATCTGGTTGTTGGCCAAGTCAGGTGTAAAGGACTGTTTTGCAAATTATATAAGTTTATAAAACGTAATTTTTAGAATGAATAATCAATACAAGTTATATTTCAAGTTATATCCCGGTTTTCGAGATCTCCACTCAGAACCGCTTCTCTCCTCTTCGCGAAACGGAACGCGATGCTGTGATCATCGGCGATTCCACCGTCCGACACGTCCACGCTACGTTAGGTAAAAGTAAGGTGCACAGTCACTGCTTTCCTGGTGCTCGTGTTCTCGATATCACTGCGCGGGTAACTGAGATCTTGAACGGTGATGAGCGCGTCGGAGCTGTTGTGCTGCACGTGGGAGCTAACGACATTAGGCTGCGACAGACGGAGGTTCTGAAGAAAGACTTCAGGAGCCTTATCGATACGGTACGCAGCACATCGCCTGAAACATCGATTATTGTGTCTGGACCGCTTCCTACGTACCGACGAGGGCATGAAAAGTTCAGTAGATTATTCGCGCTAAATGAATGGTTATTGTCATGGTGCAATGAGCAGAAACTGATTTTTGTAAATAATTGGAATCTGTTTTGGGAGCGACCAAGGCTCTTCCGCGCTGATGGCTTACACCCAAGTAGAATCGGGGCAGATCTTCTGTCGGATAACATCTCCAAGATGTTAAATACCATTTGACTAGTAACCAAAAATCCAAATCACAGTCTCTACTGCACCAATTTAATTGATGTTAATACTAGTGTAGAACATTGCATAGAAACTGTGTCTATTCCTCGTTTACTAAGATCAAATAATAAATCTACTGCGGGATCTAGAAAAAATCTAATTGTTATTAAAAAAAAAAATCTCGCTATTAGTGAACAAAAACAATTTCTAAAGCTAGGTCTTCTAAACATTAGATCGCTCACACCTAAGACGGTTATTGTAAATGAAATGGTCACAGATAATAATTTTGATGTTCTGTGCCTTACTGAAACCTGGCTTAAACCAAATGATTATTTTGGTCTAAATGAGTCTACTCCGCCAGGATACTGTTATAAGCATGAGCCCCGTCTGATCGGTCGTGGCGGCGGTGTTGCAACAATCTACAGAGATATCCTTAATGTTACGCAGAAAACTTGTCATAGGTTTAATTAGTTTGAAGTGCTTGTGCTAAATGTTACGCTCTTAGATGTAAGAAAAAAATCTCTATTATCTCTAGCATTGGCTACCGTATATAGACCTCCAGGGCTTTACGGCAATTTCTTAAAAGAGTTTGCTGACTTTCTATCAGATCTTTTGGTCAACGTCGATAAAGCATTAATTGTTGGAGATTATAACATACACGTAGATAATTTAAATGATGCGTTAGGGGCTGCGTTTATAGATTTATTAAACTCCTTCGGGGTCAAGCAAAACGTCACCGGGCCAACTCATCGTCTTAATCATACACTCGATTTAATTATATCATATGGAACCGATCCAACTGATATAGATATCATTCCACAAAGTGATGATGTCACTGACCACTACTTGGTAACTTGCATATTACGCACTGCTGTAATATGACATGCTGCGCCACGTTATCGACCAGGTAGAACAATTCGTCCATCCACCATAGATCATTTCTCAAATAGCTTATCTGATCTGTCTCAGCTGCTGCCTGAACCCAAACAAACAGATGAATTAGACGAACTAACTAGCACTATGAGCACCATTCTCTCTAGAACATTGGATATTGTTGCACCCATTAGATTAAAAAAGGTCAGAGAAAAAAGTGTAGCACCATGGTACAATAATACTACGTATGTTTTAAAGAGAGAAACCCGTAATTTAGAGCGTAAATGGAAAAAACTAATTTAGAGGTCTTTAGAATCGCGTGGAAAGACAGTATGT
Organism: Gila orcuttii; assembly: GCA_026230005.1. Classification (NCBI taxonomy): domain Eukaryota; kingdom Metazoa; phylum Chordata; class Actinopteri; order Cypriniformes; family Leuciscidae; genus Gila; species Gila orcuttii. The sequence continues at coordinate 6,275,490 of JAPDVR010000011.1, forward strand.
CGCTTTATAAAAAAGGCACTTAAAACTGCCAGGGCTGAGCACCTCAGCAAATTAATAGAAAACAACCGAAATAATCCAAGGTTTTTATTTAATACCGTGGCTAGACTAACAAATAAACAGACGTCGTCTGAACAAAATACCTCGTTACAGTTTAGTAGTAATGATTTCATGAACTTCTTCACCGAGAAAATTGAAAGCACCAGAATCAAAATCGTAAACGTTCGATCTTTTCTCGCGCCTTATAATTCGGCCCCAATTATCACCCCGCAAGAACAATTACAATGCTTTACAACCATAGAACAAAAAGAGTTAAATAAACTTATCACTTCATCTAAAACAACAACATGTTTATTAGATCCTATACCAACTGAACTACTGAAAGAAGTGTTACCTATAGTGGAAGAGCCTCTTCTCAATATTATTAACTCATCTTTATCTTTAGGTCATGTTCCAAGAACGTTCAAGCTGGCAGTTATAAAACCTCTTATTAAGAAACCACAATTAGATCCAAATAACCTAGCAAATTACAGACCCATTTCGAATCTTCCATTTATGTCAAAAATATTAGAAAAAGTTGTGTCCGCTCAACTCGGCTCTTTCTTGCAATAAAACGCCATCTATGAAAAGTTTCAGTCTGGATTCAGGCCACATCATAGCACTGAAACTGCGGTTGTTAGAATCACAAATTATTTACTTTTAGCTTCGGACCAAGGCTGTATCTCAGTACTAGTTTTACTTGATCTTAGTGCTGCGTTCGATACTATAGATCACACAATACTCTTAGATCGACTACAAAATTACACTGGTGTTCAAGGACAAGCATTAAGCTGGTTCAGGTCATACTCATCTGACCGCTACCATTTCGTCTACTTAAATGGAGAAAAATCGATTATAACTTCGGCAAACTATGGAGTGCCGCAGGGATCTGTGTTAGGCCGTTTATTATTCTCAATATATATGCTGCCACTTGGTAATATTCTAAGGAAACATGGAATTAGTTTCCATTGTTATGCTGATGACACTCAAATATATATTTCATCACGGCCAGATGAATACGCTAAATTATCCAAATTGACAGATTGTGTTAAAGATATAAAAGATTGGATGACGCGTAATTTTCTTTTATTAAATCCAGACAAGACAGAGGTAATACTTATCGGTTCTAAAAACCGTCCACAAAACCTTTCACAGCACGACTTTAACATAGTAGGATGCCCTGTTACTTTATCTGCTACAGTAAAAGACCTGGGTGTTACATTAGACTGCAACCTGTCTTTTGAAAAGCATATTTCATATGTTACAAAAACAGCCTTTTTCCACCTTAGAAACATTGCTAAGCTACGTAATATGCTATCAGTCTCTGATGCAGAAAAGTTAGTTCATGCATTCATGACCTCGAGACTAGATTACTGTAATGCTTTATTAGCTGGTTGTCCTGCATCTTCAATAAACAAGCTACAGTTAGTCCAAAATGCAGCCGCTAGAGTTCTTACTAGATCAAGAAAATATGATCATATAACACCGATTTATATGGTCATTCCTAGGATATCCAGATCCACCAAAGGAGGCAGAGCATTTTCACATTTAGCTCCGAAGCTGTGGAATAGCCTTCCAGATATTGTTCGTAGCTCAGACTCGCTCTCCCAGTTTAAAACTAGACTGAAGATGCATCTATTTAGCCAGGCATTCATATAAATTTTTTATCTTACAGTTACTGTAAATTCGGCCTCTAGATCATAAACGCCAGAGGAGAACTGGCCCCCGACTGAGCCTGGGTTCTCCCAAGGTTTTTTTTTTTCTCCATTGGGTCATCTGATGGGGTGTTAGGACACCATTAGGTCACTGGATGGAGGGGGGCCCCCCCGGAAGAAAATTTTGTACATTTTAAAGATAAATTCATTAATCTGGTGCACTTTGAGTCCCTCGAATCCAATGTTAAAAATAAATAATCCACCCGTCAACCACCCAAACATATGATATTCTCTTATTTAGATATCTGATCATCGCATTACAATTATTCAAATTATAAGTGTTACTGTTAAGCATGATAATATGGTTAATATAAATATCAAACTGAAGTAGGCTGATTTAAAAACAACATTTACTTAAAATAAAAGTTCTTCTTTTGGCAAAATAACATTTCCTTAATAGCCTAAAGTTTGTCTTACTAAACTAAAACTTTCCAATTGAAAACCTTCAAACGTCAAGCTTTTAAAAATACTTCAAACTTTCTAGTTAGGCTTTTTCAAGAGAACTTAAAGTTTGTCTACAAACTTTTTTATCTAATTGTAAAGTGTTACCGAATTATGGTAAACATCATAGTCTACACATGTTATTGCCTGATTCAAGCAGATCGTGGCTGTTAATGCATGAACATACAAATTCAGCATTAACAATCACCATGTTTATTCTAATTTGAAGGGCTTTGATAACATATCAGTGAAAATAAAAGACATTACGAATAAAAAAAGATTGAAAATAGTGCACGTTTGTGCGGGTATAGTGAATATTTTCAATTTACAACAAAACTTGTTAATTATTCAACAAGAGAAATAGGCAGAGTTATTCATCATTGTGCAACACAATTCGGATACCACATGACAACTTACAGTGCTTGACTTTTTCGTGAAAAAGGAGTGAAGAGTTTTTTTTGCCGTTTTGAACTCTATGAAACTGATGGATTCGGCGCGGGTGCGAGCATGGGCGTGTCGTAGGCTAATGCAAGAGTGACTGATGATTACCATGCAAGCGTGAAAGTCACGTATGTAGATAGACTATCCTTGACTCTTTGGATTTTAAATCTCGATGTAGGGCAGGCTATACACACCCGTGGAAACCTCAGCTTGTCATAGACACATAACATTTGCCCTATGAAAAAGTGCGGGGGATGAATTTACATTTTATAAAAAGTCCCCCGCGTAATCTACGCCCATGGTTGGCAAAACGATCGTACTCGTCTCAAATTGTACATGTGGACTTACAAGAATATGCATGGCTTGCACACAGTGAAAAACATCTGCCAACCATCTAACCAATAAAATGTGGTTACAATACAATCAATATGATACAGAATTATTTTTTTTAGGAAACATTTGTTATTGCTATCAATGCATTCCATTCTTATGCAAAATAAAATAAAATGAAACCTGTTGGTTCTATGTTTCTGGCTTATGCCTCATCTCTTTATTTGCTCCTTATTTTGCAGCTCAAATGCACGGTTGTTTTTCTTTCTTTTTTTTCCACTAATTTGTGAAGCCTTGCCAAAAAGTCCATCATTTGCTCACAAAAGGAGTTATTTATTCACAAACGTTCTATATTCCAAGCCATTTGAAAATCTTTTTTAATTTAAGTGTTGCTATGGGGTTTAGCAACAATGCATGGTTGGAATTTGAACAAGTGATCTATTTGTTGCAATTGGAGTAAGAGACATTAAAGTGCACTTATACATATAGCAAGATTTTGTCACCTGTTAAAGGGCTGTTCACATCAAGGATGACAACTATAACGAGAACTATAAAGTTGTAATAATAAATCAATCAAATTCTATAGAGAATAGTATTCACATCACAACTATAGCAACACAAAGGAAACATTTTGTTGGAATCATATTTAGAATGATTTTTTTTTCCCAGCTGATGAATGATAGAAAAACATTGACAGCCAATCAGATTCCGACCTGCTTTAAAGAGCTTAATCATTTAAAGTGGCAGACGTCAAAACTGCAGCATGCGCTTAGAATAAACCGTGAGTTATCATCCACTGGTGTGGGCGCTAATATAGTTATTATCATAAGAGACATGAAAAAAACTCACCTGATTTTCCAAGGCAAATTGCAGCATCTATACAGCATTCACTGTAAACCCGAACGTTCAAATTAATTAAATAGATTAAGTAGCGTATACTCAAGGTTTTAGAAAAAGTTCTACTAACTTAATTATTTCAAGTTGGTGTAACATGGTCTTCCTTTTTGAGTAATTTTAACTAATATTTTTTGATTAAATGGAACTTTTTTGTGAATAAGTACGCATAACTTAAAAACATAAATTAAATACAACTTAATACAATTAAGTAGTTACATGCTACGAATGATAAAGTACTGTTATTTCTATTGTTTCAAATAGGGATGATTTAAAAATAAACTTAATTTATATAAAATACAATAATAAAATACAATATTTATATAAAATACAATAAAATCTCAATGTGCTTAACCAAATAAGTAAAATCGATCATAACAAATAAATTACAACCATAGCCTATTAAAACAATTTGATTGGGGCAAACTGAAATGCATTAGACATTAGTGGAAGACAAAATGTATTTATTTTATTTATTTATTGTATTTTTATTGTCATCAGTTTAATGTAGCCTATATATTTTTTATTTAAGTGTTGAGCAGCTCCAGGGATAATTTTTCATTCCGAGTTAATCTGATTCAACATCCGAAGCAGAAGGCGGCGCTAATGCATTGCACATACTACGCTGATTGCTATCCTAACCGCTCTGTGCAAAAAAAACAAAACAAAACAAAAAAAACAGAAGAACATTTTGCATGCGGATGGCGGGAAGCAACCAACGACAGAAGGCCAGCAGAAAGTTACTACCTACGCGGCAGCAGTCAGCATCATTGGACTTACTGTAAGTTTTTAGTGTTAATATTTATTCACTTTTACTTATTTTATACATTTGTTGATGTGTTTGTCTCAGAGAGCTTATACCTTCACTGGCTTATCACGGGAGTCTTATCTTGATGGATAGATCTAGGAATCACACGCTCATTCCCCGCTTAAAGGTGGTGTTAGAAAATTAGACGTTAGTTGAACCACTGCAGACACCTCGTATGCGATATTTAGATTTTTTTGTTGATGGAAACTTTCAATAGTGCACCGCTAAGGTCCATTATCATATTAAAAGAGCATGAACGGGCATTATAGGGCCTCTTTAAGCTCAAACTACAGTTCCCTTTCGTTGTCACTCCGAGTTACGTCGGATGACGACGAATGGGGTTTCGCTTAGAAAGCCTATCAACTTCGAGTATTACAAAACGAGCCAATGGCAAAGAAATGCCATGGGTCTGCAGAATTTGCATGACGTAACTCCGCCCCACCTCGTGGGTATAAAAGGAGGAAGTCCGCAACAGCAGTTTATGTTTTCGCTTCGGAGCCAAGTGTATTCTTCTCTCAACAAGCCATCTCTGAATTGTCAGCTTTACAAATGAGTACCTCGAGTGTTGGTGTGACGGCGATCTACGGCGAGCGCGTGCTTCCTGCTGATCTGTTGCAGTGGTCTGCCAGTCGGTGCGTGTCTCCCCGGGTGCTTCAACACTTGAGTTTTCTCTCACTAAAAGAGCTTGCACGCGGCACGTCTTTTTAAAGACGGCTCGCCCGTGCATTTCAAAAAAAAAAAAAAATGAATGGTGCGGCAGCTTGGTATCGGACTCTGATGGGCACGAGCGTTGTCTAGTATGTTTGGGCTTGATCATGCTAGAGCAGCGCTCGTGGATGACTCCTGTTTTCTCCATGGAAACATGATCATCGCGTCATTAAGGTCGAGACTCGGTGAACTCACATGAGTGAGAGTCCCCTCATCCACCCCCCGATCTTCGGCTGGTGGCCAGGGTGACCTGAGGGTTTCGGTCTGGAACAAGGCGCCGACTATGTGTCCGCAACCCCAGCCCCCCTCTTCAATGACGGTGGCCGCTAGTGTACAGGTGATTCCCACGGGTCTACCCTCTGGTGGCCCGTGTGTTTCATTTGAAGCTACAAAGGATGATATTATGTTTGTAGCAGCTTCACTAGGTGGGTTTGATTTTCCTGGAAGTGACGACTCGTCGAGTCTGATCCGGAGATGACGGCCATGCTTTCCCAGGATGATTGGTTTTTGGTAAGGCCGCCGACCCTCGTCCACGGCAACCCCAATACCATTCTTCCCGGACGTGCATGATGAGATCAGGGACCGCTCTCTGATCTCATCCGCCTTTCCTCCCCTCGTTGGGGCCGCTGCCCGTGGGTACACTGGGGTTCCCCCGGCTGAACGCTCTGTTGCGATGCTATGTGTCCTCAGAGTGCTTCTTCTCGGCGCAATCCTAAGCACCTGTCTGTGGCCTGTAGTTTTTCGTCTACGCTTGTGGCGAGATCCTATAGCGCCACGGGACTGGCGGCCGCCTCACTGCATGCCATGGTCATTCTGCTGGTCTACCTGACCCAGATGCTCATGGACCTGCACGAGGGCGGGACTGACCCAGGGCTCTTCACTGAGCTGCGCACCGCCACTAACCTTGCTCTCCGAGCGACGAAAGTGGCCGTACGCTCCCTGGGTCAGGTGATGCTCACCATTCTGTGGCTGTACCTGTTTGATGTGCTGGATGTCGCGCGGACCCGTCTGTCCGACATTCCCATATCCCAGGTCGGCCTCTTCGGCGGTGCGGTTGAGGGCTGGCCCAACAGCTCTCAGCCGCCCATGAGCAGACTGATGTTGATTCTGTCCCGACGGCCCGCCGTCCGCTCAGATCCCTCGGTCTGCCCACCGCCGAAGGCGCCCTCCCGCGGCTCCCACCCTGCCCGTTCACCCGGGCCGGCTCTGGGGGCCGCGGGCGGACGCCGCAGCCCTCTCTAGCCCCGCCCACCGCTACACGCCGGGTTAAGCGGCGCTTCTGAGACGGGCTCCTCGGGGATGGAGCAGGCTGAGGTTGACTCTGTCCCGACGGCCCCGCCGTCCGCTCAGGTCCCTCGGTCTGCCCACCGCCGAGGGCACCCCCCCGCGGCTCCCACCCCGCCCGTTCACCCGGGCCGGCTCTGGAGGCCGCGGCCGGACGCTACAGCCCTCTCCAGCCCCGCCCCCGCTACACGCCGGGTTAGGCGGCGCTCTTGAGGGGCTCCCCAGAGATGGGTCTCAGTTCTTTCCAGGAGTTGGTAGCAGGACCACTCCTTTCCCCGGTGGAGGGCCGGGGAAGAATCCTTATTCTCCAAGAACTGACTCTCCCGTCTCTGAGCACACAGAGTTCGCGGACGACACAGAGCGCCGCCCACAAGCCGTGCTCTCCTCGTCCCCCTCTGTCCCAAAGGTGGTTGACACGGCGTGCCGTCCACGGACCGCTTCGCCCCTGTCCCCCTCTGTCGCCAGACCCCTGGCAGAGCAGGCCCCCGTGGGACGACCAGCCTGGTCCTCCCCTGGCCCCCTCTGCCAGGGCGCGGTGCTAACTGTGCCCCCACACCGGGCCGCTATGCCGTCCACGTCCGGGCCCCTCCGGGGGGACGCCTGTCGCCCGCATGATCCCGCTGGTTCAGTTCCTGGGAGCCTGGTTAGAGCTTCCCCGTCTGTCCCGCTGGATCGCGCGTACTGTCAGGCTCGGCTATGCGATTCATTTCGCACGGTCTCCTCCCCGCTTCAGGGGAGTCCGCTCCACTTTGGTCGGTGGCAATGCCCCCATCATGAGAGCAGAGATTGCCACCCTGCTGGCGAAGGGTGCAATCGAGACTGTCCCTCCAGCCGAGATGAGGTCCGGCTTCTACAGCCCTTACTTCATTGTCCCCAAGAAAACCGGTGGGTTACGGCCAATCCTGGACGCGTGCTGAACCGCTCCCTTCACAGGCTGCCGTTCAAGATGCTCACCGCCAAACGCGTTTTCGAATGCGTGCGGCCCCAGGATTGGTTTGCAGCGATCAACCTGAAGGACGCCTACTTCCATGTCTCCATTCTTCCTCGCCACAGACCGTGCCTACGGTTTGCTTTCGAGGGGCAGGCATACCAGTACGCGGTCCTCCCTTTCGGGCTGGCCCTGTCTCCTCGCATCTTCACGAAGGTCGTCGAGGCTGCCCTTGTTCCCCTTCGGGAGCACGGGGTTCGCGTCCTGAGTTATATCGACGACTGGCTGATCCTAGCTCACTCTCGAGATCAGGTTTGCGAACACAGGGACCTAGTGCTCCGGCACCTAGCTCGTCTGGGCCTTCGGGTCAACTGGGAGAAGAGCAAACTTTGCCCCGTGCAGAGGATCTCTTTTCTCGGTATGGACATCGACTCGGTCGCCATGTCCGCGCAGCTTACGAGCGAGCACGCGCAGTCACTGCTGACTTGCCTGAGACATCTCAAGAGCAAGAGTGCGGTTCCACTGAAACATTTTCAGAGGCTCAGGGGGCATATGGCATCTGCAGCCGCGGTCACGTCGCTCGGATTGCTTCATATGAGACCGCTTCAGCTTTGGCTTCGCGACCGAGTCCCGAGGTGGGCATGGCAACAAGGCACGCTCCGAGTACCAGTTACTCCAACCTGCCGCCAGTTCCTCACCCCGTGGTCGAACCTCAGTTTTCTCAGGGCGGGTGTCCCCCTGGAACGAGCTTCCTGGCATGTTGTTGTCTCAACAGATGCCGCCTCCACGGGCTGGGGCGCCATGTGCAATGGACATGCTGCTGCGGGCTCCTGGACAGGACCCCAGCGGCTATGGCATGTCAATTGCCTCGAGTTGTTGGCAGTACGTCTTGCCCTGCACCGCTTCCGGGCGTTGCTCAGGGGTCAACACGTGCTAGTCCGTTCAGACAATACCGCCACTGTTGCGTACATCAACCATCAAGGTGGTCTACGCTCCCGCCGTATGTCACAACTCGCCCGCCACCTCCTCCTATGGAGTCAGAAGCATCTAAGGTCGCTTCGAGCCATTTTCATTCCCGGAGCGCTGAACTGTGCAGCCGACGAGCTCTCACGGCTTCAGCCCCTCCCTGGAGAATGGCGACTCCATCCCCAGTTGGTTCAGCTGATTTGGGACCAGTTCGGGGACGCACAGATAGATCTGTTTGCCTCTCACGACTCGACCCATTGCGCCCTGTATTTTTCCCTGACCGAGGGCACGCTCGGCACGGATGCACTGGCGCACAGCTGGCCGCCGGGCCGCAAATATGCGTTTCCCCCAGTGAGCCTTCTTGCGCAGACCTTGCGCAAGGTCAGGGAGGACGAGGAGCAGGTAATTCTGGTCGCGCCGTATTGGCCCAACCGGACCTGGTTCCCCGAACTCGTACTCCTCGCGACAGCACCTCCCTGGCCCATTCCTCTGAGGAAGGACCTTCTTTCTCAGGGACGGGGCACCCTGTGTCACCCTCGCCCCGATCTCTGGAGCCTCCACGTGTGGCTCCTGGACGGCTCGAGGTAGGTTTGAGTACCCTTCCACCAGCGGTGGCGGCTACCATCACTTCCGCTAGAGCGTCGTCCACGAGACACGTCTATGCGTTGAAGTGGAACCTCTTCGTCGACTGGTGCTCTTCTCACCGAGAAGACCCCCAGAGATGCTCGATCAGCGTTGTGCTTTCCTTCCTTCAGCAAGGGTTGGAGCGAAGGCTGTCTCCCTCCACCCTTAAGGTCTATGTTGCCGCCATTGCCGCACATCATGACCCCGTCGAAGGTAAGTCGGTAGGGAAGCACGACCTGGTCATCAGGTTCCTGAGAGGAGCGAGGAGACTATATCCTCTTCGCCCTCCTCTCGTTCCCTCTTGGGACCTCTCAGTGGTTCTAACTGCCCTGAAGAGTACTCCCTTTGAGCCTCTGCAATCAGTTGAGCTTAAGTTCCTGTCTATGAAGACAGCGCTCCTGGTTGCACTGGCCTCCATCAAGAGGGTAGGGGACCTGCACGCATTTTCCGTCGACGAAGCGTGCCTGGAATTCGGACCGGCTTTCTCTCACGTATCCTGAGACCCCGGCCCGGATATGTGCCCAAGGTTCCTACCACTCCCTTTCGGGACCAGGTGGTGAACCTGCAAGCGCTGCCCCCGGAGGAGGCAGACCCAGCCTTGACACTGCTCTGTCCAGTACGCGCTCTTCGCGCCTATGTAGACAGGACGCAGTGTTTCAGGACCTCAGACCAGCTCTTTGTCTGTTATGGTGGGAAGCTGAAGGGAAAGGCTCTCTCCAAGCAAAGGTTGTCTCACTGGATAGTGGACGCCATTGCCTTGGCATACCAGCAGCAAGGTCGACCGTGCCCCCTTGGTGTGACGGCCCACTCCACCCGGAGTGTGGCATCCTCTTGGGCTCTAGCGCATGGCGCCTCGCTAACAGACATCTGCAGAGCTGCAGGCTGGGCGACACCTAACACATTCGCCAGATTCTATAATCTCCGAGTGGAGCCAGTGTCCTCTCATGTACTCGATTCAACTAGCTAGTACCGGACCCGCTCAGGTGTCTTCGCTTGCTCGCCATTCCACTCCACGGACTGGATACGTGCGATATTCTCCTCAGGTGAGCTTCCCCGAAAGCCCTGAGCTCCTCCAGCACTCCTGACGTCGGCGCCAGTGTCTCTTGCCTGCGCGTCGGCTAGGTGCCTCCCGTGTGCATGGTCCCTCCCCTGAGCGACCCCCACATGTGTATTTCCACTGTAAGCCTCTCTGAGCATGTGTCTTCCCTCGGCAAGCCACCTTGCCACCCCTGGGGTTGAAATATGTGACCAGTCACGGAAACTAGGGACACAAGTCTGTTCTGGGGCATTTTGAGTTATTCATAGATTCTGAAAGTGTAGTCTCCAAGCTTTCCAACGATGTGTAACATGTGGAAATCTGATAATATTTGGAGAAGTTGTGGCCATTTGAAGGTAGGCACTTAAAAAAGCTCAAAGATGAGAAAACGACCTCGAAAGATTGTGCAGTTCTCACCTCTCTCTGCTGCTAGGAGTGACAATAGTGCTCATTTACATCTCATTTAGATAAGCCATACCCCCTGTAAAGCTCCCCCCTGTGCTTTACAGCTTTTTTTTGCACTTCGAATGAGTGCACTTCTGCAGCAGCTCTAGGCGAAAAACAATTGTGATGCCCCTCTATTTGCAACGTACCAGCAACAACACAAAAAGACCAATATGCCATATAGCCTACATATAACGCAAAACCAGCAACAACACACAAAGACCAATATGCCATATACATATAACGCAAAACCAGCAACAACACACAAAGACCAATATGCCATACATATAACGAAAAACCAGCAACAACACACAAAGACCAATAAGCCATAGGCCTACATATAACGCAAATAGTGCGCAACGCGCGTGTGCCCAAAATGTCAACAATATTAAAGTTTATGCAGGAGGCAAATGCCTGCTGGCATTTTTCTTTAAGCAGTCATGACAGGAATTTTCCAAATAATCACATTTCACCTCCTCAAATTACTGTTGCAAATCTCTTTACACCACTTTCTTATGTGCGTATACTATACACACACAAATGAAATGTCCGCAAGCACATTATATCATCAGCAGGTTCAGCATCTTAAATAATGACTAAAGAGCAAATGAAGCTTAACTTACGTTTCAGAAACGCGCACGGCAGGCCTTCATCGCAGCAAAGGTCTTAACTACATCCTCTATTTCGATTCTCTGTGCCAGTTCATGTTCTATGGAGATTGTTGCCAGTCCATTAAGTCTGTTCAGTTCACAAAACTTTCCCCATTCAAAGCAATCGGGACGTCACATATGAAACAGCCAGCCACCGCTGTCAGCGAGCCGAGCCGCCATATTCAACACGAGGGCGCGCGCGCCGCGCCCATACCTCCGGTTCAGTTTCCCGAGCGGCGAAAACATTTTCGGTGTAACTGCCACGGTTCAGCTCGTCTGCGACAATCTTTGCGGTGTCCATCTTCATTGAATTTTGATATCAGATAGAGCCTACCAGAGCACAGCATAATAAGTAGCCATGCGGTTCACTTGGAGGGCGGGGACAAAAGCGCCATATTCAGTATGGAAATACACACAGACAATAACACGCCACGCCCCTACTGCGTGCTAGAATCTCCGAAAACAAGCCGATTTCAACCTCAAAATGTAAGCTTTTAAATATACCAATACTGCTATCTCAAACATGGAGAGGCTTCTTCGTGATTTCAACTAACAGATTCTGCAAAAAAATGAAATTCACCAATTTTGAAAAAAACTCTTCTTTCTCATTTTGCTCGAAAGTTGTGCTGCCGACTTGTGTCTCTGGTTTCTGTGACGGGTCACATATTCCACCTGCGGCTGGACACCCCAGTGTTCCCCACACTGGAAAAAAGGCCACTCCAAAAATAAGCAAAAAAAAATTAATACAAGATATTTTTGCTTGTAATAAGCAAAAAAATCTGCCAATGGAACAAGTGAAAATTCTCTTGGTAAGATTTCTTGAAATAAGACATTATATTTAAGCCTTAAAAGATATGAGTGATCTTGAAATTAGCTGGGAAAACTCATTTTTAGCTATATTTTACTAGTATTATGATGTTTTGTGTCTCATAATAAGCTTGTCATGCTAAAAAATAGTATTTTCCCGTCAAAAGTAGCATTTTCTTTTGTCATCCTGTTTGTTTCAAGTGTATTTAACTCATTTTTAGTTCTATAATTGTTACACTGTTCTAGATTTAAGTCACCACCAACTTGAAATAAGATTGGAAATGGGCATTTTGAGACAAAATGCCTTGAAGTTAGCATTCCTGACTCATATTAGGCAGTGCTCTTTTGCCATAATAAGCCATAATTTACCATCCTGTCATCATCTCAAGTGTATTTACCTTATTGTAAGCTTAACAAAAGTAATACTGTTCTAGATTCAAGACATTTTACCTACTAGATTCAAGACATTAACTACTGTTTACTAGACAGAAAAAGTGAAAAATAGACTTGCATTTAACCATTTTTTTTTTGTTTTGTTTTTTAAACAGCAAAAAGTCCCAGAGGACTGCATAAAAGGGAAACAGCTTCATTTTTCTCAATATTTTGGCTCACAGTATTTATGGAACTGCTATATGAAAACATAGTAGAACATTTTATAGATTAGAAATGTAAGATCCCTTTACCCTACTCCCACACCTAAACATACCCATTTTATAGACAATATTGTAGACAATACCATTTTGTGACAATACCCATTTTATAGACAATATTTTATCATATCGTGCAATTTAAAAGGAGGTTTAAAATGTCTATATTAGAAAAGTATATGAATTAAGGTGGACTTGGGACAAATGTCTCATGTCTCATTTCTTCTTCAAGAGGTTGATTTGAATTACCAAACAGTCTGTTTCTTGCCATTTCATTAATATTTATATTATTGTTAGTATTACATTTTTTTTTCTCATTCTTTCTCATTTTATAATTGTATTGTGTGATTTATTTTTAGATAAATGCAGGGCTCGACATAAGCAATGGCCCGATGGCCCGGGGCCAGTAAAAGAGTATGTCGGGCTAGTTGATTGGCCAGTCACTGGCCCGCGCGGGCCAGTGACTGGCCATCAACTAAACAAACAGCAAACGTCATATACAGTGGCGCGAAGAGTGTCAACTGTCAATGTTACTTCAGGTTATTTATAACGTGTTAAAATGTCAAAGAACTACGAGGCTGATACGAGAAAGAGGACATTCCTAGTAGGGCTGGGCGGTAAATCGAGTTTGTATACAGTATATCGATTTTTTTTAAACGATATGGAATGAGGCAATAGGCTACTTTTATATTGATACATTAGTTTGATACGAGCACATCTGAAAAATAGCGGAGTACCAAAGCCGTCTAAAAGGATATATTAGACATTCTCTGGGAGTACGCAGTGTGAGCTCCTGCAGTGAAAGAACATAGTACAATTTGTCCTAATTAAACGTGACACAAGCTTATATTAGCTTCAAAATAACTGGTAAGATATAGTTAACAAGTTTAAGGGCCTGTTCACATATCGCGTCTTTTGCGTGCTCAAGTTCGTTATTTCAAATGTAGGCGCGCTCATAATGGAAGCGAGTCGTCGCGGTGCGACGCGCTCGTTTTTTCCAAGCGCGTCCGCGCCGCATCGAGATAAAAACATCTCAACTTTCAGAAAGCTGCAAGCGTTTTCCTTGCTGTAACGGAGAGCGCAGCTGATGGTTGCGCTTAGCAACGTTCGACGCCTCCGGAGCGCAACCGCCCTAGCGCTTTGGAAAAAGGAGAACGCGGCGCGCCTAGCGTTTTCTACGCGTTTTTAGGCGCTATATGTGAACAGGACCTAAAGCAGCTTGCCCTGTCAGATGTTCTGACAGATACTGTTGCTGACTGACAGATAAATACTTGCGCTGTTTAATGCGTTTTAGACGTGGTGCTTTCCTCAGTGCTTAACTTACATTTCACAGGTATATTCTCCATCTGTAAATGTTAGAAAGTCAAACAGATGTCAATTTCACTGTCAGGAGAGGACGAGCCCTCTGCAAGTGAATCTCCGCTAATATTCAAGCTTCCGTGAACGAGCGCCGCCGCGCATGCGCGCCAAACAGACGAGCACAATAGAATAGTAGCGCAATAATTCTGACTAAAATATACATATTGCTAAATATTTATTGTTGGAGACAATAAATGTGCCATATGTGGAATTTTAAACCTAAAAGTATGTTTTTATGAAAGTGAGCATTATAATGGGGTAATCAAATGCATGCTAATATAATTAGTTTGTGCTTTTGTTTTTATTTTCATTTTTAGTTTAGCCTTTAGTCATTTTAAAAACAAAAGCATTATTTTTGTTTTTAGATTGTAATGTTACAATGTTAGAATGTAATGTGATTTTAACCACCTTTTTGCACATAATATATTGCATAGCCTACATTACATTCCCTATATTTGTTTCCATATCCTTCAATATCAACATTGTTTGGATATCATTGAGCAGGATGTGAAATAACATTTTTTTAAATAAATACAGATTTTCTTTATCCAAATAGAAAAACATAGAAAGTACCGAGATATATATCGTATATCGCCATTTAACCAAAAAATACAGAGATATGATTTTTTGGCCATATCGCCCAGTCCTAATTTCTAGTGTCATGGAAAACACAGTACACCTGGGTGGAGAAAGGCGATGAGGGCATGTACTGTTTCGTTTGCCGGAAATTTACAACAAAAGCCGACCAAAATGCAAAATGCATAGCCCGTCGGCAGGCCGGTTATCTAAAAATAGTGTAATGAAATTCCCCCCTAAAGTTCTGCCTAGTCCCCCTAAAAATGTGTGGTTAAGTGTAAGCTGCACAAATTCGTGTTCGCTTCAGTCTTGTTATAATCAGATTCAGCGCGTTCTTCATTTTTTCTTCATTGACAGTTTTTTAGGTCATAAATGTTAAACGAATGACAAAAATAATCAGGCAAACTAATATACTTTTGTCTAATTTCACCATTTTGAAGTGAAAATATAGCCTATGTAACATTACTCATCACTCATGTAATGTAATAATTCGTTTACTGTCATTGTGAGGGGACAAGAAAAAATAATCCTAATGTATACAATAAATGCAGTTTAATGGAAAAGTGCTTTTCCTTCTATTTCTTTCAGGGCCAGTAAAAATATAGAAGGGGCCAGTAAAACTCTGATCTACTGGCCCTGGGGGCCAGTGGGGATTTTTTTTTATGTTGAGCCCTGTAAATGTACTTCAAATGATTACGTTTTTTTTTCTCTCTCTCAATAAGTATAAATTATGATATTTTGTAAAGAGAAAACAGTAGCCGTTTTAAAGCTAGATGTTTAAAAGGGGAAGGTAAATATAAGTTAGCTTCTTCCTTTTTTTTTCTATATTTTTTCTTTTCTTTTGAACATGCTGAGATTTTGTTCTTATTATCTTCTTGTTAAAATATGTTCTGTTACTAATGATCATGTTCTGAAGAGGAAAAAGAAAGAAAGAAAATAAATTATTCATTCATTATTCATTCACAATATTAAAAGGATAAAACGTAATGAACATAATGTGTAGGGAAATGGCAGTTTTATTAACAATAAAGCATTAAAATATAGTTTGAGCCACTAATCCTACCCCTACCCCTAACCATTTCTTAAAACTATGTAACTAATGTTACAATTATAAAGAAAAACAACAGACAACAGTTACACGTTTAATCGCACTAATTTATTTAGTGAGAAAATGTCAAAACCGGTACCAAAAGTCGTTCACAGGACGATGTGTCGCAGTCCTCTCTGGCAGTAGGCTATATAATATATTTGTATGAGGTAATGTTACAGAGCAGAATTTAAGTTATTAATCCATGAAAACGCTAATCCGGTTTCGGTTCGCTGTTCGCTCTTAGAAGGCGCGCGCGATTCTCCATTTCAAATGTAGTACACCAATTAAACACGGCATGTCGCAATCTGTGACGAAGCATGCGAGAGCCAATGAGCGTCTAAAATCACTGCCGTAAAACATGTCGTAACGCTTCGGGTGCAATTTTTGAATTTGAATTCACCACGAGCGCGGGATGCCGGGATTTGGCGTTTACGGTCTCTGGTGAGAGAAATTATGAATATCACTGGATGAAGGGCTGAATTTGGATCTGTTTCTTGCAAACAACGCATGGATTCTAAAGATTTGGATTACGCCAAGCTAATAAAATTAATGTCTTTTGTGAATTTATGTTGTGTTTTAGTGTATTATGGGTCTATAGGAGAAAAACGCCTTTTGTGTTTCACGATAAATAAACCAAATATTACAAAATGGTTAAACAATTAAAGAAGGTATTTTTAACCCATATGAAAAAAACCTGCATGGTTCATATACAGCAACCATATATTATCTTCCTTACTTAAATCGGCCAGAATTACCTTCTGTGTTTCATATAAGGCCAATACATGTCCTATACAAAATCAGACCGATTATGTCCCATTTCATACTAAATAACACACATACAACTTGTAGGGGATTTTTGCGTTATATATGAATACTGTTAAAAGACTTGTATGAGTTTTACATGACAAAAGTATGCAAATGTGTATGGTATTACTCGAAATATATAAAACTCATATAAAATTCATATATAAATCATTTAAAGTTCTTATATTGAATTATATGCTAGTCAAATTAAAGTCATATAGAATTTATACACATTTTGTGTCATTTGTTTATGTGTTTCGTACAGATTTCATGTTTTGATGACCAACATCTGATTCACTTATATGCAGTTGGCAGATTCTTAAAGGGATACTCCACTTTAAAAAGAAAAATTCTTTCATCATATACTCACCCTCATGTTGTTTTAATCCTTTATGAATTTCTTTCTTCTGCTGAACAGAAAGGAAGATATTTAGAAGAATATCAGTAACCAGACAGTTTCTGGTCTCATTGACTTTCATAGTAGGAAAAAAATATACTATGGAAGTCAATGAGACCAGAAACTGTCTGGTTACTGATATTCTTCTAAATATCTTCCTTTCTGTTCAGCAGAAGAAAGAAATTCATTAAGGATTAAAACAACATGAGGGTGAGTATATGATGAAAATTTTCATTTTAAAGTGGAGTATCCCTTTAAATTGTACAGTGCAGATGCCGGTTAGAGGATTACTGTCAGAATATCACTGATCTTTATGAAGACTGTTAATTTTTCTACAGGATTTGAAAGAGCAGTTGAAAAGCAATGATATTGTAAGATCGTGTATTAATTGTGAACTGTCTGGGCCTGTTGTTTGTGAACAAAATCATAACATATTATTGCAAATGAACAAAGCTGAGTCAAATATGTTTCTAGAACAGTGATTAAAATTGGCTGGAATATGTTTTTGTATATGTGACATGAACTCTGGTGGTGATGCACTCTAAAAACATTTAATATGATTTCCTCAATTTTTTTGGTGAAACTTTTTAAACTTAGAATATTGATTAGATTTTTAAGCAGTGAAAGCAATTACTTACACTGTATTAACTGAGTAAATGTTAGTAAAACAAATTAAATAGATCTGAGTAACTGCATTTGGTACATTAACAAATAAACTTGAGTAGAAATAATTAGGGGGAAACATTTAAAAACAAATATTTATGAGTAATATAAACTGTGTTTATATGGCAGTAATATTAACTTTTTTATTTCCTCTAAACCTTTGTAAAAATATTCCATACAACCACCGGTATAACTACATGACATTGGCCTTTATTGTCGATTAGTAGCCTAACATTACAGCAAAACAGCATATATTGTATACTATTTTTAACACGTATACAATATTGCCTACATCTAAACTCATGTAAGAAACATTTTCGAAGTAAAAATTAAACATTTAGGCCTAAACATTAAAGTAATTCAAGTGTAATCAACCGGTCTGTTATCCAGTATCCACCGGATCAGTGCTGGTTCGCGTGCCGGAGATGGACTCGCCTCTGCGGGGGAACCTCTAACTTTACACCGCCGTCCTGCGTCACTCACAGTCGAAAGATGCTGCGACGCGACTGACTCCATAACCTGCAAATAAACAAACAGTGCACAGTTCTGAGGACATTTTATCATCCAAATTAGTTATATTCATTATCTTTAAGAATATAGTCGTGTGTTTTATATGCAAGGCCTTACAATCACGCGAAAAGGCAGGCGCGAGTCGACACTCGTTTAAGGTGAGTAACATTGCGTCTCTGTATGTTCCTTCGCATTAAATAAAATTATTTAAAGCACATTAATGATTATACAGATAAAATAAAACATACACACCTGAATTTCACAGAGGAAATGCACCAATTCTGCGAGGCTGAGGAGAGGAGAACTGTTCTGCACTGGAGAGAGTTCAAACAGCGCGCGCTCACTCGACTCAACCGTCGAGTTGTTGTCACGTCAGACGGTGGGGGAGGGGTGCGTTGTTGTAATCATAGACAGTAAAATACATTTTAATTGAGTAAACTTAATCAATTTCTTATGCTTGTTAAATATTAATAATATTGATTTTATTTAAGTAATATTTGTGGTTCTTGAAACAGATTAGTTTAATTATCCATTCTCAAATATTGTGATGGAAATTTCACAAATATATTAGCTCAGCAGAGCTGCCAACTCTCACGCATTGAACGTGAGACTCACGCAATTGACCCTTTTCACACGCTCTCACGCCACACATCTATTTTCTCACGCAGAGAAAAATCGCGGACAAAGAGGACACTGACACCGACAGACAAGACAGAGAAGGTTACTTTTGATATGGAACAAATTCTCAGCTGTCAGAATATTTTTCTAATATTATATAATAAATATGTTTACGAGATTCACACAATAAATAACGTTTTTGCGCCTTTAAATGTGACAGATTGCTCTAGTGCGATACAGTAGCCTACAACTACGTGATTCAAACGATTCAAACAATGATTCAAACGAGCTTTGTGAATTTTGCAATTAGTCCAATTTGTGTTTGCCATTTGCCTGATTGCATTAAATATGTGAACAGGTTATTTGTGGACATATGTTCTGATTGGACTGTTTAAAATCAGCTTTGTTCAGTAAGCTCTTCAGTATATACAATTCTGTTTTTATCTAAATAGGAAATCCATGACTTCCACATCAAGTCCAGTTCACTACAACCCTGTGAGAATCTCTGTCATCCTTGAAAATGAGGCCGTGGTCAGCCTCCCCAGAATTGGCGATGCCTTTTTGGTAATCTTTGGACTTATCTATGCACTACACCTAAACTATTCCAAAGCACTGACTAACACTTTTGAATTCACTCAAAAGATTTTACTTTGTCTGGAAAGTGGTAAACTGTCACCCAGGTTGCAGACTCTCAAGAATGACTTGATGATGTAGAAACCCATCTGAAGGAAGGCTGCAGGGGAGAGCATTATAAAAGACTAGTTCAAAGTTACTTCCTTTTGTCTAAAAGTGAAATTGTTTTTAAACAGTCTGTAGAATTTTTGTAATTTCATGCAAATTGCTGCCCTGTTGCCTTACCCAGGCTTTAGCCAGGAAGCCAAAAGCACACTTTATATATATATATATATATATTAGGGATGAGTCGCGATCTTCGAATAGTCGAACTGCGTTCAAAATTCGATCATAAAATTGCTTTTTCGAATATCGTTATATTTTCAATTCCAATGTGTCATAATTGACTGCGCGCCAACTGTCACAGATCGCGCAGCAGGGTATTTTCCTGTCGGGGACACAAGGTGTCACTAACATGAATGAAACCCCCTACTGCGCAATCTAGAATACCAGTGTTTTATACATAGTGTATAGAAGAAGAGCACCGTGACCGTTAACTCTGCGCCCAACAGAGGTGGGTAGTAACCTTTGCTGTCTATGGTAGCCTAGTAACCGTCAATGGTAGCAACAAAGTAGGCTACATTTACTTACTTACGTTGGGGCGACGTTCCTCTCGTTGCTTTATTTTAATGCAATACATGCTGTTAAATGCATAGTTTATTCCAAGTGCGCTGTATCTTTTTTATGGGCATAAACGATGCTCAATTCACAAATGAATCACTCTTTTGAGTCGATTCTGTTAAAAGACTTCATCAAACAAGTTGGCAGATCTGTCTAAATCGGTTCGCGAATCAGTTTGAATGATCTGTTCAGTTTCCTGCACGCACTGAATCGTCTGAAGCGCTTTCAATTCACACTCGGAGTCGTAACAGAAAGATTTAAGAACATCAAGAGCGTATGGATGAAGTGGCCGTGGGCCTACAGTCTAGTCTAGTGAAAGCAAATCTGCAAATGCATCATATTTTTTCCAGCGATGAAGATCTAGTTGAACATCTTCGTATGATGTCTGTGAATGAATGATTCCACAGGACGATACATTCGAGTTCATTTAATTCAGGTAATACATTTTACAACCAAACAGATTTTTACGCGACAATAGCACTGCTACAAGTATGATGACATTATCCGTTTTTTGGACATATTAATTTATAGGCTACATTAAATAAGCTACCATTGTCCACAGTTTATGAAATGAACACCCGCCATGAACTAATTTGTTTAAAAAGTAGGCTATTGCAGTAACAAGGCAGGTTCGCATAAAATGTGACCCGTTACAGAAACCAGGGACACAAGTCGGCAGCACAACTTGCGAGCAAAATGAGAAATAAGATTTTCCAAAATTTGTGATTTCCGCTTTTTTGCAGAATCTGTTAGTTGAGATCATGAAGAAGCCTCTCCATGTTTGAGATAACAGTATTGGTATATTTAAAAGCGTACATTTTGAGGTTGAAATCGGCTTGTTTTTCGGGGATTCTAGCATGGAGTAGGGGCGTGTCATTGTCTGTGTGTATTTCCATACTGAATAGCCGCCCGCGCCTTTGCCCCCGCCCCCCAACAGCGTGGCTACTTATTATGCAGCGCTCTAGCCGGCTCTATCTGATATCAAAATTCAATGAAGATGGACGCCGCAAAGATTGTCGCAGACGAGCTGAACCGTGGCCGTTACAACGAAAATGTTTTTGCCACACTTTGTGGGCTCGGGAAACTGAACCGGAGGTATCGGGCGCGGCGCGCGGGCCCTCGGTGCTTGAATACGGCGGCTCGATCGGCTCGCTGACAACGGTGGCTGGCTGTTTCATATGTGACATGCCGATTGCTTTGAATGGGGAACGTTTTGTGAACAGGGAACAGACTTAATGGACTGGCAACAATCTCCATAGAACATGAACTGGCACAGAGAATCGAAATGGAGGATGCAGTTAAGACCTTTGCTGCGATGAAGGCCTGCCGTGCGCGTTTCTGAAACGTAAGTTAAGCTTCATTTGCTCTTTAGTCGTTATTTAAGATCCTGAACCTGCTGATGATATAATGTGCTTGCGGACATTTCATTTGTGTGTGTATACGCACATAAGAAAATGGTGTAAAGAGATTTGCAACAGTAATTTGAGGAGGTGAAATGTGATTATTTGGAAAATTCCTGTCATGACTGCTAAAAGAAAAATGCCAGCAGGCATTTGCCTCCTGCATAAACTTTAATATTGTTGACATTTTGGGCACACGCGCGTTGCGCACTATTTGCGTTATATGTAGGCCAATGGATTATTGGTCTTTGTGTGTTGTTGCTGGTTTTGCGTTGTATGTATATGGCATATTGGTCTTTGTGTGTTGTTGCTGGTTTTGCGTTATATGTATGGCATATTGGTCTTTGTGTGTTGTTGCTGGTATACGTTGCAAATAGAGGGGCAGCACAATTGTTTTTCGCCTAGAGCGGCAGAAGTGCATTCGCCGGTCCTGGGGGTGAGTTTCCATAAACATTAAAGTTTGTCGTTTTGTTCTCTTAGGAGAGTATCTCTCGTACTGCGTAATATCTTACGCTACGGGGAAAACCTCTTTTCCACGAGATATTGAAGCCAAAAATTATCCTTAATTTTGAATTAATGCAAAACGCTGTGCAGCAGCATGCAGACATAGGCAAGACGGCTTGCGTGCCTATTGGCTGCCCTGCGGCAACAGCAGCAGCCTATCGAGAGTGGCCCTGCGTGACACATACCCAATGGGGGCACTTCGCGCCCA
The DNA here is from genome assembly GCA_026230005.1 of Gila orcuttii. NCBI lineage: Eukaryota > Metazoa > Chordata > Actinopteri > Cypriniformes > Leuciscidae > Gila > Gila orcuttii. The sequence continues at coordinate 6,297,671 of JAPDVR010000011.1, forward strand.
TTTCGTCACGTCCCGCCAGAAAGGGCGTGGTCCCGCCCTATAAATATGGCTCGATTAGGCTGGTACACTGATTTTCATCTCTTCAGCGAAGCATCACGCATCGCTGGATCCGGAGTGAGAAGCCGCGCCGTCTGAGATAAGCACACAGCGGGACGAGCCTTTGAGTCTGAAGTCGCTGGCATCGCCGCCTTTAGCCGCCGTACCTGCTACGCTTTCCGGCGTCATATCCTTTTATTGCAAGTGTGTGTGTGTGTTCGCCGCTGCGACACACATTTTTTCACTGTCTCTCTCTCTCCTAAAAGAGCTGCGTCTTTTTCAAGATGCATAGATCCTGCGGCTCGTGCCGAGCCACACTCAGTGAAGAGGATCGCCATTCTGCGTTTCCTGCCTGGGTGAGGATCACGCGGCTCTCGCTCTCGTCGACGGCGGATGCCCTCACTGTGAGCTATTGCCTATGGTGACTCTGAGGACTCGCCTGGCATCATTCTCAGAGCCTGCACTTCAACCCGCTGTAGCGCCGCGCCGTAAAAGCGCCGTGCCCAGCGCGGCCCCGAGCCTTCTCCTGCCCGCCAAAGCTCGCCGGTTCGCCCGCCAGCTTCGCCGGCATCGGTCGGGTCCCTCACCGACGGACAGCGGCCGCCGTCTGCCGCCGCTTCCGCCATTGAGGTCGACGAAACAGCCCCGAGCCTTCTCCAGCCCGTGATAGCTCGCCGGTTCGCCCGCCAGCTTCACCAGCTTCACTCGAGTCGCTCGCTGACGGACAACGGCCGCCGCGCGCCGCCGCTTCCGCCATTATGACTACGAGATAGCTGCATCTGTAGAGAAGGCCAGCTTCAAAGCCGCGGCTAGCTTTCTTTACGTTATAAGAAAGCTACCCCACCCCCGCCCCCCGTGGGCATGCGTCACCGGCGAAATGAGGAAAGAGTGTGTTTTTAGTCCCGCCGAGGTCGGACCAATCTCCATTTCTCAAACATTTCTCAGCTCCTCTTAGTTTGAGCGGCTGAAAATGTCAATATTGCAGCAATGAGCCTGTTGTATAACACGCACGCCTGCAAACAAACGCCAACACACACAAACTGTGATGACGCTCTCTTATCTGCTCGAGCTGTTTTAAGCTTTTGTCATTTCCCCCTGTGGCTCAGTGGCGAAACCCAAAGCCCTTCGCACGGGAGACCCGTGTTCGATCCCAGGTCTCGCAGCAGATAAAAATTTAGTCTCGCTGCGGCCAGACTTGCACCGAAACTTTTCGCTCGTTCAGTTCCAAGAAAATGTGACTGTTCCAGTGTATTTTGCAGTAAACAAGCCGGTACCATGGCCCGCTTGCCTGCACAAAAATGCCGTTTCCACGGCGACCCAGAAAAATCATATAAGCAGTGTATTTTCTGGTATTCCGGCCAAAGCCGATGGTGTTATGAGTGTAATAAAAATGCCCACAGCCCAGTGTTCATTTCTACACACAAACACAGCCCGCCACAGTGCAGGGCACGCACAAATGAGATTGACTCATGTCATTGTGCATTAAATGTAGTGAATGTGCCCACAACCCAGTGCCCACAAACACTACACACTGCATGTGCCACGTTTTCTGTAAAACGAAACCAACACACATACAGTCAGCTAAAACCCACGGTGTTTAAGTCTCGCCGCGGCCAGACTCCACCGAAACTTCTCGCTCGTTCAGTTCCAAACGATGTGACTGTTCCAGTGTATTTCGCAGTAAACAAGCCGGCACCACAGCCCGCTTGCCTGCACACAAATGCCATTTTTACGGCGACCCAGATAAATCCCAAAAGAGTGTATTTTCTGGTATTCCGGCCACGGCCGATGGTGTTATGAGTGTTGTAAGAATGCCCACGTCTCAGTGCCCATTCCCACACGCAGACATAGCCCACCACAATACAGGGCTAGCACGAATAAAATCGACTCATGTCGATTGTGCAATGAATGTAGTGTACGTGCCCACGACACAGTGCCCACAAACACTACACGAAGCATGTCCCACGGTTTCTGTAAAAACGAAACCAACACATTTTCAGTCGGCGCGAGCCGACAGTGTTCTCAGTGCAGTGAGTGTGCCCGCTATCCCGCGCCCACATTCCCTCACAGACATGCCGAAGCCCACGGGGCTCGTCCCGCTCGCCTTCTCTCCACAATCTGTCAGAGAGAAGCTGAGCGCGGTCGGGCTGCCCGCTGTGATCAGCGCACCCCCCGCCTCGCGCATTGCAAACACAGTGTTTATTTCTCAGCACACCGGAGCTCTCCGGCCGCCGCTATGCCGCCGCTAAGCCCAGATTTCATTCTACCTCTAGCTATTCACGCACATGCGTGGGCAAAGCTTCCCGGGGTATCAGAATGGGTGCTGAACACTATAAAAAGAGGCTATTCGCTGCAGTTCGCTCGACGCCCCCGCTGTTGTGCGGCGCGAGTCGAAACGACGGTAAAAAACGAAGTATCTCATCTACTTCGAGCCGAGATAGCGAAACTACTGAGCAAAGGGGCGATAGAACCTTTATCTCAGGCTCAGAGCGAAGGGGGTTTATACAGCAGGTATTTTCTGGTACCCAAAAAGGACGGGGGTCTCAGACCCATTCTAGATCTGCGACAGCTGAACAGAGCGCTCGCGAAGCGCCAGTTCAGAATGATTACAACCAGGAAAATCCTCGCGCAAGTTCGCCGGGAAGACTGGTTTATGTCAATAGATCTGAAAGACGCCTATTTTCAAATACAAATAGCGTCACGTCACAGGCAATTCTTGAGATTCGCCTTCGAGGGCCAGGCATACCAATACAAAGTCCTGCCGTTCGGCCTGTCCCTGGCACCCCGTACATTTACGAAGTGCATGGACGCGGCTCTCGCACCCCTGAGACTCCAGGGCATGCGAATTTTGAACTACTTGGACGATTGGCTGATTCTAGCTCGATCACGATCAGAGCTCATAGAACACAGGGCCACATTACTCGAGCATCTCGAGAATCTGGGTCTCACAGTCAATTGGGCGAAGAGCTCGCTGTTTCCCAGCCAGAAAATTTCTTTTCTGGGAACAGTGCTGGACTCGCTATCCATGACAGCGCGTCTGACGCCAGAGCGCGAACGGGACATTCAGAGCGCCGCGAAATCCTTCCGCCGCGGCTGGGTTGTCCAGCTCAAAAGGTTTCAGAAAATGCTGGGCCTCATGGCCTCAGCAGCTTCATTGCTCCAGCTGGGTCTGCTTCGCATGTGCCCACTGCAGCTGTGGCTGAAAGCGCGAGTTCCTCCCAGGGCATGGACCGCTGGTCGGTTTCGCCTCCGGGTCGATCTGAAATGCGTTTCAGCTCTGGAACCTTGGAAGATAACCGACTGGTATCAGTCAGGTGTGAGTCTGGGGACTCCCTCGAGTGTGAAGGTGGTGTCCACGGACGCCTCCACCTCGGGATGGGGAGCGCTGCTCGAGGGCAGACCGTTCTTTGGCCAGTGGTCAGAACAGGAAAAGCTCCTACACATAAACTGTCTGGAAATGATGGCAGTCGACAGCGCGCTACGGCGCTTCTGTCCCCAGATAATGGGTCACCACGTCTTGGTCCGGTCGGACAACATGTCAGTGGTGGCATACATAAATCGCCAGGGCGGCACCAAGTCCCGAAACCTTTACAGGCTAACGGAACGCCTTCTGGTCTGGGCTCAGCACAACCTGCTTTCACTGAGAGCGGCGCACGTGCCTGGTCACCTGAATCTGGGACCAGACAGACTGTCCAGAAACAATGTCCCAGCAGGGGAATGGTCGCTGCACCCGCAGACGATCCAACTGCTGTGGGAGACATTCGGCAGAGCGCAAGTGGACCTGTTCGCGTCCCACGAGAACGCTCACTGTCCGAAATATTTCTCCAAGAGCAAGGACGCGCTGGCCCACGTCTGGCCCCGCCGTCCCCTCTATGCTTTTCCCCCCGTCTCGCTCCTGCCTCAAGTGCTGGAACGAATCAGGGAAAATGGATGTCCAGTGCTGCTTGTGGCTCCGCTCTGGACAAACCAGACTTGGTTCCCAGTCCTGATGCGGCTGACCAGCACTGCCCCGTGGCCAGTACCGTTGAGGAAAGACCTCCTCTCTCAGGCCGAGGGCTCAATTTGGCATCCTCGCCCGGAACTATGGTCCCTGCATGCATGGGCCATCAACGGGTACCCGCTAGCCTCCCGGAGGGAGTGCTAAACACGATCACGCAGGCAAGGGCCCCGTCTACTAGACGGCTCTATTCCTCGAAATGGTCTGTGTTCTCTGCTTGGTGTCAAGCTCAGCGCTTTTCACCTGTAGACTGCGGGGTCACGGAAGTACTCTCCTTCCTTCAAGAGCTGCTGGATAAGGGCAGGTCCCCATCCACGCTCAAAGTGTACGTGGCGGCCATAGCAGCGTTTATAAAACCTGTGTCTGGCCAGTCACTGGGGAAGAACGACCTAGTCGTGCGATTCCTCAAGGGAGCTCGGAGGCTAAACCCTCCCACACCTCCTTCAGTCCCGGTGTGGGACCTTTCTACGGTTTTGGAAGCCATGAAAGGTGCCCCGTTCGAGCCACTCCATTTGTCAGACATGAAGCATCTGTCTTTCAAAACGGTGTTCCTTTTGGCTCTCGCTTCAGTGAAGCGCATAGGGGACTTACAAGCGCTTTCGGTAAGCGCGTCATGTATGGAGTTTGGGCCTAATGACTCTAAGGTCATACTCAAACCGAGGCACGGGTACGTGCCCAAATCCCTCAACACACCGTTCAGGGCCCAGGTCATTTCCCTGTGCGCTCTCTCGGTTCATGATGAGGAGAAAGATGCTAGTCTCCTTTGCCCTGTCAGGGCACTGAGAGCTTATGTGTCCCGCTCGTCTGTCTTCAGACAGACCGAGCAGCTCTTTGTTTTGTTTGGCGGACGCTCCAAGGGCCTGGCCGCATCAAAACAGAGCCTATCCAGATGGGTAGTCGACGCCATAGCACTGGCTTACACTTCTAAGGGCCTGCAGTGTCCTTTGGGTGTCAGAGCGCACTCCACAAGAGGCGTGGCCTCGTCGTGGGCGTGGTATAGTGGGGTTACCTTGCAAGATATCTGTACGGCCGCGGGCTGGGCCTCGCCGTCTACATTTATAAGGTTTTATAACCTAGAGGTTCCCGCCTTACAAGCCAAGCTTCTGTCGGTTTAGAATTCAGTGCTATCTGCCCCGCAGTGCGGCCCAGATGCTGAGTTTGTCTGTGCATCGCTCACTGAGCGATAGAAACAGCTCCATGGGTGTTGAATAACCCGTACTATTACCCAGTTCAGGCTGAACACGTTCACCCTGTCTGTTATGTTAACATAACTAGCTCCTGTAGGATGCTATTTTATGGGGAATGATGCTTGCAGCCTCTCTTCTCCGACTCTCTGTGAGTCTATGGTGATTATGCACTATATGAGCCCCGGGCTACTGCCCTTGGGACTTTGGTGTCGGATCCCAGTACGCACGGCGTTTTGCATTGTGTTCCCCATAGCGTAAGATATTACGCAGTACGAGAGATACTCTCGTAAGAGAACGTACTCGGTTACTAACGTAACCTCGGTTCTCTCTAGAGAGGGAACGAGTACTGCGTATCTTGCCGTGCATACACAGCTCTGGTTCGCTTCGGCGATGAAAACCAGTGTACCAGCCTAATCGAGCCATATTTATAGGGCGGGACCACGCCCTTTCTGGCGGGACGTGACGAAATGGGCGCGAAGTGCCCCCATTGGGTATGTGTCACGCAGGGCCACTCTCGATAGGCTGCTGCTGTTGCCGCAGGGCAGCCAATAGGCACGCAAGCCGTCTTGCCTATGTCTGCATGCTGCTGCACAGCGTTTTGCATTAATTCAAAATTAAGGATAATTTTTGGCTTCAATATCTCGTGGAAAAGAGGTTTTCCCCGTAGCGTAAGATATTACGCAGTACTCGTTCCCTCTCTAGAGAGAACCGAGGTTACGTTAGTAACCGAGTACGTTTTCATTCTAAGAACACGTAGGCTACACGTTATCTCATGTTTAGTCTGTTTAGACCTTCCCAATACCTACCTATTGTTATTAGCTAGCTCAGGAAAGAAAAAAAAGCTGTAAAGCACAGGGGGGGAGCTTTACAGGGGGTATGACTTATCTAAATGAGATGTAAATGAGCCCTATTGTCACTCCTAGCAGCAGAGAGAGGTGAGAACTGCACATCTTTAGAGGCTGTTATCTTAACTTTTAGTTATTTTAAGTGCCTACCTTCAAATGGCCACAACTTCTCCAAATATTATCAGATTTCCACGCACTTTTAGAATCTATGAAGAACTCAAAATGCCCCAGAACCGACTTGTGTCCCTAGTTTCCGTAACTGGTCACATCATTATGACATATGACATTATTTTTTTATCTAACGAGCATCTGGTTTGGCGATGCAAAAACGGACTGTCGTGCTTATTGCTTTTTTCTTCTATGTTAACTATGTTAAAAAAAAAAACGACGAAAACATGGTACTTGTTCAATTAATAAACAGTTTGTTTGATGACAAATCGCTAAAGATGAAATTGGCCTCCCTTTCTGTCATTCGAGTGTGCGTTTTTTTTTCTTTTTTCGATTTTCGATCGATAATCGACTTTTGCTCCTCGATTTTCGAATGCCATTTTTGGCAGAAATTCACATCCCTAATATATATATATATATATATATATATATATATATATATATATATATATATATATATATATATATATATATATAAATAGCTGTAATGAAAGAATTTAATTTTAGTAATATTTATTATTATTTTTCGATTACTCTGATTTATTTTCCTGACTATCTGATTAGTTGTCTGGTCAATATCAGACATTCGTGATAAATATCTATTTTGTAGGGCCTTAATTATTAAATTAATTAATTAATTAGGTATACTTAATTATTTTGACCAGGAACACATTTGGAAGGCTATAATGGGTTAGAATCTGAGAACTTTGACTTTCTTAAAAATCTCTAAATTAATAATTTATGAATACAATTACTTTGCAAATAATCAGGTAATCTTCTTTTTGCAGCTCAGTATATTTTAAAAATATTTTTTTTGTTCTATTTATTTTTATATTTCATTTAAACATTGCAGTGTGCTAAAAGTGAGTGGGCAAGAAAATACTGTTCAATTGCATACGTTTACTTTTAGAGATAAGATAAGTTAGATAAACTAAATGTAATTAAAATTTTAAGTTTTGAGTCACATGTTTTTAAGTAAACAAACTCAACATATTTGACTAATGTGTACTTAAAACAATGATAACACAAACCAATAAAAATTAAGTTTTGTTAACATAAAATTGTGTGGTTGTGTACTTATTTTTTAAAGTTCTGTGAAAACTCAAAATTTTGTTATAATAACTGAAAATAATTGAGTTGCCTTAACAGAAAACTGTAAGTCATATTATTTGCAAATATTTGAGTTGAGCTAAATGAGCACTTTAATTTAACTGTTATCAAAAGGTACAAGTAGCAGGTAATCCAACCTTTTAAGTTCTGGAAAATTGTGACTTTTAAGTTAATCAACTTAAAAAATTTGAGGCAATCGATTGACTATCGGGAACTTATTCGGGTTTACAGTGTTGAATGGTTTCGATCCCAGGAGCACAGCTTTGTCCTCAGTTAAATATAGAATGTTCTTATCAATTAACTGCTAAGGACACTTGATGCATTTCACCTTGGGCAGGAAATGTCCCACCAGAGACGGATTGGATTTGCCCTTTGTTTGTTTCTCATCGCTTCTCTCCCCCATTCCTTCCCTATCATTTCATACCAACTTTCTTGTTCATTCTCCCTTCACTTTAAACTTTGATTTCATACTTTCAGCCTGTTTGCCCCTAGAAGCAAAAGTCTTCTTCTGTTAGATATAACCATTTGTATCCTTAACAATTATGTGTTTTAAAAGAAACCAGCGAGACAAAAGTTATTGTGAATCAATAAATTATTTGCCAACTCTACCATCATTTTTATAAAAGTGTAGGGGGAAAAAGCAATACATGGCTCATGTTAAATGCATCATGAAGGACATGTACAGTATACATCCTTATAAATTGAATCCGAGCAACATGTGGGCAGTGATTGTAACATCTTTCGCTGAGGGCAACATGCTTCTCCAACGCATCTCCACTTCTAAAGCAAATTTAGCTTACAACACCACTTGGGAAGCCATGGACTCCTATTCCATGCAAATACAGAGGTGAACACCTCTAAATATTTCAACGTTGACATCGGATTATCTTCTCTCCACGTTAAAAAATGGATTCATTCAGGGAGTGTTTGAAGTGAGCAGAGGATTGAATAACAAGGCCTCTGAGGATGATGTTTTTCTCATGTTCTTCGGCTTTAATAAACGTTAGGTCCTATCACATCTGCACCTTTTAGAGCACTAACACTTGCTTACCAGTACCTAACCTTTTTTCCCTTTCTCCTTCACAAGCAGAAATTCAAACTAACATTGCTAAAAGATTTACAGGATCATGCAAGTTTTACGACGGTGAGTGCCGTAATGGGTTTTAGTGGCAAAACTCGGCGTCATTGTGCATGTCAAAACGGAGAGAGAGGCTGTGCCACGTACAGCAGCAAGGACTCGGGTTTCTAGAAAAGTTGATGGTTTGGATTAATGACACACACTGTTCAATACATTATCGGTCGTTGAAAGGTAGATTGCCATGTGAATAGTCTCATTATGCATATCAAAACTGACCGTTCCATATGAGTAAGGCCATTAATATATAATACAATTAACAACACATTAGGGTTTTAAGAGGTCCAGTCTTTCTCCCAGCAAAGGTCAGAACAATTCAACTACTTTCAGGTCTCATTATGTGGTATGGCTACAAAATTAATCTAATTTTGATTCCTGGAAAACAAATTGTGAATTTTCAGGTTGGCAGTTATAATACCTGTGCTCAACATAAAAAAATAAACATCCTAAATATTCAAAATAGTCTCTCAGAGACTGTTGATCTGTCTAGAATAGAATCGTAAATATTCATGCATTCGAACGAATTTGTATAGTGCTTTTCAAAATATAAATCAGTCCAACACAGCTTTAAAGGCAATACAATGGTGCTGTTGTTGAATAAGTGAACTTGGGCAGGCGAACAGACAAAAGTAGATGACTCTAAACCATGTTGCCATTATATAATTTATATATTTATAATATCGCCAATATTATATATTTATATACATCCACTATGACTTGAATCTTTTTTATTGCGCATGCCTACAGATAACTACAACAAAGTATCGAGCTTGCAGACAAAATCATAGGTGGTCAGATTGTCTTGGTTGGTTTCTAAAGACAACTTTTGATGGTTCTGAACAAGTATTGCTCTTCACACACCACCTGTCACACACACACACACACACACACACACACACACACACACACACACACACACACACACACACACCCCTCTAGTAGCAAGTTCTTAAATTCTCAAACAAGCGTCAAACCATCTGTCAGTTGCGCCCCTCCAGTCCTGCCCAATTACTTTGGTTCCATATATTACACTGTTCCTAATTTTATATCTGTATACTATAGTCTAATGTTAAAATCTGAATTATTTTAACTTCCTTTCTACTCATGAGTGTGCATATGAGTTGAATTGGCCACATCTTACCAGATGGGAATTTGAATGGGAATGGATATATATATATATATATATATATGTATATATATATATATATATATATATATATATATATATATATATATATATATATATATATATATATATATATATATATATATATGATTGTTTTTAAAGAAAGAAGTTAATACTTTTATTCAGCAAGGATGCATTAAATTGATCAAAAGTGAATACAAAGTGTTTTTTGAGCAACAAATCACCATATTAGAATGATTTGTGAAGGATTATGTGATATACATTTTATTATATTAAAATAGAAAACAGTTATTTGCAATTGTAACAACATTACTTTGCAACATTACTGTTTCACTGTATTTCTGATCAAATAATTGCAGCCTTGGGGAGCATAAGATAATTCTTTCAGAAACAATAAAATGTATAACATTTAGTTTTGATCCATTTATTATTTATGTGAAATCATGTGTGTAAAACATCATTGCAAAGCACCTGCTTTTTGGTTACATGTAAAGAAAAAAAAGAAAGTAATTCAAGTCTGGAGCGATGTGAGTAAGTAAATGGCATTTTAATATTGAGTGAACTATTCCTTTAATCCTTTAACCAAAAAAAAAGGAGCATACAATTATACTTGCCAAACACAATACCTCTAGTTCTAATTCTGAAAGCAGCCCAAACTCTCGGTGCACGACACAAAATCAATTCCTGACTTCGACTAAAAATATCCTGGACTAACCTTCTTGTGAGAGTAAAAACTGGTCCGAAATCAGTTTGTGAAGTCATTTTCATGAGCCATTTCAGCAGCACCTTAGAAGGAGCCAATAAATCACCTGACACCCGTGCACCACATATTCCTGCACTGATTAGCAGGAGAGACTGTGGCAGAGCGCCGGACAGTGGGATATCAAACCGAGCCGAGTGTGTTTGTTTTCGGATCCACTCAACCATTTATTGTGTGTGTGTGTCTGTCTGTCTGTCTGTCTGTGTGTGTCTGTATCCGCTTGTCCCATTATCCAGACTTCCTGAGTTCTGTGTGACAAAGTGGGCATGTCAGCCAGAAAGATGGCAGTGAACACAAATGTTTCAGTCAATTAATAATGCAACAAATTGCACTAGAGAAAGCCAAGTAGGGCAAAATAAAAATATCGGCCAGTGAAAAATATCAATTCAATCCGACAGCCCTTCATGTACATCATATGGGTGTGATAAATGAGAAAGTCGTGTTTTAATTCCATACGGGTGTCCGTTGCAGATATCTGGTGTCAGCTTTTCTGGCAGATAGTTTCTGGTAAGTTCATTTTTGACAGATACTACCAAAGCTCTTAATATGTCAACATAAATGATCTGTACATCCACCCATTTATCAAAAGTTTGACTTCTTTTGAAACGGGTGCTGTAAATTGTGTCGGATTATAGGGTGGACACAAGTCACAAGTCTAGTTAGCCCTCTGAGGTCACATTTGGGACTGAGCTCAGAGGAGAATGAATGATCACTGGTGTGATGAAAAATAATCAGGTCAAGACTTCTTGATCCGTCACTCACTACTAATTTAAGCGACTTCCCTCTCTGTTGTCTTACACACCCTTAGGGTGTTTAGACACTAGAGAAAACTTTGACGGAGAGTCTGATGGATGGGGATGCTTAAGATGAGCCGTGAGGGTGTGGAAACAGCCGGGTCAATTTGAAATCAAGTGGGAATACAGCAATTTGAATTTGTTTGGGAAGTCACAGCGTTCTCAGACCAGTGTCGACACAAGGATGAATTTCTTCAGGGTGCATTTGGACTTTCATGCATGGAATATATATATATATATATATGTATATATAATCTTAAAGCTTCATGCTCTCCAAAGCAGCATTTATTTGATCAAAAATACAGTACAAAAGTAATGTTGTGAAATGTTACAACAACATAACTGTTTCGTATTTTAATATATTTTAAGATCAAGAAACGTGTCTTATTAAAATCAAGAAACATCTCGTTATCAATATTGAAAACAGTTGTGCTGCTTATTGTTTTTAGTGATGAAAACATTCAAGATTCACTGATGAATAGAACATAAAAAAACATAAATTTAAAATAATATTTTTTCGAAACAATCGAATAGGTTTGGAACGACATGCGTTGAGAAAATAATGACATAATTCATCACTTCATCAGAAGGGGTATTCAGTATGGTCCCCCTATAATGTCGACTCTGTCCAATAGCTATGACTATTATGATTAATATGCACTGTTTTTTTTTTTTTTTAGTGACAGCACTATGCAAGAATATATGATGTCTTTATGACAGATGTGTGCAGTAAGATGCTTGTAAAAAAAAACATGATTCTTTTTTCAAATGTCTCGATTTTAATTGAATGTTCACGCTCTTCAAAGGACAAAAAACCTGAGCATTAAAATAATTATGGCCATTACTTATAAAAATAATTTTAGATGGTATATTTACAAAAAAAAAAAAAAAAAAAAAAAAAAAATTCCGTGAGAAGAACACTTGTCATTTACATCAGTGGTTCTCAACCGTGCTGCATATAATCATACGTGGTTAGAAGACAAATAATAAACTGGAGAACGCACCCATATTTCCATCCTTAAGCAAAACCATATTGAAAAGCATTGATTTATGTCACTGTTAAATGTTTACTGATTGCTTTAGAACCTTTATCTTTTGGCATTGTGTTCATGATGTCGAGACACGGTTTGAGTCAAGAATAATAGATAACTGTATGAAAAATAACTCGGATGTTTATACAATTAAAAGTGAGGTGTGTTATTTCTGCACCCTTACCGGCATCATATAGAATTGCAAAAATGGTGACTGCTTTCAAAATGGACAATAAAACGGTGAAAGCTCCATAGATTTTACACTTTGATTTTTGAGAAATCAACCTATGAATGGCTTGCTTATAGGTGTCTCTGTAGATTAAAGACGGGATTGTATATCAAGCTCTTTTAGCTGAAAAACGTCCTTTCTTCCAGTGGACAAATATTGTGTTACAATATTCCCCATTCATTTTTTTTTCCATCAGTGGACTTTTGTCAAAGCCATCACTATTAATCTTGACACACAAACTTTCATGCATGACATCACTGCTTGTGAAAGAGGCCTTATCTCATGGTTTCTAGACAATGGGCCTAAAGAAATGCTGTATGCCACTGTTCCTAGCACAAGTCAATGTGGAAGGGCAGGAGGGAAAATTAATCTAATGGGAAAGGCATTTCATTCTCTGCTTAAATAGTGTATAAAACAGATAATTAATACATGCACATGATAGTCTCTCTGAGCTCTTTCTCTCTCACTCGCTCTCCTTCACTCCCTTGTTGGAAATATATGTCTCCCAGATGGTATAAAGTTACTAGGCAACAAGCAGCTGAGTAAAGGATGGTTAATTTATTTTAAGTGATTTAAGTGATGATCTTCACAAAGCTCTTCTCCTCCTAGGGAGGACGCAGAGGACATGGCATGAGATTGAATCATTCACCTTTCTGTTTGCAGTTGTTACACACAGTTCATCCATATTGATGTTGTGGGTAAAGGATCAGTCTTTCTCTCAAGACAAAAAAGGTGATATGATATAGCAGTTTAACTTCAGAGAGATTTAGCCAAAATGGAATGCTATTACAACAACCAAATAAAACTTCATAATAGCTCAAATTTGAAAAACTGCCAATGCCATAAATTCATTCTGGCATAGCTCCAGACCCTCATATTAAGAAATATTTCATAGTAAGTGCATGTTCACATTTTTAATGTCATAACCACAATTCAAAGGCACTACAACCTTTACAACCTCTCTCATGGTCAGGAATTTTTGATCCCTTGCCAACAAGATAGAGGAGCTAATGATGCTAATGAGGAACCAGTGGGAGTACTGCGAGTGCCACAATAGGCTTATTGGAAAAACATGCCTCTGCCAACATTTTTGCAAATCTCCAAAAACGTACCTCTACATACAATTCACTGCAGGTTCCAGTTGAACACTAGTGGCAATAAAACACCAACAACTTCTATTCCATTTCACACAAATTAGGATTACAGGGGTAGATTACTGATTAACTCTTTCCCCACCAGCGTTTCTTTAAAAAGAGTTGCCAGCCACCATATGTGTTTTTGTTTTCACAAATATTTCATGGCCCCTAGAATATTTTATTGTATGAATATCTGAACATGCAATATATCAAAAGAAAGACAAAATGATTTATTCTAGCTTCATGCATTATTTTATTTATCAACACTTGAATGTGGGTAAGTTTCATAAAAAAGCAACATTTTGAGCAAAAAGCTGAGAAAATCATGTTTTTGTCAAAGACTACGCCTGGATCAGATTCAGTACGATGATCAAAATATAGATGAGTAGATCGAGTCCAGCAACACCCTTAAAGCTTGCGCAGTCCTAACCACTTCCTGGGCCGACACTTCACTCGGTAACATTAGGCCGAGTTTGATTTATATGCTGTTTATTGTTGATGATGGCTTACATATGACATTGCTTGTTTCTGCTTCTTCTTTGCCTGTGTTTTGATCTGGAGATACTGTACTCATTCAGTAGATGCATAATACAGTATAACAGTGAGAACACGAAAAGCCGTAAAAACTCGCCAATAGCAGGGGAGCGTTTTCTCATAAAAGCTAGATAACTCATCAATGGCGGGGATAGAGTCAAAAGAGACTTGTTTTCACCCATTTCCTTGCAATATGTGTGTTATGACCTCAAAACACTTCTAACATAGTGCATGATTGCTTGGTTGCTTCAGTACTGTAAATGCATTTCAAACATTGACTTTTGTTAACACTGTCTGACAGGTTTAGGGTCAGATTTAGTGTAGGTGGTAGGTTTACACTTTATTTTGATGGTCCACTTTAGATGTTCTACTATAATGTTGCACCTACATGTCAACTAACTTTAATTAAAGTATTAGTAGACTGTCTGCTTAATATCTGCAAACCCTTTATTGTGATGCTCCTCAACAGACATTATACTGACTATAAGTAACTTTTCAACTACGTCAACTTATTCTAACCCTAACCCTACCAGTCTACTAATGAAAGTTAGTCGATGTGTAGATGCAACGTTACATACTGTATAGTTAGTAGAATGTCTAAAGTAGACCATCGAAGTGTAGCCGGTGGTAGATTATTTTCAAATGAGAGAGCATAAACCTTTCAGTGTCGCTCACTGGACATTTAATTTCCAAACTGCTGTGATAGGTATGCAACAACCGTTATAAAAACAACCCCCCACATTGATGCACATTGAGAAAATTGAATGCGTTTTTTGCGCCTCTCACAGGACATTTCACTTTGAAATGCAGCAAAATATGAACGAAGCAATGTAATATCATTTTGCAGAAATGTCGTCACAGGTACGTTTTTCCAATAAGCCTGGGTCGGTGAGAGACAGATTCCCACTGATACTGATATCATTGAGGGTTTCGTAATAAGAACAGTGGAAAAAAACAGGTAAAAACAGCCAAAGAACAACTACTCACACCAGACACTGAGCTGCCATTGAGCCTAGCCTGCAGCAATATTGCGCACGCGGAAGTTTTCGAATGTTACTCTAACAGTGGTAAATGTCACTCCCACTGCTGATACACTTTCAAAGTGTCACTCTAAACAGGTTGCACACACAAACTCTATTTTAACCACCATCGGCTCATTAAGTGGCCTTCCTGGTGCAACAACACTTTAGATTTGCCATATACTGGCTGCAGATCATGCTGTATGGGAGTCAATGATGTGTTCACCTCCCAACAACCTTATTCACCTTCGTGCAAGCAGCCAGTGACCATGGAGAGCAGTGAAGGGATGATCAGCTGGGGTTTAAACGCCTGGGGCAACCTGTGACCTGGAAGTGCTTCTGAATGCGAGGAAGAGGTGCCTTAAGGGCACACAATAACGAGGAACTAAGACACAAATAAAGGTAGCTGAGGGTGATGGGGGTAAGGTTGCCTACAGGAGGACCATGTAGGACAGACAGTGTGAAGTACGTGAAATGTGAAAACTACCTTGCCAAGACCTGACCCTGTTCTCCATCATTCCTTAGACTCTCTATATGGTTCATCTATGAGTCACACATCATCTACTGCTGGATACTAAATTTGGAAAAGGTGGTCACTGTAAGAGCCCTTTAATACAACCCAAGACAAGAAAAGGACAGCGCAGGTGGACACTTGTGGCCACAATTTGTTCAGCTGCAGAACTGTTTCTGAGCTGCTTGTAAGCATTACTGTTGCTCCTGTTTACAATCTGCACACCTGATTTCCAAGTATAAGTCTGAGAAATACAATCTGTAGAAGCTTCAGGATGGCTCTGCAATCACTCTGAGGGAAAGGAGGAGGAATAAAGGGGTTTGGCTTTCAATTTGTGTTGAGTGGTGTCAGCTCAACCAGTTCAAGAAAGTATACAGACATGTGGTGGATGCTAATGTCCAAGAAGACCAGAGCTAACTCTTTTTTCCAGGTCCCTTTAGAAATATACAGTAGGAGTGACCTTCTGTACTTCATGGGGCAATAAGACAGGGGGATGCCAATACATGCAATCTCATCAAACAGCCTGTCTCACTTGTTGAGATACGGTCCAACAGATTCGACCCGGAGTCCCACAGAGATGGTGGCTGAAGGAAGAAAATCGGCCAAGCAAGATCTCAAATGACATCTTCCATTCTCCCCATATTACCACTACTGCACAGTAAATAACCCAATCTCAAGCTGCACATTTACAGCCCTGCTTAAGATTTAAGACCTTTAAGTCCACTTTAGCCATTTCACATGCTTATCTATGTCAGGGGTTTTTAAAGTGTGGTCCAAAAAGTGGTTCTAATAGGTAGAATAAAAATTATAGAACAAAATAATAATAATGATAATAAAATACAAAATGTATTTCAATAGTAAGCTATTAAATCAAATAAGCATATAGTTAAAAAAGTATTTATTTTTTCTTTTTAAAGTGCATTCAGTATTTTTTTTTCAATTAACACTTTTATTAGTAAATACATTTATAATGTTACTCACAACATATTTCTATTAAAAAAAAATGTTTCCTCTTTTAAAATAGCACAACACAACAAAAGCTAATAATAAGAAATGTTTATTGAGAAGCAAATCAGCATGTTAGAGTGATTTCTGAAGGATGAACACTGAAGTCTGCAGTAATGATGCTGAAAATGCAGCTTTGAATCACAGGAATACATATTATTGTAATATATATTAAAAACAAATAAATGTAAAGGTGAGCATAATTAACATTTTAACAATCTTACCGACCCCAAACTTTTGAACGGTATATAGTGTACCTTTCAACAATAGGTTTTGTTTGTTAGTTTTCTTAAGCTTGCTCACTAGTTGTATGCCACTATTTTCTATTAACCTGATTATGATATTTAGAAAAGTGGTCTATTTAGGGGGAGCAACATATTTTCATGTCATTGGCATTAACCAGTTTGTAAACGCCTCATGTGTGTTACACTGCAGATTATTCCCACTGCATTAATGTATGCATTCCCATATTTTTTATTGTATTTAAAATCTGTATTTGTTCAAATAATATCTGTATTTCTTTTACCACAACGTCTTTGTTTTCTCTCAAATTGGCTCCCGTTGCATCAGCATGGCCACATAAACATATTTGTTAGCTTGTGTGGTGTAAATTATAAAGCAGGACTTCAGATGTCTGCCTGTCTGCCAGCTCTGCTTTCAGCTGCATCAGTCAGAACTTTGGCAGAATTCACAATCAGCTGAGTCCAAGCATAAATCTACCCACAAATTACAGAAAAATTATGATATTTTCAAAGAAATTACTTGTTGTATACTTTCCATTTGACTATTTATATTCTACAATGATGATAGAATGATGAATCATATGTATTTTTGATGTTATACCACAACATAAAAATTTGCCTTTGAAGTAAGACTGTCAGATCAAAAATAGTGAGAGTATCAGGTCCTAAATGGTGCCGAAGGAGGGTGTTAACAAATAAGGGAGATTATATATGTGAGGGGGAAATAAGGTAAACTAGGTACAATTTGAGCTATTGAAATATCGTCTGAAATGATGGAGAGGAGAGCTGCCGGGCATCAGAGTAGCCTCTGGCGACATGTTACTCTTTTTGGATGTCTTAGTAGTCAAAGCAACTTCATATTTGTCCTGTATGGAAAGCAATATTTTGACTGCTGGCTTGTCTGTGTACATGTAATTTCAATGGTAAAATCACACATGCGTCCAATCGTAAATGAATCAATCTGACAGTGATCAGTACTGGCAGATTAAACGGCATACGATCACAGTCTGTCTAATCACTGTCTATTTACAGAGCTGCGTGTCAACTAGCAGCCGCAGGCTAGTGATTAGTATAGGATTTTTTTTTTTTTTTTTTCAGAAAAGCTGACTGAACTTAGTAAATCAGATAACATTTATAATATTATAAATGTGTTTTGAAAAATACTATGATGGTTTTAGGTTGTGTTTGATGAAAGCACAACAGACCCTTGCTTGTAAGAACACACGGCTTAATTAATCCGGTTTAAACTTCTAACAAAGATTTAGAGGTGTTAATCTAGTCCATGTTATTTTTTATTTATTTTTATTTTTTTTGCCATTGGCATCATAAACCTAAACCTAAGAGCTGTCCCTAAACCTGCATCTTAACAGCCATGCACAGCAATCTAAAAATGCATTTATAAAATAAAAGCCATATCCGAATGCAACTTAAATGGGTCATATGATACTATTTTAAATATAAAACGCATGTCTATTTCCCTCATATATTAAATATAAAACGCATGTGTATTTCACTCATATTAAATATAAAACGCATGTGTAGACTGATATTTTTCTAATGTCTGGACTCCTTTATTAAGGAGTAATAAAGTAATAAACATTTTTTGTTTTGTTTTATTTGTAGGCTACTACAAAGAGTGTATATATTTGTTATTTCTTTTTGGTATAGTGCTTAACAAGCATAATTTAATTTTGCCCAGTTGTGGTCTGTTGAGGGGCAATAAATATCAAATGTCTCAAAACATCTATTGTGTTATTTGTATCGATCCACTATATAAACATAATATCTACATGGCATTGGAGGCTAGTCTGACTTTGTCCCACGGCAACATTAAAATAGTTTAGATTTGTGTACATTGTTTCTGTTAATAATGTATTGTATAAGTGTCCATTTCATTATAATATTCAGGTTTATCATTAATAATTGAACATGCACATGTATGTTAATTTCCGTTAAAGAGGGGTGGAGGTGGGGTTACATTTGAGGATTTAAAAATGTACTTGAAAGTAACGCAATAGTTACTTTCTGAAGTAACTAGTTACTTTTATAATTTGTAACTGAGTAACTATTTTAGTTACTTTTTGAAAGTAGTGACTAGTAACTGTAAGTAATTACTTTTTTTAAGTAACTTGCCCAACACTGATTATAACAAATAAATAAAAGATATTTGGAAATGTCCCTTTAAAATGAACGCTCAGCTCAGTTTGTGGTTCACACTGTTATTTGATTGTTTCTTTGTTGTTGTTGTTTTCAAATACAAACTCACTTATATTAAATAAATAAATATTTTTTTACTAACAAATGTTAGGCTATCTTGAGTTTTTTCCTCCGCTATCGTCCTGTCAATCATCTCGCTGTCTCACTCTCGCGGCTATGATTAGTTACATTTTTATTTACCATCATCGGTACCCATCACCATCAGCAGCTTTGCATTACAGTATTTGCAATGACCACCCCTTGTCCAAAACTGAGCGTAGGCTATTGTCTAAAAGAAGAGTTATGACTGTTGCGTATTTACACTTGACAGAACATTGGTCTGTGCTTCACCCGCTCTGCACGGTCTATTGCAGCACTACACAGATTTAACTCTGCACAGCTAAATAAAACCGGCTGGGTGCAGATTAATATTTAATATTTCTCAAATAAATATTTCTGTGAAACGTGTTAAGTTGCACAGCCTTGTACAGTTTAAGAAGCGGTACGCAGAGCCATAGGACTATTATTTTGTTGAAAAGACTTGGGGAATTACTGATGACGTCACAGGCTCAGATTTGCTTGACCAATCGGCTGAAAGGGGCGTATCATGACCGCCCACATGTGCAAAACGGATTTTGAAGTCATTTATCCGTTTTTGACCCGTTAACCAAAAAACGAAAAATCAAGCCGAAATCTCGTTTTTTCTTTTTTTTTAAAAAGCAAAAAAACGAATAAAGGCGCGTTTTCTCGTTTTTTCCTTATTTCATTTCAAATTGGAAATGAAATGGACGGAAGACACCCTGATTTTACTGACATTTTTATTGAGTTTTAATTCATTCTGATTTAACAAAAGTATTATAAAACCCATAAATCATCTCATTGTTTTCCTCCAAATGTCACTAAATGTCCTTAACTAAAGACACGACACCCAGAAAGAAGGACAGACAAGTCTAGCAGACTCTCCGTCTCCTTCCAGGGGAAAAAGACAATAAATACCCATCTTTTTAATATTTAATCTGCTAAAAGCTGGGATTTAGGGGGTAAAAGGCTCAGATCTCCAAATTAAAGGCTTCTAGAGGTTGTTTACATGCCGCCCTTGGAGACCAATTCATTTCACGAGACAGAGTCCACTGCAGGGGCCCAACAGGCAGTGCACCGGGGCCCACAGTGGCGTCTCCCTTACTGGAGTGGGATTACAACAAGGTCGGAGTCTGCTCTGTGATTGGATTGAGTGTCAGTGAGAGATCCCAATGCATCACTAATGGATCTGAACTGGGCAGCCAAAGAGGTTCTCCTTGCTCCTGTGAGACGATGGTGGCAAATTGCCTCAACGAGCTGAGAAAAGAGCAGAACACAAGAGAGTGAGACAGGGAGAAAGAGAGAGAGAGAGAGAGAGAGGGGGGAGAGAGAGAGAGAGAGAGAGAGAGAGAGAGGGGGGAGAGAGAGAGAGAGAGAGAGAGAGAGGGGAGAGAGAGAGAGAGGAGGAGAGAGAGAGAGGGGGAGAGAGAGAGAGGGGGGGAGAGGGGGGGAGAGAGAGAGGGGGGGGAGAGGGGGGGGAGAGAGATGGGGGGTGGGAGAGAGAGGGGAGGGGGAGGGAGAGAGAGAGAGAGGGGGAGGGGGAGGGAGAGGGAGAGAGAGAGGGGAGGGGGAGGGAGAGAGAGAGGGGAGGGAGAGGGGAGGGGGAGGGGGAGGGAGAGGGAGAGAGAGAGAGAGAGAGAGAGAGAGAGAGAGAGAGGGGGGGGGGGGGGGAGGGGAGGGGAGGGGGGGCGGAGGGGGGGAGGGGGGGGAGGGGGGGAGGGGGGGGGGGGGGGGGGGGGGGGGGGGGGGGGAGGGGGAGGGGGGGGGCGGAGGGGGGGGGGGGGGGGGAGGGGGGGGGGAGGGGGGGAGGGGGGGGAGGGGGGGGGAGGGGGGAGGGGAGGGGAGGGGGGGGGAGGGGGGGAGGGGGGAGGGGGAGAGGGGGGGGGGGGGGGGGGAGGGGGGGGGACAGTGGTGGGAAAGTGAGCATCCTCACTTTTTTACATCATGTTAGTGCTCTATTTATGTTTTGCGGCCCAATTAATTATGTGTGATAATTTTCCTTTAAAAAAAAAAAATAAAAAATTCAAAACTAATATGAAAAGGACATTGAGGGTTAAAATAATTTATAATGATTAATGTTAACATAATTAATCTCAAATTTGATTTCTCTATTTATTCTCTTTATTGTTGATGCCTTGTTACAGTAAAGACATTTGTAAAGTTATAATATGTCTGCTTCGGATAAGTATGCAGATGTATATGCTGTTCTTTTGAAGAATCCTGAAAAAGCCATGTTTTCCATAAAAATATTGAGCAGCAACAACTGTTTTCAACATTGATAATAATATAATAATGATATCTATATTAGAAGGATTTCTGAAGGATCGTGTGACACTGAAGACTGGAGTAGTAATGATAAAAAAATCAGCTTTGCATCACATAAATGAATAACATTTTTAAATATTTTTCAAATAGTAAACTGTTATTTTGTTAACAATTTATTTCGATGGTCCACTTTAGATATTCTAATAACTATAAGTAAACTTGTCAACTACATGTCAACTAACAGTCATTATAGTATTAGTAGACTGTATTAGACCACATGTTAGGATGGGTGGGTGTTAGGATTACTAGAATAAGTTGTAATGCAGTTGGAAGAGTTACTTAGGCCGTGTGTCCACCAAAGCGTTTTTTTCACGCAGCTGGCGTAAAATTTCCAATTGTTTTCAATGGGAGCGCCGCGTTTTTTACTGGTCGCCGAGAGTTGAAAAATGTTCAACTTTGGGTAAAAACGCTGCACTCATCACTGTCACTTTTTACACAGCCATCCAATCACAGTGGAGAGGAGGGGCGGGACAAATACCACACCGACCAACTGTCACAACATTCTTTCTGTACAACGACGTCAACCAGCAGAGCTAACCGAACAAAATGGATGAAAAATAATTTTTTAGTATGAAACAAATTATCTACGAAATCAGTTACAAGTAAACTGTGCTGCGGATATTCTGTATCATAGCAACGAATCGTCTCAAATGAAAAAACGCAGCGCTGCCAAAACGCTCTCAAGCGCCCACAGCTAGGCGTTTTCAGCAGATCGTCTAGCGTTTTCAGCTGGCTAAAAGCGCTTTGGTGGACACACGGCCTTATAGTCAGTAGAATGTCTGTTGGAGGAGCATCACAATAAAGAGTTAGCAGATATTAAGCAGACAGTCTACTAATACTCTAATGAGAGTTAGTTGACATGTAGTTGCAAAGATAATTATAGTTAGAATGTATAAAGTGGACCGTGAATTAAGTGTTAACATTATTTTAAATTGTAATATTATTTCACAATACCACTGTTTTTCTGTATATTTGATAAAATAAAATAAAATATCCTGCTCATTAAATAGTGTGTTTGATTCAGAAGTCATATTTAACACTTGATGAGTTTTATATTTACGTTCTGCCACACAAAGACTGGAAATGATTTTCCATTCGGATTTGTTAAAAAAAAAAAAAAAAAAAAAAAACAACTAAAGGTCTTTCTCTATCTTTTACTAGAAATCAAAACATTTTGTTGATTGTAACGGACACGTGCTGATTGCGACCTTTTTTTGTAAAAATGACAGAGCAGAATTAATCCGTTTTAATGTCATATTTGGTATTGCTTTTGTTTCTTCTCTCGGAGGCCAAAGCCCATGCTAATTATCCCTGTTGTCAATTAACAAATAGCGGTGACATCTGTGAGAGCGTCGCATTATGGGTATGACCCATCTGATTCATGTGGAGAACAGCTTTGGGGCTTTTCAACAGCCAGTGACATGAGCGTAAGCACAGAGGAATTTATGATAAACAGAGCGAGCTGTCAATCAAAAGCAATCATTGATGCAAACAATACCGCAGGGATCCTGCTCTTTGCCATTATCAGAAAAAATAAAATAAAAGTAAAAATCCAAATCCGTTCAACTGGCTCATTTCACTTACAAAACTCTGATTGCGCTATTATGGTACTTGTCTTAGACTGGCAGAACGGCTCTTGCCATAAGTGATGCCCTTTTACTCTGATGGAACTTTGCCCAGAACAGACCAAACCTACTGAATAGACTCTTGTCGATTTGTTTTATTCCTTTTTTATGATCTGATCCGATTTGTGCATATGTAGTCATATTTTTTGTGCTGTGCCATTGTCTATGCTCAGTACGGATCATGGGATTAACGCTGAACAGCAAATATTGCTTTAATTAAAAAGGACTAAGGAGTTGGCGTAGCAATCAAACTAAATACACAATTACACAATAGCTTTAGTAATTATCCGCCATAGATTGTGTTGAGTACAAAAACATACAATATATGTACTTGAGTTGTAAAAATGATTGTCAGAGGATTGTGGAAGGTGTATAGGAGGCAGGTCCTGATTTTGCAGAGTAAGACACGTTCTTGGGTCAACTTTTTTTTGTTAATACTGGTGTAACTGGTCCTACTCAACCCACACTGAGTTGGACTCAAACTGGCACTAACAAGGATGCTAAAGACCACAGCCGCTAGCACACGTCTTGAGGCCAAGGGAGTGAGGTTTACATGCACAGCTCTTACTGGCCTACGTCAGTTACACTCATCCCCCTAAACCTCACTCCCATCCGGGTCACGGCACCAAACCGTTCCTACTCTACCAACTTCGAGCGGGACTGTAGCGGGACTCTGGTGTGGGAGGCGGGCGCGGTAAAAAGGATGCTAAAGACCACAGCCGCTAGCCATCCTCTTGAGGCCGGGGCGGTGAGGTTTACACTCACAGCTCTTACTGGCCTATATGTCCGTTACATACGTAATTTAGTCCTAACCATATTCCTACACCTAAACCAAGCCCTACCCATAACACATCCTTGAAATCAGAGGGAAACGATAGGTGAATAACACTGATGTAGAAGCACCTAACCCTGGCTGTAAGCTTAAACTTGACATAATCTGTAAACTTGTCCCTCAAATCTGATTTGATTGATTGATTGATTGATTGATTGATTGATTGATTGGTTGATTGGAATGTTGTTCCAGGAACATGTTGTACTTGGTGAAATCAGGTTCTGTGTATAGGAGTGTCTGGGTCAAAACATTTATCATTGCATACTGCATATACTTTTCCATAAGCAATTTGTATGAAATAATATATAGCATACAGTTTGAAGTATGCTAGTATTTTTTATAGGGTTTTCTGGGTCAACACAAACAGCTCTCTCTCCTGAAAATAGCTGAAAATAGTTAAATTGCTAGCTTTAACACCGAACATGCTACAAAGTTTCACATTATTAAAGAGAGAGCCGCATCTCTGCTGCTCTTACATTCAAAACATCAAAGTCTCCAGCGAAAGCTGATGTTGGCAGAACGTAAGTGAGGAATACATTACATTAATATTCACGAGTGTTATTTGAATAGGGCAGTTCTTGCTAACGGGGGCATTTCCTTCTATGAAATATAAAAGGCTTTTTTTCCTGAAGTTCAACATTTTTACTTTTCTCACTCACCTGTTACACAGTGAGGCTAAGATGATGCAATGCTCATTTTTTACATCTTTTATTGAGAAAATAAATTCATTGTTCGCTTCAGAAATGTTCTTAGTAAATCTGTTTGAATCTCTTTGCCCTGTTTTTACGTCATACACTGTTGTGTCTGTTTCAAAAGCACAAGTGTCTTCAAAGCTTTCAACTTTTCTGTCCTAAAAAAAGAAAAAAGGAAGAGAAAACAAAATACAAAACAAAAGAAGGTGAGATGAATTTGCAGTCCACATCATGATCTCCTGCTTGTGAGTCAAACTCCAGTAATATCAAAATACTTGGCCTTGTTTCCTTGTGTATGAGTGTGTGAGAAAGAAAGAGTCTTCAAGATCCATATTGTGTCAAACTCCATTGAGAGTCGCTTCCATCCTCATGCTTTACAATGCATTTACAATTTTAAGAAGACAATGATGAATTGGAAGTAAACTATTTGTCCTTAGTGCATTTATCACAAGCTTTATCTCTTTGAACTAAGCCACTATGGTCATGTTAAATGACTTTAATAGCTGCTTCAGTCGCTTTATCCTCTGTAGGCCAAATCTGAATAGAGCAATCAAGGTGCTTCTACAGCTTGATGTGACACTAGGAAACGGTCCACGCCTGAATAGAAATGACCTGCTGAGTACTTGACCTGCTTCACTTAAAAATTGATTTAAGGTATAATGTTGAGGGGATGTATAATCAGTGTTGGGTAGTTTCTCAAACTGCAAGCTATACTCATCATTTAAAGTACAGTTAAAGTACAGTCAACTACAGTTAAAAAGAGAGTGCTTTTATTTTAATCTCTCTATCTTATCTATCTATCTATCTATCTATCTATCTATCTATCTATCTATCTATCTATCTATCTATCTATCTATCTATCTATCTATCTATCTATCTATCTATCTATCTATCTATCTATCTATCTATCTATCTATCTATCTATCTATCTATCTATCTATCTATCTATCTATCTATCTATCTATCTATCTATCTATCTATCTATCTATCTATCTATCTATCATCTTACATTTTCACTATTTTGACAAACTATGTCAGACAGCTAAAATACATAATAAATACAATTCATAAAAAAGTAACAGCATAAAAAAACACATCAATGCAGTTACCTTTCGTTCAGTCACTGCGAGTTACGCCAGTGAATGACGAAATGAGGGTTTCGCTTAGAAAACTATCATATTTGAAGACTAACATTTCATCATTTAATATTGTTTTTAGTATTATTACTACTTTTTATTAATATTCATAATCAGTAGTATTATGTATCTGTATTATTGTTTTTTTATATATATATATTCATAATCATTGTATTTTGTGAATCACAGTGTTCTTGAATGCATATGTGGGGAAGAGACACTTTGGGTGACTTTGAGTGTGTGCGGGACCGAGCATAGTTTATACATTCCTATGTTAAAGGGTAACTAAACACTAAAACAACTTGTTTTAGTTAATGATCTGTAATAATAGAGCTTCATAAATGCTGTTCATTGATTCGAGTACATTTTTTGACATTTGGGTATAAAGTGTTTTAATTCTACAATATATGGTGTAAAAAACGTCTGAGTGCTGCCCTCTCTTTAGGTTGAACGGTGGCTACTGCAGTTAAGTTGTGACGTCAGAGGGTACCAGCTAACCACGCCCTTGCCTACAGAGAGATGCGTCTCAGGTGCACGCCCCCCCTCCGCTGGGCTCTGCCCACTTTTCCAGCATTTTTCAAATATTGCCAGTGGGTGGAGTCAGGCTCTGACCAGGGGTTTAGTTACCCTTTAATGGGAACCACATGTTTCTCTGAAAATGTATGTGTTTCTATGGTAATGCAGTTTTTTTTAGTCAGCATATAAAAACTAAAAACTCTTGACCGATATGTTGGAATGAAGACCTTTGTTTAGTCCACTGTTACTCCCTCCTATGTCTATGCGACTCCGCCCCACCGCGTGGGTATAAAAGGAGAAGCGCTGGCAATCTTGCATTATGTTTTCGCTTCGGAGCCAAGAGCTTTATTAACTCCAAAAACAATCCTGAGTTATCTTCACTCTTCGAGATGAGCTGCTCTCCAGGTGTTGGTGTTACGGCGTATTCCAGCGAGTTCACATTGACTTCTGGTCTGTGCAGGGATCTGCCAGTCGTGTGTTTCTCCCTGGGCGCTTCAGCACTCTGAGTTTAAACCTCTCACAAAAGAGCTTGCGCGTGGGATGTCTTTTTAAAGCTGTCTCGCCCATGCACTTCTGGTTGCGATAGGACTATTTCCCAGTCTGATGGGCACAATCGCTGCCTAGCGTGTTTGGGCTTAGATCACGCTCAGGCAGCGTTTGTGTATTAGTCATGGTCTCACTGTGGGAACATGACCATCTCGATGCTGCGGTCGAGACTCAATGACCTCACTAGAGGTAGAGTCTCCTATGCCACACCCCGATCTATCCCCTCTTCTATCCTCAGTCTGCTCGCCACCGAGGGCGCCCTCCTGCCCGGCCCCAGCAGCAGCCTTCACATGGGCCGTGCCATGGAGGTGGCCGCAGGAAGACGCCCCAGCCCGCTCCAGCCCCGCAGCCTACCAAACGTCAGGCGAAACGGCACTCCTGAGACGGGCTGCTCAGAGATGGCGCTCAGTTCTTTACAGGAGGTGGTAGTAGGACCACCCCTTCCCCCGGTGGAGGGCCGGGGCAGAATCTTTTGTTTTCCCCTCCCGCTGCTCTCCTCAGGGCGTCTCTGAGGGCGTTCTGTCACTGCGCATCAAAATTTGATTGGCTAATGATACACGTCAGTCAAAGTTATGATCAAATGGGAAATGGCAGCTTCAATGGAAGGGTAGCTATACTACTAGTGCTGGTCCATGGAGCTGTGATGCGTTTAGATGATCATATGGAAAATCCAGCTCAGCCTCACAAAAAATAACCATATTCTTTATGGAAATATAATCGTAAAAATGAAAAAAAAAACAATTTACATATTATATTATATTGTATTAAATTATATTATATTATATTATATTATATTATATTATATTTATATTTTAGATTTTGACAGGGCCAGCAGAGAAGGCCCTGATGGCCCTGACAGCCGACCTCTGCGTATGTAACCCTCGTTCCCTGATGAGGGAACGGAGACGTTACGTCCCTCTGCCACAACCGCTGTACCGCTGGAATAGCGTGGAGTTCAGTCTCGGCACCTCAGCGAGGAAACATAATGCGAGATTGCCAGCGCTCCTCCTTTTTTACCTATGCAATGGGGCGGAGTCGCGGCATGCAAATTCCGCACACC
Organism: Gila orcuttii; assembly: GCA_026230005.1. Classification (NCBI taxonomy): domain Eukaryota; kingdom Metazoa; phylum Chordata; class Actinopteri; order Cypriniformes; family Leuciscidae; genus Gila; species Gila orcuttii. Next base: position 6,325,563 of record JAPDVR010000011.1, read on the forward strand.
CAAGGCATTTTCAGGCCATTGTCTCGTTTTCTAAAACTCTAAGGTAATAGGCTTCTAAGCGAAATCCCCATTTCGTCATTCACTGACGTAAGGTCTCCGTTCCCTCCTCAGGGAATGAGGGTTTCATACGTAACCGAGATGCTTTTCACTCTACTTAAAAATATAGCTAAGTTAGTAGAGCTGTGACTTCTTAATAGTAATAACCCTGCATATAATTCATGCATGAAATGCTTTACTATAGAGCTTTACTATATTACTATCAAATGGCCGTATGCTTCACACTTTTGTGTGAAGGAGGGATTTATAGTCTTTTGTTTAGTTAGTCATATTCTGAGCAGATGTTTTCCTTCTACATGGTTCAGCTGGAAGTCACTATTGTTAATTTTTACAAGGCAAATACAACAGTGCAACACCTGGAGTTCCCAAACAGCAGCCCAATTCCCAAAAGAGCCATGCCAAGTGCAAAACAACAGAATTATGCGTTTGCATGACTTCAGCATCAGTGGAGGATTGAACAGTAAACTGTCTATACTTGGAGGGTGGGAGGACTGATGGTTTTGTTAAGGGAGACGTCATGACATAAGCAGCATGTTTCCTTTCATAACCTTTTTATATAGAACAGTCAAATAAGGCCTTGAAACAGCTTATGTTGCTGATTTTTCTTAGTTCTATTGCTGCTTCTTGAGTATCGTTGATGCATTAAATGTCCTTGGTTGCTTTTGAAGTAAAAAATTGGCTCCCAAATGGCTATTGAATCGATACAGTCAATGCCGTTTCAAACCACATGTACACCTTGTTCATTTCCTAACTGGATCTTGACTGCATAATGACTCACAGGACTACAGATCTCCACAATTTTGCAGCAATAGCAGCTGAGCGGGCAATACTGCAGCTGCATCCTTGAGAAGAATTTATGTTTAATGCAGCGTCATTTAGCTGATTTGTTTTTAAAAGTTGTGAGTAGGAACGCAAAAACGTATCCTCACTTCATGTTCAGACGCAAACTATGGTATAACCCAAGCTCTGCAACTATTTAAAGCTTGAGACATTGGATGGCAATGATGGCGTGATTATTTATTTGATTATTTTTGTCTTTCATATACTGTACATAATAAATGACATATTGATGATGATAAAGGTTAGCAGAATTGTTTAAGAGTTTCGACCATGAGATCTGTGCCGTGTTGAGTGGCTTCTCCCCCACTGGAATCTCAGAGAACACAGTGCAAATCAAACAGACAGAGCGCGAATGGATGGAGGAGACACCCCAGGTGTACCGAGCTACTGGAAATGTCATTTTAGAAAGAGATGAGGAAGAGACACTGGCAAGCGAGTTACAGGAGCGTCAGCAGTAGATCATTTTAGGGCCTCAAAGAGGGAGAAAGTGAGAAATAGAGCAAGTGATGGAGAGGATGGGTGTGAGATAGAAATACAACACATTGTTATGTAGATAGAAAGAGAACATACAGACAAAATGGCTTAGGCTTGTCAAAATATAATATTAATAATTTTGTTTGTGTGGATGGAAGTCAAATTACCTGTGGGTGATATTTCATACTTGTTGAGCTTGGATGGTAATTCAATTCCACTATAGAGTTTTTACTTTTGTCAAATGCACGACATGGAAGTCATTTATCAATAAACTCCCTGTTAGCACTTTCTTGGGTTTCTTGGTGTCTCTATAGTTGAATCCAGAACTGTCAAAACTTGTGATTAAACAAACAAGCTCAGCTGTCTTATGTAAGAGAGAGGAAGGTTATTTTCCTTTGTAATTTTTTACAGATGAAGGTTCATCTCATGGATATATTACTAATCATTAAATATACCAACCTTATACATACAGTATAATAACATCCATTGAATTCTCCTGAGAGGTTAATGTGGTACAGTTGCAAGCCAGCAGGAAAGTGAGAAAGATGAAGTATACATATTTATGCATATATAAAACAATATGAAAGTGTATGAATGTGGCTGATTTTGTCAGTGTAATCTCAGCGCTGCATGAATCTGTGCGCTGAAGCGTGCAGTCACTGTCTACGCTTCATTAGAGCTTCATTTTACTCACTTTCTGTTTGGAGCTATGATCCGTGGCCTAAAATCTGTTTATAAACTGGAAAACATGATCTGATGTTTGCTGGGCAATACAATTGACATGAAATTTAGGCAATTCTCAAACATTGACCTAGAAAGATGAAAGCTTGCATATAAACGAAGACATCTGGACAAACTGCTGTGTTAATTCATAATCCAAAATAATCCAATAAACAAACCTAAACAGTCTTTAATAATTCCTTATACACTTTAACAAAAGTGATATTTTGGTATTTAACAAAAATCGTTGTGCAGAAATATTTTTCAATTTAACAATTTTTTCAAGGCTTTCCCCTGCCTTCTGGACTGACTTTAGCAGAAGCATGTAGTTACACTGACTGGACAAGTTAAGTGTGAATGAAGTTCTGCTGTTTTACAATGGCTGAATTAATGGGATCATGTCATTTGTTCATTTCAGCATGTAAGGATAAGAGCCGGGGGTGAAAAGGGGTGGAAGCAAATGCAATGCATTGAGTGTACTAAGGATTTATAGGTGTCTGCAGATAATTATGCCCAGTTTATGAATGTGTTGAAATGACCGATGACCATACAATTATATTAATTACAAGGAGCCTATTGGACATTCATATTGTACAATCTGGGACTTAATAGTTCAACTTAACTAGGAAACACTTTATTCTAAGGTGACACAGTTACACATTACATATACTTAATATAATAACAGTAAACATATAATATAATGTCTTAACTTTTATCAGTCCAGTAATAGTCCAGTCAAATAATGAGTCAAAAAGAAAGAAAGATAGAAAGTCCCGTCTGTTTTATATGAAAGCTTCAGCTTGTTTCCATCACATAATGAATGAATGAGACCTGATCTCTCAATTCAGACTTTTTTTCTCAGAATTGCGAAAAAAATAAAGTCAGAATCATAAGTTCTAAACCTGGAGTTGTGAGGAAAAATGTCAGAATTGTGTGTTAAAAAATTGATATTACATTTTTTTTTATTTAATGGAAGGATCACCCTTCCATAGTTTTACTTATGGTTTATCCATCACAGTAGAAATGAAGTACTCTGTTGTTGTACTCTGTGAATTCTGTAGAATATACCATGCAAACACAAAATGTGCTCAAAGTGCACATTACTGCAAACATAGTAACAGTAGCAGTGAACATGTCTGAATCTGAAGCCCCCATGATGCTTATCATTTCCAATGAAATTTAAAGTTTTTTGTCCAATGAACGTCATCTTTTGCTCCACTGAAATGCATTTCAGTGACTTCCATGAACATATCAATGCAGAAATTGAATTGTTACTTTGCAAACAGTGCAAGAGCTTTAAGTGATATTTTACATTTTCCTTTGCTAAAATATTGCAATGTACAAAACGTGATGTTAATATATAACGCAGAAGAGCATCGAAAGAGCATGTCACATTTCATTCTTGTCTCTTTACCTTCCTATTCTCTGAATGCTCACCTCTTCTGCGGGGTCTTCAGGAACGGCTGACACCATGCTGATGAACCCAGGCTCTCATCTGCTGACTGTGTACTTTCCTGATTGCCTCACTGACTTTGACCCGATCAGGACAACGCAGGCAGAGAAAGCCGGCGTTCAGGGTCACACGACCTCCACTTCTTCTCTCCCCTTGCCTCCGGCTATACAACAAACTCACCCAATCTGCCATTCTAGATCAGAGGTCCTCTCTATCCCCCAACAATCTCCACAGCTCCGTCAGCCGAGACCCTTGATCTTAAACCTTGTTTCGACTGTGGTTTTGGCTCACAGGCCTCACCTCTGCTCGAACCCGGATAGGATGGTTTCTCACATTTAATAATGCAGTTCCCCAAGGCGTCTGTTTGTGCTAGATTTTGCACAATGCTGTTTCCCTTAATGCATTAATTAGCAGCATCATTAGCTCTGCAAAACTCAATGGTCTGAATCGTGTCTGACTTTTAGAAATCACAAGCAAACATGTAATCAGCGCCCCCTATACTGTAATTACTGTTAGTGTTATTCACTCAAGCAATTGAGAAAACAAACTGAGTTAGAAAGTCAGTGTTACACTGAGTAGATAGCATACATGTTCTTTGCACATACATTCACAGATTAAGCATGATGGTATACCTACACTGCAAAAAAGGGCACGCTTGCATTCTATAAACGAAACAGTTTTGTCTTTCCGATTATTTGTGTCCAAAAATAAAGAATTGATTCTGAACTGCCAAAACGAGTCGTCAGCAATTCCAGTCTCACTAGTACTTATAGTTACATACTCACGTAACAATGTAACGAATTTGCATAATGCCAGCCTCGGGTTTTCATTGTTTGCCAGCGAACAATGTCTACTTTGACCAGCCTTCAAACACTGTAGTTTGTATCTGAAGCCAGGAAGAGTTTGGTTTGTATTGTTGACATGTCGAGAAAGCGCTGTTCCCTTTCGTTGTCACTCAGAGTTACGTCGGATGACGACGAATGGGGTTTCGCTTAGAAAGCCTATCAGCTTCGAGTATTACAAAACGAGCCTATGGCAAAGAAATGCCATGGGTCTGCGGAATTTGCATGACGTAACTCCGCCCCACCTCGTGGGTATAAAAGGAGGAAGTCCGCAACAGCAGTTTATGTTTTCGCTTCGGAGCCAAATGTATTCTTCTCTCCACAAGCCATCTCTGAATTGTCAGCTTTACAAACGAGTACCTCGAGTGTTGGTGTGACGGCGATCTACGGCGAGCGCGTGCTTCCTGCTGATCTGTTGCAGTGGTCTGCCAGTCGGTGCGTGTCTCCCGGGTGCTTCAACACTTGAGTTTTCTCTCACTAAAAGAGCTTGCACGCGGCACGTCTTTTTAAAGACGGCTCACCCGTGCATTTAAAAAAAAAAAAAAAAAAAAAAAAAAAAATGAATGGTGCGGCAGCTTGGTATCGGCCTCTGATGGGCACGAGCGTTGTCTGGTATGTTTGGGCTTGATCATGCTAGAGCAGCGCTCGTGGATGACTCATGTTTTCTCCATGGAAACATGATCATCGCGTCATGAGGTCGAGACTCGGTGAACTCACATGAGTGAGAGTCCCCTCATCCACCCCCCGATCTTCGGCTGGTGGCCAGGGTGACCTGAGGGTTTCGGTCTGGAACAAGGCGCCGACTATGTGTCCGCGACCCCAGCCCCCCTCTTCAATGACGGTGCCCGCTAGTGAACAGGTGATTCCCACGGGTCTACCCTCTGGTGGCCCGTGTGTTTCATTTGAAGCTACAGAGGATGATATTATGTTTGTAGCAGCTTCACTAGGTGGGTTTGATTTTCCTGGAAGTGACGACTCGTCGAGTCTGATCCGGAGATGACGGCCATGCTTTCCTGGGACGATTGGTTTTTGGGTGAGGCCGCCGACCCTCGTCCACGGCAAACCCCAATACCGTTCTTCCCGGACGTGCATGATGAGATCAGGGGCCATTCGCTGATCTCATCCGCCTTTCCTCCCCTCAATGGGGCCGCTGCCCGTGGGTACACTGGGGTTCCCCCGGCTGAACGCTCTGTTGCAATGCTATGTGTCCTCAGAGTGCTTCTTCTCGGCGCAATCCTAAGCACCCGTCGGTGGCCTGTAGTTTTTCGTCTACGCTTGTGGCGAGATCCTATAGCGCCACGGGACTGGCGGCCGCCTCACTGCGTGCCATGGTCATTCTGCTGGTCTACCTGACCCAGATGCTCATGGACCTGCACGAGGGCGGGACTAACCCAGGGCTCTTCACTGAGCTGTGCGCCGCCACTAACCTTGCTCTCCGAGCGACGAAAGTGGCCGTACCCTCCCTGGGTCAGGTGATGCTCACCATTCGGTGGCCGTACCTGTTTGATGTGCTGGATGTCGCGCGGACCCGTCTGTCCGACATTCCCATATCCCAGGTCGGCCTCTTCGGCGGTGCGGTTGAGGGCTGGCCCAACAGCTCTCAGCCGTCCATGAGCAGACTGACGTTGATTCTGTCCCGACGGCCCCGCCGTCCGCTCAGATCCCTCGGTCGTCCCACCGCCAAGGGCGCCCTCCCGCGGCTCCCACCCTGCCTGTTCACCCGGGCGGGCTCTGGGGGCTGCGGGCGGACGCCACAGCCCTCTCTAGCCCCGCCCCCCGCTACACGCCGGGTTAAGCGGCGCTCCTGAGACGGGCTCCTCGGGGATGGAGCAGGTTGAGGTCGAATATGTCCCGACGGCCCCGCCGTCCGCTCAGGTCCCTCGGTCTGCCCACCGCCGAGGGCGCCCCCCCGCGGCTCCCACCCCGCCCGTTCACCCGGGCCGGCTCTGGAGGCCGCGGCCGGACGCCACAGCCCTCTCCAGCCCCGCCCCCCGCTACGCGCCGGGTTAGGTGGCGCTCTTGAGAGGGGCTCCTCAGAGATGGGACTCAGTTCTTTCCAGGAGTTGGGAGCAGGACCACTCCTTTCCCCGGTGGAGGGCCGGGGAAGAATCCTTATTCGCAAAGAACTGACTCTCCCGTCTCTGAGCACACAGAGTTCTCGGACGACACAGAGCGCCGCCCTCTAGCCGTGCTCTCCTCGTCCCCCTCTGTCCCAGAGGTGGTTGACACGGCATGCCGTCCACGGACCGCTTCGCCCCTGTCCCCCTCTGTCGCCAGACTCCTGGCAGAGCAGGCCCCCGCGGGACGACCAGCCTAGTCCTCCCCTGGCCCACTCTGCCAGGGCGCGGTTGCTAACTGTGCACCCACACCGGGCCGCTATGCCGTCCACGTCTGGGCCAGTTACTCCGCTTCGCTGCCCCTCCGGGGGGGACGCCTGTCGTCGCGTGATCCCGCCGGTTCAGTTCCTGGGAGCCTGGCTAGAGCTTCCCCGTCTGTCCCGCTGGATCGCGCGTTCCGTCAGGCTCGGTTGCGATTCAGTTCGCACGGTCTCCTCCCCGCTTCAGGGGAGTCCGCTCCTCTTTGGTCGGTGGCAATGCCCCCGTCATGAGAGCAGAGATTGCCACCCTGCTGGCGAAGGGTGCAATCGAGACTGTCCCTCCAGCCGAGATGAGGTCCGGGTTCTACAGCCCCTACTTCATTGTCCCCAAGAAAACCGGTGGGTTACGGCCAATCCTGGACTTGCGCGTGCTGAACCGCTCCCTTCACAGGCTGCCGTTCAAGATGCTCACCGCCAAACGCGTTCTCGAATGCGTGCGGCCCCAGGATTGGTTTGCAGCGATCGACCTGAAGGACGCCTACTTTCATGTCTCCATTCTTCCTCGACACAGACCGTTCCTACGGTTTGCTTTCGAGGGGCAGGCATACCAGTACGCGGTTCTCCCTTTCGGGCTAGCCCTGTCTCCTCGCACCTTCACGAAGGTCGTCGAGGCTGCCCTTGTTCCCCTTCGGGAACACGGGGTTCGCATCCTGAGTTATATCGACGACTGGCTGATCCTAGCTCACTCTCCAGATCAGGTTTGCGAACACAGGGACCTAGTGCTCCGGCACCTAGCTCGTCTGGGCCTTCGGGTCAACTGGGAGAAGAGCAAACTTTGCCCCGTGCAGAGGATCTCTTTTCTCGTTATGGACATCGACTCGGTCGCCATGTCCGCGCAGCTTACGAGCGAGCGCGCGCAGTCACTGCTGACTTGCTTGAGACATCTCAAGAGCAAGAGTGCGGTTCCACTGAAACATTTTCAGAGGCTCCTGGGGCATATGGCATCTGCAGCCGCGGTCACGCCGCTCGGATTGCTTCATATGAGACCGCTTCAGCTTTGGCTTCGCGACCGAGTCCCGAGGTGGGCATGGCAACAAGGCACGCTCCGAGTACCAGTTACTCCGACCTGCCGTCAGTTCCTCACCCCGTGGTCGAACCTCAGTTTTCTCAGGGCGGGTGTCCCCCTGGAACGAGCTTCCCGGCATGTTGTGGTCTCCACAGATGCCTCCACCACGGGCTGGGGCGCCATGTGCAATGGACATGCTGCTGCGGGCTCCTGGACAGGACCCCAGCGGCTATGGCATGTCAATTGCCTCGAGTTGTTGGCAGTACGCCTTGCCCAGCACCGCTTCCGGGCGTTGCTCAGGGGTCAACACGTACTAGTCCGCTCAGACAATACCGCTACTGTAGCGTACATCAACCATCAAGGTGGTCTACGCTCCCGCCGTATGTCACAACTCGCCCGCCACCTCCTCCTATGGAGTCAGAAGCATCTGAGGTCGCTTCAAGCCATTTTCATTCCCGGAGCCCTGAACTGTGCAGCCGACGAGCTCTCACGGCTTCAGCCCCTCCCTGGAGAATGGCGACTCCATCCCCAGTCGGTTCAGCTGATTTGGGACCAGTTCGGGGACGCACAGATAGATCTGTTTGCCTCTCATGACTCGACCCATTGCGCCCTGTATTTTTCCCTGACCGAGGGCACGCTCGGCACGGATGCACTGGCGCACAGCTGGCCGCCGGGCCGCAAATATGCGTTTTCCCCAGTGAGCCTTCTGGCGCAGACCTTGCGCAAGGTCAGGGAGGACGAGGAGAAGGTCATTTTGGTCGCGCCGTATTGGCCCGGCCGGACCTGGTTCCCCGAACTTGCACTCCTCGCGACAGCACCTCCCTGGCCCATTTCAGCGCTGACATCAGCGCTGTGCTTTCCTTCCTTCAGCAAGGGTTGGAGCGAAGGCTGTCTCCCTCCACCCTTAAGGTCTATGTTGCCGCCATTGCCGCACATCATGACCCCGTCGAAGGTAAGTCGGTAGGGAAGCACGACCTGGTCATCAGGTTCCTGAGAGGAGCGAGGAGACTAAATCCTCCTCGCCCTCCTCTCGTTCCCTCTTGGGACCTCTCAGTGGTTCTAACTGCCCTGAAGAGTGCTTCCTTTGAGCCCCTGCAATCAGTTGAGCTTAAGTTCCTGTCAATGAAGACAGCGCTCCTGGTTGCACTGGCCTCCATCAAGAGGGTAGGGGACCTGCACGCATTCTCCGTCTACGAAGCGTGCCTGGAATTCGGGCCGGCCTTCTCTCACGTGATCCTGAGACCCCGGCCCGGATATGTGCCCAAGGTTCCTACCACTCCCTTTTGGGACCAGGTGGTGAACCTGCAAGCGCTGCCCCCTGAGGAGGCAGACCCAGCCTTGGCACTGCTCTGTCCAGTACGCGCTCTTCGCGCCTATGTAGACAGGACGCAGTGTTTCAGGACCTCAGACCAGCTCTTTGTCTGTTATGGTGGGAAGCTGAAGGGAAAGGCTCTCTCCAAGCAAAGGTTGTCTCACTGGATAGTTGACGCCATTGCTTTGGCATACCAGCAGCAAGGCCGACCGTGCCCCCTTGTTGTGACGGCCCCACTCCACCCGGAGTGTGGCATCCTCTTGGGCTCTAGCGCATGGCGCCTCGCTAACGGACATCTGCAGAGCTGCAGGCTGGGCGACACCTAACACATTCGCCAGATTCTATAATCTCCGAGTGGAGCCAGTGTCCTTCCATGTACTCGCTTCAACTAGCTAGTACCGGACCCGCTCAGGTGTCTTCGCTTGCTCGCCATTCCACTCCACGGACTGGATACGTGCGATATTCTCCTCAGGTGAGCTTCCCCGAAAGCCCTGAGTTCCTCCAGCACTCCTGACGTCGGCGCCAGTGTCTCTTGCCTGCGCGTCGGCTAGGTGCCTCCCGTGTGCATGGTCCCTCCCCTGAGCGACCCCCACATGTGTATTTCCACTGTAAGCCTCTCTGAGCATGTGTCTTTCCCTTGGCAAGCCACCTTGCCACCCCTGGGGTTGAAATATTCCACCTGCGGCTGGACACCCCAGTGTTCTCCATATGTTTCCTTCGGGTCATATGTGTATTCTCTAAGTCCCCCCCCCTCTGGGTTGGCATTAATTGCATACTTCCCCTAGCTTGGGATATGCTTCCCAGTGTACCTTGGTATTCCTGTGTTAAATTGAGTCCTTCGTCCTTCTATGTCAGGGACCTCGATTTACGCAGGGCACTGGAAGACAGCTGAGAAGGTGGCGTGATTAGACTGGTAACCCCATTCGTCGTCATCCGACGTAACTCGGAGTGACAACGAAAAGGAACGTCTCGGTTACGTATGTAACCCTCGTTCCCTGAGTAGGGAACGGAGACGTTACGTCTGCCTGCCACTTTCCGCTGTACCGCGGGGATCGCCTGAGCTCAGTCTTGGCTCCTCAGCGAAGAAACATAAACTGCTGTTGCGGACTTCCTCCTTTTATACCCACGAGGTGGGGCGGAGTTACGTCATGCAAATTCCGCAGACCCATGGCATTTCTTTGCCATAGGCTCGATTTGTAATACTCGAAGCTGATAGGCTTTCTAAGCGAAACCCCATTCGTCGTCATCCGACGTAACGTCTCCGTTCCCTACTCAGGGAACAAGGGTTACATACGTAACCGAGACGTTTTCAGTGCTGCAAATCCATTTGCATGCACTTCCAAAGGATGATGACTTGCACTAGAATTGAGACGAAAAAAAACAACGCCATCGTTACTGTTCGTATCACTGTGTGTAAAGTGCTGAGGAACCCTCCGGAACTGAAATTCAGGTATGGTAATGGCCATTTTGTTTCCAACATGCGCTGTAAGCAGTAGACCAATCACAACAGACTGGGCAGACTCTCAAAAAGGAGGGGATTAGAGAGACTGGCGGTGCGTCCAAAATCCTGTATACTGTCTGAATAGGTTCTACATTTGAAATTGAACTTACTTCGCGACCGTTAAAAAAGTGCATTCTATATAGTATGAATATGTGTAATATGAATGTAAAACCAACATACTACACACGCCATGTTGTCATTATCATGTGACCTACCACCGTCAGTTGCATTGCTTCACTTCCATTCATAAATCCTCTCCTGTGGCCTCATAGGATAGTAAAGTGTTCATTGAATGCACACTTCAGAATCTTGCCGGAAGTAGTAGGTCATCCGGGGACTTTTCGCCTACTGTTTTTCAAATACAATGTACTTGGAAATACTACTCGGTTGGCGTAGTGGTTTTTGCATACTATATAGTAGGACGCAGAATGAATCTTTGAACGAACCATTTTCAGAATCTTTGAAAAGAACACTATCCATGATCTTCATGTTGTATTTATTTATTTGTTTGTTTGTTTCAGCTGACATCACACGGCCAAGTGAAAGAGTTAAGATGTGCCCAGGTTTTATGCTTAAGCACACCAGCACTGAGAAAGAGCAGAAAACCTATCAAATGACACGAATGTCAACACATGGAGTGGCAAGGATGAAGAACCATTCATTACCATCCAAGGACCCCAGAGAAAGGCAGCACTAACTAATTGCCAGACCTGGGCCAGGCATGACGAGCAGTGACCCACTTCACACATCCAGTGTATCTAAATACATATTTTTCACACTTGAGGAGCAGTGAGCGGACGATTCCATGCTTAACCTTCACTGTAGAGCCAGAATACATTTTTAAATGTACTATCTATGGTTGCTGCTTTGTTGTGACCATGGGTTGTGTTCAGACTGGAATACTGGCTTGCTTACTGCACATTATACGCTGTATATCAACAGTTGGGTGATACACTTTTAAATCTTTTTCTTTCATCTGATAGTTGTTGCTCAATTGCAACAAAATATTGTGGTGACATTTGTCATTAGTTCATCTTCAGCTATAGCTGGGTTTAAGTAATGTCCTGCTGAAATGAGATTGTGTATTTACATACAGTATACAATGATGCAGGCTGATGTTACTGATACTAGATGTTCACCACAATAAATGCCTATTAGCTTCTAACCTGGAACAGACACTGAGAACAAACAGAAGAGCAACTGGAAATGATCTATTTGAGCAAATTGAAGCTGCTATATATGCAAATGACTCTATTTCTGAACATATAAAGAAGTTGATTGAGTTATCCATGACGAATGGGGATACTCCAATGTTACTATTGCAGGTCACTGTCAAAATGTTAATCAGGCTTATTACCAACTTTATTCCCATTCCTCTATTTTTAAATTCATAATTACACTCTGATTAGGTCATAAGGGCCAGATAAATGGAAAAATAATTGTTAGATATAGGAGGAAGATCAGATTTGTGGAACTGCAAGATGAACTTGGAGAACATTGTAGATGGATTTAATGATATGCTGATAGGTTCTCCTCTCTGGATGAATGATATTTTATGTATTATTATTATTAATAATTTTGAGGGGAATAAGTGGAGATGGGAATCATAAGCATGGTTTCCATATTAGTTTTATGTTTTGCAGTTCTGAATGTAAAAATTGTCACAAGCTCAATAGAACAGAGTATAACGATCTGAATAATGTGATCGATTGAATGAAGGAATGGATGGGTGGTTGACAAAATGAAGAAAACAGTCCACAAAATAAACGCCCTATAAAAAAAAGTATGGTTTACCTGAGAGATTGAGTGCATTAATTATTGACTTAGGTATGTCTATATTTTATTTTGAAACATTTTTAGAGAAGACAGTATCTCTTAATTAGATTCCCACACACATTGACATTCCAGGATACAAAAGTGACATTTATTTTACTCATATTTGAACCAGAAAAGATACAAGCATGCTCTTTCACCATTCTGCTGGTATTCACAGAATATATATTAAGCATTCTGCAACCCTAGAGAACACAAGCGTTTTGGAGAATGGATGGACATTTACCATGCCATTTAAAAGAAAATATCCTATACACTGCCAACAAAGTTTTCTTACCCAGTATTTTTGTGTTCTCCAGCATCTCCAACATCATTAAAACAAGTTAAATTTACATGAGAAGAAAGTGCCATAATAAATCAAGTCTTGTTTTTATGACTCAAACAAGAACGGAATATTTTCCAATGGCTTAAGAAAAGTGAACTTGATTTTCCTTCGAATTAAGATGATTTTTCCTGCCCACTGGCAAATAGGTTCTTCTTGTTTTAAGTATTCACCTCACTAAACTTTATTGGATTTCTTTGAAATCAAGACTTAATATCTTATGTCATTTTACATCCTTCTGCTGTCGGACAGAACTGTAAAAAAATCTGTCTTAGCAAAAACTCACTCCAAGCATCACTCGACATCAAAGGATTTCTGTGATTAACGTGCTATGCAGAAAGTGTATCAAATGAAATGTTGAGTTTTCAAAATCTCCATCTGTCTAGTTAAAATTGTAGCATATAGTCTTGGCCTGTGCTTTTACCAGAACAGTGAACAATTAAGAGAAGAATACAGCTGGTTTTCATGTCTTTTTTATAGTATATTCACTGAGATTCCTCCATATTGAGAAATGTTTAATGTCTGGTAACTTTTCAGACAATCACTTGTTGTCACTCAATAATTTGATTTCTGTACACCAGTTGTTCAATCCTTTGCTTTATTTTGACGTGCTTTATCTCAACGTCTCGAGTGTTTTAGCTTAATTCTGAAAATGTATTTATTGCCACTGTATACTGTAGGTAAAAGACTGTAAAAGCTACGTATATATATATATATATATATATATATATATATATATATATATATAGTGAAAACAGCATCTATTTTAGCTATAGGCCTATCATTGAATTTTCTATTTTTAAAGTGATAACTTAGCATCAATTCAAATTCATTTCAGCAAATCTTTGCAATTTGTTTCAAATGTGAACTCTGCTCTGACATTGAGGTTTCCTAAAAACAAATTAAAGTCATTAAATTATCTCTATCTTCTGCTTGTGCCTTGGGTGTTTGATATGACATCAAACAAACAAAAAAAATCTCTAAATAAATAAACTCACAAATAACTTGTTTATTGCAGTATTCCAGAGAGTTAAAATCTTGAGAATTCAGCAGCATGCAAACAATAATAATGTGATTTGGTGCACAACTTTACAGCAATGCTAAAACGGCTTGAGCATCTCTGACCAGCTCTGGGATCTCTGTAGTATTAATTAAGCAAACACACATAAATGCACTCTCACGCTCACACACATTGGTTGCTAATGATTTTGCTAGGGTGGCATTTTTTCAAGCTTTCAAAGTAAACAGGAGGGTATTTGCTTATGCATGGCCATGCTAATGTGTGTAAAGCTGAACTAAAAATCTCCTGACATAGCAGAGGGGAGCACAAACATTTTAACATTTACTTATAGGATCTTGTAAATCAATATTAAAATAAATTTGAATTTGAATTAACAGACTCTTTCTGTAGCCTAAATCGTCTTTAGAAGCAAGTCATTGACTCATTGAGTTAACCGATTAGTTCAAAAGCGCTGATTATTTCAGAAACAAACTTGTATTTGTGAATGAGTCAAAGCATTCGCACAATCCATTCAAAAGCACTGATTCAGTGAAAAATTTAAACAAAGTAATCCAAAAAGTGATGAGTCATTCAGAAAGCGAAACTAATATATTTAGTAAGTCACTGAATGATTTGTTGAGCCGGTTAAGAACCGCTGATTTATTCAGGAACAATTAATTGTTTCTCAATCGATTCATTCAAAAACACTGATGCATGCACTGACAAATGTACGGAGCCCCTAAAGGGACATGGTGGTGGAAAAAATTTGGGATGGGAGAACATTTTTTTTTCAAAATCTTTTGCGTTCCCTCGCAAAACTTTTGCGTTCTCCCGAGAAACTTTGCTTTTCCTCGCAAAACTTTTGTGTTCCCTCGCAAAGATATTTGCGTTCCCACGCAATACCTGTTGTGAGCTCGGACAGACACTTCCTGTTTAATGTCCCGCTGGCAGTGTTTCAGTGAGGCTGGTAATATATTCACAGATTCGAACTTCCCAGATCAATATTCTTGAGCTAAACGTTGTTAAAACACAAATGACATCTATTTACAATCACAGTAACCTAGACAACGAGCTACAACAACCCAGTTTTCCTCAAAACAATTTATAATATAAATTTGTCTCTAAGCAGGCGGTTGAGAGACAAGTCCAATAAAGGGACCGTCTGCAAAGTGCAAAAACCAAAACCCTTTTGCACATTTTATATTATGAAACATATTCAATAGTTTCACTGTGACACACTGTAGGCTACTGTCACCAAATTTAGTTCACACATCACGGCTCTCCTGCTGGTTATACTAAAATACTTAGTTTGATTTAAAAAAAAAAAAAATGTTAATTAGCATAATTAGCAAGGTAATTCATTCCGTCCCAGCTGGGGAGGATCCAGCTCTGATTGGGGACCTTAACGCCAGAGTTGTAGGGGATGTCACTGCCTTGAGGCCGGTCTTGGGTCATTTTGGGATTGGTAGCATCAATGACAACGGCCAACGTCTCCTTGAGTTGTGCGCTGCTCATGGCCTATGCTTACCGGGTTCCTTCTCATCTGGAACTATCAGGTGTTCCACCTGGCTGCTGGAAGGTGATTTGGTCCTTCTCACTTCTGGAACCGCCTACTTCCAGCAGCCATATCACCCTGTAGCCCAAGACTGGTTGCCCACTGAAGCTAAGCAGGGCTGAGCCTGGTTAGTACCTGGATAGGAGACCTCCTTTGAAAACCAGGTTGCTGCTGGAAGAGGTGTTAGTGAGGCCAGCAGGGGGTGCACACCCTGTGGTCTGTGTGGGTCCTAACGCCCCAGTATAGTGATGGGGACACTATACTGTCAAAAAGCACCGTCCTTCGGATGAGACGTTAGACCGAGGTCCTGACTCTCTGTGGTCATAAAAAAATCCCAGGTTGTCCTTCGACAAAGAGTAGGGGTGTAACCCCACCATCCTGGACAAATTTGCCCCTTGGCCTCTGCCCATCATGGCCTCCTAATCATCCCTATATACTGACTGGCTTCATCACTGTCTCCTCTCCACCAGTAAGCTGGTGTGTGGTGGGCGTTCTGGCACAATATGGCTGCCGTCGCATCATCCAGGTGGATGCTGCACATTGGTGGTGGTTGAGGAGACTCCCCCTTTTATGTAAAGCGCTTTGAGGTCCCAGAAAAAGCGCTATATAAATGTAACAAATTATTAATTATTAATATAGATCCAAGGTTACCTGGATGCCCCCCTGGTCCAAACACTGACACCAACTTGATCTCATTATTGTCAGGAGGCGCCAACTCAACGCTGTCAAGAGGTACAGGAGTTTGCACTCTGCAGACTGTGACACCGACCACGCCCTTGTCTGCTGCACTCTAAAACTCACCCCAAAGAAAATTCACACTGCCACTCCAAAGCCCACTCCAAAGAAAAACACTGAGCTGATGCGCATATGGAGTGCCTTCACTTCAGAGTTGACGGCACACCTGAAAACACCTGGGCCAAGCTAAGAGGTTCCATGACGGAGGCTGCATCTGAGGTCTTCGGCCTTTGTAGAAGAAAACCGCCGGATTGATTCCCTGCAAGCTCTGCTACTCTGCTCCCGGCCCTAGCTGACAAGCGTGCTGCCCGTCTCAGTGCTCTCCAAGACAGAAACGACTCCATCATCGCTCACTATCGTAAGGCCAGGAATGACGTCAAGCATCTTACATGCCAGGCCTACGAGCAGTACTGGCAGGACCTCAGTGAGAAGATGTGTGCTAGTACTGGGGACATATGTGGCATGTACAGCGGCATCAATGAGGCACTGGGTCCTACAGCCAAAAAAACAGCATCTTTGCAAGCTACTGATGGCGTCGTTGTCATCGACCTCCCAGGCCAGCTTGGTAGATGGGTTGAGCATTACAGCTTGCTACATGGCACTCCTGTGGACGCTGACTTGAAAGCTGTTTCTGCTGCTGTACAACTACCTGTCCTTAATGAGCTGCATGCGGAGATCTCAACAATGGAAATCAAGCTTGCGATTGCAGCTCTGAAGAATAACAAGTCACCGGGCAGCGATGGAATTCCAGCGGAGCTGCTGAAGTGTGGCGGGGCAGTGCTGGTCAGGCGGCTTCACTGCTTGTTTCAATGTTGTTGGCAGAACAAATGCATCCCTAGCGAACTCAAGAATGCCAACATCATCAGTCTTTATAAAAACAAGGGTGATAGCCAGGACTGCAACAACTACCAAAGCATCTCACTTATTAGCCTTCCGGGAAAATACCTTGCCAGTGCAATCCTCCCAAGACTGCAGCTCGTTGCTGACCAGGTGCTGCCGGAGAGTCAGTGTGGCTTCCGTGCTGGTCCCTTGACCTTGGACATGATTTTCTCGGTACACCAGCTTCAGAAAAAAATATGTGTGGAACAGCAATGCCCATTGTACATGGTGTTTGTCGGTCTGACTAAGGCTTTCGATTATGTGAGTCGCTCTGGTCTCTTCCACATTCTGTAGCGACTCGGTTGTCTGGCAACTCTTTTGGCAATACTCCAAGGTTTCAATGACTTAATGACATAAAACGAATTTTATGTCTGCTGCGGAGTAAAGCAGGGGTGTGTCCTCGCTCCCTCCTTGTTTGGCATCTATTTCTCGGCTGTGCTGCGACGAGAGTTTCCTGATCCGGTTGCGGTTCTGCTGCATTCCCGGTATGATGGCAACTTCTTCAGCTTGGCTTGCCTGAGGGCCAGAACCAGGGTGAAGCGCGTCCTTGTGCACGAGTTGCTCTACGCAGACGACGCTACCTTGGTGCCTCACACTGAACAAGACATTCAGGAGATGTGCAATTATTTTGCCGCTGCCTGCACAGAGTTCGGACTTACCATAAGCCTCAGTAAGACAATGGTGATGGCTCAGAATGTTCCTGCTTCCCCTCAAGTCACCATCAATGGCACAGTGCTGTCGGATGTCGAGAAATGTGTCTAATACCAGGATCGGCCTTGATGATTACTTGCCAAACTAAGTGATGTATAACCAGCATTAGAGCAGTGATGTGTGAACTGAATTTGGTGACAAACTAAGGAACGCAAAAGTTTTGTAAGGGAATGCAACGTTTCTCAGGGAACGCAAAAGTTTTGCAAAGGAACACAGAATATAGACTAAACAAAATTATAAACGCAACACTTTTGTTTTTGCCCCCATTTTTCATGAACTGAACTCAAAGATCTAAGACTTTTTCTATGTACACAAAAGGCCTATTTATCTCCAATCTTGTTCACAAATCTGTCTAATCTGTGTTAGTGAGCACTTCTCCTTTGCCGATATAATCCATCCACCTCACACTTGTGGCATATCAAGATGCTGATTAGACAGCAGGATTATTGCACAGGTGTGCCTTAGGCTGGCCACAATAAAAGGCCACTCTAAAATGTGCAGTTTTACTGTATTGGTGGGGTCCGGGGGTGTCCGAAAACCAGTCAGTATCTGGTGTGACTCACGCAGTGCAACACATCTCCTTCGCATAGAGTTGATCAGGTTGTTGATTGTGGCCTGTGGAATGTTGGTCCACTCCTCTTCAATGGCTGTGCGAAGTTGCTGGATATTGGCAGGACATGGAACACGCTGTTGTATACATCGATCCAGAACATCCCAAACATGCTCAATGGGTGACATGTCCGGTGAGTATGCTGGCAATGCAAGAACTGGGATGTTTTCAGCTTCCAGCAATTGTGTACAGATCTTTGCAACCTGAGGCTGTGCATTATCATGCTGCAACATGAGGGGATGGTCGTGGATGAATGGCAAAACAATGGGCCTCAGGATCTCATCACGGTATCTCTGTGCATTCAAAATGCCATCAATAAAATGCACCTGTGTTCATTGTCCATAACATACGCCTGCCCATACCATAACCCAACCACCACCATGGGCAACTCGATCCACAATGTTGACATCAGCAAAGCGGAATTCATCCGTGAAGAGAACACCTCTCCAAAGTGCCAGACACCACTGAATGTGAGCATTTGCTCACTCAAGTCAGTTACGATGACGAACTGCAGTCAGGTCGAGACCCTGATGAGGACAACGAGCATGCAGTTGAGCTTCCCTGAGATGGTTTCTGACAGTTTGTGCAGATATTCTTTGGTTATGCAAATTGCAAGATTGTTTCAGCAGCTGTCCGTGTGGCTAGTCTCAGAGGATCTTGGAGGTGAAGATGCTGGATGTGGAGGTCCTGGGCTGGTGTGTTTACACGTGGTCTGCAGTTGTGAGGCCGGTGGGATGTACTGCCAAATTCTCTGAAACACCTTTGGAGACGGCTTATGGTAGAGAAATGAACATTCAATTCATGGGCAACAGCTCTGGTGGACATTTCTGCAGTCAGCATGCCAATTGCACGATCCCTCAAAACTTGCGACATCTGTGGCATTGTGCATTGTGATAAAACTGCACATTTTAGAGTGGCCTTTTATTGTGGCCAGCCTAAGTCACACCTGTGTAATAATCATGCTGTCTAATAAGTATCTTGATATGCCACACCTGTGAGGTGGATGGATTATCTCGGCAAGGAGAAGTGCTCACTAACACAGATTTAGACAGATTTGTGAACAATATTTGAGAGAAATAGGCCTTTTGTGTACATAGAAAAAGTCCTAGATCTTTGAGTTCAGCTCATGAAAAATGGGGGCAAAAACAAAAGTGTTGCATTTATAATTTTGTTCAGTGTATATTTTTTTGTTTAATCCTCCCATCCAAATTTTTTTCCACCACCACGACCCTTAGGGGCTCCGTACAAATTAACAAATGACTGCATTTATGAGTGATTCATTAACTGAATCATGAAAATATTATTGTTCAAAACCACCGAATCATTCAGGAACAACCCTTGTGCTTTTTTGAACTATTTCGGAAATATTTCAAGTTTCCTGGTGTAAAATGTAAGTTATACAGTTTTAATTTCTTGTTTATTGAACTATATGTTTTTTGTATAAAAGTACATAGGGCTAATCATGCTGAAATGTTACTGGATTACTTAGAAACCTCCAGGGTCACAATTTCTAGTTATAACGGGACAATTTAGAATATTAACCTTTAACACACCTTTAATTTGAACCAGGACATCATGAATCCATAGCTCAAGAAAGTAGTTCCACACATAAAGGGTTCTTTGAGACACAGTTTTCCCCTAGTTGTTTACAGGTTTGTTGTTTACAAACTTGAACTATCACGCGACCATGCAATACTGGCTGTTGTGACATTGGTTCATATTAATTATCCTAAAGTCAATGTTTCAGAAAACCACTTTTTCTAATAGATAGATATGGAAATTGAGTGCATATCAAACACATTTTTGAGTACTTTTCAGTATTCTTTTTTATGAGCAAAACTCATTTGCAGTGTACATTTAACTTAAAAAGTAAAAAAAAAAAAAAGCTTAAAATGTGGTTTCAAATTGCTGAAGCAACTACAGTGTCAGTTCTATTCTCTTTCTGCTGGAGTGAAAGCATTTCTCCTAAATGTAGAAACATTAACGTTACTGACTGAGTGACTGACTGACCAAGAAACATTTATTTCATTTAATTTCTGTCATAGCAAAGCAACTTGTGAGAAAGTGCATGTATTGTGTTCTTGTGATTGCCTCAGCAGGTGGATAATGAATATGTTTACATCTTTTTTGTTACAACAGAAACTCATTTTTCACCCCTAGTATTTGTCTGGGCTACAACACACCAGCTATAGCAAGCTTCACTTCATATCCAGAGAAAGGTACAGTTTTCTTGATATACAGCTTTGTAATGTTTTGTATGACATCTGAAACTAACTGTTGTTCCAAACCTGTCTGACAGAAATTGTGAAGATGGGAATTTTTCAGGCGGGCTTGTAAATTGACAGATTGTTTGTGAGGCCCTTGGTCCATAACAATAAAAAGATTGCAATGATATTGCAGAAAGAGGTGTATTAATTATATTTGATGCAGCGCAGAGTGGCCTATCGCTATGAAAGGCAAGATTTATTGTTTTACCTATAGGTCAATAGCCTATTCACATCAAGGAACAGTGAGTCTGGGCAAGCTGTTACTTGAAATAGTCTAATTCATCATAATTAAGAGAGGCTTTACAAATCCGAGGAATAGCATTGAAAGTTTTATTGAACATTACATTGAGCTATTCACAGTGGCTGCCACTGGGTTAATACTTAATAAAGTAGGACAGGTTTGTACTGTGCCAGTTTTGGCAGCAATTTTCCCACTTTTAAACCATCAAAAAGCATTATATCTTTGATTTTGGGGTCTTGTATAAGAACAGTGATGGTTTTCATGCTTTGAGCCAGTCTGCTTCAGATTCAGTAATTAAATTAGAGCCAGATGAAAAATCTTATAATGAGGCATTTTTTGTTCTGGCTTTTGAAATTTTGTAGTAGCTTCAAACCTCTGGCATTCAACCATAGATTCATTGCAGTCATGCTATGTGTTGCCAGTTATGGTCAGCCACACTGGTTGGCAGTGATCGTATGACAAAGACAACAAAACCTCTGTAATGCTGTTGAGCCTTAGACATGGCATTTAGAAGATTGCTTTGAAACAAGCAGTTAATGGGTCTACACGCAAGGTGTTAATACACACCGCAGTTTGTTAGAAATTGGAGGATGAGAAATGTCTCATTTAAAGAGCAGAGTTCAGCTATCAATGTCTCACTTCATCTGGGTCCCGATGTACACATGACAGCAAAAAAAAAAAAAAAAAAAGGCTTTGCCTGCAAATTGCCATGTTTTGCATGTAAACTGATCTCAGAAGTATCTCTAAAAGTCAGGCTCAAGTATTTTTAACACATATTGTCCCTGTTTACACATGATATTAACGTCTGTCTCAGGTAGTCCTATTACAAGAGGTCAGTGCTAAATCCATGTGTAAACTGGCTCGTCCTGCTTTTGCAGAGTTAGACGTGTTCCTGGGTCAACATATTGTTTAGATCCTGGTATCTAAGTTATCCCTAAAATCAGAGGGACATGTGAATAACTCTAATGTAGAAGCACCTAACTTGACATTAACTGTAAACTTGTCTCTCAAATCTGATTGGTTGATTGGAATGTTGATGCAGCAACATGTTGCACGTGGCCTGCACTCCCAAAGACATAAGCTCACGATTATGGTAGGTGGCGTTACATTGAGGTGTTTGGCCAATCTCAACGCTCTGTCTGCTGGCCAATCAGAGACCGCTGGCCTTTTTGGAATGAGGGGCTTTGTCGAAACCGGAACTCAATCACAGCATTTCAGACGGCCTGGGAATAGAGGTACTGCAATAATGTTCAGAATGTAAAAAAATATATATTTTCTCAACATTAAAACATGTACCCTATTCTATCACACACAATAAACTAAATAATTAAAGGGTTAGTTCACCCAAAAATGAAAATTATGTCATTAATGACTCACCCTCATGTCGTCCCAAGCCCGTAAGACCTCCGTTCATCTTTGGAACACAGTTTAAGATATTTTAGATTTAGTCCGAGAGCTTTTTGTCCCTCCATTGAAAATGTACGTACGGCACACACTCTTTGTCCAGAATGGAAATAAAGACATCATCAAAGTAGTCCATGTGACATCAGTGGGTTAGTTAGAATGTTTGGAAGCATCGAAAATACATTTTGGTCCAAACATAACAAAAACTACGACTTTATTCAGCATTGTATTGTCTTCCGGTTCTGTTGTTGATCCGCGTTCACGATTCCGCAGTGACCCTGCTGACGTAAGACGCTGATGACGTGTTATCTGGTGCGCCCGAGCTTCGTTTACAGTTTGAGGGAGACGGGCGCTGTATTCAAGCTATTCTACATTGTTTGTATTTTTGTATTGCTATATTTTTTTTTAAAATGGTGCGTAGGTGTGCATGTCGCGGATGTCCTAATCTCCAGATAACACGTCATCAGCGTCTTACGTCAGCAGGGTCACTGCGGAATCGTGAACGCGGATCAACAACAGAACCGGAAGACAATACAATGCTGAATAAAGTCGTAGTTTTTGTTATGTTTGGACCAAAATGTATTTTCGATGCTTCCAAACATTCTAACTAACCCACTGATGTCACATGGACTACTTTGATGATGTCTTTATTTCCATTCTGGACAAAGAGTGTGTGCCGTACGTACATTTTCAATGGAGGGACAAAAAGCTCTCGGACTAAATCTAAAATATCTTAAACTGTGTTCCAAAGATGAACGGAGGTCTTACGGGCTTGGGACGACATGAGGGTGAGTCATTAATGACATAATTTTCATTTTTGGGTGAACTAACCCTTTAACTTTTAATAGGAGGGAAATACAAATGTGTTTTATATTTAATATGAGGGAAATAAAAAATCTTTAACTTTTAGGTGGCAAAATATGTTTTAGTAATTCTGTGATTTACAATGCGCAAACTAAAAGTAATACTACCCACTGGATGAAGAAGGCTTGGCTCTCCACAGAACATAAAATATTCATTTTATTTTATTTTTCGTGTTCGCATTTATGAGGAAAAAACAATGTTATGGACGTTACAGTTCTCCGTTAGGGACGCGACCGCTCTGAAGCGGCACTAAAAGACTTTAAAACTTTTACAGAGACCTCAAACAGAAAACACAAAGCCTTTCTTTAAAGTGAATTTCGTTTTGTATTAATTGTATCTTAATTTTAATCAATGTTTCATCAACCAATTGCCTGGATTTAATAAATAAGAAGTAAATATAGCAGACAATAGATAATCAGGACACGGAGGCGCCTGCGCGTGACCTGGAGCTCGTCTCATAAATGAACCGAAACTCAGCGTATAAGGAAGCCTTGCCTCACATGCCTGATAAATATATATTGAAATGTCTACTTTTAAACAGGACAAATCAAAACGAAAGAAAACAGACTCTCTGCTTATGTAGTATGAAATGTGCATTTCTCTCTCGTTCACTACTGCGAAGATCGCGAGTCAGCATCGAAAACTTCATCTTTGCAGCCGAAAAAACACTTGCTTATTAATAGACAATTAAAATGTCTCCTTGCTGTATTTGACATATTAATAATCATTTGTCACGGTACGGTTACCAAAAGTGAAGGAGAGGACTCAAGTGCAGCATAAGGGGTATATTTATTAACAAAACACAAAACAAAAACCCACGAGCGGGAAAACATAAAAGATAAAGCATAAAACAGAACCAAACTAGAAAACCAACCTGACAAGGAACAACATGAGCATGACAAGGAAAACCGGGGAAACATAAAGCAAAGATCCGACAAAGACTGCATACAAGGGGAGACTTATAAAGGGAACAAATCAAGAGGGAAACAGGTGGTTGAACTCAAACAATAATCAGGTAACGAGGGGGAGGGATCAGACAATGACATGAGCACATGGCCCAACATAACAAACACCCAAGTGTCACACAGGACAGGACAGACACGTGACATCATTACTTTTGCCGGTTCTTTGTGACAGCTTTTATGTGCTTAATTGGCAGCATATTTTTTCCCTGGACTCTACGCCAGGGGTCACCCTCAGCACCCCTATCCCGCGGGACTAACTAATGTACAGTATGCTGTGTTGCATACAGAGTTTATATTTAAATCTTTCGACATTTTTTTTAATTTATTTTCCTCTAAATCACTTTACAGTGTGATGAAAATAAACTTTTCTTGAAGAGTGTTGTATCACTCTATTAGCACCCTTATGTCTATATTGTATATAGACATTGTCCAGCGAAATTAGGTTTTTGTAAGAAAAATGTTGTAAGCAAATGTAGAATTGTTTTTTTAAAACCTGTAAATGTCATCACTTTCTTAATATTCAATCAACACAAATTGCAGTAGCCTATTATATAGGCTGTCTGATGAAATCTGTATCTGACATGGAATTTAGATGTATTTACACAGTTTTATGCAGCTCAAATGTGGCACAGTAAGTGCATTTACATATCAAGTTTAATTGCATACTAAGAGACTATTAAATGCCACAGTGAAAAATATGAAGTTACATGTAACAATACTTTCAATATGAAAGACCGCCAGTAGGTGGCGCCAAGTCTGCCATAAGCCAATTACATAATTCTATCATGAAAATACGATAGATTAACTCAGTTGCATTGGTCTCAGTTTCTTTAAATTTGCTGGCATAACTGTCGGCCCATCATAATCATGGCTGTATAATCAAAAAATAAAAATGTAGGCTATTGCATCAAAACCACAGGAGCTTATGCAATTAGTAGGCTACCATGAACTCTATACCCATTAAGAATGTAATGTGTAGCCTATGTATATTTACCGAGGCACTTCATAAACCCAAATGAAAATCTTAATTGATCTTGCTAGAGTTCATGCTTAGAACTGTTTAGCTTTCTAATTGGGTTTATGAAGTGCCTCGGTATATATACAATAAAATAGTAGGCTACTATAAAAAACTCCCGCATAGTAGGCCTATTCAACTTTTATTAACAAAACGATTAAGACGGAATTCATAAAACAACAACATTATAACAAATAAATAAGAGATATTTGGAAATTTCCCTTTAAAATGAACACTCAGATTATGGTCCACATGTTATTTGATTGTTTCGTTGTTGTTGTTGTTGTTTTCAGATACAAACTCACTATATATTAAAGAAAGAAATATTTTTTAACTAACACATATCTTGAGTTTTTTCCTCCGCTATCGTCCTGTCAATCATCTCGCTGTCTCACTCTCGCGGCTATGAGTTACATTTTAATTTACTATCATCGGTACCCATCACCATCAGCAGCTTTTCATTACAGTATTTGCAATGACCACCCCTTGTCCAAAACTGAGTGTATTGTCTATTGCAGCACTACACAGATTTAACTCTGCACAGCTAAATAAAACCGGCTGGGTGCAGATTAATATTTAATATTTCTGAAATAAACATTTCTGTGAAACGCGTTAAGTTGCACAGCCCTGTACAGTTTCAGAAGCGGTACGCAGAGCCATAGGACTATTATTTTGTTGAAAAGACTTGGGGAATTACTGATGACGTCACAGGCTCAGATTTGCTTGACCAATCGGCTGAAAGGGGCGTATCATGACCGCCCACATGTGCAAAACGGATTTTGAAGTCATTTATCCGTTTTTGACCCGTTAACCAAAAAACGAAAAATCAAGCCGAAATCTCGTTTTTTTGTTTTTTATAAAAAACTAAAAAACGAATAAAGGCGCGTTTTCACGTTTTTCCTTATTTCATTTCAAATTGGAAATGAAATGGACGGAAGATACCCTGATTCAGTAAAAATGTCTGTATATAAGATGTTTCTCATATTTTGTTTTTACATTTAGCCTAACTGAACCGAAATTATTTTTGTCAATATTTTTGTAATTTCTTTAAATGTGTAAAACAAAAATCCTTTTCACACCGCTTTTTTTTCCATACGTCAAGTTCACACAGATTATGTCTGTAAAACTCAAAAAAGCCGTTATAAAAATGGTCCATATGAAGTGTGTGCTATATTCCAAAACTTATGAAGCCATATGAAAGCTTTGAGTAGCAAAAAAAAAAAAATGTTAATTGGCAAAAACAACATACAGTCTAGAATAACATAAGTGTGAGTAAATAACAGCAGAATTTCCATGTTAGAAGATCTAATAATTTATCATTTACTTATGCTGTGACAGAAGCTTTAATTGCACATTACTGTTGTTACTTTTATAATAAAGCAAATTAAATATCAATCAAATTAAAGGGTAATTTGCCTAACATGGCTAATGTTTTACCTCTCATAAAGTTTTGTGAAGTGATGAAAAATTATGCATATATTTATGTTAATTCTTGCGCATACCATCTCAATTCTTTTTCTACTTCCTCACAAAAGTTGAAAGAGTTTATGCCACATTAGCTATTAATTATGATTGTATAATTACAATTTTCAGAATCTGTTTTCAGGGAAAAAAAGTTAAATTATTTAATGAGCTCGTAAAGTGTTCATTCATCTACTTCTTATAACCAGCATCACTCCATATTCAACTGGTGAGAAAGCAAACCGATTGTCAGCCCATTGAAGTTATCAACTCTTGTAACATTTATTTAACATTTTATAATACTCCATAATTCATAATAATATGGAATGGATTATGTATGCATAATAATGTCTGAGCTTGAATTCCTTCCTCCAGGGCAACACTGGTGATAAAACAAAAGCATTTACTAATATATCCAAGATATTTTCTTTTACCAATTTTTTTATATTTTAGTAAAGAATAAGTTTCAGTTTCAGAGATTTACTTATGCTTGATTATTTTTATTTATTTTTTTGCAAATAAATTATAGCTCACTATGGGTTCAGTTGTACTGTATCTGAACCCAGAACTAAAGCGATGCCATGAGAAAAAGCTCTATTTATTGATTGCTTAAGGAATTTAATTTTTCATATTTGTATTTATTCGCTTCTGTGTCATGATTTATGATAACGGTGATCTATGAGATATTCCCTATGGGTCTACTGAATCCAGCTCTGCCAGATTTATTTAAATATTCATTCAATAATGGTATGTTTCACAGAAGCTTTGTTGACATTTCCAATCAGTCACTGCTATAGAAAGCCCTGAAAACTTCAGAAAGCTTTCCACATCTACAGAGCTGAGTGATGCATACAGGCCTACGCCAGTTTACTGAGGAGTTGATAAAAGCTACTTATAAAATCTGCATGAGTTAAAAATCTGTCAAGAATCCTACAGTATACTATGTTAAGGAAAAATGAAATGGATGGGGCTGCCAGGAAACCCCTTTAGGTCCAATTTTTAAAGCAAACTAAATACTCTCAGTATTAAAAAACATATTTTTTGACTGGATAGTCACTGTACAAAAATGTTTTGTTGTGTCATGGACAAGAAACATGTCGGACTACACGTTGCATCCCGGGCAATCATTGCTTGCTGTCTTTAATGACGTGTGTGATGTCATCGAGAACGTGGAACAAGAGTGTAAACAAACAATGGCTACCGAAGCGGCGTGTTAGCTTAATGCTATTTCCAGTATTTAACGGGTCGCTGAATCACCTTTGCCATCGTTCGCCAGCATTTATCTCTCTTCAGTCTGTGGTAGTCTCTCAAGGAAACATTATAAAGGCAAGATTATTGTTGCCATATATATATATATATATATATATATATATATATTAGGAATTAGTTCACAGCTTAATGACCATAGGAAAATGTGGGTCCAATGGCCAAACCAGTTGAGAACCAATGATCTTCACCATTTGCAAAATGAATAAACATTGTCAGAATGTTTCTCTCGACTTTTGTAAGAACAAGTGTTTTCTTTCCCTCTTTCCATCATGGAGTAATTCATTTAAAATGAAATCTGTTGATATTGGACTGTGAAATTACACCATCCAAGAAATTCCATAAAGAAACCACTAACAATAACACTACAACTGTAACACCAATCATCATGCTATGCTTAACTGCGAGGGAACATGGAACCTGCTTTTAGAACGAGAAAAATCAATGTTTAATTTCCACTCAGCTCATGTTCTGTGAGCTTTAAGATCAACTTGCCCTTCAAAAAACCCTTCAACTAGTGCTTCAAACTAAGAGTGTGTGTGTATGTTTTTTTTTTGTTTGTTTTAATAAAAAAAGAGCTGGATTTTTTTTTTACTCAGGTGTTTAACATCCTTTATATATGAACATGTGCTTTTGAAGTTCTACTATTTTCTACAGCAAATTGCATGTGGCATATATAAGACCTCAGACCAATTACAGCTTTTAGCTGAGGTCTCTAGTTAATGAACACTTTTGGCATGGCTGTAGTTATTCAGAGAACCTGAATAGCGGTAGTTTAACATTCACAGGTGTCCCTTGTTTTTCTTTCAGTTTTCATGTCGGTCTTTAATTTACAAATGATTTAAAGAGTCTAAAACCAAGATGAAAACTTTTGCCTGCTCTAAACTGGTAGTGATTTAGTTTTGACTGATTGCTAAAATCGACATAACAAGAAATTGTGGATTATATGTTGTATAACACATGGACAGACAGACTAGATAGATAGATAGATAGATAGATGGATAGATGGATAGATAGATAGATATTTTGCATTTCCCTGTAATCCTTTTGTGGCGAGCAGGACGAGGGCCGTGAGAGGACGGTGCGAGGCCTCCGTGAGAGATACAAGTGTGCCGCGCAGGTGTCGCTCAGTAATCACGGCGCTTGACCTCGTCCTGCTCGCCACACCTTTATTTTTGCATGTAAAAATGTCTGTTTCCAGCTTTTAATTATCTTCAGTTGTATAAAAATGACAGATGCTGAAATTTTGAACATGCACACAAACGCAGAGTCTCACGTTCAGTCATGAGAAGACGGGTGCCATCCTTTTTACCCTCACAGTTCTTGCCATGGAAAATCTTCAGCTTGGCTACTAATTGTGTTCACTTTCAAACACTTGTAAATGAGCTTCACATGACTAATTAACAGCAAAATTATGCATTATGGACACACTGACTTCTTTGGCTATTTCTCTTTGCCAACAAAATGATAAAGAGCATACGAGAAACACTACTGTCCTTGTTGTTTAATGGGGGGTTTATTGTTGTATATTAAAATCTCCCCAATTAATCCTGGTCCAAGTCTATATCCAACCCAAAGTCCTGTCAGTGCCCAATTTGTCTTCATAATTGTTTTTTAACAATGGCTGGCAGAGGATTTATAGTGGGTAAACACTGCTTTAGAGATGCAAGACTCCACCAAAAAACATTTATGGTTCCCTTTCGAAAGCTACAATCGATGCTGCGCTGCTCAGCGCATTGGGAACGTCTTTAAACGTGACCTGCTGTGAATATAGTGTGTAAACACGTCGATGGAATCGACACGGAGGTAATATAGCCTCGGTCGGTGACGTCATCGGCGCGCACCCGCGACGTGAGGCTATAATTAGATGAGCCACAGGTGCATCGTCAGGTCTTTTGTCTTCAGAGACCTTTCTGTGTTTGGTGTGCAAGCATCTATTTTCTCTCTGTCTACTACAGATCTTTGTTAGGAGTTATTTAGTTTTTACAACTGGCAGTGTGCAGACTTTTCTATTTCTCATCTCTGAACGATCTTAAAAGAGTTTTAAGAAAGTCAAAAAGAGAAATGAGTCCGCAACAGAGTAAGCGCTGTGTCCCTCTATGTTCTTGTCCTATATGTCAGAACTGGATACACACACTTACTGCTTTGTTTGTTTGAGGAAAGAGCATATGCTGCCCTTGCGTTTAAGCATGGTGATTGCGAGCACAGTGGAATGTTCACAGTTAAAGTGCTTCGCGTTCGCTTTGCTTATTTCAAAGGGGTAGCACCCACAATACGATTGTGGGGCTCGCGTGCGATCTGGCTGAGGAACGAGAGACGGGTGCATCCCTTTCGCTCGCTCTCTTTCCAGATCGCGATGTCCTTTTGCCTGACTACCGAAGCGTGCCTCAGCGCTTCTTCGGCTCGGGCAGAGGACACTGAATCTCGTGAGTTCGCCGCTTCCGAGCGTTCCTCCCGTGATGATAAAGGAGAACTGCTCGGGGCTATCGTTCGTGCAGTGTCCAGACTACTCTGATCACAGCAAAAACAGTCCCATAAAACACTCAAAGCTTATAAATAAAGATTGATAATATATACATATATATATGTTTATACATGACGTGTCTTTGTGCCCTCGATGTCGACCAGTTCGACTATCGCGGGTGCGAAGGCACGTGATTATATGATGCTACCTCAGTTTGGGGAGACGCTCGCGGGCTTTCTCCCCCCTGAGATCGCATTATCATATGCATTTCAGCGGGTCAGGCTGGTACTGCGCTGTACACAATGCCTGTGTTGCAGGCATACCAGGTTGATCTTTTGAAAGATTTAAACACAGCCTGTCATCCAGACTGTGTCTGATTGTCTGATTGATATTGGGCTGTGTTTATTGTCTGACTAAATTAAATATTGAGTGCTGCCTCCAATCCCTTCTCTCGCTACGATAAAGCGTGTGAGAGGTTTCTCGAGGTGGCTGTCCTCCTTGAGGATCTCCATGACGTTAACTCGTGCATGGGGAAAACCTTATTCATGCATCTTTGTGCCCTCGACGTCAATTTATTAGACTATCGTGGGTGCAGGGGCATCATGTGCTTATACGAAGATGCGCCAGTCCGAAGAGACGCTAGCAGGCTATCTCTTCTCTGTGGATCATTGTCATTTTAGGAGTCAGCACTCCCCACCAAGTCGTGTATTGTTACATCCACGCTAGTGGGGGTCAGACTGGTGCTGCTCTGCACACTATGGCAGTGTTGCAGGCATACCAGCCTGATCTGATAAAAAATAAAATAAAAGGCAGAGTGTGGTGAGTTGCGTTCCCCCTCTTAAAGACTGGTGACCGGCTCGACGCGCTCAGCAGCCTCATAATATACCAGAGACAAAAAAACCTGAGTTTTCTTGTCCAGGTCTGTGGGGGTGTGCCCCTTTGGGACGAAGCATGTAAAATGCATTAATCAGCTCCTACTGACACCCTCACAAAACCACTGTAACATCCTTGCCACCACTGGTGATTCAGGGGCCAGCGGTTTCCAGCGAAATGTTGAATGCTCTTTTGTTTTCTGTTATCGCCCAGGACAAAGGATATTTAACATTCCCCTATCAGGGAGTATTAAGAGACTTTGGCAGCGTGAAAGCTACTGCCGGGTATCTCTTTTTGTGTCCTAAAGACAGTAAAAAGGAATATGTTGCCCTCCTCGTTTTAACGGCGTGGTTCCCACTAATGTGAAACAGGAATAGGCGCATAAGCTGTCACAATAAATAAATAAATAAATGGGGGACTGCGTCCGTTTTTAGATCTTTGAAGCTTGAACCGTTCTGTCAGAACGCTCAAGTTCAAGATGCTAACTATCAAGAAGATCGTGTTGCAAATTCAACATTGCGATTGGGTCTTCACGGTCAATCTTAAAGATGCATATATTTCAAAGAAATATTGCCACAATGCAGGAAGTTCCAGAGGTTTGCTTTTGGGGGCAAAGCTTACCTATATCAGGTTCTTCCATTTGACCTAGCCATGTTATATAGATGATTGGCTGATACTGGCCCAGTCTCAAGAGCTGGCACTTCGACATTGAGATCGATCCCCGCTCATCCTCTCTCTCTGGGGCTGAGTTGCAACGCCAAGAAGAGCGTTCGCTCTCCTCCCCAACGAGTAACGTGCTTGGGGGTTAAATGGGACTCTGTCACTATCGGGGGCACAACTGTCCCCCGCTCATGTGTCAAGACCATTTTAAACACCCTAAAGCAACATCTGGCTAGGTCAGGACATTACATGGGTCTCATGGCAGCTGCGTCCACAGTGATCCTCTGGGCCTTTTGCACATGAGACCACTTCAGTTGTGGTTCAAAATCGCTATACAATCCCCAAGGGCAAATAAAGGCAAGAGCACGCGCTAAGTGCTTTGTGTCCTTTCTAAAAATCCATGTTTATGGTAAGACACGCGCTGAACGCTTCGTGTACTTTCTAAAATCCATGTTTATGGTAAGGGTTACGCGCTGTGGCTTCGTTCCCTTTCTATGTGGTTCAGACCCCGGTTCTTCACCTTGGGTCCCACTCTAGGTGCGTCTTGCCGTCGCGGAATGCTAACGACAGACGCCTCCCTGTCGGGCTGGGTAGCGGTCTTAAGTGGTCGTCCAGCCCAAGGGATCTGGGGAGGCATCATCTAGATTGGCAAATCAATTGCCTCATGTTGATTGTTTGTATTTCTGGCCCTTAAATACTTTCTCCCTCAGTTGAGAGGCTGTCATGTCCTAGTGCGGGGGGGACAACACAGCTACAGTCTCTTACATAAATCACCAGGGAGGTCTGTGCTCACGCAATCTGAACAGAATAGCGAGGCAGATTTTTCTCTGGGCCCAGGAGAAGTTCCTGTCACTCAGGGCAGTGTACATTCCAGGGCATCTGAATGTGGGAGTGGATTTACTGTCCAGACAGAAACTACCGTCAGGGGAATGGAAACTCCATCCAGAGGTAGTAAAACAGATCTGGACCAGATTTTTACGAAGCGGAGGTGGACCTCTTCGCCTCTTATCAGACAGCGCAATGCCCCCTCTACTTCTCTCTGAGTCACCCAGCCCCCCTGGGTCTGGATGCGATGGCGCACACATGGCCCAAAATGTGCCTGTATGCGTTTCCTCCAGTGGCTCTGCTCCCGGGAGTTCTAGCCAGAGTTCGCCAACAAGGGTCTTGCCTCTTACTGATAGCGCCGCGTTGGCCGAACAGAGTATGGTTCTCGGAGATAATATCTTTCCTCGACGGCTCGCCATGGGCGATTCCGAAGAGGAGGGACCTTCTGTCCCAGGTGGAGAGCACGATATTCCATCCCAGGCCCGACCTGTGGAACCTTCATGTTTGGCCCTGATGGGTACCAACTGAGGGACACTGGGCTTTCGCCTGCTGTTATTGAGACCATTCTAAGTGCTAGGGCCTCCTCCACTAGAAAGAGTTATGCCAACAAATGGGGTTTTTGAAAGGTGGTGTTTTGTGCATAATGCAGATCTGGTCAACTGCCAGATTGCTTCAGTTCTGGACCTCCTGCAGGAAAAATTATCAACAGGCACATGCCCTGCCACTCTCAAGGTTTATGTGGCCGCTCATTCGGCTTGCCACGCCCTGATTGACAGGGTGCCACTCGGGAGACATCCTCTGCTCACTCGCTTCGTTCGTGGGGCCAGATGACTGAGGCCTCCAGTACGAACCAAGATCCCTTCATGGGACTTAGCTATAGCTCTCGAGGGTCTGGTTGAAACCCCCTTTGAACCTCTAGAGTCAGCGTCTGACAAACTTCTGACCCTAAAGATGTTTTTTTTTTTTTTTCCTATGGCTATAACCTCTCTAAAAAGAATCGGGGACATGCAGGCTCGGTCAAGATCGCCATCCTGCTTAGACTTTGCCCAGGAATGGTGAAAGTTTTGATTTTGCATCCTCATCCTGATTACCTGCCTAAGGTAGCTTTCTCGGCTGTACATCCAGTCTCTCTAGAGGCCTTCTGCCCTCCAGCGTTCACAACTCCGGAGCAGCAGAAATCTCACAGACTTTGTCCAGTCCGTGCTCTTCAGGCCTACGTCCACCCCACTAGCCAGTGGCGTAAGTCAGTGCAACTATTCGTTTGTTATGGGGGCAGTAACAGAGGTGCTGCCGCCACTAAACAGACCATGTCAAATTGGGTCAGGGATGCTATTGCTCTTGCCTATGAGGCGCGCGGCCAAGCTACGCCAACGGGTCTAAGGGCTCACTCCACCAGAGGGGTCGCCTCCTCTGCTGCCTTGGCAAGAGGTGCCCCCTTGCAGTATGTTTGTGATGCAGTAGGCTGGTCCTCTCCGCACACATTCATATGATTTTATAGTTTGGATGTTCATGCCACTCCGGGCTCTCATGCCCTTGAGTCGACATCACAAGCTAATGTCTAGGCTCTCTTGCGTTCTTGTGAAACACACCTGCACAACCGTGGGGGTCCAGACATGTTCAAGCACGGCGGCGTGGGTATTCTCGTTCCCAATGCGCTGAGCAGCGCAGCATCGATTGTAGCTTTCGAAAGGGAACGTCTCCGGTTACTTAACTGTAACCTTGTTCCCTGAGAAAGCGGAACGAGATGCTGCGCTGCTTTGCCGTGCTAAAGATGTCCTAGGACTGCTCTTCAGACAAATATCCTGACGATGCACCTGTGGCTCATCTAATTATAGCCTCACGTCGCGGGTGCGCGCCGATGACGTCACCGACCGAGGCTATATTACCTCCGTGTCGATTCCATCGACGTGTTTACACACTATATTCACAGCAGGTCACGTTTAAAGACGTTCCCAATGCGCTGAGCAGCGCAGCATCTCGTTCCGCTTTCTCAGGGAACAAGGTTACAGTTAAGTAACCGGAGACGTTCTGTGAGACAGAAATAGATAAAGACAAACATCTTTGAAATGACTTTGATCTTTCATACAGGTCAGAGAACTGTCCTCTTTTATGGCTATTTTACCTTCTTATAAAGGTTCCAAGAAACTAGCAACTAGCTTTACAGCCTGATGCCAAGAAGTTCTACAATATATATACACACATTTTTTAGTTGCCACAGACACACAGAATATCATGATCCCACTGCGATGGAACAACTCCATGAATAATAAAGGTAGCTACTTATTTTTCATCTATCCTAAATAATGTTTTTAAAAGAAGTCTATTCTGCTCACCAAGGCTACATTTATTTGATCAAATATACTGTAAAAACAGCAATACTGTGGAATATTATTAGAATTTAGAATAACTGTTTTCTATTTAAATATATTTTAAAAGTAATTTATCCCTGTGATGGCAAAGATGAATTTTTGAGCAACCGTTACAGTTGCATTGTTTAGTATGTTTGTGGAAACCAAGATAAAAAAAACAATTTCAGTATTCTTTACTGTAACTATTGATCCTTGCTGAATAAAATTATTCATTTATTTAAAGTTTTTTGTTGTTTTGTTTTAATCTATTGATTTACAACCAGTGTTTAGAAGGCATGAATTGATTTTAAGATGCATTAACTTGTTTTAAATCAATAATTTTAACTAATAAATACCAACATGTAATGTGTCTGATATTTTATTTTAGACAAGTTTTTGCTGGCTTAGTAAGTAAAATTATTAGGCAGCCTGACCCAAGATTGAATATGAAATAACCACAATTTAACACTCTGACAATCATCCTCTGAATAGGCCCATTGCCAGTAGTTAGCCAAAGGAGGGTTAATCTTTTTGCTATAACAGCATTGATTGGTACTAAATGTGAGAGCCGGGCTAATATTACACAGAAACTTGCCATGAGGAAGTAACTCCTCATTTTATGGACAGGACCCCTCTTGGTGTGCATTAAAGGTTTATTAAGAGATTGTTTTAAGGTTATAAAGATCAAGTTTGAACATAAATGAAGTCTTAGATCATCTGTGGAGAAATATAAGTGAGAATATACCTAATTATTTCACCACATGAGAAAGTCAGGAACCTGCAGGACGCCAATTAAAAGGACTATAACACACTTTATACTTTCTTCAGAAGTACAGTTGAGTTTTCAATGTTTTTAACAATATATTTCTAGTTTCCTTCGCTTTTTAATTCATTTTTTTTAGTAGTTGAATTTAGTTAAACAGCTTGTAAACATTTTATCACTAGAACAAAAATCAAAAGTATTACGCACTCATTTAAGACATTTATCTTTATATAGAACCTTTTTGGCATAAAGGGTTCTATATAGAACCCCAAAGGGGTTTTTCACATTGATGCCATTGAAGAATGCATTTTGGCTCCCAAAAGAACCTTTCAGAGAACAGTTCTTAAAATAATCATGTTCTCCTACATTACAGCATGCAATGAAAAGCATGCTGTACATCTAATTCTCTCCCTATTGGGTGACTATGAGGAACAAGATCTTGAGTAAAAATAACAACAACAACAGCCTCTGAGACTGAAATTGCCAGTTGTTCAATCCCCAGGGCCTCACATATACTCAGTACAACTTAACACTCCAGTAATGATAAGTACCGATGACAGTCATCAAAGGTAGTTGTTTATTGTTTATCATTTTACCTCTAACGATTTATATTTAACCTGACTTCTCTGAGCATTGTGGAAAAAGATGGTTTAGAATGGGGTATAGACTGTTGGAGAGTGATTATGAGGAGGCAGATTTACGCCAGCTGCTGTAACACTGCCTCTTGTGCTTTTGGTCCGTGCGCAATACATTTTCTAAAGAGATCACCTGACCTGACTGCGACATTGAATCATATCTCAGTGCATGAGTAGGCACCTTGCACGTGTTAACAAGGAGAGCAAGGCAGACATGGAACATATAGAACACAGTCTTGTGCTCGGAATGAACAATTAAAAACAAATTGTTAAAAACAAATATAATATAATATAATATATGAGAAATATCACACGAGTAGAAGTGTGATATGGCTGTAATCACAGTGTAGTAATATACAGCCATATCGCACGGCTGCAAGTGTAATATTGCGTTTGTACAACAGATCGACGGCACACATGAGTAAATAAATAAGAAACAACAACGGAGTGTCTTTAAAAACCCTCTTTTGTTCCTTTTGCCATGGATTCAAATCTCAAGTTGACAGTATAACAGTTGAGCCCAAGCCCCCGTTACTAATTCTAAAACGTCACTTTAGAACTAGCAACGAAGTAACGCTGAGCAGTGTTCGATAACAAAAACTATGGCAAAAAATGTTTGTTGACGACCTTTTTTTCCCTGACTAAGACAAGACGATGAGAGATAACTGTGACTATAGCAACACATGCAATATCGTTGACGAAAAAAGACGAGACTGAAATATGTTTAAAAAAAATTAAAAACTTGACCAAAAACACTTGTTTTTGTCAAGTAAAGGATCGAGGAGACAACACATTACAGACTGTTTTTACAAGCGTTCATGCTTACGGTTGCCAGATTTCAACAATTTAAACCCCCAGTCAGAGCTCTTTTTCTGTTAAAAGAGCACGTTTTCTACCCAGTCTTTTCAATAGTATCTGGCAACCATGTGGTTGGGCACACACTCTCTTTACACTGCTGAAGAAGTGCGGATCTGAAAAAACAGACAAATAAGCTGGAGTACAGCGATCTTTAATTGAGATAAAGTGTCATTCAATCGGTCTGTGTTCTGTCACGAGCCGCATGCACTGTTTGTGCGACTAAATCTGTGATCAAAAGGCAGGCTGATATCCAGCAGTGTTCTCTTTCATCATCTCATGTTCGAGATCCACCTATGGGATGGGCATCCGTACCTGACCTCTACAGAAGCATCCAATTGCACTGAGTCTGGCTAGACAGACAGAAGCGTGCAGCCAATGCCAGGTAAGGCCCCATCCCCTTACCTGAGGGCATATAACGCCTGCAAGCACTGCAGTTCTTCAGTTGACATTTGCTTCTCGCAATCTCTGCACTTACACTGTTCGGTTGGATTTACACTGCACACTTGCATGTCTTCAGGAGGACATATCGCCTAATCAGCCTCCGCCAGACGTGACCGTCGTTTATTCAGCCTGATTAGTTGAGTTCTGCATCCGGAGCCGCCCATGCTCTAGCTTCTCTCACCTGCTCCCCATTCCACTGCTGCCCACAACGGATTTTTCAGAGTTTTTCACCGGTATGTCGCTGTCGAAATCTGCTGCTTCTCCGGGGAACAGCCTATCACGGGCCTGCCCGGCCGCGAGCGGTGCTCTGATCACCGCTAAGGACCTTCACTCTTTCTGCGTGGTCTACTTGGGCCTCAAACACGCTCAAGAAGCCTTGGAGAACCCGGAGAATTGCAGTCAGTGCTTTATGCTGCCCAAGAAGCTTTTGCGACGCCGTCTTAAAGTCGCAGCAACCCAGTGCACCGAGCTCTGTCTTTCTGACTCAGATGGGGGACACAGTGACGACGATGACGCGCTACCGGGGGCCTCCCGGGGCACTACTTCACTTATTTGGGCTTACACAGCGCCACTCCGGCTTGGGTGGGAGCACTCGCGGTCACGAATTGGCTTGGTAAACTGTTTCGGCTCCCGAGTGGGTGACGCATACAATAATGCAGGGCTACAGACTGCAGTTTGCAATAAAACGACAGCCATTGCATCACAAATGAGCCAGTTGGGCTTACACAGCGCCGCTCCGGCTCGGGTGGGAGCACTCGCGAGTCACGAATTGGCTTGGCAAACTGTTTCGGCTCCCGAGTGGATGACGCATACAATAATGCAGGGCTACAGACTGCAGTTTGTAATAAAACCCCGCATTACAATGGCGTTCTCTCTTCACACACGGAAGGAGAGCGCCGGCCAAATTCTGAAAGAGGAAATATCTTCCCTTCTAAACAAGGGAGCGATTCAGGTTGTGCCCCCAATCTGTTGAATCAGAGATTTTATTCTTGTAAATTTCTGGTCCCAAAGAAGGACGGCTCTCTCCGCCCAATCTTGGACCTCCGTGTGTTCCTCCAAACATTTGAGGAAATACAATTTCAGAATGTTAACTCATGGCTCGCTTGCCCGCGTCATAAAACAGAACGACTGGTTCACATCGGTCGATCTGAAAGATGCTTTTTTTCCACATTAGCATTTATCCGCCACACAGAAAGTTTCTTCGTTTCGCCTACCAAGGCACATGTTACAAATTCACAGTTCTGCCATTCGGGCTCTCATTAAGCCCTAGAAGTTTCTGTCTGTGTGTGGAGGTGGGCTTAGCACCCATGAGAATATCAGGTCTGAGGATTTTGACATACATAGACGATTAGCTCAGTATAGTCGAATTGAAGGAGAAAGTGTTGCAGGACACCTGCCGTGAGCACATCACATCTCTCGGGTTCAGGGTGAATGTGAACAAGAGCAATTTTACACCCAGTCAAAATGTGATTTTCCTGGGCTTGGAGTTGAAAATGCAGAACAATTAGTTCATGCATTCATGACATCAAGGCTAGATTATTGTAATGCTATTATGGATGATTGCCCTGCACGCTTAATAAACAAACTACAGCTGCTCCAAAACGCAGCAACTAGAGTTCTTCGTAGAACCAGGAAGTATGACCATATTAGCCTGGTTCTGTCAAAACTGCATAGGCTCCCTATTAAACATCGTATCAATTTTAAAATATTGCTGATTACTAACAAAGCACTAAATGGTTTAGCTCCCCAGTACTTGAGCGAGCTCCTAACACATTATCGTCCTTCACGTCTATTGCAATCTCAAAATTCCGGCCAGTTGATAATAAATAGAATATCAAAATAAACTGCTGGAGGTAGATCCTTTTCCTATTTAGCACCTACAGTAAACTTTGTCCGGGAAGCAGAAACACTCTGTCAGTTTAAATCTATTATAAGCACATCTCCTTAACCTGGAATACAGATAGAACACTATTCATTCCTATTATTCAAATCAGTTAAATGATTATTAGGCTGCATAAATTAGGTCAGCCTGAACCGGAAACACTTCCTATAACACCTGATGTACTCGCTACATCATAAAAAGAATGGCATCCTCGGTAATTTTAGTCTTTCTGTTTATTTTGAGGTTAACTGTAATCAGACTCACAATTAGACTCTCCCCTGTGAAGGCCTCTTCGACACGACAGCTATCGGCACTGATCCTCAACAAACTCGTCTCCATACGTGCGTGATGACTCAGGTTTTCAAACAGATGAACTGCATAATATAATATAATGTTACGATCCAATCTGACCTCTGACCTGTAATGCTGCCTGAATCATAATCATACACCGTTCGTTCGTTGGCCAGAGGAGAACTGGTCCCCCGACTGAGCCTGGTTTCTCCCAAGGTTTTTTTCTCCAATCTGTCACCTGATGGAGTTTTGATTCCTTGCCATTGTCGCCTTTTTCGCCTTTCTTTGCCTTTGTCGCCATTGGCTTTTGGCTTGCTTAGTTGGGGACAAATCATTTTATATTTAACAATATTATTACAACATTATTTTCCTGTTATCTCTGTAAAGCTGCTTTGAAACAATCTGTATTGTAAAAAGCGCTATATAAAAAGAAGGTGACTTGACTTGACTTGACATGTGAGCGCGTCTCTCTCTAGAGCATGTTCTCTCTCTAATGAACTGTCTGTCGCAGTTCAGAGAGGGGGCAAAAGTACAATATTGCACATGCCTCAGACTGCAGGGTCTTATGACTTCATCTATCCAGGTTTTGCCGCTGGGACTCCTGAGAATGAGAGCGTTCATGAAATGGGTTTTGTTACTACATTCCAGCCCGATACGCGATCTTTGCCGCTCTGTAAACAGTTACGCGCGCATGCTCTCCTGCTTTGCGCCACTGGATGAGCGCAGACTATTAAGCACAAGGAACCCCTCTGGGGATGGTTATGATGTGGAAAGTTGTGACGACAGATGCGTCCTTAACAGGCAGAGGTGCCACCCAGGAGGGCAGAACGGTGAACGGTTTGTGGCCGAGCAGACTACGTTCAGCGCACATAAATTATTTAGAGCTTATGACCATATGGAAAGCTCTGAATCATTTTCTGCCTCGCCTGCAGGGACATCATGTGCTCGTACACAGCGACATTACCATGGCAGTGGCTTACATCAACCGTCAGGGCAGCGTGCGCTCGTCGAAACTTCGCACTCTAGCTTACAAGCTTTTGGTTTGGAGCAGATGGGTTTTCCTGTAGTTACATGCGACTCATGTTCCAGGCATTCTGAACAGAGGCACGGACATTCTATCGAGGGGAAACCCAATCTACGGAGATTGGCGCTCTCACCCGATAGTGGACAAGTTATGGATGAGATTCTGACAGGAAACCGTAGATCAATTCGCCTCGTGCAAAAACTACCATTGTCCTATGTTATTCTCGCTAAAGGATGTGGACGCGCCCCTCGGGGTAGATGCACTAGCCCACCCATGGCCCAAAGTGCTGCTGTATGCATTGCCTCCCCTGTGCCTGATAATTCCCACACTGGCCAGGGTGAGAGAGCAGAGCCTATCTCTCATTCTGGTAGCACCCAGGTGGCCCAAAGCACCATGGCTGGGGGAGATAATCCCTCTGTTATATGCCGAGCCGTGGCGCCTCCCCCTCCGTACAGACGTTTTGTCATAATCGAATGGGGAGATTTATCACCCACACCCGGACAGGGTGGCTCTCTGGGCCTGGCCCGTGAGAGGACAAACCTAAGTGCACTGGGGCTTTTTTATGAAGGTTGCCCGTCGCTCTTTGCCAGTCGTCAGGAGAACTGTTCCTGAATGGGACCTCTCCATGGTGAACAACAATATCCATTATGAAAGACAATAGAAATAAACACAAGCAAACGATTCAGTCAAACGTACAAAAGCAGCGCTCTAGTAGGCCATACACTACATGATTTAAGCTAAATATTTCCAAAATACAAAGTTATTAAACTTAATTTTCACCTTAACCCAAATCGGTTGATCTGGACCAATTAAGTAATAGATTAATAAGACCAAAGATGAATTATGTCTCATGTTTCACCACTATCTACGTAAGCAAATTTAAGCTGTTCTCACAGGGACATGAGCGATGAACGGCCGCTGACGTTCTGGAGCTCACATCTGCAAAAAGCGTCTAAACAAATTGTAAAATAGGCACTATGTTTATACATTTGAGGTCTAAACATTCTCACCTAAAAAACTCATAAAACGACACCGTGACACAACAGAAGTAGTATTTGTAAAAAAGTTTTTGGATTTGCTTGACCGCCATGACGATAAAAAAGTTCCAGTGCTGATACTGGGGGAATATAATATAATATAATATAATATAATATAATATATATTAAACTGAATCTTCATTTTGGATGAACTATTCCTCTGCCTTGTAGCTGAGGAAGTATAAAGCCATTATTTTTTCTGTTTTAGCCCAATTAATCTTTCCAAGTTAGGAGGCCCTGCTCTGTCTGAAAATAATAGATATTTATCATAGTTTGGTTGTGTTGTTCTGAAAGCCATTTAAGGCAATTATGAAGAATCCAAATGAGGATGATTAAAAAGTAATAGCCCAAAAATGTGCAAATCCAATCTGAGTGCATTTTATGAAATGGGATTTCAATGAATGAGAAAAGCATTAATAAAACCTCATGATTCTGATGTTGTTTAGTTTAATGTGAGAGTGAGACATTAAATAGGATTTTATTGCATCATACCAACAAATGCATTTATTTTTGCAACAGACAAATTTAGGAGCATAATGCCTATCCTAATCATAATGATAATGGTTCTTTGATAGCTTAAATATTTTGGACGATTAATGCTTTATGCTTTTCTGTCATCACCTTTCTTTTTATATCAATTCTGTGTTCTATTTAAAGTCTGATGTGGGTATTTCTTTTTCATAATACTTTTAGTTATGATGTGTTCTGTTTTCTTATATTTTAACTGTACTGTATAGGTTTTATAAATATTAGAAATGACATTCTATTGC
Source organism: Gila orcuttii (assembly GCA_026230005.1). Taxonomy (NCBI): domain Eukaryota; kingdom Metazoa; phylum Chordata; class Actinopteri; order Cypriniformes; family Leuciscidae; genus Gila; species Gila orcuttii. The sequence goes on from JAPDVR010000011.1 coordinate 6,368,144, forward strand.
ACTTTGCTCTTTGAAGATAAAACTTTGAAAATGAGAATTCAGATTCCAAATAAATGTAATGCCACACTTGCTGAAAGTCACAGCCCAGCTTGGATTGTATTATGTATGTGAATATATTTATACTATGATACATTTGTGTTCATTTATTAGGCCCTAAATTGTAATATGACATTTCTGAATGAACAGTTTATCATTTCAGTGATCCATTTTAAGCTTATTTTAATGAGGGTGTCATAAGGAGCTTACAATATACAACAAAGCTTGAATTAGTATGCTATTAAATTAAAATAAACATGAGAAAATACAGTGCGAATCTGAAATTATAAGATATTACACTGTAAAAAGTTTTGTCAGGTGTAAAAAAAAAGTAAATTAACTGGTTTGATTCAAGTCAAAAACACTATTTAGTTACTGAATAAATAACTACATTACATTACACCAACAAACTTCATATTTAAGAGTCAGATCAGGCAGAAATATTATTATGGGAATATTTGTATGTTAGCAGTTCTTAGCCTGCATGTGACCACTTCAGACACACACTCAACTACTTAAATCACATTGAATAGCAATATTCCAACGCTGTCTCACGACCAATTCGTACGAATGTGTACGAGTGATTCACATATTCTGAAATAGATTAGCAATTTAAGTAGTTCAGCTGTTTGACGCTCCGGCTTTGATCCTGGACCTCTGTTTCAGGACGCTCATGGAGGTCTGTTCTACCTAACGCTAATTTCCTAAATTCATTCATCTAGGATTCACAGCTGATTCACCACACTGTGGAGCAGAGAACGAGACAAAGTTATATAGTATGAATCTCAGAGCACGTAAGACGTTAAGGATAGATGACTTGAACACATTGGTTTATAACTGAACAGAATACAAAGCTCATTTCAGTTTTTCTTGTGCCTAGTTTTCTTCATTCAAAAAATATTTGGATAACTGCAAGTTGGATAGTGGGAACACGGCTGTCACAACAATTGCAATTACCAATTCATTGTTCTATGTAAACAGTATGAGAGTACTATCAGCAATTCAGATTTTAAGGAGTTATTATTAAACTCCTTAAAATCCATGGCCATTTTTATGAGGAGTATGTTTTTTTTTTTTTTTTTTTTTTTTTGCCAGGTTGTAAAATGTTAATTAGAATTTTTAATTAAAAAATAACAATAACATTTTTTTAAATAATTAAAATAAAAATAATTGTAAAAATCCACAAACAATTGGAGGGCCTTCAAATATTGTTGTGGACAATGGGGGGCCTTGAAGTCAAAAAGGTTGAGAATCACAGATGAAGAAAACAAATGATGCCTCTATAAAAAACAACAACAAAACAATAAAAATTAAACTATTTTTTTAGTCTTATCAGAGGGAGAAAAAGTATATCAGAAAAACACACTGGTCAATCTCAGGCTAGTATAACCTACTAATCTTGACCAAAAATTTCACATATGGTCCAGGAAATTTGTACACCCTGTAGGTGACATTTTTTACAATGCAATGTGTAACAGGGAGGTTTTAAGCTAATGAAGCCCAGTCTTTATTATAATCTGACAAACACAGGACTCAAGTAAATGCTAAACACTAAACTGATAAACGAGAACAGACAAGGGACTGAAAATAAGAGGGATAAGGGTACATTTACACGAACATGATGTACTAAAAACTGAAAAGTTTTTCCTTCGCGTTTTTCGCATAGAGTGGACAATGTTGTCAAAACAATCCCCGTTCACACAGATCGGTGAAAAATATAAAAAACCCTGTGTTATGCTGACAGGCCAGTAGTTGGGAATATCACTTTGTAAAGAAACACTATGCGCCTTTAGACTGAACATACGTATGCGCATGATGTCGACGTTTTCACAAATTCACGTTTTTGTAGTTTGCACAGAGACGGTAACAATATATTTTCAAAAAACTTGCACTCTGTGCATTTTCAAAACTTTGAGTTTTCAGGACACCAAAACGCTGTTGTCCTTTAATTGAACGATCAAAATGCATAAAAAATTTTCCACTTTTAGTTGAAAATAATGTGTGTGTAAACGGCCCCTAAATACAAGGCGAACATAATGAAAGACAGGTGCAAATCATAAATGATCATAGAAACAATCAAGGACATAATCAGTAACCCAGCAAACCCAAACTAAACAGAGCAGGGAAAAAGGAACTCAGAAAAAACTCACAGAATATCAAAATTAAAGTCCATAACCGTGACAAGCAGAAGATTAACATTTAGAAAGAATTGTATTATTTAAAATCTGTTCATGTCCAGTGTAAACTGACAACAGGGTGGACATGTTATGTTTTACTCTATAAGATAAGACTTATAAACATTGAGGGAAAATAGATAAATGTTTATGACTACTTTGTTCTTGGAACTGTTGATAATATACCTTCTAGCAAGTGTTGTGATTTAGTGCATAAGCTTCAGATTTCAAAGGTCTTTAAGCAGCACCAATGTGAATGGACTTTGAGAGACAAACTATAATTTAATGGTTTTATATGTAAGGGATAATGTGTGTCCAGCCGGTTGTTATCACAGAATAGCAGCGACAGGGTGATCAGGATGATAATTATAGGGTTAAGAGATACTGATCTGAGATTAAACTGTTTTAAAATCATACCTGTTTGTTATCTTCTAATCCATTACAAAGTACAAAACAATCGTCGCAATATGGCAACAACTACGTTTGGATGAAACAAGAGAGAGTGAGTCCGTGATACCGGATGACAGAATTAAATAACTGTACACAAAATATTGATTTGACTGAGTTTTAATATTTTATTAGCTTACCAAACGCAAAACTTCCACAAGGAAAAAAATTGCTTATATAAAATTGCTTATACAAGAAAAGAAAAAAAACAGGTGTATATATATATATATATATATATATATATATATATATATATATATATATATATATATATATATATATATATATATGCGTGTGTGTGTAACAATAAATTGTATTTTTTGTCAAAGAGAATAAATGTTTAAACTAATACTCAAAATTACAATATACATGTACACTTTATTTAAAAGTGAATTTTAGAAAACATAATTACGGACACTGGAATTTGTCTGTTAAGTTCTTAAAACAATCCAAAAGTAATTATTCTTAGGTACTAATCATTATGAATTTGTGTTAACTTTTGTGGAAAACCATATGGCATGACATTTTATGCAAAATATGCAGTATTGTTTAATGGAGAGATAAAATCCACCTCACTGTATTTGTCCCCAGACCTTAGGAAGGAAATTTCCAGGAAAGATATGAAGCACTTGAAGCTTTATTGGTAAACCCCTGAGCTTGAGGAACTCAAAAATAGAATAGAATCAGCTCATCATTGACCGGTCTCAAACAGCTGGGCACTGTGAGTTTACAGAGGACTGTTATTTAGAAACCACATATGTTCAAGGGTCAAGTCGGCCATAATGAAAGAAAAGGGCAAGGGTATGTTGGGTATGACCGGTTGACTAGTTGATATAATCATCAGACTGTTTGCAGTAATTCAAAGGAAAGCAATTATTCCTCTACAGTAAATAATATTCACATTCACCAGGATGAAAAGGCAAATCCTTTAGCCTCTAAGTGAACAGACAAAACTGAAAATATGCTAATGGTAGCGCAGGTACAGTATAAAGAGAGAGCTAAGAGGATTTAAAAAAAAGTTCCATGTTTCTGTAGTGTGGAATGCAAAGACTAATTCATTCTTGGGATTTGTAAGATCTGGCTCAATGAAAATTCCCAGGTAGTTAATTCCCAGGCACGGAGAATAACAGTCCTAATGAGCTTCTAAGCCTGGCGGATCCCAGCTTTCAGCTGTTTGACGCTCCGGCTTTGATCCTGGACCTCTGTTTCAGGACGCTCATGGAGGTCTGCTCTACCTAACGCTAATTCCCTAAATACGCTCATCTACATGATTCACAGCTGGGCTACACCACACAGTGGAGCAGAGAACAAGACACGGTTATAGAGTATAAATCTCAGAGCGCATCAACATTAAGGATAGATGACTTGAGCTTTGTGTTCTGTTCAATGATAAAACAATGTCAGTTATTCTTGCACCTATAGTTTCCTTCATTCGAAAAATATTTGGATACCTGCAGGTTGGATAGTGGCGACACTGCTATCACAACAATTGCAATTACTGATTTATTGTTCTATGTAAACACTATGAGAGTACTATCAGCAATGCATATTTTAAGCAGTTATTATTAAACTCCTTAAAACTCCATGGGCATTTTTATAAGGAATATGTTTTTTTTTTTTTTTTTTTTTTTGTATTTTGCCAGGTTGTAAAATGTTAATTAGAATTTTTGATTAAAAAATAATAATAACATATTTTTATATATAATCCATTTAAAATTGTACAAATCCACAAACAATTGGAGGGCCTTCAAATATCGTTGTGGACAATGTAGGGCCTTGAAGTCAAAAAGGTTGAGAATCACAGATGAAGTAAACAAAAGATGCCTCTATAAAACATAAACAAATACTGAACTTCAATGCCTAGAGACAATATTTTAGGCCTTATGGGCCTGTTTGCACCTGGTCATTTCATGCGTTTTCTCTGATTGGATAGCTCAGATCGTGAAAAAGCCAGAAGTGCTCTCCGAATCGCTTTCGAGATGGATTTAAATCTGATCACTCAAACCACTTCAGGAGGTGGTCTGAGATGCATTGCAGGCGAAAGTGTAAATGCATCTGGTTGTTGAAACCACATATGTACATTTTTCTCCTCCCAAATTGTTAAAAAATGTGAGAGTGTGTTATAGGCTATATAACATGTTAAAACCAGATATGACAGCACTAATGCAATATGCATCACCACAGATGAGTAGCTGAGCATCTCTTCACCAAGCCAACGCGCAAACTGAAAAAAATAAAACTGAAAGTCGCAGACACTCAACACACAATCATCATTAAAAGTTTTGAGACTAAATGACCTTGCCAGTGCAGATGCCACTCTCTCTCCTATTGCGCTCTTTGATCTTGAAATTAGCTGATGATAAATAAAATGCAGTGTATATCTGTTGCTTTCATTGATGTGAACTGTAAATGGAATCGTTTTAACAAATCAGATAGCTATCCGATCAGCAAAAACGTATGAAATGACCAGGTGTAAACAGGCCCTATAATTCTTCCATTCTTTTTCTATGAGATCAAACTTCTTAAAAAAGCAATTTGCCTGCATGGTGTCTTATTTTTCAAGGACTGACAGCCCAAGGAGAGGGCCATCCCTCGCAGAGCTGTTCCTTTTCCTCCTCGTTACAGTTACCTCTATTGCCACATAAGTCCAGTCAACTAGCTGCTATGAGCAGCCATTTTGGATCCTCTGGGAGCCCCGTCTCCCCCTGTGCTTCCTCTTCCCCACAGCTTCCCTCGTAAATGTCTCTACCACAGTCTCTCCGGCCCTCAGCGCTCTCTATCTTCCCCTCCCTCACTTCCCCTGTTCTTTCCCAGCTAACGAACTCACTCTGCCGGGGCTCACCGCAGGCGTCTGGGCCTAATTATTCCCTCTTGCCCCACACCTGTGAGATGCCTGTCCATTACCTCCCCTGGCGGTGAGCGGCAAATGTCTACGGGGCCATTACTTGTCAATCAAAACTCAACCCGATCACAAAATGCTGCCGGTCTTCGGTGAGTCCTCGTACTGCCATTGAAAACTGTCAGCCAAAGTGCATTTTTATTGATTTCTCTCATTTATTTCTATCCCCAGATTGTTATTGTGTTTTCCCACAGGAAAAAAAAAAGACCAGAAGAAGCACTACCGCCGGAAAGTTGAGAAGTTTGTTGGCTGACTTCATGACTTCATTCGGATTGAGGCTTGATTTTAGGAGATTCGTCATAGTCTAGATCTCTGTTGTAAATCCTAGTGCATTGCCTTGTTGTCTAAAACCAACTAATGAAGCCCATGCACTACACAACTTTTAAAGTCATTGAATTGCTGTTCTTTCCACACTACACAACTGTCTGTTATCGCCAATGTCAGTTAAGTTCCAGTCAAAACACATTTCACTTTTCAGGACTTGGGTCGCGAACTGATCTAGATATTTATCCTGCTAAATATCTCACAGTATTGGCTACACATTGGCTTTTTCTTAGATTGCATCTTTGAGCATTCAAACATTGTGATTGTTGCATTTTTGGGCTTTTGTTGGAGAAAAAAATCAAGGATAAAATCATGCACAACCTCCCAAATGACAGATTTTTTTATAAAAAAATAGCACTCCATAAGTGAAAAGCATAAGATAATTGACTAACAACCAGATTCCTTAGAGTCTGGCATTAGCATGTTGCTAATAGCACAAAGGCAACACCTTAAGTGAAAAGGAAGCTAATAAATTACGGATTTAAAACACCATACAAAAAAATAAGTTATCAAAACAATACTCTAATAAGCACACAAATGCATACATTCCTTTTGCGATAACCTTCAAATCAAGACTTCAGAGCATGCAGGATAACTAGGTTGTGGAGTCTGTAGTGTGGGGAAATTTTCTCCACTATTTGATATTTTAAGTACAAGCTAACTGTTCATTTGTAGGGCATATATTGTTTTCAGCAAACAAAACAATCAAGGGAATAATAAAAGACGTAATATGTCTGTCAAGTTCAAATATGACATTTGGACAGAATGAGCTGAAATGTTAAACAAATCACTAGATGTAGGACTTACTGTACAATAAATATGTATTGGAGGATTGTTTTTATTCTTTAATATTTATTTTATATCAAATTTACCAAGTAGTAGAATAAATTCAAATAAATTGTATAATTTTTCTTAAATCTTTCTTTTAAATGTAAAGCTTTATAAACACGAGTCATCATCAAGCAGAAAGTTATTGATGGAATGCAAACATTTGTCTATTTTCTTCAAACAGCTGCTGTTGTCAAAGAGTTAATTGGTTTGTTATGCAGCCAAAATGAAAAGCTCTGTATGTATGTGTACGTGTGTACGTGTATTCGTGCACATGTGCTTGTGAGTTGATGTGTGAATAATCTGTTCAAAAGTCTTCAAGGCAAACATATGATAATTTGAATAAAGGAGATGCTTCAGGTCTCAGTGGTCTCAGTGTCTCAGTGCTTGTTGCGGCTATGAATTATGCAATTTATATAAATTAGTTTGGGAGAGTCATCTTATGGGATAAATTGCATTTCTAGCACACAGGGGAGAATGAAGTACCTTATGAAAATAGCAGTTATGACCATTTTTATGATCATTTGAATTGATTCAAACATTAGAGCAGATTCTTGAGATAAGTCTATAGTATATTATTATGGTTTTAATAATATGCATTGCAGTTAAACTATCACAATACCAAGTATGATTATGTGTATGCTGTTGTTATTATTATTGAAAATAAAAGGTGAAATTTAAAGCAGATCTTAAAAAAAACACATACAAGTTTGGAAAAAAAATGGGACTAAAAAAGTTTTAAATAAAAGACAGAATTTATATTGTCTGGTAAACCATTCCTTTAAATAAATTAATAATACATTACATTTTTAAAGGTCTAGTTAAATATTACATGAAGTTATTGATAATTCTGTATATTTTCAGAAGCAAAGTAGACACTCAAGTGAGCAAAGCCCTTTAATGACCTCGATTCATTACCAGAAGTTTTAAATTACCGTATGCTCTGTTCAATATCCTTAACAATATAACAGCATTTAACATTTGCAACATATGTAACAGCATTGCAACACTTCAAACTCAATTAGCTGCTTTGTGTGCATATGCAATTTAATGACAATATTTGAGTTAGCATCTACAGTATTCTCCCACCCCCCAACTTAATCCAGGTTATGCAAATCAGCTGCTTACGTGTATATATATATATATATATATATATATATATATATATATATATATATATGCAACCCCGTACAAAATGGATCTAAAATCGAAAATGACAGATTTAGTAAAAGCAATGACCAACTGCTGGCTCACTGTCACAGGCTTTCCCCCAGTGGATTAATTTGTCATGAACATTAGGGATATCATCCTTCAAGAGTGAGTATGAGAGCCATCGGATTGTCAAAGAAAGGGCACTGGGGATTTGCAGAGAAAGAGAGCGAGTGAGAAGAAGAGAGCGAGGAGGTAGAGCGAGATGGATGTATGTATGCTAGCGTGTGACATTAAACTTCAGCTGTTGTCGTTGAAGACAGGCTAATAAAATAGATTAGAGAAAACACGGCCGTAAAAGTGTGACATAGGGATGTGCTATTATTAGGGTGCCTTCCTGCCAGACTACAATGGGTTCCATGTGAGGTTTCTCAACAGTCTGGAACTCAGTGGTGCAGACATCCGGTCCTGCCCCTAGGCTAAATCTTGAGTTGTCATTGTGTTACTGGCATAATTCATTGATGGGTCCAACACACCACCAGCTGGAACCCACAATTACTCCTACTGTGCCATAGGGTTTCCCCCATCTACAAGGCAAAGCGTGCAACAATCAAGTCTCAGAGTATGGAGGAGTTCATAAGATGTGAAATAAGATTCAATACCAATCCAGGTACTGTATATATCAAATGAGGTACAGGTTCAAATAGTCAGGGAACAGCAGAATGAACAGCTTTACAGGAATGGGACAAGGATGGCAAGAGACGTGTTAACTCAATGGAATTTCACAATGGTAAGAAACATGATTTTGTTTGTTTAGCCACTTTAAAAATATCAAAAATTCTAGTACATGAGCCACCATCAAGAGAGGTTAGATGAAAGTTGAAAACCAAATTATTCTTAATTGTTAATTAGTCTAACTTAATGGGATAGATCACCCAGAAAGGAAAATTGTTGTCATCTGCTCACATTTATCTTGTTCCAAACCTCTTTTCAATTGAACGTAAAAAGAAGCTGCCGAAATCATGGTCAGCGGGGGAGCGGGGCGGTTGGATGGTTCTTTATAATGAGAAATTTCTTAGATGATTGATTAGATGATAACGTTGGTTTACAAGCTGCTTAAAACAAAATTTTGAAACTCCCAACTATCCATAAAATAAACCCATGATGCAAACCCCTAAAAGGTTCTATATATATGTGTGTGTGTGTATGTGTGTGTGTGTGTGTGTGTGTGATGGAGGAATTCCTGGCACTGTTTTGACTTCTGTACACATTCTATAAGTTCTTCATGAATTCTCAGCTGGTAAAAAAAACATTGTGTATGTACTTACAATGAGTGCATTTAGCCCACAGCATTGCTGCATGTTCGGTAAATACCGACACAAAAAAGACATCATAAATGGCTTTTTTTTTTGTTTGGTATCTTTAGGCTTGGTCTTAAAAATGACTTGGTGAATGTTAAGCAAACCATGACTAAATGTATCATGTAGCCCTCAAAATGAGGCACAGCAAATGACTAGGAGAAACAAGGACCTCCGGTGGTGAACACACTAAATGTAGTGCATGTTTCAGAGTATGCAGTATACAAGCAAATAGATGTGCACATGTATGTGTGGGAATAGTCCTTAAACTAACACGTTCACAAACACCCCGACTCTTCTGGCCTTGGTCTGATAAGACTAACCAGGTCCTCTGAGGTTCACTTTGACTCTCTAACATGCATATTAACACATAAACAAACATTCCACTGTTCCTGGAATACATAACTCATATATGGTAAATAGCAAGCAGGACTACACAAGTAAACTGAGAGCAGTAATGGGACTGCTAGTGTCTCTAAAGAACTCAGAAGAAGATACCATTTCTCTAAGCTCGAATGAATTTCCATCAAGCTCCTGTTTGGCCCAATCAGTGCACACACTGAAGCGCAATCCAATGTAATAGTGTAAAAACTGGCACTGAGCTCTGTCATTTAATTTTTTAGCATGTAATGGATAGAGCGCATGGGGCACAACACAACTAGCGCTGAATTAACTCTCACAGGATACAGCCAGTGAACTCTCGCTACACAATGCTAATTATGCTAATGCTAATCCCCTCATCGCCCCCTTTGCCTCATTGAGAGGACTGATAGCGCAGTCTCATTTCTACCATAACTTACATCCAAATTTAGGAATGCCCTGTTGGATGCAGCAAAAGAGAGTAATTGACTTCTAAACTGGTCTTCTCTGCTTAATACTCAAAAGTATTCCAGTATTTCAGTCTCTGCAATTCAGTTCCAGTGTTTCAGAAAAAAAAAGAATAACTTTGGTCCATCACTATTTTAAAATATGAAACAAGTCACATTGTGGGATATAATGTTACAGTTGTTGCAAATAAATGCACAATTGTGAGACATGAAGTAAAAGTAGTAAGGCAGGCATGAGTTTCCACATATGCAAACTATGTACATGTAAAATCATATAAATAGATTAGTATGTACTGTAGAATAGATTAGTCCAATGTAGTGAAAAAAAGAGATAAAACTTTAATACAATCCTGCTCACAGTTTATAATCTACTTTTTTCTTAACATCTTCATGTGTACTAGAAGAAAAATCCAAGATGGGCAAGAGATTGTATTCTTCTTCCAGACATTAATACTGTACACATTATGCTTTTGTAATTAACTAAAATGGAAACTCTATGCCAGTGGCTGTATAACAGGAGTGGGGTTTCATGGGCTCCATTTATTGAGTGATATCAATGACTTGAGTAACTTGACCACAACATATCTGTGAACTTATTACCTTTTGTGTGCTTCACATAAACCCAATCATAGTACTTAATGCTAATTGTAAAACTCCCTGCTCACATGTTATAAATGCAACTGTTCAGCATGAAGGCAAATGCCTAGATAATTACCTCAAGTGTATAAACAATAATAATCTAAAGATGACTTCTAAGGGTCTTCACACAGAAGGCATTGTTGCTGTTAAAAATACAAAAAATACAAAATAATACAAAAAAACTAGGTCTATGTTTTTTACAAGTTTAACTACTTTTAATTTGAGCATCGCGTTTTTAGAACACTGTCATGCGCAAGACACAGCAAAAGACGTGAGCGAAATATTTAAAGATGTCCGTCTAGATCGTGTTTGCATTGAAAAACAATGAAAAAGTAGAGCAGTGGAATGGCTCACAACTTCATTCTCAAGATGTGAGGTTGAGGATCCAGTGTGTTCATTCTGTACTTCATATTTTATGTGATTTATCCACAACATCTAGCATCCTCCCAGTAATCAAGTGAAACACCCTAACAACTCACTCTCCTTTCACTCAGAATAATGAAAGAAAATGTCACAGTGTTCCTGGCACTTCAGGGTGGCCTTACTTGATTTGAAGCTAAAGCGACCTGCCCTGGTAATGGCCACTTGCACAGTATGTGCACTTTTGTGTAAGCTGCTTAATACAAAAGTGGAATAGGAGCATTTTGAAAAATGATTACCTCCAAAAAAATGGTGGGACAAATAGATACATTGCCCGGCCAAAAAAAAAAGTCACTGTTTGGATTTAAATTGGCAAATGCTTAAGAGTCTATGATTAGATAATTATTTCAGTAATTATGATGTTTCTAGCATATTATGTTTGAAAACAGTTCTTCTAACCCTAATTTCTTAAACAACCATGTAGGAAGACACATCATTGCCATGTTCCAGGATGACAATGTTAAGATTCATCAAAATCAAACTGTGAAAGAATGGTTGGGAGGGAACATGAATAATCCTTTTCACACATGAATCGGCTCCTCTGAGTCCCGACCTTAAACTCATTGAACGTATTTGGGATGTGCTGGAGGAGACTGCATTGGACTCTTGCATTGGCAATACTAGATCTTGACCAAAAATGTATGCACCTCTTGATGTATGCTGAACAAAATTATAAACGCAACACTTTTGTTTTTGCCCCCATTTTTCATGAGCTGAACTCAAAGATCTAAGACTTTTTCCAGGGGTCCGGGGGGTCCGAAAACCAGTCAGTATCTGGTGTGACCACCATTTGCCTCACGCAGTGCAACACATCCCTTCGCATAGAGCTGATCAGGTTGATGATTGTGCCCTGTGGAATGTTGGTCCACTCCTCTTCAATGGCTGTGCAAAGTTGCTGGATATTGGCAGGACCTGGAACACGCTGTTGTATACACCGATCCAGAGCATCCCTAATGTGCTCAATGTGTGACATGTCCAGTGAGAATGCTGGCCATGCAAGAACTGGGATGTTTTCAGCTTCCAGGAATTGTGTACAGATCCTTGCAACATGGGGCCGTGCATTATCATGCTGCAACATGAGGTAATGGTCGTGGATGAATGGCACAACAATGGGCCTCAGGATCTCATCACGGTATCTCTGTGCATTCAAAATGCCATCAATGAAATGCACCTGTGTTCGTTGTCCATAACATATGCCTGCCCATACCATAACCCCACTGCCACCATGGGCCACTCGATCCACAACGTTGACATCAGCAAACCGCTCACCCACACAACCCACACAGTTACGACGACGAACTGCAGTCAGGTAGAGACCCGATGAGGATGACGAGCATGCAGATGAGCTTCCCTGAGATGGTTTCTGACAGTTTGTGCAGAAATTCTTTGGTTATGCAAACCGATTGTTGCAGCAGCTGTCCGGGTGGCTGGTCTCAGACAATCTTGGAGGTGAAGATGCTGGATGTGGAGGTCCTGGGCTGGTGTGGTTACACGTGGTCTGCAGTTGTGAGGCCGGTGGGATGTACTGCCAAATTCTCTGAAACACCTTTGGAGACGGCTTATGGTAGAGAAATGAACATTCAATTCATGGGCAACAGCTCTGGTGGACATTTCTGCAGTCAGCATGCCAATTGCACGATCCCTCAAAACTTGCAACATCTGGGGCATTGTGCTGTTTGATAAAACTGCACATTTTAGAGTGGCCTTTTATTGTGGCCAGCCTAAGGCACACCTGTGCAATAATCATGCTGTCTAATCAGCATCTTGATATTCCACACCTGTGAGGTGGATGGATTATCTTGGCAAAGGAGAAGTGCTCACTAACACAGATTTAGACAGATTTGTGAACAATATCTGAGAGAAATAGGCTTTTTGTGTACATAGAAAAAGTCTTAGATCTTTGAGTTCAGCTCATGAAAAATGGGGGCAAAAACAAAAGTATTGCGTTTATAATTTTGTTCAGTGTAAATAAATGATGTAATGTTATTTCCATCAATAGGTGTCTACTCCATCACATCCCAATAATGATCAAATCATAGACTCCTAAGCATTTGTCTATTTAAATCCAAACAGCAACTTTTTTTTTTACTTTTTTTTTTTTTTTGCCGGAAGGATATTTGAAACTGTTATAATGATCACTATACAGCACCTCTAGTCGATAAAATAAATCTAATTAGGCTTTAAAAAAATAAATAATAATAATTGATGAGATTCTTTCTGTGCATTCACACAGCTTGCATTTGCTTGTATGTTTGCTAGATATGTGTTTTTAGTAGGAAAACTGTCCAGGCGATAAACTGTTAAGTTGCTTTTAAAGGTCATGCATCAGTGACTAAAACCATTAGTCATGAACGTGTTCAACGCCCACGTACCAATCTATCCACTTACTCTCATTTACTCTCTTCACATGGTAAACAAAGAATTAATTAATTAAAGACACAAATAAACATGCAGAAATGCAAAGTGTTATAAAAAAAATGTATAAGCAACAGTTGCTTGACACTTTTTGTACATTCTTTGACTCTTTCACTATTCTCAATTCTCTCTTATAATAATAATGACTATTTGTTTTCTTCTCATTGTTCTCCAAATTTGTCATTTGTTCTTAGACAAACACTCAGCAGCTTGAGCATTCACCTGGTCTTTCTTAGCAATTAATTGATATGCTTAGAGTTGCTGAGATGGAAAAATAAAGATGCGTGCGTAGACCTATTTCTGTTTGGATGCTTCACGCTTTCAGAACCAAATTAAATGCCTGAGACTGGATGTGGATCACAGGTCATTTACCAATAAGACAATCTTGCATATTATCTATCTTTCTGTATCACACTGTAAACAATAGAAATTCTCATTCAACTGCAGTATTACTGTTTTTTTCATTACAAAGGCAGGCACAGATAAAAATCAACAGAGCAATAAAAAGATCAGATTTAACAATACGTGCAATTATACTATATAGAATTCCTAAAAAAAAACCTTATTAAATATATTTAACTTTAATAAGTAAAATTTTAAAATTATGAATCCTGGATTCTTATTGGATAATCATGAACTGAGTGGTGAAATGTTTTTGTATAATGGCTGCTAAAACCTATATTTGACAATTAATGCAATACAGTATTTCATGTTTACATATTTATGTATTTGATATACCACTGCTCAAAAGTTTGGGGGTTTTCCGATTTTTTGTGATTTTTGCAAGAAGTCTCTTATTCTTACCAAGGCTAAATTTATTTTGATTAAAAACACAATAAGACAGTTATATTGTGAAATATTATTACAACTTAAAAGAACCATTTTCTATGTGAATATATTTTCATTTTTTGTGAATATATTTTAAAAGTTATTTAATTGCTACAGTCTTCCAGCAAACCCAAACATAACCATTTATAGAGAAAATAAAAATAATCTATAAAACGTAATGGACAGAAATGTGTAGGAAAATATAGCATTAAACAGATATTTTGAGTCGCTAATCCCACTTCTACCTCTATAACCATTTATTTTAAAAATATGTACAGAATAAGAAAAAACAGCAGACAGGTGTAATCACAATCATTTTTTTTATTGCAAAAATGTCAAAAACAGTACCAAAAGTACTTAAAATGACGATGTGATGCAGTTGCAGTCCTCTCTGGCTCATTAGTTTGATAAGAGGTACGGTGAAACATTTAAGTTGTTAATCTCTGAAAATCGTATCCAGATCCACTCTGTGAAGGCGCACATTTGAAACGCACAACACCCAAACACGACATGTCGCAATCGGTGACAAAGTAGGCGAGAGCCAATGAGCATTTGATATCTCTACCGTAAAACTTCTTGAGGCGGCAGTTTTTACATTTATAACGACTGCAGGATTTGATGTTTGCAGTAGCTGCTGAAAATGGATACTAAGATTGCTGAATCAAGGCTTGAATTTGGGTATGTTCCTCACAATCATATGGGTATTGATTAATATTCATATTCTGAAAAGTGCACAAATACAATTAATTTTGTGAATTTATTTTGCGTTTTTGCTGTATTTTTTATGGTTCTATTGTCAGTCACAGCGTAGGATTATACTGAGAAAATGCCTTTTTGTGTCCCATTGCAAACAAAATAAATATTGCATGATTAATAATGGTTAAACAATTACAGAAATGTGATTAATTTTAAGGTTTTAAAAAGTAGTTTTGTAAACCTTCAACATAAATTTGAGGCAAAAGTCACACAGAACAGAGCAAAATGTTATTGTTTCATATTAAAAAGAGTAAACTGTGTTTGATAAATGTGACTGAAACCAATGTCATTGATATGACAATTGATTACAACAGAATCAAAATAATGCTGCCATGATTTTAACATTCATAAATAAGTATTCAGATCATTTCTGTAAAGTTGTTTATATGTAAATTATTTACATTTTAGTGCTGTCAATACATCAATATTGTAAGTTTCAGTGTGGGTGAATACGTGAGTAAATGTATGTGTGGTAGAACCACACTTTACGTAAAAATACATACGAATACTCATGAGATCACATTGACCTGGTCCCCCTCTCAAGGCTATTTTGTGACTACAGGCTGATTATACAATTCCTTACTTCTGGCAAACCAAAGGGGGTAAAAAGAAGCAAAAAATCTTGTACATCTGTAACCCCTCAGGTCCTACCCGCCCGCTCTGTGCGGGCCTCGAACCCGGGTCTCTGCCGTGGGAGGCAGGCGGTCTAAAAAGGAGGCTAAAGTACACAGTCTTTAGCATCAGTCGCTAGAGCGCCTCTTGAGATCAGGGGAGTGAGGTTTACTTGCACATCTCTTACTAGCTGACCTCCGTTACACATAATCAAGGCAAACGCCCAACAACTCCATTTTCAGCTGGTCCATTTTCAACAGCCTCTTTTCCCAGTTACTGAAGCACACTTGAATCTTAATGACACTTGCTTGTATTCATTTGGAGTTTTTCTTTTGACAGCATTATGAATGGGCATCTCAAATTAAAACCTTCAACACATCTCAGAGGTCATCTGATGTAATATCATTCATTACAATAATCAATACGCATAGACACTCATGGATGTCCCTCACGACTTTGTATTTCTATTCTTTGCTATGGCATAGATCAATACTGCAATTTACAAGGTTGTCAAAACATTCAAATATAAATGGCCAAGGAGCCAGAAAAGGAGGAGTGCCGGGGCCCAATGAAGAGCCAGGCATCTCTGTAATATCCCATCCACCCTCTTCAATTTTTAGCTCCTGCTACTTTTAACAAATCATTTCCCTTCTCCCAACATTAGTTTTCATTAGGCCTCACAGCCATGACAGAAAATCAAACAGCAGCCATGGCCACCGCTTCCCCTGGGAGAGATTACATTCGGACGGGTCGCTCTCAAGTATTTGTGGATGAAGGTGAGAATAATACAATAATAAAGGCATTAGGAACGCATCCTTTCCAGCTGGTCTACTGGTAGAGATCGACCCATCGATGCACACCACCTGCTTTCGCCGGCCGGCCAAACACAATGCCTTCGGCGATAAATTTCCCTCATTCGTGTTTTTAAATGACCATTATAGTTTTAGTGGATCCTGTGCGCTGCGACTTCCTCCTGAAATATATATCTATATAGATAGACAGCTATTTACAATTCTATTCATCTTGCTCTCTCTGTCTCTCTCACTTTTTATCATTTTGCACATCTTATCAGCTGTATAACATTTGCCTTTTTATCTGCCTTTTCAGTAATGCATTTTCATCTGATTCTTAATGGACTAATATCCAAGGATAATTATCTGGATCTAATTTCAACTACATTATTCAGCTAGCGTTTAACAGATATTAAGAGCTTATGAAAAATAAACCGATCCTATTTATCCTGATCACCAAAAGCCAGTTAATGAAAAGACGACAAAAAGACCAAAGCAGCTTTATTGCCACTGAAAGGGTCACTGCACAACCAATGTCACAGTAAAACATTACAAATTAAACTAATTTGAGGGTTTGAAGCCGTTTTTGCTAGAAATATAAATACAATTGATTAAACACACATTGACCCTTTTGTGACAACTTGCCCCAACAGCAGGATGTTGTTACAATGGGAACCAGCCATTTAACAGCCAAAAACAGCAGAACATACAACAAAAACCTAACAGATCACATATACCAAAGTTATGTTTTTAACAACATAAATTATAATTAATTAATTGTATAAAATCACTTTCTCTGGCCTGACCTGACATCTCGAAAACAGTTCACCTTCATTATATGTTCATGGCGCTTGCCATCAATCTATGCCAGATCAGTTTCAGCATGTTCTCATGTTTATCCAGCAGGTACAGCCAAAATATAACGATATAGGAAAAAATGGTGGACAACATTAATGAAAATTAATAAAAAGTATTTAAGAATGTTTTGAACTAAAGGTTTGAGGCCAACATACAACAATGGAGAATACACACATTGAATGTTCTTATGTGACAACTAGCCCCTATATTGGTCTCTAATGTTTTGATCCTTGATCATTTAAAGATAAAGAAAAAAGGTTACACTTTATTTTAAGGTGCAGTTATTGTACTTACTCAAATAAATACTGAGTAATATTAATTAACTACATGTACTTACTATATAGTTAGGGTTTGGTTTAGGGTTAGTTACTTATAGGTATGCATAATTTACTGTTATTACTATAGTAAGTACATGTAGTAACGTGTAACAATGAAAACTTAAAATAAAGTGTTATAAAAAAACAAAAAAATCATCTGCACCAAGCACTGCAATTTAAAATTTTTAGACAATAAATGCTGTTTACACTAAAATCAGATGTTATAAAAAAAATTATTCCTTCACCATTTACTATAGTAACTGAACGTTGTTTAGACTTAAAGAGCAATCAGTCTCTTTTTATGTTCTCAGTAAGAGGCCATCAACATCCTGAGAGGTGTTCCTGTTCTATCAGACTGCTTAAGGCAACAGTCATAAACAAGAGCAGTATGTGAGCACAATACAACTCAGAATATCATTCAGACAACTGAGGCTGGTATCCTCTGTCCCCGTATTTACAGCAATTTATTTCTACTTTTAATTGCTACTGATTGTTTTATCAGAGTTGACCACCACTCAATCCCTCATCAAAATAACATTATCTCTTTAAAGAGTAATATGTTTATCATCACAATCCATACATAGATATATCTATAAACACAGCCGTAGACTGCCATGGCAGTTGCTCTACTGTGAAAGCAAATAACCTCATAAAGCACTAAAGTCAGAGACTTAAAAGGATAGTCCACCCTAAAATGAAAATTAAAGTCATAATTTGCTCACCCTGCTGTTTTTCTAATGCCTTATGCTCTTCTTCTTTTTTTTCTTTTTTTTTTTTTGAGTACAAAAGGAGAATTAAAAAAAAATGTCTTGTCCAGCTTGTGCTCGTCCATATAACGGGAGTGGATAAGGAAGCAGCAACAAGTCACATTTTTTTCTTTAAAGATGGAAAAGTATCACAGAATGATACCATGCGACGTGCCGTATATGCCATTTGTTCTAGAGGTATACGATAGGGTTTGGTGAAAAACAAACCAAAACTTTGGCCATTGGTCTTCTGTGCATGGCATATTCGTGAGACTCTATTCACGCAGAAAAAGCACACGAGTTGTGAGAAATCAGGAATAATGGTTTCACTTTACAGTATTTTGATGGTTCCTTTAACACATTCTGTTCACTCGAGTGTTATTAGAGTATTAGTAGACTGGTAGGGTTAGGGTTAGAATAACTTCACATGTAGTTGCAAAATTATTCATTAGAATGTCTGTTGGGGAGCATCACAATAAAGAGTTAGCAGATATTAACCCTTTTAAACCGGCTGTGTCGTTGCCGACACATCCCAGCAAGCTGTATTCATTTTACCGTAACTCTTCAACCGTTTGCACTATCAAAACCATTCAAATTGCCCCTGACAGTAGACAGGATGCGCTTTTCGTTTTTTTTTACGGCAAATTTCATACTTTCCGTCAGCAAATGACAGCAGCTTTCTGGCAGAGCGGGAAGGAAGGATTTGAACGAAGAGATATGAAGCGCGGCAGTTTAGAGAGTTTTGGATTGCATAAAATAATAAAAGAGACAAAAAATACATGGCGAATGAAGTGGTAGACAGCAGAAGAGGGGATTGGGATGATTTTTGATGAAACTTGGGAGGTGGATGGTCATTACTCTTTCACGCATCTTAGCATGTGGTGTGTGCATGTGTTTGTGTGCGTGCATATGTAAGCATACATTTGTATATGCGTGCGTGTATGAAAAAAAAAAATCCTATATGAAAACTGTGCAACAAAAAAGACTTAATACATGTATTATAGTTCATTTTTCAACTTTAAAGTGTATGTTTCTTTCGTTCGTGACTTTTCTGTTTTTTTCTAAATAAAAATCTAAATTTTATTCTAGTTTTTTTTATTTTTGTCTACTTAAATTCTATTTACAAACTTACCACACACAGTGATGGCCAATAACTGTAATTTTTTGAAAGCCAATATCTTTCTGAAAAAGATGACACCTTGCACATGAAGATAGCACATTGCTTTCGAATTTTACAGTCAAAAACCCAAAATATGTGAAAAACACCTATTTTAGCTTCAGGTTCTAAAGGGTTAAGCAGACAGTTAATGTAGGTGCAAAGTTACTTATAGTCAACAAATTGTTCAAAAGGGACCATCAAAATAAAGTGTTACCTGAATAATAAATATGTGACATGAAATACAATGCCTAGTAATCCCAAGAAAGTATCTGACCGTGTACTTTCCTCGCTGAGTTAAATATCTCCAGACCGGAAATCCGTTTGTCGAATGACAGTCAGAATGACAGTTGACAGATTGACAGTTCTTATTAAGACGAACACAATGGATACACAGTATTCCACTCAGAGAAAAAGGTACATGGGTTGTATTTCATGTCACGATTTAGTTAATCTTGATTTCTCACAATTTGTGTGTGAACTGTCGGAGTGAACTGCGATGTTTATGGAGTCTCACTAAAGCACACATCACAAAAGGTCAGGCTTTTTCGTGAAATGATACATTACATTTCGGTTTGTTTTATACCAAACCCAATCATACCCCCTTAGAACACTTGGAATATAAGGCATGTGTCACATGGGATCATTCTGTGATACTTTTTCATGTCTTAAAAAAAACCAAAAAAAAAACACTTAATGCTAGTCGTTAATCAGTTATTATATGGACGAGTGTGAGTGCTATTTTTTAAACATCTACGGATACACTAAGCAGATGAGTTTGCTGAGTATCTGTTTATCAGGCATGAATCCCGTGCCCTCTTATGTAAAAAGAGGTCACACAGCTGGGGTAGAGCTGAAGACCAGCCAGATCAATATTCCAACCAAACCACACTGGTCCTCACAGGCTTTGACATGGGGGCAAGCAGGCTAAAATAAGAAAAAAGGGATAAAAACAGGACTGTGCAGTTATCTTGAGAACGGGGGTGTGCTGCCCCATGTATTATAAATGGATTGAGTTCTCAGATAAACACATAAATAAGTAAAGTGCACCCTCATTACTGAAACGGAGAGAAGGCTATGAAGGTGAATGAAGGAGATTGTGGGATTCTGAACACTCTCCACTAGGGGTGTAATGGCAAAGGGAGAAGGTCAAAGATGGAGGAGAACCAACTGGCCTCTCAGCAGAAGCTCACAGGCTCAGAGGTTACATAAAGTCTGCCTCTGTGATGAACCTTCTCCTGTCCATTTGCTCGAAGAAACAGATACCGAAGGACAACTTAAAGTGTAAAAATACTCTGAGAAAGCTGCTGTGTGTAGTTATTTAGTTGTTAAACTATTTCCTCCTAACATAAACAGAGATCACTATAAGTAAACCTTTAGGAGGTTATCCCTCTGAGGTCGTCGCGATAGTCTCGCTTTTTTTCTTATCAGTGCAAAAGAGACTCAAAATACTCTGTTGATTTTGATTTTACATATTTGTGTTGTACATCATTCGATCCTGTTAAGTGTCCATTTTTGTTTGTGTATACTCACAATATAAACAAAGTATTGTGCTTTTAGTCAAATAAAGAAAAATAAACATGATGCTAGTTTTGACTTTTCTCTGTCAGTGAAGTCCATTCTGAAACGCGTCCGAAGATTAACTGTAATTCCGCGAATACTTGTCATACAGGCACGAGTGTTTTTCCATAATGAAGCTTGAACTCTCTTCTTTTAAATGAATTAATTTGTTAAAAAAACAAATATTCTCAGTTTATGTAATCTGTATGAAAAGAGAGAGCTGTCAGTATTTTTCTTTCCAGCTCATTATACCTCATTACGCGTTAATGTGCCACGCCCACGGAGCGCGTGCGGTATTCAAACGCAAATGATCTAAGGCAAGCCATTCAAACATGCCAACGCCCACCAGCTGGATTATAAAATCATGTTTAGTAAGTTTCTTACTACCGTTTCTAAATCCCTACGCTGTGAGGAATAATACTATCTAATAACCCTGGAAAATGGGCTGGTAGTTTCATTTTGAGGAGCAACGGATCCAGCTGATGTAGTAAGTCATTTATTCTTAAGTGTTTTGTTCTAATCGCGATATTGAATAGTGTCTATAAAACCGCAAAAAGACTGTTTAAATATGAATTGCGTGTCTGTGTGTAGGCTAAATGATGAATGAACGGCATAGGCGCGTGCGCTTTGTTTAACGTTACTACAGTTATACAGTGCGTGTCTGTGCCGTTTATTCACTCTCGCATCTACATTAGTAAACATGTTATTAAATGTACATGAACACATCCAAACTATATTGCTATAGCCTACTAAGATGATTAAAAAAGACTGAAATAGGTTGAAATAAAATGTCTGTATAAGCAACAAACTGCAATTTAACATGTATATGCTAATATATCATACACAATATGTTACAGACTAAATATGAATGTTTAGACAAGATTTTGTGATTAGTTTTGGATAGATTATAAAGTTTTGACTGTAAAAAAGACTACTGTCACATTTAATAGTTAAGCTTTTGTTCACCAATTAATGCTCATATGTTAAATATACTATAGTATGATATTTTGTTAAAAATAAAGTAGGTATATTGAATTATCAACTAAGATGTTATTATAGTGTTTGTTCCAATATTCAAACTAATGAATCCTTACCGATTTTAATACGTATGATAAAATGTATACTTTTTACAAAGAAAGAATACACTTGAAATATTGTTAAAATTGTAATTGTTGTTGTAATTGTAACCTATTTGTAATTGGTTACAATTTCTAATTGTAAAATATGTATATATAGATAATTTCTTTTGTCCTTGCATTCTTTTGGATCCTGTGACACACCTGTGTGAAAGGGGTAATTAATATGCAGCTCATTATGTATGTGGCACATTATCCGGCCTTTGTCTTCTCGGGTGTGAACACGCCTCCACGCATATTGCCTTTCCAAACAAAAGGTGTCTTATAAAATTTAAATCAATGTATTGTTTCGTGTAAATGATTAGGCAGGATGATTTTCAGATCATTTTGAAGCAAAAACTCTAGGCAACAACGCCCATTAGTCAAAAGTCTTGTGGACACATATTTAGTATGTGTTTTGTGGCCTTATTTCAGACACTTTAAGTTTTAGTTTTTTCAATAACCATGCATAAACAATATTCTCTCAAAAATACAAACATGTACATACATGTTGCTCACATATTATGGTAGCCCCGTTTGTGCTATATAGAGTGAATTTACACCTTTGCCATTAACATGTTTATAAATAACTGAAAAAAGCACAAATGTCAGAGCATGTCAGAACATCTCAAGGACCCCAAAAACACCTTAGACCTCAGAGGGTTAAACTACCAGAAAAGTTTAAACACTGGGCTGTGGCATTTTTAACATTAGCCATTACACACAGCAATCCCAGTAAATTACCGTAAAATTACCAGAACATTTTTTTCCGGTAAAAACATGAATGTGCTGTTCACACAAGCAATGGTGTTCCGTCTTTTACTTGTAAGCCACCATTCACATATCAGTCCCAAAATACCGGTAGGCTAAACTCTGTGAACATTTAATGAAATGGCAGCACCTTGTACTTAAAGCTTATAAAACAAAGTCATCAGCATAAATATAGGGTTTACTTTATTTTGATGGTCCCTTTAACACATTCTGTTGACTATAAGTAACGTTGTTATTTTTTTGTAATTTACACCTAAAGCAAAATGAGAATGAAACAGTTTGTCACCAGGGCACTGCCCTCCAGATGTACACCTTTTTACCTTACTTATCCATAAAAGGGAACTAATTTTACCACACTTTGAAAGTACTTTCATGGTGGCAAGTGTCTGTACCCCTAAAGGGTGTTTTGACTTGGGAGTATTTTGAGGAATTCAATATCCTACAAGCACATTTTTAATAATAACAGAACAGATTAACAAAGGCATTTAAAGATGTCAAAATGTAAAACAAAGGAAAACGTCTTTTCTCTTGAGTAATGCACTTTTCCCCCATGTCTTCCCATGTAGGCTATATAGGCTATTAGATGTACAGTGGTGCCATTCAAAATGCTAGACATTTGAATGACATAACATGTTTCTATCAGAAGCTGTCATTTCAAAAACTGGTGGTTTACCTCTTGCTTTTTCCCAAATGAAAAAGCCACTGCTGAGCTCAGCACCGCTTGCCTGTCGCCAGCCTCTCATCCTATCCTCTGTGGATTCTGATGAATTTTGCATGGTCTATGCCTTGAAAAAAGCTATTAAAGAATTTGAAAGCGAAAGAGTGAAAGAGGGACCGAGAAAGAGTGAGTGCTCAAAAAGAGCCTTTTAATAACAGTGATATGTAAGATGTCACTGGAGATGGCTTCATTTCTGCAAAGGCTCTTGAGTCACCTCAATGGAGAAGTGCGCTGAAAAGCTCTGTTTTTGTATGTGCACGTGCCTGTCACACAGTGAGTGCAAGTGTTTTAGATGCATAGATAAAACCTTTGTCATGTAACAAACAGATGTGAAATGGAACAGGGACATCATTTTCTTGTACAGCACAGTGGTTGTGTTTAGGAACATTGACAAGCATGAGGTTTTATAAATGTTTAAATTGTGAACTTGGGCTAGCACTAGCGAACTGTAAAACTATGGACTTCTGCTAGGGAATGTAAAATTCATGTGGTAACATCTAAATAAACTTGTTTATTCAATCAAAAGTATTAATGACGACACATGCTCCCCATTGAGAGTAGTGTGAAATTGTCTCAAACCACTGCCTGCTGCTGCTTCTGATTGCTTTTAGAGGGAAAAGCTGCCCATAACTACTGGTCTAGGGTCAGTTTTCACCGTAAAAATAGCACATTGGTGAAACATATTTGGCATTGATCCAGTGTGTATCCGTGTTTGCTCTCTGAAGAACGACAAGGCTTTCTGTTTCCAATGTGTTTTTGCTTTGAAACACAAACGTATCTATTGATTTCTTGAACACAATTAGGTTTTTATAGTGAATTAAAGTGGATTCTGAGTTCTGCACTCTTGAAAATATCCCCTCATTATAACAAACAATTATGTAAATAAGAAGTCAGCTTCATTTATAATAAGATAACTTCTTGAGATTGCGATGATTTGGCATGTGTGCCAAATCCCGCATACAGTATGTAATCTGTTCAAATGAACTGTAAACGTAGATGCTTTATTTACAAATACTTTTTTCAATAGTGTTTATGTTGGGAGTTGTAGGTTGTGCGGTGACAAGTAACTTGAAACTATTTCAAGGAAATCTACTTAAATGTGTTTTTAAATGGGAAGCACATCTCCTCAGACTCATCATGGAGTTGGTTCAACCTCCGCCTATGATCAGAAGATTCATATTTAACGCATAATTGCACAAAATGGAACTCAAAACATAATGTGACTATATTTATGAACAACTAGCACCCGCCGTCTTCAACTATTTTAATGGTGAGTACACTGAAAGTCTTTGTTACACATAAATATGCTACAGATGTACATATTTTTTTTTGCTATTATGCATTGTATGCATTGTTTTTATTATTTTATTGCTGGAGGAATTGAAAAGCTTTTCTGCCTCGTGTTTACGAAATATATAGGCATAATTCAAAAGGGTTTTGGTGTAGTTTCTTGGATGGACTACTGTATCTTGTGTTTTGGCGTTAATATAGAACTTGGTCTATTTCAGAAATAATAAATACAGGATGTTATTGTTTTTGTGAAAGTCTGTTTCTCAGATTATAAAAATCTAACCCCCCTATGAAAACAAAATGATCCCCCCATTCTATATGTTCTATCGACGACCCTGCTATAAGGTTCCTCTGAATCTATAAATCTTTGAATTTTGAATTTTTTCACTGGAACATGCTGGATTCTGGCAGGACTGAGGAGCACAACATAGCATAAGCAACAAGGGCTGGATCTTCTCCCACATAAATAAGAAGTATTGATCAGACCTTAGACAAGAAAGTCTGGTGAGGTTCTTTACATGTGTATCCAACATCATCCACAGTGATTTAATAGTAATACTCTTTTTCCCAGTTTCATTCTGAGACTACAGTAGTCCACTCTGATTGGACAGTTTGAGGAAAACAAATGCTCCTGTGGTCACTGTAGAAGCCACCTTCCCTTCAACCACACTGGATTTGAATCCAGAGGGAGTTGCTCTGCTTTTCTCTTCCTTGACCACAGTTGTAATCTTATTTTACTGAACTCTCTGGACTCCAGTGTCTTGTTAAGTCCACAAGACTGAACAAGTCCATTCATTACATGGCGGCCATGATGAATGGCCTGGGCTGACAGTAAGGGAAAGCCAAGGTGTAAATGTTCAACCTCCCATAAATCACGGCGACGGGGCCAGTCTAGACCTTAACCTAAACACACTCAAGAATGATGATCCGCTCTGTGTGTCAGTATCAGAGCCGTGCCAAGCCAGAGTCAAGGGATAAACCTCTGCAATGCAACTGTTTCCCCCTTCATTAAACGCTGCTGTTTTCTGAGGGAGAGAAGTTCATCTACAGGAGCTACAGAGAAGTCCTCTGAAACAATCGCACTGGGATAAATGATGGTGAAAGAATGTGACTGCTGTTTCAAACTCTTCCAAACAAAGGTTCTTTAAACCTGATTCGACAAAGAAGCCACTCCTTATCAATAACCATTTTTCCATGTCTAGATTTCTTGAGCTGGTGCTTCCCTGCTGAAAAGACCAGCAAACCCAAACTAATATGGAAATTCATGTTGGACTAAGCTGGTATTTTCAACAAGGTTTGGAGATCAAATAAGTTCTTAATCATCATATTGATTTCTGACACCAGATTTGGTTCAGTCAGGTCTTATAGGAGTATGTTCACACTTAGTTCAGTTCTATTGGTTCTTTTTGTCCAAAAAAAAAATAAAAAACGAGAAAATAAATTAATACATTTAGTCCTGGTTCGCTTAGTATTCACAGAGTCATTTTTAACACCAAACATACAGATAGATACAACAAAAAAAGCCTTTCATGACATATATTTTGTGATTTCCATGCTCTGCCATGCTGACTTGAACTGTTGCGATCTGCATCTCCTGCTGATGACGTGACTTCACGGGGGGCGTGACCAGGTCCGCTGTACACGCCCCAGTTTCTTGACTCCACCCCCACGTCAAAACAGCTCCATGAAGAGAAATGCAGAGAAAAGTGAAGTGCAAAGGAAAAACAGTATTGCGAGTACACACTTGACTGAAACGCAGAATAAAAGGAGGTTTGCAAATGACTTAGTAGGTTTGACTATGGAAAAAATGTTGCAGAGATAAAATAGGACTATAGCTGTCATTGATTTTTGCAATTAATTATATCTTTACTTTTGCAGTACTTTATTTTGCAATTCTTTATTTTTGTTTGCAAAACTTATTTTTTTTTCTCAATACTTTATTTTTGTTTTGCAAAAGTTTATTTTATTTTGTGGCACTATGTGGCATTATATTGACTCCATAGGATAGTTTTCTCCACCTTTTTAAAACTAAACCTAATCTACAGTATAAACACATTAAATGGAAATGGTAAGGCATTAGCATGTTTTTGGTATGTGCATGGGAAACTCTTAGGATATGTTTTTGCACATGTCAGTTAATATGTTCATATGTTATGTTCGCTCCATAAGTGTGTTGTTTAAACTATGCACAATTGCATACTTTTACATACATACATACTTTTAAACTGTCACGACTCACCAGTTTCAGTTTTTTTACAAGCGCTATGACAATTTTGACATGACAATACTTTTAACAAATTTCCTAAACTCTTAACACACCAACACACCTACAACACACAATTGGCAAAACAGTTAATTTCATGCTCAAAATCACACATTGTAAACTAAACTCCAATACTAATTTTCTAAATACAATAATACACTAGCAACAATACACTATGTCTACAAAAACACTGCAAACATGTCTCAAAATCAAATAATTTTTCAAAACACTAACATATGTTCTCGTCCAACAGGAAGATTTTTAGTCAATCATAGCACAATGTTATAAAAACACTAACATCAGATGGAATTATAGAAACTGCATTATTTTATATGTTTCAGGTCTGCCCTTATACAACAGACAGTATATTATATTGATCATAGATTGTGTTTTGCACTGCAGTTTCTTTTGAAGCCTCTCTACATTATTGTTTTGTTGGGTTTAGGTCTTTTGCTGCAGAGATTCAATTACAGTTTTTTTGGATTGCTTAAGCACAATTTTCAAAACAGGGCCCGTGTTTTCAAAACATTACACACAATTAGCACAACCACACACCCAATTAGCAAAACACTACAGATCCTATGCATAATTAAACACTCTTGTAAAAACTATACACTTCTGTTTAAAAACCACACTTTGTTACCATATGAAACACACACGTTTCACATTACTATACTCTGTTTGCACAAGTTACACTCTGCTGTGATAATCCTAAAACACTTTTAGCACTTCTATTTCCCTATGATTAGAGTAGGCTACCATCAACAAAGTACAAATATAATGTAAATTCACCAAACACTACACAAGACCAATGTTGCAGACTGAAGAAACTCATTTATTTTTCAAAACGCCCAAAATGTTGACATGGAGATTCATAAAACTGTAACAAAATGTCACTCTACTTATTGTACTGTAAGTTTACTGTAAAAAAACAAAACAAAAAAAACTAGACATTGTCTCTTCGCCTAGCTGGATCTGGCCAGAGAATTTCATCAACATCGCAGGCAATGTTGTCATTAGCAAGACACAAAGAAACGTCTTGAATGACGAATCCATCCTTACAGTAAATTGCTGCTACCTCCATCTGGTCACAGGCCTCCTCCATGGCTTGGATGAGGGGTACATCAGCCTGGAGACGGAGATCATATACCTTCCAACGCCATGCCGAGAAAACCTCTTCTATAGGGTTGAGGAATGGAGAGTATGGTGGAAGATGGTGAAATGTGGATGTTGCTGAAACCAGTTCTGAACCAGAGCAGAGCGGTGGAAAGACACATTGTCCCAGACAACAATGCATTGCATATGATCGATTTGATTTGCTGCTGTTATGTTGTGCAATTGGTCCAAGAATGTAAGTATGAGTGCTGTGTTGTAAGGGCCCATATGGGAATGGCAGTGGAGGACCCCATTCTGTGTAATGGCTGCACAGAGTGTTATATTACCCCCACGTTGCCCTGGGACATTGACTATAGCCCTGTGGTCAATGATGTTTCTTCCCCACCTTCGTTTTCTCGTCAGGTTGAACCCAGCCTCATCTACGTAAATGAACTCATTCTGGATCACCTCTCCATCCATTCGTAAAACTCTCTGAAGGACAGTGTCAGGCAAAATTGTGTAGTTCAGTGTAGATCTAGTATACATATTATAGTACAGTAAAAGATTATGAGACAGTATGCAAGATCACACTGCTAAAGTGAATACATATCTCTGCATAATTATGCCGCAGTCGTTTCACCCTTTCGGAATTGCGCTCGAAAGGCACTCGATAAATTTGCTTCATTTGAATATGTTTTTTTTAGGATGCGTGTCAGTGTTGATGTTGAGACCTGATGGATATCGTTGAAACTGGTGTGGTTATTGACAATGTTAGCGTGGAGCTGATTGAGTGTTATAGCATTGTTGGCCAAAACCATGTTTACTATCTCCCTCTCTTGCTGTTCTGTGAACATAGGAGGCCTTCCCCCTTGTCGTTCTTGACCCTCAATCCTATGTAGAAAAAAAAACAGTATACAATAGTACAGTAATTTCACAGGAAAAGGTAACAGAAGTGCTGATAGTGCATAGAATACAGTACTGTAAGCAGTTACTGAAACCGTGCAGATGTTTTTGATATGATGATATTTTTACCAAATATAAAATTTAACATTTTCCAGTCGAAATGTTCTTATCACACTTGCCACTGTGTATCGGCTTAGATTTGGCTGTACTCGCAGTCCAGCCTCCCTCAGCGTCAGGCCGTGGTTGACAACGTGGTCAACCAGTGTTGCGCCGATCTCATTTGTCAGATTTGGTCCTCTTTGAGCACCTTCTTGTCTTCCTCTTCATCTTCCTCTTCCTCTACCTCCAGCATGGCCTCCATCTCTTCCTCTTCCTCTGTTGATTCGTCCTCGTCCTCGTCCTCCTCCTCCTCGTCGCCCTCGTCCTCATCCTCCTCGTCCTCCTCCTCGTTCTTACTCGTTCTCCTCCTCGTCTTACTCTTTCTCTGACTCTTTCCATTGTGCTTGAAGACCGATGGACTCACCTGCTGCTTTTTATAGTGCTTATACACCTGATTGGTGTGTCTACAATTAAGCAAACAAGTGTTTGCACACCTGATGACTGTGTTGAACCAATTGGTTGGACGGTGCGGTAATTTGACAGTCAGTGCTTTGGTATTGCAAGGAAGTGACTTCATGATAGATTTTTGTGTGTAATGTATGTTAAGTGTGTTTAGTGTTTTGCAAATCACTGTGTGTAGAGTTTTGCAACAAGTGTGAGGTTGACAATGTGCTTATAGTTGTGCAAATATGGGCTGATGTTTTGCTTCTTGAGTGTAAGGTTTTGCTAATAGTGTACTACTTTTAATTTTAGTGTGTAAGCAATCCAAAAAAACTGTAAAAAAAAAGACCCACTTCAGAGTGCTTTATAGAATGTACAGTTACTGTAATGAAAAAACGAAGACAGAGACAGAATTGCTGCAATACGTAAATAAAATAAATAAAAATAAATGTATATATTTGCATAATTCAATCAGCTGTTTCTTAGTAACAATATAATACAATACAGGGGATACATATGTGTTTCAATTCACAATATAAACAGCTGTTTACCTTGACTTTCGCCTGTAAGTTTAGGTTCAGAACATGGTGTTATCTGTTCTGACATACAGTGTTAAAGCATTGGTAAATTTGCCAGTAAAAATCCATGGTTTTGGTCTTGTTTGAGCTTGTGTGTAAAATAAGTTCAAGCATTTTAAATTTGTGTTAATTGTATGCATTTTGTGTTAAAGCAACAATAAATATGTTAATAGTTTACACAGATGGATGTAGTGCTAACTGTTAAGAGTTTAGGAAATTTGTTAAAAGTATTGAAAAAATTGTCATAGCAATTGTAAAAATTGTAAAAACCACTGTTTTGAAAACCTGGATCACAATTTGAGAGGATTGTGGGACAAATGGTGATCGAAGAGTATGAAAAAGAACAGTGTAACAAAAGAACAATATTTTTTGGGACACTAAATTGCTGTCTTTTTACAGTCCCATCTTCTCATTTCTCCTCTTCCTTCTTTCCTTATCTTTTCAAAAAAAAAAAAAAAAAAAAACCTGACTCCTACTCTGTCTTCCACTTGCAACTTTTAAAATCCCATCAAGTTAACTTTATCAAACAGAAATGTGCTTTTGCAACGGCTGACAGATAAGCATCTAGTACCTCCATTTCCTGTCTTGCTTGGCTAGATAACTGCTCCTGTCAGGTCATGGAGCCGTTTCTAATGTCACATCTGTACTTTCCAGAGGCTGCAAATGGGTTCCAACATGGACCATGTCTCAACTGGAAATATACATTTCCAGATTTTTTACTCTGCTAATGAATAATGTAAAAGAGCATCTAATGTGCAAACCTAATGTTACCTGACTTTTTTTGCAGAATTTTTTTTTGTAAAAACACAAGTTTCATAAGCTCTCTCGCACTCCCTGTTCCCATTTCCCGATCTATTTTTACCATGCTGGTGGACTGTATTGACAGACTGTGCGGTGGCCTCTCAGAAGAGGAGAAAAGATTGTGTTGTCATTTCTCAGATGCATTTTTAATGCTACAAGTTTCAGTCATAGTCCACAGCATGAAAGAGATTCTTGCTGGTTGCACACAAACTGCTAGTGCAGTTGCAAAACCATCAGTCGTGTAAAGAATTGTACCTCTAAAGTACCACTTAACAGTCTATATTTATAGTCTATACTTCTTGGCAACCAATGCATGTCACTCTTTGAAGTGTTTTTATAGTGGTTTGTTTGGAAAAATACTTAAAAACTTGGTCTCAAATTTATAATTCATTTTTGATCACATTAGTAAAAAATAAACATTATCTGCCACGAACTCAGCATGAGCCATAAAAAGGGAGAAAAATAAACTATAGTGCATTTAATGGGAATGGACTGTAATGATAGAAACTTATTAAATCAATTGTTTCAGCTTGCCATATTTAACAATGAGAGAAATAATGAGCGATTGTTGGTGTAACTGATGAGGTCAACTTCACATAACTCAGACGTGCAATATCCCCACTAAGATATAATTATTGTCTTCACAGAAGAAATATAAAGCTATAAAGTGTAAAATTACAATTGTTCAGCCACAATCAAACGCTCTGCTAACAGTCATCATGAGATGATATAAACATATGCAGGTACATTCAGTTAATTATCAGATTCAATTTTTCCATTGCTTGCTTTAAATGAGTCTACAGCTTTATAAAAGCTGAACAAATTAATCATGATTTTATTTCATCCCTTGATTAATCCTTAAACGCATACCCCAGGTCTTTTTTGACTCACGACTTATCCACTACACTCCCCTCATTAATTATTTTTTAAAAGTTAGACATCAACCTGCTTGTCACATTTAGGTCCAAAGGTGATGAAGAAGATTCATATTGAGGCATGTTTATTAAAACAAAGTAAACTCAGGTAATCCACATGGATGTGAGACAGTGTGCAAACACAAAAAATACCGGACAATGACTGTGAGAAACAGAGGAACTTAAATACGCAAGGTGATGAACTCTAATTAAGAAAATAATGAATAGCCATGACAACTGATGAATGACGTGCAAACAGAAATAAAGGCAGACGGCAACAAAAAGAGTCAATGAGTCAATAAGAGTCAATGAAACGTCTACGGTTACGTATGTAACCCTCGTTCCCTGAGTAGGGAACGGAGACGTTACGTCGGATGACGACGAATGGGGTTTCGCTTAGAAAGCCTATCAACTTCGAGTATTACAAAACGAGCCAATGGCAAAGAAATGCCATGGGTCTGCGGAATTTGCATGACGTAATTCCGTCCCACCTCGTGGGTATAAAAGGAGGAAGTCCGCAACAGCAGTTTATGTTTCTTCGCTGAGGAGCCAAGACTGAGCTCAGGCGATCCCCGCGGTACAGCGGAAAGTGGCAGGCAGACGTAACGTCTCCGTTCCCTACTCAGGGAACGAGGGTTACATACGTAACCGTAGACGTTCCCTTTCGTTGTCACTGCGAGTTACGTCGGATGACGACGAATGGGGTTACCAGTCTAATCACGCCACCTTCTCAGCTGTCTTCCAGTGCCCTGCGTAAATCAAGATCCCTGTTAAGACTGGACGAAGGACTCCATTTAACACAGGAATACCAAGGTACACTGGGAAGCATATCCCAAGCTGGGTGAAGTATGCAATTAATGCCAACCCAGAGGGGGGGGGGGGGGACTTAGAGAATACACATATGACCCGAAGGATGCATATGGGGAACACTGGAGTGTCCAGCCGCAGGTGGAATATTTCACCCCCAGGGGTGGCAAGGTGGCTTGCCAAGGGAAAGACACATGCTCATAGAGGCTTACAGTGGAAATACACATGTGGGGGTCGCTCAGGGGAGGGACCATGCACACGGGAGGCACCTAGCCGACGCGGAGGCAAGAGACACTGGCGCCGACGTCAGGAGTGCTGGAGGAGCTCAGGGCTTTCGGAAAAGCTCACCTTAGGAGAATATCGCACGTATCCAGTCCGTGGAGTGGAATGGCGAGCAAGCGAAGACACCTGAGCGGGTCCGGTACTAGCTAGTTGAAGCGAGTACATGAGAGGACACTGGCTCCACTCGGAGATTATAGAATCTGGCGAATGTGTTAGGTGTCGCCCAGCCTGCAGCTCTGCAGATGTCTGTTAGCGAGGCGCCATGCGCTAGAGCCCAAGAGGATGCCACACTCCGGGTGGAGTGGGCCGTCACACCAAGGGGGCATGGACGACCTTGCTGCTGGTATGCCAAGGCAATGGCGTCCACTGTCCAGTGAGACAACCTTTGCTTGGAGAGAGCCTTTCCCTTCAGCTTCCCACCATAACAGACAAAGAGCTGGTCTGAGGTCCTGAAACACTGTGTCCTGTCTACATAGGCGCGAAGAGCGCGTACTGGACAGAGCAGTGCCAAGGCTGGGTCTGCCTCCTCCGGGGGCAGCGCTTGCAGGTTCACCACCTGGTCCCGAAAGGGAGTGGTAGGAACCTTGGGCACATATCCGGGCCGGGGTCTCAGGATCACGTGAGAGAAAGCCGGTCCGAATTCCAGGCACGCTTCGTCGACGGAGAATGCGTGCAGGTCCCCTACCCTCTTGATGGAGGCCAGTGCAACCAGGAGCGCTGTCTTCATAGACAGGAACTTAAGCTCAACTGATTGCAGAGGCTCAAAGGGAGTACTCTTCAGGGCAGTTAGAACCACTGAGAGGTCCCAAGAGGGAACGAGAGGAGGGCGAGGAGGATATAGTCTCCTCGCTCCTCTCAGGAACCTGATGACCAGGTCGTGCTTCCCTACCGACTTGCCTTCGACGGAGTCATGATGTGCGGCAATGGCGGCAACATAGACCTTAAGGGTGGAGGGAGACAGCCTTCGCTCCAACCCTTGCTGAAGGAAGGAAAGCACAACGCTGATCGAGCATCTCCGGGGGTCTTCTCGGTGAGAAGAGCACCAGTCGACGAAGAGGTTCCACTTCAACGCATAGACGTGTCTCGTGGACGACGCTCTAGCGGAAGTGATGGTAGCCGCCACCGCTGGTGGAAGGGTACTCAAACCTACCTCGAGCCGTCCAGGAGCCACACGTGGAGGCTCCAGAGATCGGGGCGAGGGTGCCACAGGGTGCCCCGTCCCTGAGAAAGAAGGTCCTTCCTCAGAGGAATGGGCCAGGGAGGTGCTGTCGCGAGGAGTACAAGTTCGGGGAACCAGGTCCGGTTGGGCCAATACGGCGCGACCAGAATGACCTGCTCCCCATCCTCCCTGACCTTGCGCAAGGTCTGCGCAAGAAGGCTCACTGGGGGAAACGCATATTTGCGGCCCGGCGGCCAGCTGTGCGCCAGTGCATCCGTGCCGAGCGTGCCCTCGGTCAGGGAAAAATACAGGGCGCAATGGGTCGAGTCGTGAGAGGCAAACAGATCTATCTGTGCGTCCCCGAACTGGTCCCAAATCAGCTGAACCGACTGGGGATGGAGTCGCCATTCTCCAGGGAGGGGCTGAAGCCGTGAGAGCTCGTCGGCTGCACAGTTCAGCGCTCCGGGAATAAAAATGGCTCGAAGCGACCTCAGATGCTTCTGACTCCATAGGAGGAGGTGGTATGACATACCACGGGCGAGTTGTGACATACGGCGGGAGCGTAGACCACCTTGATGGTTGATGTACGCTACAGTGGCGGTATTGTCTGAACGGACTAGCACGTGTTGACCCCGGAGCAACGCCCGGAAGCGGTGCAGGGCAAGACGTACTGCCAACAACTCGAGGCAATTGACATGCCACAGCCGCTGGGGTCCTGTCCAGGCACCCGCAGCAGCATGTCCATTGCACATGGCGCCCCAGCCCGTGGTGGAGGCATCTGTTGAGACAACAACATGCCGGGAAGCTCGTTCCAAGGGGACACCCGCCCTGAGAAAACTGAGGTTCGACCACGGGGTGAGGAACTGACGGCAGGTCGGAGTAACTGGTACTCGGAGCGTGCCTTGTTGCCATACCCACCTCGGGACTCGGTCGCGAAGCCAAAGCTGAAGCGGTCTCATCTGAAGCAATCCGAGCCGCGTGACCGCGGCTGCAGATGCCATATGCCCCAGGAGCCTCTGAAAATGTTTCAGTGGGACCGCACTCTTGCTCTTGAGTTGTCTCAGGCAAGTCAGCAGTGACTGCGCGCGCTCGCTCGTAAGCTGCGCGGACATGGCGACCGAGTCGATGTCCATACCGAGAAAAGAGATCCTCTGCACGGGGCAAAGTTTGCTCTTCTCCCAGTTGACCCGAAGGCCCAGACGAGCTAGGTGCCGGAGCACTAGGTCCCTGTGTTCGCAAACCTGATCTCGAGAGTGAGCTAGGATCAGCCAGTCGTCGATATAATTCAGGATGCGAACCCCGTGCTCCCGAAGGGGAACAAGGGCAGCCTCGATGACCTTCGTGAAGATGCGAGGAGACAGGGCCAGCCCGAAGGGGAGGACCGCGAACTGGTATGCCTGCCCCTCGAAAGCAAACCGTAGGAACGGTCTGTGGCGAGGAAGAATGGAGACATGGAAGTAGGCGTCCTTCAGGTCGATCGCTGCAAACCAATCCTGGGAATGCACGCATTCGAAAACGCGTTTGGCGTTGAGCATCTTGAAGGGCAGCCTGTGAAGGGAGCGGTTCAGCACGCGCAAGTCCAGGATTGGCCGTAACCCACCGGTTTTCTTGGGGACAATGAAGTAAGGGCTGTAGAAGCCGGACCTCATCTCGGCTGGAGGGACAGTCTCGATTGCACCCTTCGCCAGCAGGGTGGCAATCTCTGCTCTCATGACGGGGGCATTGCCACCGACCAAAGAGGAGCGGACTCCCCTGAAGCGGGGAGGAGACCGTGCGAACTGAATCGCAAGCCGAGCCTGACGGAACGCGCGATCCAGCGGGACAGACGGGGAAGCTCTAGCCAGGCTCCCAGGAACTGAACCGGCGGGATCACGCGACGACAGGCGTCCCCCCGGAGGGGCAGCGAAGCGGAGTAACTGGCCCAGTCGTGGACGGCATAGCGGCCCGGTGTGGGGGCACAGTTAACAACCGCGCCCTGGCAGAGGGGGCCAGGGGAGGACCAGGCTGGTCGTCCCGCGGGGGCCTGCTCTGCCAGGGGTCTGGCGACAGAGGGGGACAGGGGCAAAGCGGTCCGTGGACGGCACGCCGTGTCAACCACCTCTGGGACAGAAGGGGACGAGGAGAGCACGGCTAGAGGGTGGCGCTCTGTGTCGTCCGAGAACTCTGTGTGCTCAGAGACGGGAGAGTCAGTTCTTTGCGAATAAGGATTCTTCCCCGGCCCTCCACCGGGGAAAGGAGTGGTCCTGCTCCCAACTCCTGGAAAGAACTGAGTCCCATCTCTGGGGAGCCCCTCTCAAGAGCGCCACCTAACCCGGCGTGTAGCGGGGGGCGGGGCTGGAGAGGGCTGTGGCGTCCGGCCGCGGCCTCGGCGGTGGGCAGACCGAGGGACCTGAGCGGACGGCGGGGCCGTCGGGACAGAGTCGACCTCAACCTGCTCCATCCCCGAGGAGCCCGTCTCAGGAGCGCCGCTTAACCCGGCGTGTAGCGGGGGGCGGGGCTAGAGAGGGCTGTGGCGTCCGCCCGCGGCCCCCAGAGCTGGCCCGGGTGAACGGGCAGAGTGGGAGCCGCGGGAGGGCGCCCTTGGCGGTGGGCAGACCGAGGGATCTGAGCGGACGGCGGGGCCGTCGGGACAGAATCAACGTCAGTCTGCTCATGGACGGCTGAGAGCTGTTGGGCCAGCCCTCAACCGCACCGCCGAAGAGGCCGACCTGGGATATGGGAATGTCGGACAGACGGGTCCGCGCGACATCCAGCACATCAAACAGGTACGGCCACCGAATGGTGAGCATCACCTGACCCAGGGAGCGTACGGCCACTTTCGTCGCTCGGAGAGCAAGGTTAGTGGCGGCGCGCAGCTCAGTGAAGAGCCCTGGGTCAGTCCCGCCCTCGTGCAGGTCCATGAGCATCTGGGTCAGGTAGACCAGCAGAATGACCATGGCACGCAGTGAGGCGGCCGCCAGTCCCGTGGCGCTATAGGATCTCGCCACAAGCGTAGACGAAAAACTACAGCGATTGCGCCGAGAAGAAGCACTCTGAGGACACATAGCATCGCAACAGAGCGTTCAGCCGGGGGAACCCCAGTGTACCCACGGGCAGCGGCCCCATCGAGAGGAGGAAAGGCGGATGAGATCAGCGAATGGTCCCTGATCTCATCATGCACGTCCGGGAAGAACGGTATTGGGGTTTGCCGTGGACGAGGGTCGGCGGCCTCACCCAAAAACCAATCGTCCCGGGAAAGCATGGCCGTCATCTCCGGATCAGACTCGACGAGTCGTCACTTCCAGGAAAATCAAACCCACCTAGTGAAGCTGCTACAAACATAATATCATCCTCTGTAGCTTCAACTGAAACACACGGGCCACCAGAGGGTAGACCCGTGGGAATCACCTGTTCACTAGCGGGCACCGTCATTGAAGAGGGGGGCTGGGGTCGCGGACACATAGTCGGCGCCTTGTTCCAGACCGAAACCCTCAGGTCACCCTGGCCACCAGCCGAAGATCGGGGGGTGGATGAGGGGACTCTCACTCATGTGAGTTCACCGAGTCTCGACCTTAATGACGCGATGATCATGTTTCCATGGAAAAAACATGAGTCATCCACGAGCGCTGCTTTAGCATGATCAAGCCCAAACATACTAGACAACGCTCGTGCCCATCAGAGTCCGATACCAAGCTGCCGCACCATTCATTTGAAATGCACGGGCGAGCCGTCTTTAAAAAGACGTGCCGCGTGCAAGCTCTTTTAGTGATAGAAAACTCAAGTGTTGAAGCACCCGGGGAGACACGCACCGACTGGCAGACCACTGCAACAGATCAGCAGGAAGCACGCGCTCGCCGTAGATCGCCGTCACACCAACACTCGAGGTACTCGTTTGTAAAGCTGACAATTCAGAGATGGCTTGTGGAGAGAAGAATACACTTGGCTCCGAAGCGAAAACATAAACTGCTGTTGTGGACTTCCTCCTTTTATACCCACGAGGTGGGGCGGAGTTACGTCATGCAAATTCTGCAGACCCATGGCATTTCTTTGCCATTGGCTCGTTTTGTAATACTCGAAGTTGATAGGCTTTCTAAGCGAAACCCCATTCGTCGTCATCCGACGTAACTCGGAGTGACAACGAAAGGGAACTAAAGCTAAACTGAACACAATAGTGACAACTATAGTAATAAATAGAGTGATTCCTCAATCTATTTATTATAAAAAATACAGTATAACAAGAAAAAAATATATAAAATAATGTGTTTTATAATAAATTGTTCATAAAAAGTGTATAGGGTCACTAGTGACCCAAGGTATGTAATAGTGCAAGTATATTTTTTTCTGCACAACAATAATTGAATTGAAAGAATCGCTTATGTCTCCATAAGCACAATTTACCTTAACTCCTCCCAAAGGTTCCCACCTTTATCTGATGTATGACACATTCATGACGTGATGTTTCACTCATAATTACTGCAGGCATTAAACAAAATAATACACAAGTAGCATCAGCAATACTTGAAAGGGCTCAGCGATTTACTGCAGAGTAAGTAATGTACGCAATCAAAAATTTATGGTGGATCCGGTGAAGTAGCTATCAGCATGATAGTTGAAAATGTTGAAAACGAAAGTTTTGAGAAAATGGTTGAGATCGCGAATATGAGCCAAATGCTTAATATAGTGGGTAACTAAGGTCTGACAACGACAGTGATGATGGTCCATCCGTGTTAGATAGATCTGGGTCGCTAAAGGCCTGGATATGTAATAATGATTGGCAGGGCTGGACTGGTAATCTGGCATACCGGGCAAATGCCCGGTGGGTTGACGTGCTTTTTGGGCCGATACGTCTCATATTTATTTATTTATTTATTTATTTATTTTTTACGGCCCATAAAACTCGTACATCGGCAGCCCATTCGTTTTGTTTTGTTTAATTGATGGCACTGGGTTAGTGCCGATGTAATGCATTAGTCAAAAAAAAAATCACATTTTTTTTAAATGACAGACCGGCCCATGAAACACGTAGATCAGCGGCCCATTGGTTGTTTTCTTGATTGACACTGGGCTGGCCCAATCACATCTTGAAACACCTCCCCCTTTGTGCTTTGAGTGAGCGTGCAGTAGTGTCAAGTGTGTATCTGTCTATAGTCTGAGAGATGGAGAAGAAACACAAGGAATGTGCAGAGAAATAGATATAAAAAGCGTGAAAAATAGATATAGGCCCTTCAAGCAGACGCTGTAAAATGTGTCAAAATATATGTGTTTTCTGCAGCAGCAGGACCTTCATCAGCTCCAGTGGCTGATGAGGAGGATAGTGAGGAGGATCAGGAGAGAGATGAGAAAGTGTAGAGTCTGTGGTAAGCAGAACTACTTTCAAAACACTTTGGCTATGAGTGTAGGAACTCATAACCCAGTTACGCATTATTTCCACATCTGCATAGTTGACGATTACAGAAATTTACTAGAAGTTTAATGAGACGCGTTTGTATCCATGTTTTCCGCCAAAATAAAAGCTTGATGCTGTTTTCGTCAAAATAAAAGATCATGTGCTTATCTCTTTCAAATTTATAAATTAGTACAAAACTAATTATGAAAGTTTTCTTTATTTTTCAGTGCATTTGTTTTTACAATATGTGGCTATTAGGCTACTGTCTTGATATTAATATTATAACTATTATTATGTAGTAGTGTAATATAGACAGACACTGTTACTAAAATAGGTTGTTGTTTTTTTTTCTTTGTTTAATTTGCACACTAAAAATGGGTTGGAGCTTTTAATTTTTAACTCTCAAAGTGCACCAGATTGATGAATTTAACATTAAAATGCACACAATTTTCTTAGGGGGGGCATGCCCCCAAACCCCCCTAGAGGGACAGAGGTCCATCCACCACAGTTTTACCGAAGATCCTGTAGGAAACACTGGTATTGCTATGCCAATGCAGCTTATAGCTTGTTTTTTGATGCATCACTGCGGAGTATAGTTCAATTGTATTAATAAATTACAATTTTGTACTTATTTCATCTGTTAACTCTCACTCGTTCCTACTCACTCATTACATGCCATTAGTGGTTTTAATGAATAGGAGTTGAACATATTCAAGGGCGTGCAAAGATGGGTGGTGTTTATGATCATATGTAGTGGGCCAGTCTGGGCCAAAATGGCAGGGCCGATTTTCTGTCCCAGTCCAGCCCTGATGATTGGTGAAACATTCATGCATTTAAGGGTTAACTGATAATTTATTTAGATATCCCACTAGAACCATCAGATAGAAGCACAAGGTGGAAAATATTTGTGAGCCTCTCCCATGACAGGGCCTGAGACAATGTACTTGTCCTCCCAATATAATAATAATATTTTTTTTTTGTGATAAATATTACAAACATGCGCGCGCACACACACACACACACACACACACACACACACACACACACACACACAAAAAAAAAAAATAGTAGGCATATTTAGCAGGCCCATACATTTATGAAAACATTAATAAAATCAGACCATATCAAAGACTGCCTTCAAAGTCTAATTTCAATATTTCTTGGTACATTCACTTTTTTTTTTTTCGCTCTTCTGTAGCCTGATTCGTTCTTCAAGACTCAGTGAGCTGACACTGTTAATATAAACTTTCCACCAATCAAGAAAATAAAAGGGTTTAATAATGTTTACACAAAAGCATGTGAGATGTGCAGAACTGACCCTCAGCTCAATTTGTGTGAAGTGAAGCAGAATTAAAAAAGTCAGCGAGGGTACCATGATCAGATGGTCTGTCAGAAATAAGAACCACATGATGATATACAGTACATGGCAAGAATTTTAGCAGTGCTGTCATCCGCTTCATGAAGAAAACATCAGGTTAACCTGGAGAAACCTTCTCCTCCCAAGTGAAAAAATTATACTTTATTGTATTTAAAATATATTCCCTTTGTCAATAGTACATTGCAAATATAGCCTAATTTTTTTTTACTATCTTTCAATATATTAAAAGTATTAGCATCATGCTTTTACCTATTTTCACAATACAACTTTTAACACACTTTAAAGTAATTGTACTTTAGTATATTTTCTAAAAATATACTTGAAGTGAAAATTCAGTTTATTTTTTAAAAGTGTATTTCTTTGCACTTTATTAAAAATAATATAAAAATATGTTTTAGGTATATTTTAACTGCGTGCTGGAAATGACCATTGTAACAATGCATTGAATGAATACTTTCAAAATGCATTAGAGTATACAATAGTATTTTGTACAAAGTATAGCTACATATTATTTGTCTATTAATGTGCATTTGTATTATACACTTATGGTAGGCGCCGATAGCCTCGTGGGAAAGTTGTGCATCGGGAAACCCGAGTTTGCAGACCCCCCCTCTCTCTCCCACCTCAGTTCCTGTCTAGCTACTGTCATATCCTAATAAAACACCAAAGATAAATCTTTTAAAAATATATATAATACACTTATGATATATTGCTTGTATGTTTCGAAAACACTCGTAATGAATTTGTAATGTACTTGTAACACAAATAAAGTACACTTTAATATCACTAATCAAGCATGTAATTAGTCCCTACACAGGCATATACTTAAAGTATACCTGAAGTTGTTCCAATTTAGTACACAAAGGTACACCAAATACACTTAAAGTTATGCTTTACTACAATTTAATTACACCTAAAATATACTTAGTACAAAATTAGTTGTTCAAAATAGCACACTTCAAGTTAACCAAGCACTAACACAGTTAAAGCAGGATATTTCAACCTTTTATGCCATTCAGTCACTATATATGTGCCCTTCCTCATTTTCAGGAATGCTGTCTGAGGTAAATACAAGGCAATCATTAAGTTCGTGGAATATGAAGTATTTAACATTCATCCCACAAAGTTGTACTTTACCATTGTTTAAGTTTTTCAGACAAATTAATCCTATCACATGGAAAGGCCATCTGAAATACTTGACCATGAAGGATACATGCATTATTTACAACTTTCCCATTACAACTTTTTAGACGGCAGATATTAAGTTGTCTTTACCATCCACAAAGCTCTGTCCTTCAGGACTCATTCACTCAGTCAATCACGAGTTCTCTGCCACAGGTGCCTCTGTTTACCTGGTTTTGTCATGTTTTCGATATATAGACCTTTACTGCCTTCCCAGCCATTTTAAAATGCTATCATATCTGTCAACAAAATATTATGAAGGGGTCACAACCTCAATCTCCACAGGGGCCCAAAGGCCCTTTGGTTGCACTGTTACCCAGTTGAAACAGGAAATTGTTACCCACCTCCCCTGTAATTCAATAAGTTACAACATCTTTCCTCAGCGTAGTGTGTGTGTGTGTGTGTGTGTGTGTGTGTGTGTGTGTGTGTGTGTGTGTGTGTGTGTGTGAGAGAATAAGATATTTAGAAAGATATGCAATATATCTAAAATTCCCAAAGTATATTTGGTTTCATCTTCCATGAATTTGTAAAGCAGTCGATTCATGCTGTCGTCATAATGTGTGGGGGATCAAGTTCTCGTTCTGTTTGCGCAAACATCTCTATCCTCTAGTCCTGTGCTCTCTGGATACACTTTTCCTTGTAGGCATTTATAAGCAAGTACCAGGAACACATAACCTTGTTTTGAGCCTTTTAGTTTCCATCAAGCGTTTTTGTTGCACACTGGTCATGAAGGTCTTGCTCCAAAGCATTAAGAGTTCCCTCTGCCCATAAGATGATAATGCAGTGCATTTATTTTGCTTTTCAACCACAGACCTAACCATTAAATGGATAGTTCACCCTAGAATGAATAATAAGTCAGTATATACTCACCCTGGTGTTGTTCTAATGCCTTATACCCTCCTTTCTTTTATGGACCACAAAAGTCAATTTTTTTTTCAAATGTCTCGCTCGCCCATATAATGGCAGTGAATAGCGGCCAGCATCAAACTTTAAAAAAAGACACAAAAGTATCACAGAATGATCCCATGCGACACGTGTCGTAAGTGTTCTTAGGGTATACAATGGTGTTTAGTGAAAAAAAATAAGATGTAATGTATTATTTAATGAAAATCATGACCTTGGCCATTGGTCTTCTGTGCACGGCTCCATGACGTGTGCGCAACGGTTCACCCCATCTCACCCAGAAAAAGCACACAATTTCTGAGCAATCAAGATTAACAAAAACAATGCACTTAACTTCATACTATAAAAAAACCCACTATGCTTTCACTTTTCATTAAACGATGTCTGAAACTTTGTATTGCCTGCACTTCTCGTGTTTATTGCCACTTGGATTCAAGCGTCTGCTAAATTAATAAATGTAAATGTAATTATTTAGAGATTGCCCTTAAAAGCTTTTTTTTTTTCAGGACAATGAAGCGCATTTTACCCTATAATTCACATTACTGCGATAGTTTTTCATTTTTAATTAAACCATTAAAATAAATAATTTTAATAATTGAATGCATAATAAACCCAATACTAAAAAACCCAATGCTACAATTTATAAATACCTATAATGTCTTGTATATAAATACACACATAAGGTGCCATAATGAGACTCTGTATTTCATTTGACAGTAATGAGAATTAGGGGGTAAATGAGCCTTATTTTCCTGAAATCAATTTATGGGGTGAAAGGTGACTTGGACACCTCTTTGTGGTACTCACCTGCTCAATTGTGGATACAATGCAGGACTGATACTTACCATGTCCTGCATGGGCATCAACATGGACAAAATCTAGAGCATTATCAAAGTATTTAAACATACAGTGTGAGAGAGAGTGTGTGTGTGTGTGTGTGTGTCTGTGTGTGTGTGTGTCTGTGTGTGTGTGTGTGTGTGTGTGTGTGGTTTGATCTACATTATGAGGACCCAAAGTTCTTGTATTGTGTTTTTTCTTCAGGTTTCAGACCACACCTTGTACATTATGAGAACATGTCGAAGTCTTTGTAATTCAAAACACTAAATAAACATACTAAACATTTTTATTTTATTTAAAATGTAAAAATGCAGAAACTTCAGTGATTGGTATAGGAGTAGATTTAGGGTCAGGGACTAGAAAATGTCATTAACTCCGTATAAAAATCATTGGAATGTCGCCATAATGATACGAGTCAAGTCACCTTCATTTATAAAGCACTTTTAACAGTATGGATTGTTTCAAAGCAGCTTTACAGTGATAATAGAAATTACCGTAACAGATTGTTTAGGCTTTACAACAGCTCTAGGATAAAGTTATTGTGTAGCTAAAGTTAGTTTTGATTGATTCACTTCCGTTGCGAAGATCATTAGT
The DNA here is from genome assembly GCA_026230005.1 of Gila orcuttii. Taxonomy (NCBI): domain Eukaryota; kingdom Metazoa; phylum Chordata; class Actinopteri; order Cypriniformes; family Leuciscidae; genus Gila; species Gila orcuttii. The sequence goes on from JAPDVR010000011.1 coordinate 6,412,779, forward strand.
TATTAACTTAGGGGCCGCTAACACGACACCGCTCTAACAGAAAAACCCTTAACGCGCTCCGGCCGCCCATCCGCATAAAACAGTGCCTGGTGTCTCGAGAACACACTCCCTGAAATAGGTTCGAAGGTGCAAACGATTATCAGTTATCTCTGCGCAAACCTCAAAAACGCAAAACGCGAAAACGCAGAAGGCGCGCACATGCGCATCACATGTTGTGATGTGTGTGCATCACGAGTACCATGTGTGTGAGTGTGTGGTTATGATTCAAAGTGTGACAATGGTTTATCTTTGGTTTATCCTGCTGTAGGGTAAATGAAAACAGCTGTAATGGACCAGACAGTACCAAAATGTTACACGTAAGACATAATTAAGCCTTTGGAGGAAACTGAAATGGTATTTTCTCTAAATCAACTGTTTAGAAATGCTAATCTAATAAACTTGATTTGTCTTTACTTGATTCAGGTTAATTCAGGGGGGTTTGTTAAACAATAAAGAACAGACTATTCAATTAAAAATAATCAAAAATGTCTAGACAATTCCCTCAACTGGCTCTGAGAAAGGATTGTAAAAGGGTCGCTATTATTGTGTGGGTTTGTTTATTTGATATGATTATCACTGTAATATTAATTCACTTATAATAGCCTCCCACTCATCCTCAGATGTCATTTATAGAGCTCTGCACACCTGTGTTTGGTTTAACACAGAGACTCTGTTCCAACCCTAGTGATCTTTAAACCTAACCAGTATTTTTTGGCATCACTGGTGCACTCCCAACATAACTGATGACTGATGATTCCAAACAACAGGTGTTATGATTATGTTGCCTTCTAGGACAACTTTTAGTCAAATTATATGCAGCATGTCACGTCTTTCACGAATAAGGTAATCCAAGAATGCACTGTGGGCTCAGTGAATATCCAGTATGCATCTGTCGAATAAACATTCAATACTGCAAATATTCTATTAACAGAATAGTTTGTATTTTTGTCCTTATTATAAGATCAATGTTTTACCTCAGCAACATGCTAACATATTCTGTTAGTGTAGAGCGTTTCAGTGGCTCATGAACTCATGCGTTGTTGACTTGAGGGTGTCTACACTGCATAATAATAAAAAATATTGATATTGAGAAAATAATAGTCAATTTATGGGGTGAAAGGTGACTTGGACACCTCTTTGTGGTACTCACCTGCTCAATTGGATGTGGATACAATGCAGGACTGATACTTACCATGTCCTGCATGGGCATCAACATGGACAAAATCAAGAGCATTATCAAAGTATTTAAACATACAGTGTGTGTGTGTGTGTGTGTGTGTGTTGGTTTGATCTACATTATGAGGACCCAAAGTTCTTGTATTGTGTTTTTTCTTCAGGTTTCAGACCACACCTTGTACATTATGAGAACATGTCGAAGTCTTTGTAATTCAAAACACTAAATAAACATACTAAACATTTTTATTTTATTTAGAATGTAAAAATGCAGAAACTTCAGTGATTGGTATAGGAGTAGATTTAGGGTCAGGGACTAGAAAATATCATTAACTCCGTATAAAAATCATTGGAATGTCGCCATAATGATACGAGTCAAGTCACCTTCATTTATAAAGCACTTTTAACAGTATGGATTGTTTCAAAGCAGCTTTACAGTGATAATAGAAATTACCGTAACAGATTGTTTAGGCTTTACAACAGCTCTAGGATAAAGTTATTGTCCAGCTAAAGTTAGTTTTGATTGATTCACTTCCGTTGCGAAGATCATTAGTTATTAACTTAGGGGCCGCTAACACGACACCGCTCTAACAGAAAAACCCTTAACGCGCTCCGGCCGCCCATCCGCATAAAACAGTGCCTGGTGTCTCGAGAACACACTCCCTGAAATAGGTTCGAAGGTGCAAACGATTATCAGTTATCTCTGCGCAAACCTCAAAAACGCAAAACGCGAAAACGCAGACGGCGCGCACATGCGCATCACATGTTGTGATGTGTGTGCATCACGAGTACCATGTGTGTGAGTGTGTGGTTATGATTCAAAGTGTGACAATGGTTTATCTTTGGTTTATCCTGCTGTAGGGTAAATGAAAACAGCTGTAATGGACCAGACAGTACCAAAATGTTACACGTAAGACATAATTAAGCCTTTGGAGGAAACTGAAATGGTATTTTCTCTAAATCAACTGTTTAGAAATGCTAATCTAATAAACTTGATTTGTCTTTACTTGATTCAGGTTAATTCAGGGGGGGTTGTTAAACAATAAAGAACAGACTATTCAATTAAAAATAATCAAAAATGACTAGACAATTCCCTCAACTGGCTCTGAGAAAGGATTGTAAAAGGGTCGCTATTATTGTGTGGGTTTGTTTATTTGATATGATTATCACTGTAATATTAATTCACTTATAATAGCCTCCCACTCATCCTCAGATGTCATTTATAGAGCTCTGCACACCTGTGTTTGGTTTAACACAGAGACTCTGTTCCAACCCTAGTGATCTTTAAACCTAACCAGTATTTTTTGGCATCACTGGTGCACTCCCAACATAACTGATGACTGATGATTCCAAACAACAGGTGTTATGATTATGTTGCCTTCTAGGACAACTTTTAGTCAAATTATATGCAGCATGTCACGTCTTTCACGAATAAGGTAATCCAAGAATGCACTGTGGGCTCAGTGAATATCCAGTATGCATCTGTCGAATAAACATTCAATACTGCAAATATTCTATTAACAGAATAGTTTGTATTTTTGTCCTTATTATAAGATCAATGTTTTACCTCAGCAACATGCTAACATATTCTGTTAGTGTAGAGCGTTTCAGTGGCTCATGAACTCATGCGTTGTTGACTTGAGGGTGTCTACACTGCATAATAATAAAAAATATTGATATTGAGAAAATAATAGTCAATTTATGGGGTGAAAGGTGACTTGGACACCTCTTTGTGGTACTCACCTGCACAATTGGATGTGGATACAATGCAGGACTGATACTTACCATGTCCTGCATGGGCATCAACATGGACAAAATCAAGAGCATTATCAAAGTATTTAAACATACAGTGTGTGTGTGTGTGTGTGTGTGTGTTGGTTTGATCTACATTATGAGGACCCAAAGTTCTTGTATTGTGTTTTTTCTTCAGGTTTCAGACCACACCTTGTACATTATGAGAACATGTCGAAGTCTTTGTAATTCAAAACACTAAATAAACATACTAAACATTTTTATTTTATTTAGAATGTAAAAATGCAGAAACTTCAGTGATTGGTATAGGAGTAGATTTAGGGTCAGGGACTAGAAAATGTCATTAACTCCGTATAAAAATCATTGGAATGTCGCCATAATGATACGAGTCAAGTCACATTCATTTATAAAGCACTTTTAACAGTATGGATTGTTTCAAAGCAGCTTTACAGTGATAATAGAAATTACCGTAACAGATTGTTTAGGCTTTACAACAGCTCTAGGATAAAGTTATTGTCCAGCTAAAGTTAGTTTTGATTGATTCACTTCCGTTGCGAAGATCATTAGTTATTAACTTAGGGGCCGCTAACACGACACCGCTCTAACAGAAAAACCCTTAACGCGCTCCGGCCGCCCATCCGCATAAAACAGTGCCTGGTGTCTCGAGAACACACTCCCTGAAATAGGTTCGAAGGTGCAAACGATTATCAGTTATCTCTGCGCAGACCTCAAAAACGCAAAACGCGAAAACGCAGACGGCGCGCACATGCGCATCACATGTTGTGATGTGTGTGCATCACGAGTACCATGTGTGTGAGTGTGTGGTTATGATTCAAAGTGTGACAATGGTTTATCTTTGGTTTATCCTGCTGTAGGGTAAATGAAAACAGCTGTAATGGACCAGACAGTACCAAAATGTTACACGTAAGACATAATTAAGCCTTTGGAGGAAACTGAAATGGTATTTTCTCTAAATCAACTGTTTAGAAATGCTAATCTAATAAACTTGATTTGTCTTTACTTGATTCAGGTTAATTCAGGGGGGTTTGTTAAACAATAAAGAACAGACTATTCAATTAAAAATAATCAAAAATGACTAGACAATTCCCTCAACTGGCTCTGAGAAAGGATTGTAAAAGGGTCGCTATTATTGTGTGGGTTTGTTTATTTGATATGATTATCACTGTAATATTAATTCACTTATAATAGCCTCCCACTCATCCTCAGATGTCATTTATAGAGCTCTGCACACCTGTGTTTGGTTTAACACAGAGACTCTGTTCCAACCCTAGTGATCTTTAAACCTAACCAGTATTTTTTGGCATCACTGGTGCACTCCCAACATAACTGATGACTGATGATTCCAAACAACAGGTGTTATGATTATGTTGCCTTCTAGGACAACTTTTAGTCAAATTATATGCAGCATGTCACGTCTTTCACGAATAAGGTAATCCAAGAATGCACTGTGGGCTCAGTGAAAATCCAGTATGCATCTGTCGAATAAACATTCAATACTGCAAATATTCTATTAACAGAATAGTGTGTATTTTTGTCCTTATTATAAAATCAAGGTTTTACCTCAGCAACATGCTAACATATTCTATTAGTGTAGAGCGTTTCAGTGGCTCATGAACTCATGCGTTGTTGACTTGAGGGTGTCTACACTGCAAGTGACACTGTTTACTACTACTGTATAACTTAATTTGCATGAGCTATTTTAGAATGGCAAAATAATTTCACACAATGCTACAGTGCATACAAATGATTTGAAACACTGATTTATATGTGAAGGTCAGAGATCGGAGACACCACAAGCTGGTTTTCAGAGGTTATTTAAATTTTACTAATTAAATTCATAGCAATAAAATATAATATTTGTGAATAAAATGAGATTTCAGACAGATGAAAGAACTAGCCATCATCATGTGCTTCCAGTGTTAGACATGTTGACTATAACCGGAGCAATTTCGTTTGAACATTTTAACGTTGTTCGTTGAATTTTCGCAGCCATCCAGTCATTTCAATTGGAATCCATGTGCTCTGAAATTTTGCATGAGTGAAAGATTTGATAACAGGTTCAACAAGTTTGATGTGCAAATTTGGCAGAAAAAAAGCTTTTTGGTTTGACTTCTGTGTGAGCTGTGCTTCGTACATCACATTATGGACAATGGACCTTTTTGCTCACAAAATTTCACCAAAATATTGATTATAACCAGGGCGATTTTGTGACAAAATCCACTCTTATCAAGGAATTATCGTGATCAGAAGATTTCATAACGGGTTCAAGTTGGACATGCAAATTCATGTCTGCTTGGTTTAATAGTTACTGTGAGCTGTGCTTTGCAAATTGCTACACTACTGACAATTAATCTTTTTTTGCTTGGAAAAAATTACTGAAACGTTGATTTTAACCAGAGCGATTTCATTGTGATACGCTTCGTTCAGGTGTGGTCACATTTACCATTGTTCATCATTTTTTGCTGATGATATCTAGTCATTTTAATAGAATCCATGCAATATTTTATTTCATGTGAGAGCAAAAGATATCGTAAAGGGTTCACGCAAATTCACAGCATTAACCAAAAGAAAGCTGCTTGGTTTAAAAGTGATTTCTTTGCAAGCTGTGCTTTGTACAGCACTACACTATTGACAGTGGACATTTTATGCCTGTGAAATTTCATGTGACCCCTCTTATTAAGAAGCTATCTGCCCATGTTGTCAGAAAGGCAGCACACTAGGTTTTCTAACAGAGCCATTCAGGAGAGCTTCACTGCCCAGAGAACCTGCATGACAAAGCATCACCATTCAGCTCATACAGTGTGTCCTTGTGCTATGCAGCCTCTAACCAATGACCTTGTGTTTGTGAGCATGCGTATGCGTGTGTGTGTGTGTGTGTGTGTGTGTGTGTGTGTGTGTGTGTGTGTGTGTGTGTGCGTGTGTGTGTGTGTGTGTGTGCGCAAGTGTCTATGTAAATGCAGGCACATCAGAGAGAGAGAGAGAGTGAGGGAGGAGTGGAGAGAAGGACAAAAAGAGACAGCAGTATCGATTCCCCTCCTGATTTTTAAATAACCTCTGTTTACTGGCCAGTTGGCACTTTCAGTGACAGTAAAATTTATGACAGCCTAGCAAAACAAAGTAGAGGGCACCTGTGGAAAGACTCATCATATCTTTCATATCTCTCTGTGACAGAAAGCAGCGGTCACATATACAGGACCTCACAGAGGACAGGTGCATACAACACAAGGTCAAATACACCAGATACATTGTATGCTGTGTACTACCTTAAAAAAAAAAAAAAAAAAATAGATGGCCTTGGAAACAGAATTCAACAAAGACTTGAAAATGGGAACACTGGAAAATATAGGCATTTGAGGCATTCAGGATTACACACTGCGAATGAAAAGAACCAGTAAGAAATGTGCCCACGAACTGAGACACGTATAGGGTTTTTTTGGTCAAAGTGCCTGAGCGACTTTTTATTTAAGTGCACTCAATTTGAGAGGAGTGAAATGACATGTAGTAGAAATCACATTTTATTTTGTGACTATGCCGCTGTTATGAATCTGTTCTTAGGCTATGTTCCGAACATCAATGTGCCGCTGTAGGGGGCATTTTAAATCATATTTCTCCCATCCACATAGCATTCAAAAATTTGGGGTCTCTAAGATTTTTTTAATGACCAAAGAAGTAGCTTATGCTCACAAAGGCTGCATTTATTCGAACACAATTACAGTAAAACGGTAATATAGTGAAATATAAATTTCTATTGTAATACATTATAAAATACATTTTATCCCTGTGATGGTAAAGCTGGATTTTTGCATTATTACTCCAGGCTTCAATGTCACATGATTCTTCAGCAATAATTATAATATGCTGATTTGATGCTTGAGTATTTCTTTTCAGGATTTTTGAATAGAATAGACATTTCAAAAGAACGGCATTTATTAAAATAGATTTTGGAAAAAAATATGTCTTTGCTTTCACCTTTGATCAATTTAATGCATCCTTGCTGAAAAGTATTATTTTCTTTAAAAATAAATCATCAAAAACTTTTGAGTGGTAGTGTATGCAGATTGTGGGATACTGCATAAGTCATAACAACCAGCCTAATTAGGTCACATAACCTTTGTTAAAATTGGGTCAGATTAAACTGTGGGAGGTTGGGAGTGTTTAAAAAGATGACACGTACAACAGTAAAGTAGATAAGAATGACATATTTACAATAAATTTTAAACATCAGAGAAACTTAGGCTGTGGACCATGGAACAAACCTTAAGAACAAACCTTAAGAGTTCTAGCTTGCTGAAAGGGCCAATGTGAATGTGTCCACCAGTGTATATACAGTTCCCTTTCGAGGGAACTCGCGATGCGTCGATGACGCTTTGGGAACACCTTTGCGTGACTGAGTCTGAAGCACTACTGTCAACTAGTCCAATGGAATGATTGAAGCGTCACGGGCGGGTGACGTCATGACCAGGAAGATATAAAAGCACATCCGGTGCAATGCTCGCGTTAGCTTTTGTGCCTCAGCAAAGCGCTCTGTGTCAAAACTGTCTGTTATATTGTTGTTATCTGTCTCTCGTTATATTGTATTATGGCGAAACAACTATTTAAAGCCTGTGCTTTTCCTTGCCCTCGTTATATCACGGGTGGAGATACACATGGGCTTTGTGTAGTTTGTTTGGGAGTGGAGCATGCGATGTCAGCCTTCGAGGGGGCTGACTGTCAGCATTGTGAGCGTCTCCCGCTCCGCATGCTCCGCTCCCGTCTGTCCAAACTTGAGGATGATGGACAGGCTCGCGAACCTCGGGGTTCTGGACCCGCGGCTGCTGAGGCAGCTCGGAGAAGGCTCACTTGGGGTTCGCAAATGGATCTCTCGGCAGGGTTGGAGAAGGGCTCTGCCTTATCTCCTCCTTTACCCGAGGGATCCATTGCTCTCTTGCCGCTGTCGGAAGCCCGCGCTGCGGCTTCTTCCGCCCGGGAAGAGAGCCCGATGCTTCAGTGCTCTAGCTCTGAGGAGGTAGAGTTACTGAGCGTCGGTGAGAGTGACACAAACACTAATAAAGAATTAATAAGGGGAGAGGATTCCCCATCCCTCTCCCCAGCATATGAGGAGCTTATTGAGGTGATAACTCGTGCTGTAGATAAATTAAGTATTGACTGGCCAGCAGAAAAAAGAGATTCTCATCCTAAAAGCAAATTAGACGAGCGTTCCCTTTCGAAGGGAACTCAACAATACGTCAACGACGTTATGGGGAACGCCTCAGGCGTGACAGGTGTCTGAAATCACTATCAAATCACGTCAATCATATTGACCGGCGACAGCCCGTGAATCATTAGCGTGAATGATTAACGTGCGACCTGGAAGTATAAAAGGGCGCCTTGCAAACATGACAAATCACCTCATCGTCTTCAGGGACTGTCTGTTTGAAAACGCTACTCAATGAAACGGTAAGAAAATTAAATGTACAGCACACGAGTGTGCTTTTCCTGCCTGGGAGAAGAGCACGCACGGGAGGTTCTCGAGGGAATCCTCTGTGTGAACTGTGAGCGTTTTTCTCTTAAAACGCTCCGCTCTCGTCTGGCCCTCTTCTCGAGTGAAGGGGGTTCAACGTCTGGTCCTCGTGGTCCCGCTCGTGCCGAGGCAGAGCGGTGACTTGCATCATGGGCTTCCAGATAGAGCTCGTCGATCATCTTGAAAGTGCTGTAAACCTCTCAGATGATTCGACGGCTGACGAGGGCGAACTGCAGGTCGATGATGAGGATTTTTCACCGACAGTTTCCTGCAGTTGCTGCTCTTCAGGACGAGCAGGAGATGGCTGAGGAGGTTTATAATCAGGTAGATCCTGAACCCTCTCAGCCACCCTGCCCCGTGTATGTAGGTCTGGTGGATGTTGTGGAGCGCGCCGCCAACAGGCTGTAGCTGCCATGGCAACGCGCTAGAGGAGAGACCGCTCGCGGTAGGCTCTGCGATCGGTTTCTCCCCGGCCATACACCACCAGCTCAGGTGAGCCTTCCATTCCTTCCTGATCTTCACACAGAGATCTAGAGGGCATGGAAGAGCCCATACTCTGCCAGTATTCACTGACATCAGCGGGTTAATTTCGCTGATGTTGAGGGGATCGCAGAGCATGGGTATGCCGCCCATTTGATGAGTCGTTTGCGAACTATCTCGTGTCTGGGCAGGCGTCGAAACTGAGAGCTCCATTTCTGCCATCCAAACCGCTAAAGACAACAGCGCGTTTGAATGGCAGAGCATACACGGCAGCAGTTCAGGCTGGTGCTTCCCTGCACACCATGGCGGTGCTGCAGGCATACCAGGCCGACCTGCTGCAGGATCTCGACCAGGGAGCAGGGATTTCCCCTGAGGCGGTTACTGAGCCGCGCCGAACCACGGTTCTTGCGCTCCGGGCCACCAAACAGACTGCTGCCACGATCAGTCGGTCGATGACGGCGATGGTGGCCACGGAGAGACAGCTTTGGTTAAACCTGGCCGACATTGAGGAGAAAGAGAAGGCCTTTCTCCTCGATTCGTCGGTTTCGCCCTCTGAACTCTTTGGCCCCTCCGTGGAGGCGGTGCTTGGGAAGTTCAGGGAGGCGAAGGCGCGCTCAGCTGCTTTTAGGACCTGCATACCGCTGAGATCCGGTCCCATGCCCAGGCAGGCGGGAGGGCCTGGCCCTTCACGGTCTGAGGACCGTAGACAGGGCCAGAGAGCCAGTGTCGCCTCTCGTGCGCCCCCTCCGTGGAGGAACAGGGCGCAGAAAAGGCGTGACTCCCGCAAGAAGAGGGATCTGAGGGAGGTTATCCAGCACAAGCGCATACAGCGTCGCTGATGGATAATCTCCCCGGAGGGCTTCATTAAAAAGAAATCCAGCCCTCTCCTCTCTTCTGACTCCCCAGACGTTCATTACATCAGGCCTGGGGCTGGGCCTGTGATAAGAACGATGTTCCAATGGCCCGCCTAGGCTTGGTTAGTAGAAACGCCTCTTTCAGGCATGTAAAGTAGGGACCCCAGGTTCATAAAGAACTATCTGGCGAGTCTTCACTCCGCATGCCACAGGTGAGCTGACTGGTCTTTTCAAGAGTAAATTTTTGTGAATTAAAATTCCGAAATGTATCTCTCTACAGACCTCGTTCCCTGTATAGAGCTATGGGGTCATGTCATTTGCCATGTCATCAGGTAATAAGGTAAGAGAGTTTCCTGGATTATTAGGGCCCTGAAGTTCCCCATTAGGTGGCCAGAACGATAACTATGTTAGCCTTCGGGCTGTTAGCCACCTCAGGGTAGAGTAGTTGGTCTCTCTCTTAGAATTTGTTACTTAGAGTGTTGACTGACGCTAGAGCTTCAGATAGATCTTATGTCCGGCCCACGGGTCCGTTTGACTTCGACTGAGTATTTCGCCCCTTGAGCTCTGTTTGGGTTTTCATTAGGCTGAGCGATCTACAGCCTTTGTATGGAATAATACAGACTATATTCTTTAGTAAGGCTGTGGCTCCTCCGAGCCCTCAGATAGATCTATGCCTGCAGGCTGGCCCTCACCAGGGCCGCCTCTGTAGCTGGCCTAGGCTGTGCCAGGGATATGCTAAAAATTTAGCATTGCTTCCTCTGAACCTTCACTTTGTGAATGTAGGTTTCTAGCATCCCTGTATAAACAGCCTCCTCCCATGGGAGTCGTTAGGCCAAGGCCCGCCCCCTTCTCTGCATTCTGGGGTGACTAGAGTAATGCAGCGTGGTGCAGAGGATGGTTTGTAAGGACATGGTAGGCCTCAAACAGGCCTCCGTGGTATTTATGTCTTTATTGAGCAGGGTTAGGCAGTCTTTCGCTTCACGAAGAAGACTGGGTTTCCTGCCCGACCCTGCCAGGCAGAACTGGCCTACGGATTTAGGCCGCCAGTTTAGGCTTCACTCACCTCGCTGAGCTACTGCTCGAGCACTAGGTTGTAGGTGGTTGGCTTTCATTCAAGCCCCACTCCCCTAGGTTGGGCACAGATAAATTTCTGTCACCCCTAGAGCCGCTGGCAGGCCCGCACCCTGGTAACCTTATTCGTCACGTCTTTTTAGTCCCCATGTTCACTCATATTCAAATATAAGAGGGCTGAAAGATTTTGGTTATGGGTCGATGCCCCCAGCGGAACAGACGCTCGCGAGCTATCTGTCTCCTGGGTCAGCATCGTCCCTGAAGGATCCCGTGTTGCCGAATAAACCACTAAAAACCACATCTAATTTAGTGGGTAAGGCTTATACGGCAGCAGGTCAAGCTGGAGCCTGTCTGCACACGATGGCAGTACTCCAAGCCTATCAGGCAGATCTGCTGGGGGATATCGATAAGAGTGAGGGAGTTAGTCCCGACGAAATTTGAGAACTTCGTCGGGCTACAGATCTTTCTCTCAGAGCTACGAAGGAGACTGCCCGTGCTATTGGGCGGTCTATGGCAGCCCTCGTAGCTACTGAGAGACATATTTGGTTAAATCTTGCAGATATTAAAGATAAAGATCGGGCTTTTCTTTTAGATGCCCCTATTTCTCCATCTGGTCTTTTTGGTGACTCGGTGAATTCGGTTGTTGAAAGATTTCAAGAAAATAAAAAACAATCTGAGGCTTTTAAAAAATTCCTTCCTCGCCGAGTCCATCCCCCTGGGGATGCTGGGCGTGAGCATCCCCAGCCAAGCTCCTCGCACCGTGTGCAACAGAAAATGAGTGTTGCGTCTCTTGCTCCCCCGAATAAATCTTGGGGATCGAGCCAACACTCTCAGCCGAAGTCGGCTAAGTCTAAGCCGGATCTGAGGACCGTACTTATGGCTAGGAAGTCTTCGGCTCAGAAAAGGTCCTGACGCAATGTACGTTAGACCATCGAGGACAGCCCCAAACGGGGTGGAGCGGTGTACACCTCAGAATACGGTGCCCGCTCCACTTCGGGGTCCTTATGGGACCGGACTGCCAACCCCGCCACCCTTGGTGCTTCGGGGCGCAGTGGTATCCAGCGAAAGTTCGGCGCAGTGTCAACTCGACATTGCGTCGGACGTGAGCCCTCTGAGGGGGGTTCAAAAACAGTCAGTTCGGTTGTTTCCTGCCAACATGCTTCAGGTCGCCGAAGTGGCTGTTCCTTTAACACCAGAGGCCAGTCTCGAGAGACTGGTACCCTTAGTAGATTTTCTAACAGAATGGAAGAATCTGGCGAATATATCTCCTTGGGTCCTGCTGATAATAGAGAAAGGTTACAGAATCCAATTCGGTTCTCCTCCGCCTCGTTACAACGGGGTGTTACTCACGGTAGTACATCCCGAGCAGGCTCTGGTAATGGAGCAAGAAGTACAGTCACTCTTAGCAAAGGGAGCTATAGAACAGGTGTACTCCCCCGACAGAGAATCGGGGTTTTACAGCTGATACTTCATTGTTCCAAAAAAGGATGGGGGGTTGCGTCCAATTTTAGATCTCCATTTGCTGAATCGTGCAGTCATGAAATTGAAATTCAAGATGCTCACACTCAAACAGATAGTTACTCAAATCAGATCCGAGAACTGGTTTGTCACGATAGATTTGAAGGACGCCTACTTCCATATCTCCATCCTCCCTCAACACAGGAAGTTCCTGAGGTTTTCTTTCAGGGGCAAAGAATACCAATATCGGGTGCTTCCATTCGGCCTAGCTCTGTCACCCCACACGTTCACGAAGTGCGTAGATGCAGCTCTGGCCCCGCTCAGGCTGCAGGGCATACGCATTCTGAACTACATCGATGACTGGCTGATTCTGGCGGAATCAGAGCAGTCAGCGGTTCGGCATCGAGATGTCGTTCTCGCTCATATGAAGAAATTGGGGTTGAGACTCAATGCCAAGAAGAGTGTGCTTTCTCCACTACAGAGAACCACTTTCCTTGGTGTGGTATGGGATTCAGTCACGATGCGGGCCACACTATCGCCCGTTCGTGTAGCTGCTATCATCGCAGCCACAAAAGAGTTGAAGCTAGGCCAGTCACGCACTGCAAAACAGTTCGAGAGACTGTTAGGCCTCATGGCAGCGGCGTCCAATGTGATCCCCTTTGGCCTGCTGTACATGAGTCCTTTGCAGTGGTGGCTCAGGACCAGAGGGTTCTCCCCGAGGGGAAACCCGCTTCGTATGATTAAGATCACGCGGCGGTGCATCCGCGCTTTGATTATATGGAGGAAACGTTGGTTCCTGTCCCAGGGTCCGGTGTTGGGAGCTCTTTGCCATCGAGTTGCTATCTCGACAGACGCTTCTCTCACCGGCTGGGGAGCGGTAATGGAAGGCCGCTCAGCTCAGGGTCTGTGGGGGAACCATCATCTCTCTTGGCACATAAATTGCCTGGATATGATGGCCGTCTTCAATGCATTGAGACATTTCCTCCCAGATCTGAGGGGCCATCATGTGCTCGTCCGTACAGACAACACATCGGTGGTCTCTTATTTAAATCGACAGGGGGGTCTGCGTTCCCGTCCACTCTGCAAACTGGCGCACCAGATCCTCTTGTGGTCCCTCGGGAAGATACTCTCCCTGAGGGCAGTGTATATCCCAGGGTACCAGAATATAGGAGCAGACACCCTGTCGAGGCAGGGGCTGAGGCCAGGGGAATGGAGACTCCACCCCGAGGCGGTGGAGCTCATTTGGGAATTTTACGGCCAAGCAGAAGTGGATCTGTTTGCGTCTCAGCATACGACGCACTGTCCACTTTGGTTCTCCCTCACGCAACCAGCCCCCTTGGGGTTGGACGCTATGGTACAGACTTGGCTGAGGTTACGTCTTTACGTATTTCCCCCTGTTGCTCTGCTCCCAGGAGTTCTGGAGAGAGTCCGCCAGGACGGAGTAAGTCTATTATTAGTAGCTCCACGCTGGCCGAGTCGAATTTGGTTTGAGGACCTAATTCATCTCCTCGACGGCCCTCCTTTCGAGATACCTGTCAGGAGAGACCTTCTGTCTCAGGCAGGGGGCACAGTATTTCACCTCCGACCGGAGATTTGGAACCTATGGGTTTGGCCTCTGAGGGGGCCCAACTTTTAGAGAGTGGTCTCTCGACTGAGGTCGTTGAGACCATTCTTAGCTCCAGAGCTCCAGCCACGAGGAAATTATATATACTTAAGTGGAAAGTTTTCACGTCTTGGTGTCACCAACAGCAGCGAGATCCAGTTAACTGTTCAGTCAACACAGTACTTGAGTTTCTCCAGTCTCGTTTCACGTCAGGTTTATGTCCTTCTACCTTAAAGGTTTACGTGGCGGCCATTGCGGCTTTCCATGCCCCTGTGGGTATTACATCTTTGGGTCGAGACCCCCTGATTATTCGTTTCCTTCGTGGCACCTTGAGGCTGAGGCCTGCAGTTCGAACTAGGGTGCCGGCATGGGATATGGCGATAGTTTTGGAAGGCTTGTCTGGGGCTCCCTTCGAGCCCCTAGAGTTAGTTTCAGAAAAATTTCTGACGTTCAAGACTATCTTTCTGTTAGCCATTTCGTCCCTAAAAAGAGTCGGAGACCTTCAGGCTCTTTCTGTGTCTCCCACCTGTTTGGAATTTGCACCGGGTATGGTTAAGGTGTTCTTATACCCTAAGCAGGGTTACGTTCCCAAGGTGCCAACCAATATTCCAAGGCCTATTGTACTGCAGGCATTCTGTCCTCCTCCGTTTACATCTTCGGACCAGGAAAAACTGAATCTCTTGTGTCCAGTGCGAGCACTGGACACTTATGTCCACAGGAATGCCCCGTGGAGTAGATCTGATCAGTTGTTTGTCTGTTTTGGTTCACCTAAGAAAGGTCTTCCTGCTTCTAAACAGACAATCAGTAAGTGGATAGTCGAGGCTATTTCTCTTGCATATGAGTCCTCTGGCCAGCCATGCCCTTTGGTGGTCAGAGCTCACTCTACCCGAAGTATGGCGGCCTCTAAAGCCCCTTATCAGGAGTTTCCCTTCAGGAGGTTTGTGATGCGGCGGGTTGGTCCTCGCCGCTAACATTTGTGAGGTTTTATAGCCTGGACCTGGAAGCTGCCCCAGGATCCCAGGTGCTTTTTACTTAATTAGCCGACAGTTTTATCATCTGGCATTTTGTAATTATGGCGTATTGGGTATTATCGTTCCCAAAGCGTCATCGACGCATCGCGAGTTCCCTCGAAAGGGAACGTCTCGGGTTACGACTGTAACCCTAGTTCCCTGAGAAGGGAACGAGACGATGTGTCTCCCTGCCATACTTCCTGCATCCCTGCGATCGTCTTTGCTTCGGCTCTATAAGCTAACGCGAGCATTGCACCGGATGTGCTTTTATATCTTCCTGGTCATGACGTCACCCGCCCGTGACGCTTCATTCATTCCATTGGACTAGTTGACAGTAGTGCTTCAGGCTCAGTCACGCAAAGGCGTTCCCAAAGCGCCATCGACGCATTGTCTCGTTCCCTTCTCAGGGAACTAGGGTTACAGTCGTAACCCGAGACGTTCTCAGAAGTGATAACCCAAATCCCTTGAGGTTTGTGTCTGGAAAAGCAAGTCTAATGGAGTAACTCGACAATCAAGATTGGGTGACCACAAATGCTGTCCTTGTTTAATGACCGCCTGTTTGATTCCTACCAGAGATGGTCTTATTATTGGGAGCTATGAGGGTCTGTGGCTCATTGGAGAAAGTGCAAAAGCTAACTTGGATCACGTGTTGTACCTTGATAACCAATCACATTAGAGCCTTGACATCACTGAATGTCATTCACAGTTGTCGAAAATGAGAAGTGCTGTAAACTGAATCATACCTGTTGAGCAGTTGTCCGTGACAGTTCAACGGCTCTGGAAGCAGGTTTAGTCACGTGTTTTACAAGTGTTGTTTGAATTTAAACAAGTAAAAACTTTTTTAAACATCTTTGGAAAATGTATCTATGATGTATTTTGAATAATATGATGTTGAAATTCTTGTGGGAATTTCAGTAGTACAAACGTAGGCCTATAATGGACAAAAGTGAACAACATTAATTTTAAGTATGCTTAGATGCTTAATAATAGTTGACAAATGTGTATAATACATTATAAGTTGGTACATTGTAAATGTATGTATTTTTTTAAATATTAAAATGATAAATACATAAATATTTAAAATATATTGCAGTAGGCCTAAGCGTTTATAAAGTACATATATTTTAAACCCACTAAAGGCTTAATCATGCTATGTTCTTACACAAAGTACACATAAAAAATACTTTAAGTAAGAGTAACATAAGTATGTTTTCTATAAATACACTAAAACTTCACTAAAAGTGAAAGTTTGTGTTTAGCATATTTCTTAAAAGTGTAACTAAGCATATATTTATTACAAAAGTACTTATAGTGCACTTTTTTAGAAATATATTTAAAGTATCCTTGTTTTAAGCATATTTCTTAAAAGTGTGACTAAGCATTTATTTCTTACCAATGTACTTGTCGTACACTTCTTAGAAATATATTAAAATGCATTTCTATATATTTGTAATGCACTTCAAATATGCAAATATGCATGTTGGAAATACAAATGTTTTATAAACAGATTACTTGAATTTCAAGTATATTTTAATACATTTAATACTACGTCTTTTTCACCATGGTGGAAACAGATTTACTGAATAAATTCATAGATGCACACCAAAACGCAATGAATTATTCAGAAATTGTCTTTTGCAATGATGTGCTTTAAAATAAATATGATTTGCTCATAAACAAAGCTAAAAGTGCATGCCCGAAGCAAAGTTTATAGGCAACTTAGTTATAGTCCTCCTATAACACTTTCAAAGTATCCATTATCAACTGCAAACAGTTCAGTGATAAGTCCAAGAAACGTACAGTGACACCAAAAGTTGCATGCACCATCCTGCAAATTCCTATTTATTAGAGGGAACGTGTCCAAATCAGTAAGTAAGTAAGTAAGTAAGTAAGGAAGTATTTGGCATTTTATTTGATACACTTCCACTGAGGTATTTTGTCTTTTTATTTTAAATACATACATACATCATGTATTTATGCCCAGCTCTGATTGTATGAAACCATATTTGGATCTCTATGGAACCTTTAGATCCTGAACCAGTTGCAATCTGTGGTGAAAGTGCTTTCATTAAAATGTTTTAAACTCTGTGCTTATTACTTAGATATTATTATTTTTATTCTTTAGTTTTGAAGTTGGCTCGTTGTAGAGAGTGGGACAATGGAAAGGAAGAAGCATCTATGGCCAGAGGGACTAGAGCGATGTGGACAGTCGGATAATTAACTCCTCATCCAGTGGCCTTTCGGGACATGAGAGAACTCTTCACTCTCTTTATGAGTCGTTCTCTTTCTCTCTCTCACTCTCTGATTGATCAGTTGCTCTGTGAATGTGGCAAGCTGAGCAATGGAAAATAAATCCGTTCGGCTCTGAAATGTGAACTTAACCGCACCTCTGTATCCCTCCTTCAAGCCCACTGTTGTGGTTTTATCTTTTCATCAACATCCAGGTGTGTGCTTGACACTGATGTTGCTATCATATGTAATTTGCATCTTCTGAATGCATGCAGAATACTACCACCTGTCCCCACCGACCCATCAAAACTCACACACACATGCTCACTTCCTGTCCACAAGCTGCCCTGTGGCCCCCGACCCGTGGCGCACACATACACGCAAACAAATCTGTCCCCTGTCAATACGAATCTGATTTCCCAGAGAGCAAAGGCCCTCCAGCAGGAATTAGCCACCCTCCAGTGAGCTCAATAGAGTCTTAATTAAAGGGCCAGTTGTCTAAAATGACCATGCTGTGCCTACAAATTAAAATGCCACTCTGTACCGCCTTTCTGTTTCTGATGGCTGTCAGCAGAGCGAGCAGAGGAGAGATGTGACCAGGTTCAGAGTCGTCTACAGTCACAACACTGTTTCTCACATCAAAAGGTTTTGAACAAGTTATTTTATCTAAACATGTTGATATTCAAACAGGGGTAAAATAGAGAGAGTTTCGGGAAATATGGTGACTGCATAATCACCATTTTGTGATTTTAGTACTTATAATACAATATATCATAATATAATATAATATAATATAATATAATATAATATAATATAATATAATATAATATAATATAATATAATATATTATATTATATTATATTATATTATATTACAAGGCAAGTTTACTTGTATATCACATTTCATATAGTGATAAGGCTATTATGGACCAATTTAACCACTGTATGTCCCACGTTGGAAGATATATCGGTTAGTTCCAGTCTTTGGTTCTGATTGGTCTATGGCTGTGTTGTATTCACAATAAAACACGACTATAGCCTATGACTGCTTCACTTCATGATCACTACACAACACTCCTAGCAACCACTCTTAGCAACATAAAAATATGTTCTCATTGATATTGTTCATTGAAGCATATAAAGTAGAGTATTGTGAGAGATCAAGTAAGTGAGTGTACCTGCATTTTCAGTAGATATAGCATTTTCCTTCAGGTCAGTCATATATTTGTAATTAATATATATATATATATATATATATATATATATGTTTGAATGTCCGCTGCGATATCTTGTCCTTTTAACAGTTAAGGGGGTTTCCCGTGCTCTAACACGCTAGTAATTTGTCAGTTGCGTCTTGCTTTTCCTTGTTCACAACAAGTCCTTTCAATATAAAAGTCTTCTCTACTGACTGACTCAATCTGTCAGGGGTCAGGGTGTCACCGGTCCCTCTCTATTGTTTGTTTTGGTCCTGTCATTTCTGCAGCTTGTGACGATGGCAATTAGCACAATCACGAGCTGATCTTCCCCACTTGTCTCTCGTTTCCTCTACCCTTTATATACCCAGCTGTGTCTACCAGTGTTTGTCAGTGGATTGTTTTATGTCGCGTGTGCGTTTCTTGTCTGTGTGTGTTCGCGATTCCACTTACCAGTATCTGTGATTCAGGAAGCCTAGACGTGTGGTTTTATCTTTTCATCAACATCCAGGTGTCAGTTCATCGAGTCAGTTCACTAGTGTAACAGCGTACGCTTCTGTTGTTATACGTCACACGCATCACCCACATGACCAGTGTCGGCCAATAGTGAGCGTACGTGTGACGTAGCACTACGCTATCACACTACGTTAACTGACTAGAGGCCCACAGAGAAGGAAATGAATAGTTGAAATAAAGTTGTTATTTTTGTTTGTTTTTGCGCATAAAAAGTATTATCGTCGCTTGATAAACTTAAAGGGTTAGTTCACCCAAAAATGAAAATGATGTCATTAATGACTCACCCTCATGTTGTTCCAAGCCCGTAAGACCTCCGTTAATCTTCGGAACACAGTTTAAGATATTTTAGATTTAGTCCGAGAGCTTTCTGTCCCTCCATTGAAAATGTATGTACGGTATACTGTCCTTGTCCAGAAAGGAAATAAAGCCATCATCAAAGTAGTCCATGTGACATCAGTGGGTTAGTTAGAATGTTTTGAAGCATCGAAAATACATTTTGGTCCAAAAATAACAAAAACTACGACTTTATTCAGCATTGTATTGTCTTCCGGTTCTGTTGTCAATCCGCTTTAGTGACGCTGCTGACGTAAGACGCTGCTGACGTGTATCTGGTGCGCCCGTGTATTCGGATTCAAATAAATATGGCTGGGCAAAAAAATGCAAGTCTTCCTCTGTGTCGAAATCCTTAGACATGTTTGCGAAGATTGTTTTGTTTCCAGCGTGCGTCTCCCTAAGACTGTAAACGAAGCTCGGGCGCACCAGATACACGTCAGCAGCGTCTTACGTCAGCAGCGTCACTGAACGCGGATCCACAACAGAACCGGAAGACAATACAATGCTGAATAAAGTCGTAGTTTTTGTTATTTTTGGACCAAAATGTATTTTCGATGCTTCAAAAATTCTAACTAACCCACTGATGTCACATGGACTACTTTGATGATGTCTTTATTTCCTTTCTGGACAAGGATAGTATACATTTTCAATGGAGGGACAGAAAGCTCTCGGACTAAATCTAAAATATCTTAAACTGTGTTCCGAAGATGAACGGAGGTCTTACGGGCTTGGAACAACATTAGGGTGAGTCATTAATGGCATAATTTTCATTTTTGGGTGAACTAACCCTTTAAGATTGAGCCACTGTAGCCACTTGGACTATTTTAACGATGTCTTTAATAACTTTTCGGGGCTGGCATGTTTCAATCCCTTAAGAAGCCTTAAGAAGTGATCCAGCTCTCAGATTTAATTAAAAATATCTTAATTCGTGTTCCGAAGATGAACTAAGGTCTTAGGTGGGTAATATGAGGGTGAGTAAATACTGGCATAATTTTCATTTTTGGGTGAACTAACCCTTTAATCTAATGGTGAAATAATGTAACTTCTGTTGCTGTTCACGGTCAGGGACTATTTTTTCCAGCGGAAGGAAGGCTCATAAAAATCGCATTGATACATTTTTTTGGCTTTAATATTTGTATTGTGTGGTAACCGTTTTATAAAAGCAATAAGGTATTCGAGGCTAGTGCTGTATCGTGAATAAGTCACGGCTGAAGGGGTTGCCACTTCGCGTCGTGCCTAACAACGTCCTTCAGTCGTGACTTATTCACGATACAGCACAGCCTCTCTTAGCTTTTATATATATATATATATATATATATATATATATACCTAGATAGGTGTATCGACCTGTCCTTGGTTGCATTCCAGGATCTAAGACACCATTCAGACAGTTCAGGGGACACATGCAGACTCATAATACTAGAGCGGGCTCTTTGAGGTCTTTTGTTAGGAGTTATGAAGTAATGTTATATTTCCCGCCATGAAAGAGACTGCTGACAGGAAAAGTGCTCGCAATCTTTTCTATTGATTAGTTTGGACTATGTTACGAAATTGTTTTTTTTAAAGAAACTGTGCAGCTTCCAAATTTAGACATACACAGTGTTATCATATAGAACACCATTTGTAATTCACAAATAAAGGCAATACTTAGTTGAATGAAGTACCGATCTCCATGGAAACTAATGTAGAAGAGAGTTGTTGAAAGCTCTCTCTGGTGCAGTTTGGACTCGTAGCAACAGGCAGGCCTTAAACGACTCATTTACAGTAGGGCACATTCACAGTAATGTCGTTTTAAAGAGGAACCGCTGCGCAGCGCTAGAAGCTAATGAGGCGTCATCTGTACACATTTACTCAGAACCCTCCTCATCAAAATACCCAGGAGCTTTTTTCCCTTTAGTTCATACTTGGTGAAAATTAAATTGAGCTTTATTTGCCTGCACCAAATGTTCTTTTCTTTTAGACGAGCTCAATGTTTGAATGTATTAATTCATCCGAAAATTCAAATTCTGCCATTATTTACTCTTCCACATGTTGTGACAAATCTGTATGACTTGCTTTTCTTTCTGTATAACTTTTACGGAACACAAAAGGAGAAAATGTATGTGACTAACATGCTCTCCGCTCTTTAAAAAAAAAAAAAAGTACGTCACACAAGGTCGGAACATCATTTTAATTTCCCTTTAACTCGTATTGCCTGTGAAAAAATTAAGTTATATTTGGACTGAATCATCTATTGTGAAGGAAGATATGTGAAGATAGACGTGACTCACTGCAGTAGCCTAATCTTTTCCACTGCTACACTGGAAAATGATTTAGGTGAATCATCTAAGTGATCAGATAATGTCTTGAGCATTCTGGAACGAATGGACTTGTTTTTTTGGACTTGTTTTGCTTCTCCAATGAATGGCTTCATCATGGCTGTTTAAGATTTGTGGTAAACCATTTTCAAATCCAGATACTCTTGAAAATAAATGTGTAAGACAATCAAGTGCTACAGACTTAAAAAAACAAATAAATTATATATATTATATATATATATATATATATATTTTTTTTTTTTGTTTTTAAGTCTGTAGCACTTGATTGTCTTACACATTTATTTTCAAGAGCATCTGGATTTGAAAATAATAGTTTGGACCTGATGGCTACAGCAAGTGTTTTTTGTAGAAATATGGGAATTCTTGAAAGGTACCCTATGTTTTATATAATAGGGTACCTTTCAAGAATTCCCATATTTCTACAAAAAACACTTGCTGTAGCCATCAGGTCCAAACTATTATTTTACAATGGATTGTTACAGCTCTACCATCTGATTGAATGAGGCAAGTCTGAAGTAGTTTTAAGATAAAGTACACGCACACACACACACACACACACACACACACACACACACACACACACACACACACACACACACACACACACACACACACACACACACACACACACACACACGAACACACACAACTTAAACTTAATTCTAAGCCCTGCAGTGGAAATCGTCAAGTCACATATATTTATATAGCGCTTTTCACAATACAGATTGTATCAAAGCTGCTTCACAGTATCAATCAAAACAACTTAACAATGTTTGTTTATTACTGGAAAAAAGACATCCAAGTTTGGTAGAGCTGATCAATGGTATGATTGGTTGATTAATTTGAAAATCGTGCAGTGGAAAGGAGTGTACTGCTCATATTATTATTATTAATAATAAATTGTATTACTTATTCTTACTAAAAATAAGTGAACTATACATAAGACCAGAAATATGCATTAAAATAAATATGTCCAATTTCGATTTCAAATTCACACTGAAAGATGTATGCAATTGATGACTTATTAAAATGCTGATGTGCATAAAAGCTCCCTCTCCTTTTTACAGGTATATAGGAACCCTTTAACACCTTGGGAAGTGAACCATGACACCATGTGCTAAAATCTGAGCCTATAGTGATGTCTGAGGAGCCAGAGGTATCTGGGGACTGTCCATCTCTTCTCTTGGCTTTGTTCTCCTCTACCTTTTTTAATTGGACAGCTGCTATGCATCCGACACTGCATTTCGCATACTTGTTTGACTCGTCTACACACAAGGCTTGTTTAAGGTGACGAATACGGGCAGTATTTATTGGTCTCGGAGGAGAGAAAATAAAGGTCAGGCAAGACAGAGGTATTTTAATTGCTGTGTCAGGACTGCAAGACAGTAGACAGTACAGCAGAGGGCAAGATGTTGTGATGTACTCTTTCTTTCTTGTTCTTGTCCCCCCTCTCTCTCACCCTCCCGTTTGTGCCCCAGGATGATTTGATATCTTGTCAAGGTCCCCTCTCTTCATTACACCAGTGTTGCATTTCTTCAGGAGAGTCTCTGCTCAGCTCTAAAAGTCAATAGCACAAGCCTCCTCTGCAGCCATGCTGTCCTTGTGCAGAAGAGAATGAAGCCTCTTCTCAGGAGATCAATCAGAGGAGAGTCAAAGTCGCCTTCAAAGTTTCCTTTTCCTTGACTGCGAAATTGCATGTGGCTCCGACAACATTCCATCATTTCATGATGAACATATGTGCAAACAAGGGCGAAAATACACCAAAGGAGGCTAATATCGAAATGTGATCACCAAAGACACATGCCCAAAACATCACTTATCTTCTTTCTGTTCAAAGATTGTGTGACCCTAGTCTTAGCCTCTAGTCTTGACCTTTTTAAGGTCAAGGCCACCCAGTTAATTTTATTATTTGATCTTCCAATGCTATTTCACAACCAATTCATATGAATTCGTATGAGTGAGTAAAAGGTGGCTAATTCGTATGAATGCGTACGACCTCATTCGTATGAATTCGTATGATTTTTCTAAACCCCAGTGATGGGTAGGTTTAGGGGTGGGGTCAGGGGTAGGTCATTCGTACAAATTCATAAGAATTGGGCAACTCGTAAAATATGTACGATTTAGCAAAAATCGTACGAGTGAGGCTGTATGAATTCGTACGAATTAGCCACCTCGTAAAATTATAGGTGGCTATATCTATATAATAGGAAAGAAAAAACAATATACACTACCATTCAAAAGTACTGTTTTTTAATATTTGTGAAATTCTCTTATGCTCTCCAAGGCTGTATATGATACCTTAATATTGTGAAATATTTTATATAATTCTAAAATAATCTAAAATGTAATTAATTTATGTGATGGCAAAGCTGAACTTTCAGCAGCTATTACTCAAGTCTTTCCAAAATCATGCTGCGTAATATTTTGGTAGAAACTGTGATATTTTTTTTCAGGATTCTTTGATGAATATAAATAATTTGTAATGTAATAAAATGTATTTACTGTCACCTTTAAAGGGATAGCTCACCCAATTTTATTTTTTAAATTAAAAGCTCTCAGATTTCATCAAAAAGACCTTCATTTGTGTTCCGAAGGTGAACAAAAATCTTACAGGTTTGCAATGACATGAGGGTGAGTAGCTAACCCTTTAATGCATCCTTGCTGAATAAAATTATTAATTTCTTTAAAAACAAATCTTACTGATTACATAGACATAAAATATGTGTTACCATTGGGATACTTTCTGATGCTCTCAAGGGTGAACTCCAACAGCTTCAACCTCCACATGAAAAAGTTTTCCCTTACATATTAATCTTATAAATAAATGCTCTATTTCACTATGAATTACACCACATTTTGAAGGATTGTGAATGGCATTCCACATTTAAGTGTCTCAAAGTTAACTTGTGATATATTTCAAGATTCGATGGCATAGGCTACATCTTGCAAACTCTTTTAGGAGACACTCACTGTAGAAGCCTGGGAACTTCAATTTGTCTTCTCAACCACTGATTAAATACCTAGAAGCCATGCAATCAGGTTTAAACTGACAACTGACAGCCATTGCTATGAATAATATGCATAAGAGAGTCTGAACAATCTATGGGTGTCTTGTCTGCGTCTGAGACTACTGTAGTTCAACCCTAGCCTTTTGAGAGAAAATAATCAATCATTCTTTTACTAAATGTTTTTGTGTAATTGGATTGATGTTAATGACTGTATTACTGTAAACAGCCTTATTGTGAAATTACATAATGATAATTTGTAGAAAGACTTTTACTAAATAAGCTGTGTTAGGCTATCATTCATCAATGTTCAATGTTCATTAAGAGTGAGTAAACAGCCCTTCATGGAATTTCACTGAAATGCTGGCAATTCAAGAAGTGTAATTTCAAAACTGGAACACAAGCACTTGGCAGCTGCTTCAATATAATTTGAATAGGAATATCTAAATGTAATGGCTGATGTATTACACTGCATAAAAGTCTTCCTGAGCGGGGTTTCTCTCCTGGTAGTTTTATAGGTGAATGATAATTCATCCGAACTGGCAGGTACAGTGGTGGCATCCTCCGGGAACCCAAAATAGATGCCAGATATAGAATTACTGTTCAATGCATATCTCCCTAATTGGTGTCTAATTTGGCGTGGTGGTGTCAGGTTTCCAGAAGGACAGAATGCCACTTAGGAGGAGGTAAATTTGAGAAAGCAGATGGTCCTCTCCAGAGGCCTGACAGCACTCACAAGCTGGGCATACCATGTGTTTCTACCAGTGTGTGTATGACTGCTCTGCCGTTTTCTTTCAACATGACCTTGGAGGTGATCCTTTTTTCGCTTCCTAGAAATGTCACTGGACTCATTTCAATGTATTTATGAAAGCTCTTTTCAATGCATTTATACAATGGTATCAAGAACTGGCTCTTATAAAAAAAGAAAAATACCATGGACATCATTCAGTTCATTATTAGTTTTACAAAGATACATCTGAATAGGATAAAAGAGAAAAATAATACACAAACAATAATTATACAACTTCTTTCTACTCATTTGTCCCTGCCAGTTGCATGTGATGACAAACACACCGCACTTCATGATTCATGAATGAATGACTCTAATGAACTGGTTCTTTATAATAAATTGCTCAAAGCAAATCACAAATCAGTCTCAAACTCATGACACATTGGTTTGCATCAGTTTAATGACTCACAAAAAGTTTGTTCAATTAAAAATAAAATAGTTAAAGTAGCAATATTTTGGATTATTACAATACACATTTTCCATATTAATATATTTCAAACTGCAATTTATTTATGTGATGGCAATATATCATCACATACCTGTACATATATCAGCATCATTACTCCAGTCTTCAGTCACATGATCCTTCAGAAATCATTCTAATATGCTGATTTGGTTCTAAATAAATATGTATCATTATTATCAATGTTGACAGGTGTGTGCTGCTTAACATTTTTGTGGAAACTGAATTATTTATTTTAGTTAATTTAAAAAAGAAATGGTTAGAGTCATGTATGCCCATTGACAACTGGCCGGGGACTACAGCTGGAAATTAGCTGTAGAGGCTAAAGCTGCTCTTTTTCTTTCAAAAAGGGACTGTCCACGTTATTAAAAACTAAATAAACTAAACTAAACTAAACTAAACTAATTAGACAGACAGACAGACAGACAGACAGACAGAAATACAGACAGACAGACAGACAGACAGACAGACAGACAGACAGACAGACAGACTGTCCTTCTAGATCGATTAAAAAAACAAACTGAGCACTCCCTCTCATACTTTATACTGAATTCAAATTCCTCCAAGGCCTTTCCAGTTAAATATTCAGAGGCAGTCAAGGTTCCCATCAGCCTGTCAGCCGTGTAATATGAGTTGAAGGCACTCAAGTAGTCCTAGATACTTCATGCTCCTAGAAGACCCGCCAGTCACCTGGTAAGACACAGCTGCGAACGTTCCAGACACACTGAGGAAAGGGACGCTTCACAGCTACGCTTCACCTTTACACACCTCTAGAAAAAAAAAACACCCCACAGAACCTGCGTTACAGGAGGAAATAAAGCGGAAAAAAACCCTGCCATGATTAAGATTGTCTTTCCTTGTTAATTGCCAACTGCGAAAGGTGAAGTGATATCAGCTGCATTAGATCTCAGGGTCTCAACACTCTATTTATCTGCGAATTGGCGTCACTTAGCTTGAATTTTTCACAGCTGTATGAAGTGTTTTCATATTTATGCAGCAGGTCTCTCATTACATACTTTAGCGTATCATCCAATTACTGGGACACAGCAGGAAACTCAGCAGAATTATTACCGTACACTGTGCCGTACCACACGTGCAAATGTTTCTACTTCACTCCCGCTTTACTCAACTTCACAGGTAAGCGTCTTTTACATGCACACGTAAACACATAATTTCTCACATTTTTTAACTTTCACGTTGATGCACACTTGTGTGAATTTAATTTTTATCTGATTTCTTTGTCAAAGTGTTCACTATTCCCTATAAATATATGATATATTTTCATAATAAAATAAAAATATAAAAACACATATAATATAACTGACAAAAATCTGTCAACAAAATAATCAATTACTTTATGTATTTTTAAACTCTACTACATGAGCTCCATCTCTAAAGCAGTAAAGTAATCAATAATCATAAATAGTAGGTTTCGTACACATTGGTTATGATAAACAAATATTTAATAATTCTTCAAATGTTCTATGCTAACAATTATGGAACCTCAGTAAATAATAGCTCAGACAAAACACCTGGCATTATGCTTATGGCCAAAAATCAGCTATGCTCTGCAGTATAAAGGTTTGTGGTCAGTAAGATATTTTTTTATGCTTTTGAAAGAGGTATGTTATGCTCACCAAGGCTGCATTTATTTAACTAAAAATACAGAAATAAACAATGAAAAAAATATCACAGTGTCACATGACCCTCCAGAAATCATTCTAATTTGCTGGCGTGCAGCTCCTGAAACATTTCTTCAGAATACTTTACTAGCTAAACAATTTATTTGAAATAATATTTGTATAACAATGTTGTGATGAAGTAGATATCCGACTGGGTACAACACACATACATACTCACCGCACCGCACACACATACTCGCCACACTGATTTTTCCCTCCTCTGTGTTTCTCTGCTGTCGGCGGTGCGGGTACACACGCAGGCCGAGAGCCCATGGACAGTTTCACACACTACAATCCACCCGCGGCGCTACCATTGGGCCCGGGTGGGCCTGGGCCCACCCATTTTAGGTCCGGGCCCGCCCTAGCAGTTCATCCAATAAGCAGCCCGAGGAAAGCTTTGAGTGAAAGCTTCTCAACCAATCAGCGGCTTCTACCCCATGTGTGACTTAAGGGGGTCGCACACCGGACGAGAAGCGCGGCAGCGCCGCCTCTTTAAAATTTCGAACACTTTATTCTCTATGAGTGTACACACACGCGGCACAGCGCTGCGCTTCTTGTCCAGTGTGCGACCCCCCAGTGGGCGTTACTGCACTGAGCTGAGGACAGCGACACAAGAGCCACACAGGTAGGCTACTGAGTAGCTGTCCTCAGTGCCGCAGAAAAGCGCTGAAACTGAGATGAAGAGGAACCCGTTTTTTTTTTTTGGTCCCACTTTATATTAAGTGGCCCTAATACCTGTGAACTTACATGGTTACTAGATATGTACTTAATATTTAACTACAGTGTAAATACACATTGGTACATAGTATTTACAACTGTAATATTTGTGTAACTACACATATGTAACAACCCACGGAAAGGTATGTGTAAGTACAAATGTGTAACAGGACATTGGTAACAACACTTTTTCCATTACAGTAAGTACACATGTGTAACAGGCATTATGTAACTACATTTTGTTACAACAATATGTATTCACACAAGTTGTTCCACTTCCACACGCAGTCTTCCATACTGTAGTTACCAGTTAAGAACACACTGAAACCATGATGATTCCTATGTGTATACCATGTATTTACTATATGACTGGCAGGACTTATGTTGAATTACAGCTAAAGTTTTCCCTTGTGAAACCAGTGTACTTACATGGTAACTCCTCAGGAACTCTGCACTTGATACAATGTGTTAAACTGTCATAACTTACATGTATTATGCAAAACCCAAACCTCTGTGCAACACTGTATTAACAGTCTACTTACATGGTAACTCCTCAGGAACTGTCCACTTAATATAAAGTGTAAAATGGTCATAACTTACTGTGTATTATGCAAAACCCAAACCTCTGTGCAACTGTACTAACAGTGTACTAACATGGTAACTCCTCAGGAACTGTCCACTAAATATAAAGTGTAAAATGGTCATAACTTACTGTGTATTATGCAAAACCCAACCCTGTGCAACACTGTATTAACAGTGTACTTACATGGTAACTCCTCAGGAACTGTCCACTTAATATAAAGTGTAAAATGGTCATAACTTACTGTGTATTATGCAAAACCCAAACCTCTGTGCAACTGTACTAACAGTGTACTTACATGGTAACTCCTCAGGAACTGTCCACTTAATATAAAGTGTAAAACGGTCATAACTTACTGTGTATTATGCAAAACCCAAACTTCTGTGCAACACTGTATTAACAGTGTAACTTACTTACATGGTAACTCCTCAGGAACTGTCCACTTAATATAAAGTGTAAAACGGTCATAACAGAGACCATCTCAGCAAACCCAAACCTCTCATAGTTTTATTAACAATAGCATTAAAATATATTTTGAGCCACTAATCCTACTCATACCCTAAACCTACCCATAACCATTCCTTAAAACTACGTAGGCTACACTTATGAAGAAAATAAAAACCTAACAGACAGACAAGTAACGTTATAAATTTCACAATAATTTGTTTATTGCGAAAATGTCAAAACCGGTTCCAAAAGTCGTTCACATGATGATGCATTGCAGCCGCAGTCTTCTCTTGCAGTATTATAATAGTTGTGTATGAGGTACAGATCAGAATATAAATTATTAATCCATGAAAATGTTAATCCGGTTTCGGTTCGCTCTGTGAAGGCGCGCGCGCTTCTCCATTTCAAATGTACTACACCGACTGAAACACGGCATGTCGCAATCTGTGACGAAGCAGGCGAGAGCCAATGAGCGTTTGATATCACGGCCGTAAAACATGTCGTAACGCTCCTTGAAGGCGCATTTTTTTTATTTGAATTCATCACCAGCGCGCCTGAGCGCGGGATTTGACGTTGGCGATCGCTGCTGAGAAATGGAGATGAAGATCATAAAGCGCTGAATTTGGATCTGTTTCTTGCAAACAACGTATGGATTCTAAAGATTTGGATTACATCAGGCTAATACAATTCATTTTTTTGTGAATTTATGTTGTGTTTTATTGGAGAAAACGCTTTTTGTGTCTCACGGTAAATAAACTAAATACTACAAAATGTTTAAACGATTAAACAAGGTATTTTTAAGGTTTTAAAGTGTAGGCTATTCTTGTTTATTGTTTACAGAACACTGTAATTTACTGTAAAGGCAAATAGGTCACTACAATGTCAAATAAAAATATCTAAAATAAAGAGTAAATCTTTAAAAGTGCTATGCCGTAATATCCCAGAATCTATCAAAGCATAACTATCACATTTATATTTCAGAGTTTACTATCCACTATACGTAACCTTGTGTTTTGCATTTACTGTGGTACAAAACAATGACCCCTAACAATTACACTTTATATTAAGTGGACAGTTCCTGAGGAGTTACCATGTAAGTAACTTACACTGTTAATACAGTGTTGCACAGAGGTTTGGGTTTTGCATAATACATGTAAGTTATGACATTTTAACACATTGTATCAAGTGCAGAGTTCCTGAGGAGTTACCATGTAAGTACACTGGTACCACAAAGGAAAACTTTAGCTGTAATTCAACATAAGTCCTGCCAGTCATATAGTAAATACATGGCATACACATAGGAATCATCATGGTTTCAGTGTGTTCTTAACTGGTAACTACAGTATGGAAGACTGCGTGTGGAAGTGGAACAACTTGTGTGAATACATATTGTTGTTACAAAATGTAGTTACATAATGCCTGTTACACATGTGTACTTACTGTAGTGGAAAAAGTGTTGTTACCAATGTCCTGTTACACATTTGTACTTACACATACCTTTCCGTGGGTTGTTACATATGTGTAGTTACACAAATATTACAGTTGTAAATACTATGTACCAATGTGTATTTACACTGTAGTTACATACTAAGTACATATCTAGTAACCATGTAAGTTCACAGGTATTAGGGTCACTTAATATAAAGTGGGACTTTTTTTTTTTTTTTTTTTGCTTATTTTAACTGGCCCATCCAGTTCTCTTACGAGAGTATCTCTCGTACTGCGTAATATCTTACGCTATGGGGAAAACCTCTTTTCCACGAGATATTGAAGCAAAAAATTTTCCTTAATTTTGAATTAATGTAAAACGCTGTGCAGCAGCATGCAGATATAGGCAGGACGGCTCGCGCGCCTATTGGCTGCCCTGCGGCAAACAGCAGCAGCCTATCGAGAGAGGTGCTGCGTGACATAATCCTATG
Source organism: Gila orcuttii (assembly GCA_026230005.1). Classification (NCBI taxonomy): domain Eukaryota; kingdom Metazoa; phylum Chordata; class Actinopteri; order Cypriniformes; family Leuciscidae; genus Gila; species Gila orcuttii. The sequence continues at coordinate 6,443,931 of JAPDVR010000011.1, forward strand.
GGGGCATTTCGCGCCCATTTCGTCACGTCCCGCCAGAAAAGGGCGCAATTTCGCCCTATAAATATAGCTCGATAAGGCTGGTACACTGATTTTCATCTCTTCAGCGAAGCATCACGCATCGCTGGATCCGGAGTGAGAAGCCACGCCGTCTGAGAAAAAGCACACAGCGGGACGAGCCATTGAGTCTGAAGTCGCTGGCATCGCCGCCTTTAGCCGCCGTACCTGCTACGCTTTCCGGCGTTATATCCTTTTCAAACTGTGTGTGTGTGTGTGTTCGCCGCTGCGACACACATTTTTTCACTGTCTGTCTCTCTCTGTTAAAAGAGCTGCGTCTTTTTCAAGATGCAAAGATCCTGCGGCTCGTGCCGAGCCACACTCAGCGACGGGGACCGTCATGTTATCTGCGTTTCCTGCCTGGGTGAGGATCATGCGGCTCTCGCTCTCGTCGACGGCGGATGCCCTCACTGTGAGCTACTGCCTATGGTGACTCTGAGGACTCGCCTGGCATCCTTCTCAGAGCCTGCACTTCAGCCCGCTGTAGCGCCGCGCCGTAAAAAGCGCCGTGCTCAGCGCGCTCCCGAGCCTTCTCCTGCCCGCCAAAGCTCGCCGGTTCGCCCGCCAGCTTCGCCGGCATCGCTCGAGTCCCTCACCGACGGACAACGGCCGCCGCGCGCCGCCGCTTCCGCCATTAATGGCGACGAGATAGCTGCATCTGTAGAGAAGGCCAGCTTCAAAACTGCGGCTAGCTTTCTTTACGTTATAAGAAAGCTACCCCGCCCCCCGTGGGCATGCGTCACCGGCGAAATGAGGAAAGAGTGTGTTTTTAGTCCCGTCGAGGCCGGGCCAATCTCCTTTTCTCAAACATTTCTCAGCTCCTCTTGGTTTGAGCGGCTGAAATGTCAATATTGCAGCAATAAGCCTGTTGTATTACACGCACGCCTGCAAACAAACGCCAACGCACACAAAACTGTGATGACGCTCTTTATCCGCTTGGGCTATTTTAAGCTTTTGTCGTTTCCCCCTGTGGCTCAGTGGCGAAACCCAAAGCCTTCGCACGGGAGACCCGTGTTCGAGCCCAGCTCTCGCAGCGGGTAAAAAAATTTAGTCTCGCCGCAGCCAGACTTACACCCAAACTTTTCACTCGTTCAGTTCCAAGAAAATGCGACTGTTCCAGTGTATTTTGCAGTAAACAAGCCGGTAACATGGCCCGCTTGTCTGCACACAAATGCCGTTTCCACGGCGACCCAGAAAAATCATGTAAGCAGTGTATTTTCTGGTATTCCGGCCACAGCCGATGGTGTTATGAGTGTATTAAAAATGCCACAGCCCAGTGTTCATTTCTACACACAAACACAGCCCGCCAAAGTGCAGGGCTCGCACAAATGAGTTCGACTCATGTCAATTGTGCATTAATTATAGTGAATGTGCCCACAACCCAGTGCCCACAAACACTACACACTGCATGTGCCACGTTTTCTGTAAAAGAAACCAACACATATACAGTCAGCTAAGGCCCACGGTGTTTAAGTCTCGCCGCGGCCAGACTCTACCGAAACTTCTCGCTCGTTCAGTTCCAAACAATGTGACTGTTCCAGTGTATTTTGCAGTAAACAAGCTAGTACCACAGCCCGCTTGCCTGCACACAAACGCCAGCTTTAAGGCGACCCAGATAAATCCCAAAAAGAGTGTATTTTCTGGAATTCCAGGCCACGGCCGATGGTGTTATGAGTGTTGTAAGAATGCCCACGTCTCAGTGCCCATTCCCACACGCAGACACAGCCCGCCACAATACAGGGCTAGCAAAAAAAAAAAAAAAAAATCGACTCATGTCGATTGTGCAATAAATGTAGTGTACGTGCCCACAACACAGTGCCCACAAACACTACATGAAGCATGTCCCACGGTTTCTGTAAAAACGAAACCAACACATTTTCAGTTGGCGCGAGCCGACAGTGTTCTCAGTGCAGCGAGTGTGCCCGCTATCCCGCGCCCACATTCCCTCACAGACATGCCGAACCCCACGGGGCTCGCCCCGCTCGCCTTCTCTCCACATCCCGTCAGAGAGAAGCCTAGCGTGGTCAGGCTGCCCACTGTGATCAGCGCACCCCCCGCCTCGCACACTATAAACACAGTGTCTATTTCTCAGCACACCGGAGCTCTCCGGCCGCCGCTATATCACGGCCAGAGCCCAGATTTCATTCTACCTCTAGCTTTTCATGCAGATGCGTGGGCAAAGCTTCCCGGGGTATCAGAATGGGTGCTGAACACTATAAAAAGAGGCTATTCACTGCAGTTCGCTCGACACCCCCGCCGTTGCGCGGCGCGAGTCGAAACGACGGTAAAAAATGAAGTATCTCACCTACTTCGAGCCGAGATAGCGAAACTACTGAGCAAAGGGGCTATAGAACCTTTATCTCAGGCTCAGAGCGAAGGGGGTCTATCCAGCAGGTATTTTCTGGTACCGAAAAAAGACGGGGGTCTCAGACCCATTCTAGATCTGCGACGGCTGAACAGAACGCTCACGAAGCGTCAGTTCAGAATGATTACAACCAGGAAAATCCTCGCGCAAGTGCGCCAAGGAGACTGGTTCATGTCGATAGATCTAAAGGACGCTTATTTTCAAATACAAATAGCATTACGTCACAAGCAATTCTTGAGATTCGCCTTCGAAGGCCAGGCATACGAATACAAAGTCCTGCCGTTCGGCCTGTCCCTGGCACCCCGTACTTTTACGAAGTGCATGGACGCGGCTCTCGCACCCCTGAGACTTCAGGGCATGCGAATTTTGAACTACTTGGACGATTGGCTGATTCTAGCTCGATCACAATCAGAGCTCATAGAACACAGGGCCACATTACTCGAACATCTCGAGAATCTGGGTCTCACAGTCAATTGGGCGAAGAGCTCGCTGTCTCCCAGCCAGAAAATATCTTTTCTGGGAACAGTGCTGAACTCGCTATTTATGACAGCGCATCTGTCGCCAGAGCGCGCACAGGACACTTAGCGCGCCGCGAAATCTTTTCGCCGCGGCTCAACTGTCCAGCTCAAAAGGTTTCAGAAAATGCTGGGTCTCATGGCCTCAGCAGCTTCAGTGCTCCAGTTGGGGCTGCTTCGCATGCGCCCACTGCAGCTATGGCTGAAAGCGCGGGTTCCGCCCAGGGCATGGACCGCTGGTCGTTTCGCCTCCGGGTCGGTCTGAAATGCGTCTCAGCTTTGGAGCCTTGGAAGAAAACCGACTGGTACCAGTCAGGTGTGAGTCTGGGGACTCCCTCGAGCGTGAAGGTGGTGTCCACGGACGCCTCCACCTCGGGATGGGGAGCCCTGCTCGAGGGCAGACCGTTCTTTGGCCAGTGGTCAGAACGGGAAAAGCTCCTACATATAAACTGTCTGGAAATGATGGCAGTCGACAACGCGCTGCGGCGCTTCTGTCCCCAGATAAGGGGTCACCACGTCTTGGTCCGGTCGGACAACATGTCAGTGGTGGCGTACATAAATCATCAGGGCGGCATCAAGTCCCGAAACCTTTACAGGCTGACGGAGTGCCTCCTGGTCAGGGCTCAGCACTACCTGCTTTCACTGAGAGCAGCGCACGTGCCTGGTCACCTGAATCTGGGACCAGACAGGCTATCCAGAGACAATGTCCAAGCAGGGGAATGGTCGCTGCACCCGCAGACGATCCAACTGCTGTGGGAGACATTCGGCAGAGCGCAGGTGGACCTGTTCGCGTCCAACGAGAACGCTCACTGTCCGAAATATTTCTCCAATAGCAAGGACGCGCTGGCCTACGTTTGGCCCCGCTGTCCCTTCTATGCTTTCCCCCCCATCTCGCTCCTGCCTCAAATGCTGGAACGGATCAGGGAAAATGGATGCCCAGTGCTGTTTGTGGCTCCGCTCTGGACAAACCAGGCTTGGTTTCCAGTCCTGATGCAGCTGACCAGCACTGCCCCGTGGCCAATACCATTGAGGAGAGACCTCCTCTCCCTGGCCAAGGGCTCGATTTGGCATCCTCGCCCCCAGCAATGGTCCCTGCACGCATGGGCCATAAACGGGTACCCGCTATCCTCCCGGAGGGAGTGCTAAACACGATCACGCAGGCAAGGGCCCCGTCTACAAGACGGCTCTACTCCTAGAAATGGTCTGTGTTCTCTGCCTGGTGTCAAGCTCAGGGCTTTTCACCCGTAGACTTCGGGGTCACGGAAGTGCTTTCCTTCCTTCAAGAGCTGCTGGATAAGGGCAGAACCCGATCCACGCTCAAAGTGTACGTGGCGGCTATAGCAGCGTTTACAAAACCTGTGTCTGGCCAGTCACTGGGGAAGAACGACCTAGTCGTGCGATTCCTCAAGGGAGCTCGGAGGTTGAACCCTCCTAGACCTCCTTCAGTCCCGGTGTGGGACCTTTCTACGGTTTTGGAAGCCATGAAAGGTGCCCCGTTCGAGCCAATCGATTTGTCAGACATGTCTTTCAAAATGGTGTTTCTTTTGGCTCTCGCTTCAGTGAAGCGCATAGGGGACTTACAAGCGCTTTCAGTAAGCGCATCATGTATGGAGTTTGGGCCTAATGACTCAAAAGTCATACTCAAACCGAGGCACGGGTACGTGCCCAAATCCCTCAACACACCGTTCAGAGCCCAGGTGATTTCCCTGTGTGCTCTCTCGGTTCAAGATGAGGAGGAGGATGCGAGTCTCCTTTGCCCTGTCAGGGCACTGAGAGCTTATGTGTCCCGCTCGTCTGCCTTCAGGCAGACCGAGCAGCTCTTCGTTTTGTTTGGCGGACGTTCCAAGAGACTGGCCGCATCAAAACAGAGCCTATCCAGATGGATAGTCGATGCCATAGCACTGGCTTACACTTCTAAGGGCCTGCAGTGTCCTTTGGGTGTCAGAGCGCACTCCACGAGAGGCGTGGCCTCGTCGTGGGCATGGTATAGTGGCGTTACCTTGCAAGATATCTGTACGGCTGCGGGCTGGGCCTCGCCGTCTACATTTATAAGGTTTTATAACCTAGAGGTTCCCGACTTACAAGCCAAGCTTCTGTCGGTATAGAATTCAGTGTTATCTGCCCCGCTGTGCCGGCCCAGATGCTGAGTTTTGCTTGTGCATCGCTCACTGAGCGATAACACGGCTCGATGGGTGTTGAATAACCCGTAATCTTAACCAGTTCAGGCTGAACACGTTCACCCTGTCTGTGTGAAACACTATTAACATAACTAGCCCCTATAGGATGCTATTTCATGGGGAATGATGCTTGCAGCCTCTCTTCTCCGACTCTCTGTGAGTCTATGGTGATTATGCACTACATGAGCCCCGGGCTACTGCCCTTGGGACTTTGGTGTCGGATCCCAGTACGCACGACGTTTTGCATTGTGTTCCCCATAGCGTAAGATATTACGCAGTACGAGAGATACTCTCGTAAGAGAACGTACTCGGTTACTAACGTAACCTCGGTTCTCTCTAGAGAGGGAACGAGTACTGCGTATCTTGCCGTCCATACACAGCTCTGGTTCGCTTCGGCGATGAAAACCAGTGTACCAGCCTTATCGAGCTATATTTATAGGGCGAAATTGCGCCCTTTTCTGGCGGGACGTGACGAAATGGGCGCAAAATGCCCCCATAGGATTATGTCACGCAGCACCTCTCTCGATAGGCTGCTGCTGTTTGCCGCAGGGCAGCCAATAGGCGCGCGAGCCGTCCTGCCTATATCTGCATGCTGCTGCACAGCGTTTTACATTAATTCAAAATTAAGGATAATTTTTTGCTTCAATATCTCGTGGAAAAGAGGTTTTCCCCATAGCGTAAGATATTACGCAGTACTCGTTCCCTCTCTAGAGAGAACCGAGGTTACGTTAGTAACCGAGTACGTTTTCTGGAGGCCCACCTACAATCAAATTCCTGGCGCCGCTAGTGCTACAATCCCCTCCTGTAGTAATATTCCGGTCATACATAGTACACCACACACACTTGTCTTGTTTATGTGTCGTGTATTCCGTGATTTGTTTGTCGTTTGTCGCGAGTGTTTGTTGTAGCCGTACTGGCTGGTGGCGCCGGTGAAACCGATCTGGTGAGCGGGGCACGCTTATGACGTCACTGTTGGCGCCGCTCAGTAGCACGACACTGGGTCTGGTGAAACCATATGTGTTGTTTGTAGGGGGGACTGACAAATAAGATATGTATGTTATTGTGTTATCATTTTGTTTGTTATGTCTATTTTGTTTATAGGAGGATTAGTTTAAAACTATATATATATATATATATATATATATATATATATATATATATCTTTATTGCATATAGTTAAACTTTACTGGAAGTTTGATATAATTACCAAAGCAGTGGTATGTCCGTAGAGGGGGCGGAGTATGGCAGTAAAAAGTCTTTACTGTCAATTTTGATCAATTTAAAGCATCCTTGATGAATAAAAGTACAACATGTATTGTATGTCACATTTCGTGCAGTTTATTAAAGTGAATTGTGCCTAACTTGTATATGTCTCCACCTCTGTTTTCACGTGTCCAGAGGCACATCTGCACATTCTTTTACTCCGTGCTGGTGTCGCTGGCATGAGTAATGGGATTACTACTCCACACTGGGCCACAGGCCTGGCAGGAAGCACATGCCGCATTTAGTCACACAGTCAGATGTTCCCCCCCACACACACAGGCAAATACTCACACTGAAGTTCACACTTACTGGCCCCGTTCCACAATCTAGTAAGCTGCCCACACTGTCTATCGCCTGGCAGGAATCTTCTAAGACAGCATCCTGAGATGGAATATGAAAAGTGACTGATTTGGAACTGCTCTACATACAGTAGGCAACCATTAAGCATGGAAGACAAACAGTTCAATACAGGAGACTCAGTAAGTCATGGCAGCAGTAAGTCATGTTTTTCTGTTACTTTAACTCATCCAAATAATTTAATAATTTCAACTTTAAGTTCTATGAGATTCAACTCAATTTTGGTAAGTTTGTGAAGCCAGTTTCAATATAATTTAAGTCAAAATGACTTGTACAACCAAATTGATTATACTAATTCTTTAAGACAGCAAATTAACTTAAGTTAAGTTGAAATAGATGGAACTTTTTTCAGGCAGACCTTGAAGTTAAAATACAAAACTTAAAAAAAAAAATTGGGTGATGTCCCTCTTTGAAAGTATAAAAACTGTGTCATTTTTTTTTTTATCTAAAAAATGTAGTGTAACTGTATGTAAATGAAAAATGTTTCCCTTTCAGTCGCTCACGTTCGACATAGTCAACGTGTCGACTGATTGGGATCACGCTTAGGGAGCCTGTCATCTTCGAGTACTGTTAAAACGAGCCAATGCACATTGGCGTGCGAGATCAGCACCTCACACTCCGCCCCGCAGCGGAGGTATAAATACGGAAGTGGATGCACGCACCAGTTGCCTTTCGCTTCGGTGCCGATCGTTTGATGTCTCTGAAGAGTGCTGTTGTTTACAACAAACGAGTGTGTCTGTGTTCTTCTGGAAGACTCTCCCAGTGCTGGTGGTTTCTACAGCGCGAGTGCAGCGGTGAACGCGAGCTTTGAGCTCTCAACTGCTGTTTTAACAGCAACAAATTTCTAGAAGTTTGTGTTTGTTGACGGCTGGTTAGAGGGAGGAAAAGTGAGTGCTTCACTGTTCAGTATTCCCGCGGTCATTTCCCTGTGTCCTCCGGCACTGGTGATGGGTCCTATTTCCTAAAAGAGCAACACGGGTGTGTTTGCGTCTTTTTCAAGATGTCATTCCACCCGTGCGTTTCTGGATGTGGTCGCTCCCTGTTCTTCTCTGACAGTCACAATTGTTGCATGACGCGTTTGGGCTTACAGAACCCTGAAACTGATTTTGTGGACGGATCATGTTCCCATTGCGGGAATATGACTGTCGCGGTGTTGAGATCGAGATTCGCCCTCGTCCGCGAAGCTGGAGTCCCCATTACCATGCCTCCACCCCGGGTGCATTGTGTGGGATGGGTGATCAGAGGATAGTGATGGATGACTCGCCCGGTAACAATTCCCTGTGGGCTCCTCACTCCTCCATCACACCGCAGCCAGTGGAATTTCCTGTTAAACATGCTGGTCCCTCTGTAATGGACTGATCAGCCATTTCAATTGGGGTTCCCCCAGAGGATAGGATGTCGATAGCGGCATCGGAGGGTGAGCTGGCCTCTGGAGATGATGACTCAGCTGCGCTATCACCCTCTGGGAGTGTAACGTTGCTCAAGCTGGATCCAGAATTGTCAGCAATGCTGAAACGGGCCGGCAAAACTGCCTGGTTCGAGTGGAATCCTCCACTCGAACTGGCTTGGCAGCGCCTGGAGTCAACTGGGCATCGGCTGGGCATCCCTACCGATGCGATGGCAGGGGAACGCTCTCGGCGACGAGCAGGTGGAAGTCCTGCCCCGGCAGCCCACTGCTACCTCCACCCCGCCGCCGGTGGCAGTTCTTCCACCTGCTCGTCGCCGAGAGCGTTCCCCTGCCATCGCATCGGTAGGGATGCCCAGCCGATGCCCAGTTGACTCCAGGCGCTGCCAAGCCAGGTGGCAAGCGACAGTGGAAGCATTCCTGAGCGGGCCGCTCAGGAGTGGAGGAGGATGCCCTTGGAGTTGGTCACCAATCTACTCCCTCCCCCGGGTGAGGGCCGGGTGGAGACTTTGTTTGTGTGTGTCCGTTCCACCGCTGGCACTGCCAAGCAAGCGGTACCCGCACTTCAAAGAAAGAGCAAATTCCTCTGTTCCTGGGTCCCGAGAGATCAAGTCTGGCATTGTGCGACCCTGTAAAGCCACAGGCCATCCTGTGTCCGTGCATTCGAAAGGTGTGAAGTATCAGTACAAGTCTTCACGGCCGAGTCTCGATGTGGCCGTGGCAGAGCGGCACGCTCCGTGTGAAAGCACCCTGGCCTGCCGCCAAACCCTCAGTCCGTAACAGACCTTTTGTTTCTCCGGGCCAATGGTCCCTAGAACGAGTGTCCATCAATACCGGCTGAAGGGCCACGTACAAAGGGCATGCAGTAACGGAGGTCCGGCCGGCCCCCTGACTGCATTGGCATCCATTGCCTCGAGTTGCTTGCAGTTCATCTCACTTTGAGACACAGCTATTGAGACACCGCTACACAGCGAATTTCTACTGATCTGAAAAGACAACATTGCGACCGTTGCGCTATGTTTCCCTCGCATGTCACAACTCGCCGGTACCTCCTCCTCGGATACAGAAGCTTCTGAGGTCGCGTCATTCCACTTATTACTTCTGGCCTGCTCAATCATGCCGCTGACAAGCCTTACGACAGCCTAGGGCCTGGGGAGAGTGGAGTCTCCGTCCCAAGGTGGTCCATCTGTTTGGGACCACTTTGGGGCCGCACAGTTACATCTGTTGCCCCTCCGGACTTGTCCCTCCGCCAGTTGTTTTTCTCCTATCTGAGTGGACATCCCTCGAACAGAAAAAACTCTGGCCACAGCTGGCCCTGGGGCCCCCACAGAAATGCATTCCCCAGTGAGTCTTCTTGCACACAACTGTGCTAAATACAGGGAGGAGCAGTCTTGCTAGTTGCCTCTTATTGGCCTAACCAGACCTCTCCTCTCGACAGCCCTTCCTGACTCCTTCCTCTGAGTACATTCTCAGGGATGGGGCATGATGGCACCTGCATTTAGAGTTCCAGGTCTGGTTCTAAAAAGAACGGGACACGGAGGTTCTGGTTACTTCCGCAAGAATTTTTATGCTGTATAGACCACTTCTGTGAGAGCACCCTCTCAAAATGAGGAATGCTCCCCCTTAGAAGTGGAACCTATTAGTTGAAATGAGTCTTCTCTCCGTGAGGAGATCCCAAAGTTGTTCGATCACTTCAGTGCTTCTTTCCTGGTAATGGGTTGGAGTGAGGGCTGTCTCCTCCCCCTCAAAGTTGTTGCCTCTCTATTGACCCAAATCCTGATGCAGTGGATACAAATCCGTGGGAAGCACGACTTGATCGTCAGGTTCCTGAGGGGAGCAAGGAGACTGAATCTGCCTTGCGCCCCCTCTTTACCCTCTTGGGACTTATCTCTGGTGCTACTGCACTGCAGAGACCTCCCTTGAGCCCTGCAGGCAGTGAGTTAAAATCCTGTTTTTAGAGAAACAGTTCTCCTGCTTGTTTGGTCTCTATGTAGAGGGTAGGGACTTGCACGCATTTTTGGTCAACGAATCATGCCTGGAATTCGGGCCCGCTAACTCTCATGAAATCTGAGACCCCGGCCTGGATATGTGCCCAAGGTTCCTACCTCTCCTACGGGACTAGGTGGTGAGCCCCAGAGGAGGCAGACCCAGCCCTGGCTTTTTTTCTGTCTATCCGCTCCATTGCGGTTATACGTGCTCAGAATGCAAAGCCTGGACCTCAAACCAGCTCTTGTCTTCCAAGCAGAGGTTGGCCCACTACATGTGGTTGCCTTCATTTTAGTGAGAAAGTTTTCTAATGACGCACGTGCCCACCTGGGTGGTGAGCTCCTCCTAAGTGAGAGTATTGCTCCCTCCTAGGCATTGACACAGATTGCATCGCTGAACAGATGTTAAATAGAGTTGGGGGCTGTGCGACACCTATCACGTTCGCTAGAGAACTAGCCTATATGTCGAACCGCTGCTTCCCGTGGGCTCCACATGAAGCCAGTTTTACTATGCCATTCCCTTCCTTTGGACTGGATATATGTGCAATTCTTGCAATTCTTGCAAAAGCCTGCTCTGCCGTCACTGTCCAGTTGAGTCTCACCCCTGTCATAGGCTGGAGCCAGCCCAGTGACATTCCATATGTTGTACTGCCCGGTCATCTACCCGGTCATCTGCCCAGTGCATATGTGTATTCTCCACATGTTACCTCCCTTCGGGCAGGATGTGGCTTCCGCAGCATCCCTTCCTTCCATTGAGAGGGAATGCTTCCCAGTGGTCCTGTGGAACAGCAGTGACTTCCCTGGCCAAAGCCCTGTCCCATCACCGCCTCAAATAATGCTGGGGGATCAGAAGGCTTTTGTCTAGGCACTGGAAGGTGGCAGCACTAGTGGTGTTTTAATTGGGATCTCAATCAGTCGACACGTCGACTATGTCGAACGTGAGCGACTGAAAGGGAACGTCTCGGTCACGTAAAGGAGGGAACGGAGACGTAATCCCGTCGACACTATTGCTAGACCACCGCTGACTCCGGACTCCGCTCGGCTCCTCAGTGAAAAGCAACTGGTGCGTGCATCCACTTCCTTATTTAAACCCGCGCCACGGGGCGGAGTGTGAGATACAGGTCTCGCACGCCAATGTGCATTGGCTCGTTTTAACAGTACTCGAAGATGACAGGCTCCCAAGTGTGATCCCAATCCGTTTCCGTCCTTCAGGGAACAAGGTTTACATACGTAACAGAGATGTTACTCGTGCTCCGTGTTACCTGGACTGATATTTTTTTTTACATTTTTAAGACAGCTTTTGACAGCTCCATGACTTTCGTGAAAACTACGGATTATACTTCTGCATTTATGTATCCCCACCAAGAACGGTCGGATCGACAGAGGGGTATTAACAGAGCAGTTATTGTAAGAGCACAGTAGGTTTATCATTGAAAATTGTATCATACTTTGTCTACTCTTTAAACACCATTATGGTAAAAATGTAACACTATGGTAACAGCTTACCTGTACGCGACTGACTGAAAGGCATTTTCATTCAGTTTTTTTTCACTCCATTTGACCTAAAACACTGTGCTCGTTGTCATCCAGTTTGAATTGTTTGAACAAACAAGTTTTTCAGACGATTCTTTGCAGCCTTTATCCGCTGCCTATGTAACGCATTGGATAATTCACTGGAAACCAAAAATAACTTGCTCCCGAACTCAAACATTTACTCTTTAAAAATCTTACACCCGGGAACAATCCAAGTCAACACCATTAAGACTAAAAGTATTTCCTACTAAAGGAAGGTGGTATTACACTCTGGTCAAGTGTAAATATTGCAGAGTGGTGGGCATCGACTTGGATGGCAACATGCATTATGGTGCAGTGCATTATGGGTGTTGTTTTCCTACCTACATGGCAAAAGAACAGCCTGTTGTCTATCGTGAGGTAGCACTGAATTTTTTTCACACATTTCTTCTGCATAGGCAAACAATTTGTGAGTAACTGACAGAATTTTCATTTTTGGGTGAATTATCCCTTTAAATAATTAAAAAAACAAAACCCACTTACATAATTTTCCTGTATGCATGTAGCTTCATACACACACACACACACGCACACACAAAACACCACCTGTCTTGACGTCTCTGCTTCTGAGCATTTTAACTAGAAACACAACATCACTCACTGCTCCCTCCATGCCTGTAACTTAAGACACATCCAAGGCTTTCTGAAAGCAGCCAAATAGCCTGGCATTATTTACTGCCATGATATCAAGTGCACGCTCATATGGGTCAAATGTAATTACACCCAAAGTGAATTTGGGGAGCTTAGTTGAGGACGAGAGAGAGGGAGAAAACAACACCTGATCTTGTTAAATGCTGCTTCTTCAGCGGCAGTGAATGTGTGTGAGGAGGTAAACAGACGCTCAGGACTTAAGGCAAACACATGTTTCTCTTCAGCGGGAACCGCGTCTGCCGAACCGCCCTCTCCCTCGGGTACACAAGCCGTTAATTGTGTTTTTCACTCTCCTCGGCCTGCAATCTGTACTGTTGTCGTCATAGAGCTATGGCCAGGTGTGTCATTAAGATCTCAACAACTTTATGAATAGCAGCCAGTTTAGACCAGACAAATTCATGTAAAAAAATTAGGAAAGGTGCTTCCTCGTTAAAAAGTTGATGAAGTTTCTATTGTATATAATATAAATATGGGGGCAGTCGTGGCTGGTTTGATTCTCAAAACCGTCAGGAAATGACTGAGGTGCCCTTAAGCAAGAATCCTAATCCCCAATTGCGTGTCCATGGTTTGCAGTGTGTGTGTGTTCAGTACTCACTACTCCTAATGTGTGTGCACTAACTTGGATGGGTTAAATGCAGAGGACAAATTTTGAGTATGGGTTACCATTGGCCCTTTCACAACTACAAAAAAGTACTTGCATATCTCACAACGCTACCATTCAATAGGTCTGTAACGTTAATTCAAAGAAGCAAGACATTGATCAAAAATGACAGTAAAAAAGACTATTAGGTTACACTTTATTTTAAGGTGTCTTTGCTACATTGTAATTATACATTTAAGTAGTGAGTAATACTACATGTACAACCCCAAATCAGAAAAAGTTGGGACATTTTGTAAAATGCAATAAAATCAAGAATCTGTGATTTGTTCATTCTATTTAACCTTTTATTGACTGACAAAAGTACAAAGAAACGTTTTCCAATGTTTTCACTGACCAACATAATTGTATTTTGTAAATATGAACAATTTTTGATTTTGATGGCTGCAACACACCCCAAAAAAGTTGGGACAGAGACCAAATAAAAGTGAAAATATTATCCAAATTAGATTATCCAACTATTTTGAAACAGTCCACAATGAGCAGGTGAATTGGTAATAGTTGAGGGTATCGTGTTTGGGTGTAAAAGTGCTTCTCAGTCTTTTTAAGCAAAGATGGGTCATGGCTCATCAGTTTGTGCCAAATATCATGAGAGAATTGTCAAACAATTAAAAAATCACATTTCTCAATGCAAGTGTTACCGGTACGTGTGGTGGTTGGAAGCACAAGGAAGCCGGAGAATAGGAATTAACAGGATTTATTATAACACTCATTAACACAGGATAACTTTTACACACCATACACAAACGATAACCGACCAGGAATGAGGGAGAACACAGGGTTAAAATACACAGAGAACAGAATAGGGAAACAAGGCACAGGTGGGGCAAATCAACTCAACACAGGTGAATAAACTGAACACAAACGAGGAGTGGGAAAACTGGAACACAGGACTGAACCAAAAACACTAAGACAGGGGTAAACCAGATCACAAAACAGAACTAAACACACTGAAACGTGACAGCAAGATTGCAAAGAATTTATGCCTTTCATCATCTTCCATACATAATATTGTCACAAGATGCAGGGAATCCAGAGAAATCTCAGTCTGTGTTGGGTAAGGCAGTAGACCTCTGTTGAATGTGCGTGACCTTTGAGCCCTCAGATGGCATTGCACAAGATACCATCATGCTAATCCGTTAAATACAGCCACATGTGCTCAGGAGTAACTTGGAAAACCGTTTTCACTGAACACAGTCTGACTCTGCATTAAGAAATGCCACTTGAATCTCTGTTACGCAAGGAGAAAACTTTACATCGGTTCTATGTGGAGATGCCGGCGAGTTCTCTGGGCCTGAGCTCATCTCAGATGGTCTAGAAGAAAGTGGAAATGTGTGCTGTGGTCAGATGAGTCCATGTTTCAGCTTGTTTTTGGGAGAAAATGGACACCGAGTTCCCTTTCGAGGGAACTCGCGCTGCGTCGAGAATCGACACATTGGGGAACGCTTTCAGCGTGACGCGTCTGAAGCCTGTATGGAACTAGTCCAATCTTGATTGGTGTTGCGTCATGACGTCAGCAGTGACGTCGCATGTGACGGTGAGCGGAAGCTATAAAAGGGAACCGGATCATAACAATGGCAGCTTTCTTTTCTTCAGCAAGCGTTTTATGTCAAACTGTGTGTCTTATTTGGTGTTGTTTGTTCAGTAAAGGTAATAGTGTGGAAAAGACTAAACAATTCAGGCAGTGTGCGTCCCCTTGTCCGCGCTATTTAAGCGAGGGTGACACTCACGTGCTTTGTGTTGTTTGTCTTGGAGCGGAGCATGCACGGGCAGCGCTCGAGGGCGCTGTCTGTGCGAACTGTGAACAATTGCCCATGAGAACGCTCCGCTCCCGCCTTGCTCAGTTCGATGAATCAGGCCAGGCACGCGCTCCCCATGGATCAGGTCCCGCGTCTGTTGAGGCGGCGCGGCACTTGCATTCATGGGGATCGCAAAGGGATCTGGCTGAGGATGTTGAGACGGCTTCGGCCCTTTCTCAACATTCATCGGCCAGTTCCCACGGTCTCGTTCGCGAGGTGGAAGCCCGCCCAGCGGCTTCTTCCACCCGCGAGAGGGACCCGATGTTCGAGCTATCTGGTTCTGAGGGATCAGATAGTTTGAACATCGAGGCAGGTGGATGTGAAACTCCATCATCACATTCACCTGCCTTTGAGGAGTTTCTGGAGGTTGTGACCCGGGCTGTGGGTAAATTAAAAATCGAATGGCCCCTAGATAAGCAGGAAGCGACGAGAAAAAGCATGCTTGATGAGCGCTTCCTGCAAGCCCGGCCACAACCTTCACGTCGGAGTCTCCCATTTTTTCCCGATCTCCACACCGAGGTGTCGAGATCGTGGGACAAGCCCTTCTCCTCTCGTCTCTCTAGCCCCAATGTCCATATATATTATAACGTAATGGGGTCGAGGGAGAGGGGTTATGGGACAATGCCTCGGGTCGAAGAGAATTTTGCAACCCATCTCTCGCCCGATGCTGCATCGTCCCTGAGGGCTCCGACGCTTCCCTCCAAGCCCTGCCGTACCACCTCGCCGCTTGTTGGGAAGGCATATATGGTGGCAGGTCGGGCTGGTGCATGCCTGCACACTATGGGGCTTCTGCAGGCGTACCAGGCCGACCTCCTTAAGGAGGTGGACGACAGCAGGGAGGTCTCGTTCATCGACATCAGAGAAATGCGTCGATCGGTCGACCTGTCTCTCTGTGCTACCAAAGAGACGGCCCGCGCCATTGGCCGCTCTATGGCAGCACTGGTAGCCACGGAGAGACACCTGTGGCTGAATCTGTCGGGCATCGGGGAGAAGGACAGGAACTGCGACGCAGTCCTCGATGCCCCGATTTCGTCTTCTCGCCTCTTCGGCGACGCAGTCGATACTGTCGTCGAGAGGTTTCAGGAGACAAAACGACAGTCAGCCGCACTTAAACATTTCATCCCCCGCCGTCGTTCTAAGTCTCATGGGTCTGCTGCCAGGGGGCAGTCCCATGAGGCCACCGCCAGCTCCTCACACCAGCAGCAGCAGAAAGAGAGTGTTGCTTCTCGTGCTCCCCCGAAAAAAGCCTGGAGCCAGGGGCAACACTCTCAGTCGAAGTCTTCCAGACCAAGGGCAGATCTGAGGACTGTCATCCAGGCTAGGAAGGCTTCAATGAAGAGGCCCTGACGTGTTGCGCAGGCCTTTGAGGGCGGTCCTCCCCGTGATCGAGCAACAACATCTCGCTCCTTCGCGGAGCCCTCAGGAAATCGATGTGTGCTTCCCGCCGCTACGTGCGCTTCGGGACACATCGGTTTTCAACGAACGCAAATCGCAGTGTCCGCCCGAAAACATTGCGGCCCTATCGACTGCGTTCCCTCTCACGAGGCCTGTAGAAAAATTATTATGTCGGTTAGTTCCTGCCAATCAAGTGCTTCAGGTCACCGCTATCTCAAACACAACACTCGAGGTCAGTCTCGAGAGGCTGATCCCCCTAGTAGATTATCTAGACGCTTGGAAGGGTCTTCGAAATATATCTCAGTGGGTCCTGCACACAGTGGAAAAGGGGTACAGAATTCAGTTCGAATATCGTCCACTAAGATTCAGTGGGGTGGTTCACACACTGGTCAGTCCAGAGCAGGGTCAGGTTATGGAGCAAGAAGTTCAGTCCCTCTTGGCAAAGGAGGCCATAGAACAGTGCCTCCCCAAGAAAGGGAAGCCGGGTTCTACAGTCGTTACTTCATAGTTCCCAAAAAGGATGGAGGGTTACGACCTATAATAGATCTAAGGGTTTTGAACCAGTCTCTGAGGAGATACAGGTTCAAAATGCTGACTATACCTCTTATCGTGAGTCAGATCAGGTCCGAGGACTGGTTTGTCACAATAGATCTGAAAGATGCTTACTTCCACATTTCCATCCTTCCCCAACACAGGAAGTTCCTAAGATTCGCTTTCAGGGGAAAAGCGTATCAATACAGAGTTCTTCCGTTTGGCCAAGCACTGTCGCCTCGCACCTTCACAAAATGCATGGATGTTGCCCTTGCCCCTCTGAGGCTGCAAGGCATTCGCATCCTCAACTATATCGATGACTGGCTAATTTTGGCACAGTCAAGGGAGACGGCGGTTCAACATCGAGATGTTGTTCTAAGCCATCTAAGGTGCTTAGGTTTAAGACTCAATGTCAAGAAAAGTTATTTAATTCCTCTACAGAGAACCACTTTCCTGGGGGTAGTGTGGGATTCTGTCACGATGCGGGCACAGATGTCTCCAGCTCGTGTAGACACCATCTTGAACACAGTCACGAGTCTCAAACTAGGCCACACCATCACTGTCAAACACTTCCAGAGGGTGCTGGGCCTTATGGCAGCGGCATCCAATGTAATTCCTTTTGGTCTGCTGTATATGAGGGCCCTGCAGTGGTGGCTCAGAACCAGAGGGTTTTCCCCAAGGGGCAACCCTTTTCGCACGATCAAGGTAACGCGCAGATGCCTTCGTTCTTTGGTCATGTGGAAGAAACCAGGGTTCCTGTCCCTAGGCCCTGTGTTGGGGGCACGGTGTCAGAGAAGAATTCTGACCACGGATGCATCCCTCACGGGCTGGGGTGCGGTTATGGAAGGCCGCTACACCAGGGGTACTTAGAGGGACCATCACCTTTCATGGCACATCAATTGCCTGGAGATGATGGCAGTATTTCTGGCCCTCAGACATTTCCTTCCGGGCCTCAGAGGCCATCATGTTCTAGTGCGAACAGACAATACGTCGGTGGTTTCATATATAAATTGACAGGGGGGCCTGAGATCGCGCCCTCTGTGCAGACTGGCGTATCAGGTTCTCCTGTGGTCCCAGGGAAAACTTCTTTCACTCAGAGCCATGTATATCCCTGGGGACAGCAATGTGGGAGCAGACATCCTGTCGAGGCAGGGGCTGAGGCCCGGGGAATGGAGACTCCACCCCGAGGTGGTGGAGTCGATATGGAGAGAGTTCGGTCTGGTGGAAGTGGACCTGTTTGCCTCTCAAGAAAACACCCACTGTCCTCTCTGGTACTCCCTCACGCATCCAGCTCCTCTGGGACTGGATGCTATGGTGCACACGTGGCCGAGGCAACGTCTGTACGCATTTCCCCCGATCGCTCTGCTCCCAGGGGTTCTAGAGAGAGTTCGGCGGAACGGGATCAGCTTACTCCTAGTAGCCCCGTACTGGCCGGCCCAAGTGTGTTTTTCGGACATTATGGTTCTTCTAGCAGGCCCTCCATGGCAAATTCCGATCAGGAGGGATCTTCTGTCTCAGGCCGAGGGCACAATATTTCACCCTCGACCAGAGCTATGGAAGCTGTGGGTTTGGCCCCTGAGGGGGACCAACTCTTAAATGCCGGTCTCTCAACTGAGGTTGTCGAGACCATTCTAAACTCTAGAGCCCCCTCCACGAGGAAACTGTATGCATTAAAATGGAATATATTCACTTTATGGTGCAGAGAACATCAGGTGGACCCAGTTAACTGCCCTGTGGCTTCAGTGCTGGAGTTCCTCCAGAGTCGTTTCTCTGACGGGCTCTCCCCGTCCATGCTTAAGGTCTATGTGGCGGCCTTAGCTGCCTTCCACACGCCTTTAGGGGTGGGCACCTTGGGGAGACACCCACTTATAGTACGTTTCCTTCGTGGAGTTAGGAGGATGAGGCCTGTCATCCAGTCCAGGGTCCCCATGTGGGACCTGGCAGTGGTTCTTGAGGGGTTATCCCTGGCACCCTTTGAACCTTTGGATGAGGTGACTGAGAAATGTATGTCTTTCAAGGTAGCGTTCCTGCTCGCCATTACGTCCCTAAAGAGAGTCGGGGACCTTCAGGCTCTATCTGTCGCTCCTTCTTGCCTCAAGTTTGCTCCCGGCAAGGTAAAGGCCATTCTCCACCTAGACCTGGCTATGTGCCTAAGGTGCCGTCAAATGTGGCACGGTCTTTAATTCTCCAGGCCTTCCATCCTCCACCGCATGTGTTGGATGAGCTAGCGAAGTTACATCTACTGTGCCCGATCCGAGCCCTAGAGATCTATGTGCAAATAACTTCGGGATGGAGGAAATCAGACCAGCTACTTGTGTGCTTTGGGTCCCCTAGGAAGTGGTCACCTGCTTCAAAACAAACTATTAGCAGATGGATAGTGGAAACAATCTCTTCAGCTTAAGAGGTGCGTAATTTGCCTTCACCTCTGGCGCTTAAGGCCCACTCCACTAGGGGAGTGGCGTCCTCTAAGGCTCTGCTAGCAGGAGTTTCCCTCCAAGAGGTCTGCGATGCTGCAGGCTGGGCTTCCCCTCACACTTTTATAAAACACTACAGTTTGGATCTGCCCTCTACACCGGGTTCACGGGTTCTCTCGTCTTGAGTGTGGCGCAGTGGGCATTTCATTCCCCAATGTGTCGATTCTCGACGCAGCGCGAGTTCCCTCGAAAGGGAACGTCTCGGGTTACGACTGTAACCCTCGTTCCCTGAGAAGGGAACGAAACGCTGCGTCCCTCGGCCACACTTCTAGCGCTCCTGAGTAAGGCTTGCTTTGACCAATCAAAAGCTGCCATTGTTATGATCCGGTTCCCTTTTATAGCTTCCGCTCACCGTCACATGCGACGTCACGGCTGACGTCATGACGCAACACCAATAAAGATTGGACTAGTTCCATACAGGCTTCAGACGCGTCACACTGAAGGCGTTCCCCAATGTGTCGATTCTCAACGCAGCGTCTGCAGGGTTACAGTCATAACCCGAGACGTTTTCAGTCCCAAAGATGAAAGCGACCAACCAGACTTTCACCAGCGACAGGTGCAAAAGCAAACATCTGTCCTGGTATTGAGGTGCATCATTGCAAACGGTATGGGTAACTTGCATTATTTTGAAGGTACCATTGCCATGGAGGCATATATTTGGATTGTACAGCAGGCACGTGCACACATAGACATCAAAAGGGGCTTGAGCACCTGCCCTTTTTATTCCTGGAGAGAAAGTGCCTTTTTTTCTGAGGTACTTTTTTTAATTTTTGAAAATTAATATATATTCCTGTTGGTCGTCGCTAGGCCCAACTTCTGCCTAGCCCCCCTAAAAATTTGTGATTAATGTAGGCTACACAAATTCGTGTTCGCTTCAGTCTTGTTATAATCAGATTCAGCGCGTTCTTCATCTTCATTCCGCAGCGGCGCCGAGCACATCAGAAACAGAGGACAGGGTGTGTGTGTGTGTGTGTGTGTTCATCTGAGCCTCATTTGTCTGTCACTGCTCGTCAATGTCAGAATATTTGAGATGACCAATCAAATCAAAGTAGGCGGGCTTTATGTTCACAGAAGCTGCTGAGCGCGAATTTTAACAGTGCAACTCGACGCGTACGGTTAAGTGCGAGATAAGTAGCTAAACTTAACATTTCATATTTGACATTTTTTTTAGGTCGTAAATGTTAAACAAATGACTAAAAATAATCAGGCAAACTAACATAGTTTTGTCTAATTTCGCCATTTTGAACTGAAAATAGGCCTATGTAACGTGACTCATGTACTGTAATAATTATTTTAAATTACTGTCATTGTGAGGGGTCAAGACACATTAACAAAGCCGTTTTCATCATGTTAGGCACAAGATTAATAATGAATGTGTACATATTGAGAATATAATACAAATTGTAGTCTTTGGTAAATAAAAAAAAAAGCTCAGCTTTAGGAGGGGAAGATAAAGGGATGAAGAGACTGAGAAAAAAAGAAAGCGTGATGGAGATGAGAAGAGAGCAGGTATTGACAAATAATCTACTGCCCACTGACATGGTTTTAATAAAGCTATTTCTTATCCCTTTTTGGGGTCTTCAAACGTCTTGAAATGCACATATCAGACAAATAAAAAATTTGAACCCCCTTTCAACCTCAAATTTAGGACCTCTGATTATAAAGCCCTGTCTACGGACCTGTATTAGGCATAAGATCAATAATGAATGTGTAGCCTACACATTGTGAATGCATTTAATAAACTTAATTACCTAGCTTTAGTAGCTTTCAGTAAATAAACGCATCTGAGAAAAGGATTCATTCATAGGCAAAATCAACCTATCAGTTGACCCTATGTTTACTTTCTTCAATGACAGACAAAAATGAAAAGCCTATATCAGTCAAAGCTCAGCTTTAGACTGGGTAAGAGACAGGGCAAGATAAAAACAAAGAGAAAAAGAGTGTGATGATGATGAGGAGAGAAAAATAATCAGCTGCCCACTGACATGGTTTTAAAGCTGTTATCCAATTTTTTTGGCCTTCAAAACATCTTAAAATGCACATATGTAGATCAGAGAAATCAAAATTTTCTCGGGGAAACCCCGGACACCTTTCCCTGCTTCACATTTTGGACCACAGTGATTATAAAACCCTGACTTTGCATGGTAATGAAACTGGTTAATAGTGAGCATTAGATCCTAAACTTGTGTTACCTTTTTAACACTAGTGTTACCTAAACTAGTGCTAAAACTGAGTGGTTTCTAGACACTCTGCACCATATAAGGGGTGTGCCTGTTTACTGCAGTCCAGATATGTCTCTTATGGAAAATGTATGACCCATCATGAAAAGGAGAATCAGGCAATGATGACCACAGACTGTTGAGCGGCTGTCTTGTATCAGACAAGATTGGGCAAATATTCCACTAGCAAAACTCCAACAATTAGTATCCTCAACTCCCAAATGATTAAAAAGTGTAATTAAAAGGAAAGGTGATGTGACACAGTGGTAAACATGCCTCTGCCCCAACTTTTTTGGGGTGTGTTGCAGCCATCGTAATCAAAATTTGTTCATATTTACAAAATACAATTATGTTGGTCAGTGAAAACATTGGAAAACATTTATTTGTACTTTTGTCAGTTAATAAAAGGTTAAATAGAATGAACAAATCACAGATTCTTGATTTTATTGCATTTTACAAAATGTCCCAACTTTTTCTGATTTGGGGTTGTATTACTATAGGGTTAGGATTATAGTTTGGTTTGGTTTAGGGTTAGTTGCATGTAATTATGCATAATTTAAAGTTTATAGTAACTACAACAATGACACTCAAATAAAGTGTTACCAACTTACAGTATTAACTTTTACAGTTACAAAAAAAATCCATTTTAAATAAATGTTGTTCTTATGAACTGTTTAATTAAAAATGACCTAATACATTAAAATCTAAATTTGAGCTAACATGAACAAACAATTAACAGTTGTATTTTTATTAAATAAGGTTAACAACGATTAATAAATACAGTAACAAATGCATAGCTTATTGTTACTTCAATGTTAGTTAATGCATTAACTATACAGAACCTTATTGTAAAGTGTTACCAAGACTTTAAAACATTTTTTAAAAATTTGAACTGACCCCAAACTATTGAACTTTTAACTAGACAATAGCCGCAATATGGTTTATTTGGTAATGCTAGTCTAATGCTTATCAAAGGTTTGGAGGAAGGACCTTCTAATTGAATGGCCGTGGTACACCAAGTATACCAAGCTAACGTCAAAGAACTGAAACTAGGACTGCAGATATGAAAAGCGTAAACAAGGCAGCGCTTGCTTACCATTTTGAATTTCAACAATTTGTATCACATTCTTCATTCCAGTTGACTCAAGTTGTTAATAAAAATGTTCACGTATTGGAATCCTCAGGTAAGATGACGTAAAATTAGAACAGCCTTCTGTCTGTGCCGTTTCGAATTCTTTGCTTCCATTCATTATTTTCGCTTTTATTCTCGTGCAATGACTCGTTCTCTAAACTGAACAGCCAATCAGAGTGATCTCGCTCATCGAAGGTCCAGATGCAAACTGCCGCCGACGTGTCGAACACACTGCAAAAACTAGCCTGACAGATGCTCACAGATGGCCCGACGTTGGCCGACTGTTAGCTTGGTGTGTCACGGCCCTTAGACAGCATTTGATTGGACAAAAAAAATGTATAAGCCCATGAGTGTGTGATGAGTCATGAATACTTACATTCATTCTCCTGGTAGAGAACTATATTTTAAATGCATACTGTATATTCAAATTAAACTTTTCAACTTGCACTGGCATATAAATGGCATTAAAGCATAACAGACATGCACTTAAAGCCACAATAATCAAGGACAATGATTAGTGTTTTAAATGTGGTATTGTGGTATAATGTGGTATAGTAGTGTTTTAAATGTGGCATTTAAGGACAGTATGCTATTTCTCTAAAGATTCTCACATTTTTATGGTTGTTATTATGGAGCCAGTTTGATAATACTGTGTCAAACATATGTTTGTGAAAATGTTCTTCTATCTTGTTTAGTGTCAGTTTAACCTTGATGTTTTTAACCATGGACATTTCCTGGATGCTCCAGAAACACAGTTCTTTATATTGCGTCTCTCCCGAGACTGGAAAGTGACGAATTAGCCGGATGTTATTTGCTTCAGTCCTCGCTTTCATAGAATTGGTTTCTCCTGTGTTATTGAAGAGGTTTGATCGAGTCTGACTTTGTTCTCTGCGATAGAATGTGAGGCAACAGTGATTGATTTCCTTCACCATCAAAACCACACGTCCCTCTGATCAATATGACTCAGTTGTGTGATTACTGACCTTCATAAAGAGCAAACCAGTACATCAAGCCAATTCAAACAGAATAAGCCATAAAAAGGGGCTGCAAAAAAGTGAATTTCCATTGTGTGGTCATGAGTTTTAAAGAACAAAGTAGAAATGTAGAAAGCGAGTGAGAGCAAAAGAATGTCAAAGCAAGGAGCAAAGAACTCGAGGCACTTTACACAAAGAGGATTAACAAATTAGTTTATTTTTCAACAAATGATTGGTGAAAGGAGGTGTTTCAGAAAACGTTGATCATCAACCTCAGGAGTTCTAACTAAATATTGTATGTGCTGTTTAATTTTCTATTTATTGTATGAGGTTTGCAACTTTTGCAACATTGTTACTAAAACTTTTCAGGTTGCAGATTTAGTCTAAATTTTTTAGTTTACTTTAGGGTTTTATAACCAGTAGATTAACGGTAGTTAATCTGCAAATAACAATAAATAATAGTTCCATAGCATGTAATCATCTTTTTTAATTGTTTTTTTCTACATTTGCTAATACATGAATGTAAATGTATAATGAACGAAATGAATCAACATCATAGATTACTTAATTCTGTAAAAACAATGGTAAACTTTACAGTAGTCTTACTGATAATATTTTCAATTATCAATTGAAATTATCAATTTTCAATTGAAAACAGATGTGCTGCTTAATACTTTTGTGGAAACTGTGATACTTTATTTCTAGTATTCTTTGATTAATATGAAGTTCAAAAGAATAGCATTTATTTAAAATATAAATTTTGTAACATTATAAATTTCTTACTGTCACTTTTTGATCATTTAATTGTGTCGTTGCTGAATAAAAGTATACATTTATTAAAAAAAAATTATAAGTAAATTATACAAAATATTGACCCCAGACTTTTGATTGTTTGTTTACCTCTCTGTCTGAGTTATTATTTTCCAACAATCATATTCAGCAAATTTATATCCAGCAGCAGTAAAACAACTAGTTTTCACAGTATAACTTCTGAGACCTCCTTGACGGACAAGATCATGAACAGCAGGCCATCTTATTATTGATTCTGTTTAGCACCTGGATCGTTCTAGAAGTCCAAGGGAGCTTGTTAAAAATCAGTCATGTTTTCGGATCTTCAGAACCCACCTGTATTCACAGTCTGACCACCTGCTGCCACCTGCAAAAGACTAGCGCTGTGAAGGCTTGTTAAAGTCACACAAACCAAAAGCATTCAATCACAGACCTATTATGCTTGTGGAAGCATCTCTCGGGTTATTACTTTTATCTACAGAATTTTTAATTAACTTATGAGTAATTTAAAGAGTAAAACAGCATTCAAATAGCAGGCATCTTTTCATCAGCTCCCAAGGGTAGGCGATTTGGATATTTGCAATCCTTTCATTCTCATATAATGCAAGTATAATATTGGTAAAGAAGGTTCCCTGTAATTAAAGAGCTTTTCTCTGCGTGAACTTCATGCTTCATGCTTCTTCATTGCTCTGTGTTTCAGCATCATTGTGCCTCGAGTTCGCTTTTTTTTTTAAGGAATATTCTACGACGGAATCGTCAACGGGCTCACGCCTGAGAATCTGAATTATTCTGCCAAATTGTTGCTGTTCGCTGCTGGTTTCTGGCTGTGGTAATCCAGACACCCTTGAAAGCCGCTGCAAGGGCCAACGGTCCAGGTTTGGGGGCTTGTGTTATGTTTATAACGGTAATCCCCCTGTTTCACTTCTGGAGGTATTTTAACCTTTTATTTGACACATAAAATCGAAATATATCCGCTTAATCCAAATCTGCACACTAACCCCCGAGCTTGTCTGTGTTAATGTTTTGACGTGACAGTTTTCCTCTTTGTGTTCCTGTCTAGGATGGTAGATTACCTATGGGCGATTGGTTTTATGCCACAGAGTGATGAGAAAATGTGAAATTGCATACAAGTCTTACCGACGGAAAGATCTCAAAGGGGAACTGAGGCAATGTGCGCAATAATGCGTGACTTTTCCCTCTATCCTTTTTATTTAAACACAGCAACTCATTTTATAAACCTCACTGTTGTTTCATATGCGCAGCGTCCCATGACATAACTTTTTAATAATTCATCAGACCTACACAGAGATGAGAGGCCTTATACACAGTTATTCAATTCGCATCTACAAGGTTACTACTTTAATCTTTACACACATTACAGCAATGGTTTTACAAGACAAAAAATTAATAAAAAATAGGAAAAGATTAACTTAGGCACCACACCTCTATTGAAGCTACACTGAAGAAAATTATAAACGCAACACTTTTGTTTTTGCCCCCATTTTTCATGAGCTGAACTCAAATATCTAAGACTTTCATCTATGTACACAAAAGGCCTATTTCTCTCAAATATTGTTCACAAATTTGTAAATCTGTGTTAGTGAGCACTTATCCTTTGCTGAGATAATCCATCCACCTCACAGGTGTGGCATATCAAGATGCTGATTAGACAGCATGATTATTGCTCAGGTATACCTTAGGCTGGCCACAATAAAAGGCCACAATTTAAGTTCCATTTCATAAATATGGCTGTTTTCAATGGTTTTCCAAGACTTAAAATTCAGAAAGTCACATTCAAGTACTTCAAGCACAAAACACAAAACTCCCACATACCAAATATTAAATACATCATCCTAATATAGTAATAAACATTCTCAGGTTTAGTTCCCAATTGTTACGTTCCCAATTAGTTTTATTGGGGCAAAAGGGAAGTAACGTTTTAAAGCAAAAGTTAACAGCGACAAAGATAAGTTTTTAATTGATCTGAGCCCCAGTACACAATACACAAAGTAAGATTTCCAATAAATGTAGGCTATTTATAATAAACAACTGATAACATAAATGAAGTGCAAAAAGAACCCTAAACAAACAACTCAAAAAGAAAAAGAAAAAGGAATGAAGTATGTTCTTCAGAAGCAGATAAAGCCAAAACAACAAACAAAAGATCACTACCTGGTAGAAGGAAATCTAATTAACCTACAACAATAAATACAAATAAACAACAGAACTCTTACCTTACTTCCTAACTAACAAAAACAGGAGAAGATGAGAATAAAAGAAAATGGCACCCGTCTCCCTACTGCTCCAACACTCAATAGCGGGCAAACAACTTAAAGCTGTACACTACAGCCACAAGACATTTAAGCTTAAAACACACCAACAAGAGCAACACTCTGGGTCTGGGTCTGGGTCTGGGTCTGGGACTGGGACTGGGACTGGGACTGGGACTGGGACTGGGACTGGGACTTGGGAACATCAACAGTCTCAGACTCTTGGGAGAAGAAAATCTCTCGTCGTCTCTCTCTCCGGCTCTGCTTAAATACGGGATCCCCTTGCCATTGATGAGGAGCAGCTGGTAGGTCCCATCGCCTAGATTAGGACAGGGAGGAGCACAGGAAATTGGACAGAACATACAACAAAACTACAACTCCCAGCAGGCCGTTGGGTCCATTGGCAGCACATACAATACATCAATGAATGACAGTTACACATTATTGTAAAACACAAATGCTTATGTCCTGGGATGTAACACCCCCACCCATAAGTTACAAATACCACTGTATTTTGTAAATGAGGCAAGAACAGTAAATCAACACTCACATTTGACCTCAAGCCTCACAGGTCAACTAGTTTAAATGATTGTGGTGGAGGATAGCGGCATTGGAATTCGCCAAGGAAATGGGAGCTACCATAATACCAACTTATTAGTTTGCACCCATGTATATGCACAAATCTTCAACAGAACCGCCTGAACAAAATATCTTCCCTTTATAGAGAGAGTCTGGGAAACGTCCAATGACATTTCTGGACACATTCTGAAAGTGGGTTCTACCAATAGGAGGCTGGGACATTGCAAAAGTAGAGCAGTGTGCCAGGACAACATCCTCATGCAATACTGCACCCACCCAAGTTGAGTTCATCTCCACCTGAAAAAGGTAGAACAAAGTTGGAAGTAGTACATACAGGAGTGCCATTTTCAGTATGTGCAAACAGTAAGCAGATGGCAGATCAATCTCAGAAAACTTCACAGCAGCCTATTGGTCCCTCCCAACCATTACGGGATTCTGTCCAATCTGAAGCACAGCAGGCATAATAGAAATAACCAGCTTGGTTTGGTCAGGACTTTACACTCAGAAGACTCAAACAAAGGGATAACTGGGTCTGAAAAATTAGCAGTCCACCAGTTTCTTGGCTTGAGAACAAAGGGCAGGATTATAAGGAATTGTAGTGGAGAACTTGGTAACCAAAGCTGCTGGACCACACAGGTCAAGGTTACCCACCATGGTGTAACATAGGTAGTACACATGTGTGACCAGATTGGTGGAGTGGGCTGTATAACTGTCACGGTGTGGGTGTTTTGTTTTGTTCCTTGTTCTTTTCTGTCATGTGTTTCTCTGTATTTACATGTTTTGCTGGCCCTGGATAGCCCCGATCTGTTTCAGTTCACGTGGGGGTTTATTCCTCTCGCTGCTTCCTGCTCCCTCGGAGATGAGGCTATTAAGTTGTGTTACCGGCTGGGGGCTAAGGAGGTTAACCCAAGGGAGCTTCCCAATATCTCCGGTCTGGACTGGAGAGAGGCACTCTCCCGATGTCTGGAGAGCTTCCTCCCATGGCACACCAGGTCATCAGCTGATCTCCGCTCCCAGCTGGATTTTCACGTCCAGCCAGAGCTTCACGTCAGCCACGTCCAGCCAGAGCTTCACGTCAGCCACGTCCAGCCAGAGCTTCACGTCAGCCACGTCCAGCCAGAGCTTCACGTCAGCCACGTCCAGCCAGAGCTTCACGTCAGCCACGTCCAGCCAGAGCTTCACATCAGCCACGTCCAGCCAGAGCTTCACGTCAGCCACGTCCAGCCAGAGCCAGTCTTCGAGCAAAAGCCAGAGCTTCCTTCGCCGCTGACGCCGTCCTGCCCAGAGCCTTCACCGCTGGTCCCGTCCAGCACAGCGCCCTCATCGCTGGTCCCGTCCAGTACAGCGCCCTCACCGCTGGTTCCGTCCAGCCCAGCGCTCTCTCACTCTCGGAGACGGAGGAGGAGGAGGACTTCCCACGTCCCGCAATGCCTGGAAGTCCTCCCTGTACTTCCTGTCAGCCCAGAGTCCTCGCCGCTGGTCCCGTCCAGTCCAGAGACTATTCAAGTCACGTCTGCCGATCCAGAGACTGTTCAAGTCACGTCTGCCGATCCAGAGACTGTTCAAGTCACGTCTGCCGATCCAGAGACTGTTCAAGTCACGTCTGCCGATCCAGAGACTGTTCAAGTCACGTCTGCCGATCCAGAGACTGTTCAAGTCACGTCTGCCGATCCAGAGACGGTTCAAGTCACGTCTGCCGATCCAGAGACGGTTCAAGTCACGTCTGCCGATCCAGAGACTGTTCAAGTCACGTCTGCCGATCCAGAGACTGTTCAAGTCACGTCTGCCGATCCAGAGACTGTTCAAGTCACGTCTGCCGATCCAGAGACTGTTCAAGTCACGTCTGCCGATCCAGAGACTGTTCAAGTCACGTCTGCCGATCCAGAGACTGTTCAAGTCACGTCTGCCGATCCAGAGACTGTTCAAGTCACGTCTGCCGATCCAGAGACTGTTCAAGTCACGTCTGCCGATCCAGAGACTGTTCAAGTCACGTCTGCCGATCCAGAGACTGTTCATGTCACTTCCTCCGAGCCAGAGACGCTTCACATCACTTCTACAGAGCCAGTGTCTACAGACAAGATGGCCGATCCAGAGTCGGTTCACGTCACTTCCTCCGAGCCAGTGTCTACGGACAAGATGGCCACCTTCGAGCCAGTGTCTACGGACAAGATGGCCGCCTTCGAGCCAGTGTCTACGGACAAGATGGCCGATCCAGAGACTGTTCACGTCACTTTCTCCGAGCCAGTGTCTACGGACAAGATGGCCGAATCAGAGACTGTTCACGTCACTTCTGCTGATCCAGAGACAGTTCACGTCACTTCCTCCGAGCCAGTGTCTATGGACAAGATGGCCAAACCAGAGACTGTTCACGTCACTTGTGCGGATCCAGAGACTGTTCACGTCACTTCCTCCAAGCCAGTGTCTACGGACAAGATGGCCGCCTCCGAGCCAGTGTCTACGGAAAGGATGGCCGCCTCCGAGCCAGTGTCTACGGACAAGATGGCCGCCTCCGAGCCAGTGTCTACGGACAAGATGTCCGGCCCAGAGTCTGTTCCTGTTCCCGAGCCAGAGTCTGTTCCTGTTCCCGAGCCAGAGTCTGTTCCTGTTCCCGAGCCAGAGTCTGTTCCTGTTCCCGAGCCAGAGTCTGTTCCTGTTCCCGAGCCAGAGTCTGTTCCTGTTCCCGAGCCAGAGTCTGTTCCTGTTCCCGAGCCAGAGTCTGTTCCTGTTCCCGAGCCAGAGTCTGTTCCTGTTCCCGAGCCAGAGTCTGTTCCTGTTCCCGAGCCAGAGTCTGTTCCTGTTCCCGAGCCAGAGTGTGTGTTGCCTGTTCCCGAGCCCGAGTCTGTTCCTGTTCCCGAGCCAGCGTGTGTGATGTCTGTTCCCGAGCCAGTGTGTGTGTTGTCTGTTCCCCAACCAGTGAGTGTGTTGTCTGTCCCCGAGCCAGAGTCTGTGTGGTCTGTCCCCGAGCCGGAGCCAGTGTGTGTGTTGCCTGTTCCGGAGCCAGTGTGTGTGATGTCTGTTCCCGAGCCAGTGTGTGTGTTGCCTGTTCCCCAACCAGTGAGTGTGTTGTCTGTTCCCGAGCCAGAGTCTGTGTGGTCTGTCCCCGAGCCGGAGCCAGTGTGTGTGTTGCCTGTTCCGGAGCCAGTGTGTGTGTTGCCTGTTCCCCAACCAGTGAGTGTGTTGTCTGTTCCCGAGCCAGAGTCTGTGTGGTCTGTCCCCGAGCCGGAGCCAGTGTGTGTGTTGCCTGTTCCGGAGCCAGTGTGTGTGTTGCCTGTTCCCCAACCAGTGAGTGTGTTGTCTGTTTCCGAGCCAGAGTCTGTGTGGTCTGTCCCCGAGCCGGAGCCAGTGTGTGTGTTGCCTGTTCCCGAGCCAGTGTGTGTGTTGCCTGTTCCCCAACCAGTGAGTGTGTTGTCTGTCCCCGAGCCAGAGTCTGTGTGGTCTGTCCCCAAGCCGAAGCCAGTGTGTGTGTCGTCTGTTCCCGAGCCAGTGTGTGTGTCGTCTGTTCCCGAGCCAGTGTGTGTGTCGTCTGTTCCCAAGCCAGTGTGTGTGTCGCCTGTTCCCGAGCCAGTGTGTGTGTCGCCTGTTCCCGAGCCAGTGTGTGTGTCGCCTGTTCCCGAGCCAGTGTGTGTGTCGCCTGTTCCCGAGCCAGTGTGTGTGTCGCCTGTTCCCGAGCCAGAGTCTGTGTTGTCTGTTCCCGAGCCAGAGTCTGTGTTGTCTGTTCCCGAGCCAGTGTGTGTGTCTGCTGTTCCCGAGCCAGAGTCTGTGTTGTCTGTTCCCGAGCCAGAGTCTGTGTTGTCTGTTCCCGAGCCAGTGTGTGTGTCTGCTGTTCCCGAGCCAGTGTGTGTGCCTGCTGTTCCCGAGCCGGTGTCTGCGGTTCCCGAGCCGGTGTCTGCGGTTCCCGAACCGGTGTCTGCAGTTCCCGAACCGGTGTCTGCAGTTCCCGAGCCGGGGTCGTCTCCGCCCTGGCCGCCCGAGGCGCTATGTCACGGTGTGGGTGTTTTGTTTTGTTCCTTGTTCTTTTCTGTCATGTGTTTCTCTGTCTTTACATGTTTTGCTGTTCCCCGTTCTGTTGATTAGTCTCCCCAGGTGTTTCTGATTAGCCACGCCCCCTTGTTATCTTGTTAAGCTTGTTTGTCTGTGTATTTATACCCTTGTTCTTCAGTTGGTGTTTGTCGGTCGTTGTTTGATGTTAGATGCTTCCAGTTCCTTGTTCTGTGTGCCTTGTTACGTTTCATTGGATTACCTGTTTGTTTAATTAAAGTGCTTGCGTTTGAATTCACTCTCCGATTCATCCTTGCTGCTTCATAACAATAACAGCACATCCAGGCTTTGAGCCAGTAGCACTAAACCCCTATGTGTTACAAGCTGTATATGGCACTTACGTCCAGTTATATGGTGAGATGGAAGAGACAAACAGGTAAACAGGTTAGTTCCAGGAAGAAAGATCAATATTTATAAAAAACAAAAAAAATTATGAATAATTTATTTATTTTTTTACCCTCCACTTCAACATACATATGCACCACCTCTCTTTCAGCGTTTATATACAGCTTGCATATCGCAATGTCGTTAGGTGGTGCTGGGGGTACCTTGGCCAACACGTTTGGGTGGTCAAACTGTAACATGCTGTAACATGGATCAGGGAGGAGTTTCCTGAAGAAGGACCATACAGAGGTTTCCTTCCCCCACTGGATTTTTGAATATATTTTTTTTTATAAAAAAAAAAAGGAATTATAAAGGAGCATCTATACCTGGAGTTACACAATACACAATTTTAAAAAATCAGCTACAAAACTCAAAATGAATATGTACCAACATATGTGTCACAATAAGCCACGCACTCCCTGGGTGATCATGGACTACATTTCTCTTCATGCACCTCCCTGAACTGATTACACTTTACACCATACACCTGCACTGCACTGATTACACACACACACCTGCATCTCAATCACACACACATATATAAACCACTTCCACGCACCACACTAGTGCGAAGTCTTGACTTTCCTGGCTGTCATTTCTGAGTGTTTCTCCCTGTGGATTGTTTCTTACCTTGACCTTGGACTGTGTACCCCGTTTCTGATCGTTCTCTGCCTACCTCGACTTGGATTGTTACTGGACCTTGCTTCTCGCCACCTGCCCTGACCAACGCTTGTTATCTGGTTTGTCTCTGCCTTTTCTCCATTGCCCTGTTTGCTGGTGTTGATGCCTGCCTGTTTGACTACTCTAATAAAAGCTGCAATTGGATTCCCTTGGGTCTGCCGCTTTCCTAACAGAAGACTTTGCCAAAATGAATCCAGCAGCAAGGATCATGTGTCTCTGTCAAGGAGAACGTCCTATTGAGGAGTATGTGAGAGACTTTATGGAACTGGCAAATTTGACTTTGATGCCTTATGACTTTTTTTTAGAGGGGGGCTATCTGAGCCGCTCGGTTCAACCATGCCTCTACACAATCCTCATTGGACTTTAACCTGTTAGCCTGCAACCCCACTTTTCCCCAGAAAAATCCCCAGAAATGGCATACCCAAACTGAAAAAGATACAGTTCATGAACCCTTTGTACTAAAAGCACAAGTATGATCTCATTTGAAAGCTAACACCTGGCAGTTGTTTGTCAATGTAGAATTAATTACTGTCATAATGAAAAAAAAAATTAAATGTTAAAATGTTAAAAATGTTATAAATAGCTTCAAAGTTTTGTAAATTTATTAGAAAAGTTTTTTTATGAAAATAAAATTTAAGTTGGCATTGTAGCAATCTAGAAATGCACTGCAGCTAAAGCCACATGTCTGACCATGTTATATTTAAAATCTGAAGATGACAAGTCTAAAACTCTGTATTTAGTTAAATGTTTTTCAAGATCATGTCATATGACTTTATTTTGATTAGACACTAAAATGCAAACTGATGTTTATTGTCATGTTCTAAGCATCTATTCAGTCTATTGTCTCTATTGTTTTGTGGTGCAAACGAGCCCCATTCAGTCTCAGTCTCCCCTGCACACATTCACACCTCTCCGGCCTGTATATGGCTCTAAATATGTTTTTCTTTTGTCTTCATTATAATTACTAACGACTGGCTATTCACACTGTTTCAATCCCTAATTTATTTTTTCAAAGTTCTGTTCACATTTGAAACTGTATCAAATGACCTTCTTGAAAAAAGAAACATTTCAGTTAGCATTCCTGTTTAGAAAAATTCATAAAAATAACAGCTAGGTGGCAGGTGCATCTGAGGGCTAGCTAGCATGTTAGCTTAGCACACCATCAATACACAACAATTTATGAGATTATAACCATGTTTGTTCTCCAAACTTACTTTATAGGGCAAGTCGAGTGTTTTAAATAACCTTCTGTGATCTGATTTGGCTTCAGATAAAAAAATCTGACAGTAAATATATTATTTTATAGTATTCTGCACAATGATAAAGTCTATATCGATTAGCATTACATTATAAATATAATCGATAAATATAATCGATAAGCGATCTCTGGAAGCTTTGTATGTGTGTCAGGGAGTTCCTGAATGTCACATGATTATGGCACTTCTACGTGTGTTCCATATATGGACTGCATGTGCACACGGCGCCCTCAGGCTGCCAGTATGGATTGAAAACACAGGACATCAGAGTATTCAGCACTCATAATGATTACATCGGCCAATTTGGGTATAAATTCAATAAATATTATTCCTGTCTATATAAATCTGATGTAAACCTATGAGAATCTATCAATATTTCTCCAAGTCTGCACATTTTTGAGCTAAAAGCCCTGAGGGACGTGGTTTTGTGAAACGCTGTCATGACGACCTCACAGGAGTTTTTTTTCTGAATGAGAGCGGCTTACGCGCATAATTCATATTAAAGGTATCGACTCATTTTTTGATTACATAACTCCTGACACAAATTAAGACATAACTGTCACTATACGTTTCTCAGAATACAATAGTGGTCAAATACTGAAACTTAAGTCTTATATCTTTTTAATGATGAATTTTGTCAAGGTAATAACTTTAAATCTGATAGTAACTTTGAACTATTTAAACAAAAAAATGTTTCAGTGTGCCGGCGCTCTGGCAACGGTTAACAGGTTAAAATTGTCTATTGCTCTGTCACAATAAGCCACATACTCCCTGGGTGATCACGGACTACATTTCCCTTCATGCACCTCCCTGAACTGATTACACTTTACACCATACACCTTCACTGCGCTGACACACCTGCATCTCATTCACACACACACATATAAACCACTTCCACGCACCACACCAGTGCGAAGTCTTGACTTTTCTGGCTGTCATTTCTGAGCATTTCTCCCTGTGGATTGTTTCTTACCTTGACCTTGGACTGTGTACCCGGTTTCTGATCGTTCTCTGCCTACCTCGACTTGGATTGTTACTGGACCTTGCTTCTCGCCGCCTGCCCTGACCAGATTCTAGACATCCTCCACGTATAAAAAAATTATCATACATCATTAAAAGGCATTTTAAAGTGAAAACCATTTTGTTGAATGTTGTAGATGACAAACAGATGTGTCCAACCTGGCAGAGTGGGTATAACATCCATACCAGGCTTTAAGTAGCTCTTTACCTTGTGTTTGATGGAAGCTGTCTATTGAACTTATTGGTAACTACAGTGTTGAAATCCAAGAGCCAGTGTTAAATAGGCTGATTCCATAAAGAAGAGAATTTGCAAGGTGGGGGATACCAAGAGCAGCCTGTACAAGTGATCATAACTTCATGCGCTGTTTCAAAATTAGAGATCACAGACCTCATCTGTTTTTAAAGAACCTTGACCTGTGTCTGCTCACTGCCTCCTCCTTGTTGGACTGAATAAACTGAGCACACAGTTTTTCTGGCAAAGCCATTTGTCCAGAGAAGTCCAGTTAAAGCTGAGCGTCTTCCACTACATCCTTCCACACCACAGCAGCTCCATTAATTTGTCAATGTAGCCTTCAGAAAGAGAATTATTATAATATATAATATTTTTTTTCTGAGATAACTCAGACAAGTTTAAGTTATCTGTGGTAAGATTGCTCTTCAGAGCTCTAACTGTGACATCGCTATGCTTAAATTTTGGAAAACGATCGAGTATCGCAGATCACTGTGATCTGCCTGCATTTTCATTATAATGCATCGCAGCAAGCTGTAGTCTGAAAGTTAAAAAAATACATTAATCACTAATGTAATGAAATAATCTCCAACATGACTTAATAAGATAACTTTAATAAGTTTTTACAGGTTCCAATATTGTAGTGCATTTAGTGAGCAGCACTAAATGTGTAATCCATTATCCTGTTTACCTGCGCAACATTCCTTTGAAGGAGAACACCACATTTTAGGGTGAGAACTTCAGAATGAGGCTGTGGAAACACTCGATTCCAGAGGTGTGGTATTGTGGACTAATTTTGTGCATGTCTTTAATAAGACATGGTGACAACAAAATTGCCATGAATTAGATAATTATAAGTCTATTTTGCCACTATGTGAAAAAATCCAGCAAAATACGCCGCGCGTTTGTCGACTCCAGAGGATTTACTTTAGCCTATTAGGAAGAAACATAAATTGTGATTAAAAATATATGCTCACTCACATCAAGACGCCGCTGCGGTGGTGGAGTTAATTCAAGAGGAGCAGCGTTTGGCACTGCGTCACTTTTCAGCGCGAGCTGTGTGGAGAAGCCCATTTCCACCTCCACTGCGTTGTAGAAGCAATCCCGTGTAAAATGCAGGTTGCACACTTGAGCTCTAGGCGGGAACACACGGTCTTCCAGGCCAAGTGCATGCAACCACTGGCGCCTAATTTCCAAGTCTGCTGGAAAGCTATGCAGTCCTGTAATTCTGTTGCAACCAGCAACACTACACCTACGTACCATCCTAACCACTGTAGTAAATACAAATAAATCTATGTTAACTTGAAGCTATCCTAACTGATGCAATACTATTGTTCTGGCTTTGCCTATCTTAGCGTTTTTGTTCCCCCTGCTGTTTGTTTTGTATTCTGCACTTTGAATTAGTTTTATTCAGTTTCCGGGGTTGGGTTCAAGAGAACAACACAGCACACGGTAGCGCATGTTGACTTTGCCGTCAGTCCATAGCAACAACAACTCTTAAACGAGGCACTGCTTGTAAGTTGGAGTTTGATTATTCTTAATTATGGCATTTTGTATGTTTATTAAGGAGTGCATATATAGTAATTGTTTTTATAGTTCCGCGTTTTACTGTGTAAACATTTTGTATTATTTTCTCCTATTGTATATTGTTGGACGCGATATTTACCATGTGACAGTTTATTTATGTATTCTTTTATATTTTACAGTTTTACACATTTATTCAGTAAAGCTGAAGAACGACTCCGTTGTCAAGACTGTTTTATTGAGTGGATGTGTTTAGCTTGCTGGGTACGAAGCCAGTATAGTAAAAAAGCAAGCTTCATACAAGAGCTGTTTATCATGGAAGCTGGATTTCCCCTGCTATTGTCATCCATGACATAGAGGCTCACACGACAACTGCCGAATATCCACGGTGAAAATTATCAAACTTGAATTTTGAACCAGTCATGGAAGATGACAAAAGTCAGTCAGCTTCATCTCGACGTTCCGTGACTTCCAGCAAGTCCACGGCCAGCATGGCAGCGACTAAAGCAAGGGCAAAGGCAGAAGCTGCACAGGCAAGGGCCTCGTTTGCAAAAAGGGAAATGGAAATTAAAATAGAGAAAGCACGCCTCGAAGCAACATTAGACGCAATGGAGATAGAGAGAGAGGCGGAAGCCGCAATGGCGGAAGCGGCAGTCATGGAAGCAGCTGTCGCAGATCTAGAGGTGAAAAGTTCACATCATAGTTCAACTATTCACCTCCCACAGCAAAATCCTAGGCAACGTATTGAAGAGTATGTAAAACAACAAAGTGAATTTAGTGACACTGTACCAATCAAAGGCAGTTCAAAAACTGAATTACGCCAAAATACAGAGGAAAAAAAAAATCCTTCTTCATCAGTGTATCGAGTACTGTCCTCGTGGAATGCCAGTCAATACGGTGGCAGTGAGAATGAAGAGCAGTGTAATCTTCCTTTGCCCCAGTCTTCACATAGCTTCTCGATCCATTCGAAGAACCCAGCTGCTCCCATGCACCATCACAGAAGAAACACAAATCATCCTATTCAGCACTCTGGTCATGATGCAGCCACGCATGACTTAGCTAAGTTCTTAGCACGAAATCAGCTAGTGACAACAGGGCTCAACAAATTTGATGACCATCCTGAAAATTATCTGGCCTGGAGATCATCATTTCTCAATGCCATCAAGGACCTTGATCTTACAGCAGGTGAGGAATTTGATTTACTGATTAGGTGGCTGGGGAGAGATTCAGCAGATCATGCTCGTCGCATTAAGTCTGCAAATGTAAGGAATTTAGCTGCTGGTCTTGAACTAATTTGGGAGAGGTTAGATATGACCTACGGGTCTCCAGAAGCTATTTAAAAAGCTCTCTTCACAAAAATAGAGACTTTTCCAAAGATAACAATGAAAGACCATCACAAGCTTCGCGAATTAGGAGACTTGCTTTTGGAGATAGAAGCCGCTAAGAGCGGGGGCGATTTATCAGGGCTCACTTATCTTGATACATCCAGAGGAGTCAATCCAATTGTGCAAAAGTTGCCCTATACAAGGAATACAAGAAAAGTGGATGATGCAGGGTTCACACTACAAGTACACCTATGGAGTTTCTTTCCCACCATTCTCCTTCTTTGTTGAGTTTGTGTGTAGAGAAGCAAGAGCACGCAATGATCCAAGCTTCAATTTTTCTTCCCTCTCCATAAACCCTGGTGGATTGAACCGGCATAGTGAAAGCCACACCCATGTTCATAAACCTGTCGCAGTTCATAAAACAGATGTGATGCCCTCCTTTAATCTTTCTTATGAAAAGAGTCTTCAGAGAGTGACCAATGAGATGGATAAGCAATGTCCAATACATCATAAACCTCATCCTCTCAAGAAATGCAGAGCCTTCAGAGAAAAGCCATTAGAGGAAAGAAAAAGGTTTTTAAAGGAGTTGTTCATCTGTTTTAGATGCTGCTCATCAAACAAACATGTGGCTAAGAATTGTGACGTGTCAATCAAATGCTCAGAGTGTGAGAGTGACAATCACCTGGCTGCCCTGCACCCGGGCCCAGCGCCGTGGCGTTCTGGTTCTACACCTTTTCCACTGCATGGCGGGGAGGAAGAGGAGTCCTATGGCAAAGATGTGTCATCAAAATGCACCAAGGTTTGTGGCAAAGGGTTTAGCGAAAAGTCATGTTCCAAAATTTGCCTTGTTAATGTTTTTCCTGTTGGCGACCCCAACCAAAGCAAGCGGATCTATGCCATAATAGATGAGCAGAGCAATAGATCTCTGGCCAGATCGGAATTTTTTGACATGTTCAGTGTGCGAGGATCCTCTGGACCATACACATTAAAGACATGTGCAGGAGTAGTGCAAGCAACTGGAAGAAGAGCTCATGGGTTCATTATTGAATCTGCAGATGGTGAGATACATTTTCCACTTCCTACTCTTATTGAATGTAATAGTATGCCAGATAACAGAGATGAAATACCAACCGCTGTTGCTGCCCTGCACCATAGACACCTAAAAGTGATAGCAGACAAGATACCCCCTATTGACCCAAGTGCTAAGATACTGCTCCTGCTGGGAAGAGACATAATAAGAGCACATAAAGTCCGCCAGCAACTCAACGGTCCTCATGATGCTCCATATGCCCAAAAATTGGACCTTGGTTGGGTCATTGTGGGAGATGTGTGTCTAGGAAAGTGTCACAAGCCCTCTCCGGTGAATTGCATGAGAACACACATCTTAGAGAATGGCAGAACAAGCTACTTCAGTCCATGCAATAACCACATTGTATTGAAGGAGATGTTCAATGAGAAAAAACAGATTCAAAAACCACCTCACTTGTCATACTGTCAAGTAAGTACATCAAGCTGCCGACTTGGCCAGTCAGTCTTTCAGCAAACCAAAGACGACAATAAATTGGCACCTTCAGTAGAGGATCGGTTATTTCTGGACATCATGGAAAAGGAATTCTTCAAGGACTCGAGTAACAGCTGGGTAGCACCATTGCCATTTCGTGAGCCAAGGAGACGCTTGCCTAACAACAGAGAGTATGCTAAAAGACGTTTCATGTCTCTCCGTCGCAATCTTGACAAACGACCAAAGATGAGAAATGACTTCACAGAGTTCATGCAAAGAATTCTCGACAACAACCATGCAGAGCTAGCACCTCCTTTACAAGATGGCCAAGAGAGCTGGTATCTTCCATCATTTGGTGTGTACCATCCAAAGAAACCAGGTCAAATACGAGTTGTATTTGACTCTAGTGCACAGTTTGATGGGGTATCTCTCAATGATGTACTGCTGTCTGGCCCTGGCCTTAACAATAGCCTGTTAGGGGTCCTCATAAGATTTCGAAAGGACCCTGTTGCCATCACAGCCGACATACAGCAGATGTTTCATTGCTTCTTGGTCCGTGAGGACTGTCGTGATGTTTTACGATTTCTGTGGCATCGTGACAATGATCTGACTAAGGAGGTCGTAGACTATAGGATGCGAGTTCACGTATTTGGGAATAGCCCTTCACCGGCAGTAGCTATTTACGGAATTCGCCGAGCTGCCAGAGAAGAAAAAGAGTATGGCAGTGATGTGAGTAAATTCATTGAACAAGATTTCTATGTAGATGATGCCTTGAAGTCATTTCCTACTGAGGAAGAGGCTATCGATTTACTCAGGAGGACACAAGAGGCACTAGCTGACTCAAACCTCAGGCTTCATAAAATTGCTGCAAACAGAGTCAAAGTAATGGATGCTTTTCCAATTGATGATTTGGCTAAGGACATCAAATGCCTTGACCTCTCAACGGATGACTTGCCTGATCAACGAAGTTTGGGGGTACAGTGGAATCTAATGTCGGATACCTTCTCCTTCCAAGTGCCAGATACTGAAAAGCCATACACACGTAGAGGAGTCCTTTCAACAGTGAACAGTTTATTCGATCCTCTCGGATTCCTGGCACCAATCACAATTCAGGGCCGTCTACTCTTAAGGGAACTCTCATCACAGACACATGAGTGGGACACACCACTACCTGAAAACAAACATGAAGAATGGACTAAATGGTGTCATTCGCTGCAAGAGTTGAGAAGTCTGAACATTCCACGCATGTATGTATCCATTCCTTTTTCTGAAGCCAAACACACTGAAATATGTGTCTTTTCGGATGCTTCTATGAAGGCTATCTCAGCTGTTGCGTACTTGAGAGCCTCGAATCAGAATGGCAAGACAGAGGTTGGCTTTATTCTTGGCAAGGCAAGGCTGGCTCCAAAACCTGATCTCTCTGTACCTAGGTTGGAACTGTGTGCTGCAGTCCTAGCTGTTGAATTGACTGAACTCATTACAGAAGAGATTAATCTGAAGCCGGATAGAATAAGGTTCTACACGGATAGTAGAGTGGTGTTAGGCTACATCTACAATGAGTCAAGACGGTTCCATGTTTATGTGAGCAACAGAGTGCAGCGCATCAGACAGTCTACTCAGCCTGAACAATGGAGGTATGTTTCTTCTGAGCAAAATCCTGCTGATTATGGCTCTCGTTCCGTTTCATCTGCAAAGCTTGAGGCCACAACTTGGCTCACAGGGCCTTCGTTTTTGCAATATCCATCAGAACAGCTCCCTGATACTCCAAGCTCATATGACCTTATTGATGCAGAGAAAGATGTTGAAATTCGCTCTGAGGTTACAGTCTTGTCTAACCACATCAATGTGGATCGGTTAGGTACCAAAAGATTTGAGCAATTCTCAGACTGGAGAACAGTTGTCAGAGCTGTGGCGCGGCTGCGCCACATTGCTCATTGTTTCACTAAACCAAGTGACGATAGTCAGTGCTCTGGTTGGCATTTTTGCTCAAAGGGCTTATCTGTAAGTGATCTCCTGAAAGCAGAGGAAATCATCATCAGCAGTGTACAACATGAAGTGTATTCGGATGAGCTGAAATGCATCATTTCCAAGAGTGAAATCCCCTCACGTAGTTCACTTTTAAAGTTGAATCCAGTCATTGACAGCAATGGTTTGCTAAGAGTTGGTGGACGCATCAGACAAGCAAAGCTAGGAGATAAAGAAACAAATCCCCTCATCATCCCGGCCAACCATCATATCACAGTCCTGCTGGTCAGACATTTTCATGAACGTGTGCAGCATCAGGGCAGACATCTTACGGAGGGCACCATGAGATCTAATGGCTTTTGGATAATTGGGGCTAAGCGATGTATAAGCAGCATTATCCAAAAGTGTGTTACTTGCCGTAAACTAAGAGGCAAGGTGGAGGAACAACAGATGGCTGACCTGCCGGCGGAAAGGTTGCAGATGGATCCACCCTTTTTCTTTGTTGGTTTGGATGTGTTTGGGCCATGGGAGGTGAACTCACGGCGCACAAGGGGTGGTCTAGCAAATAGCAAGAGGTGGGCAGTGTTGTTCACTTGCATGTGTACCAGAGGAGTTCACATAGAGGTGATTGAGTCAATGACTTCCTCAAGTCTCATTAATGCTCTCAGAAGATTCTTTTCTATTAGAGGTCCGGCTAAGCAGCTGCGCTCCGACTGTGGAACGAACTTCGTGGGTGCCTCTAGAGAGCTTAAGATGATTGAGAACGAACAATCAGAGGTGGGAGAATACCTGCTTGAGCAAAGATGTTCCTGGGTCTTTAATCCGCCACACTCTTCTCATATGGGTGGCGCCTGGGAACGCATGATTGGTATAACAAGGCGAATCCTAGATTCAATGCTCCTAGAAAACAGGTACACACAGCTTACTCATGAAGTCTTAGTGACATTCATGTGTGAGGTCACAGCCATCATTAATGCACGGCCTCTAGTCCCAGTCTCTACAGATCCTGACTTCCCCTTCATCCTAACGCCATCCATGCTTCTGACACAAAAAGCTGGTAGTCTCCCAACTCCACAAGATGATTTCAGCAAGAAAGACATGTTCCATTCTCAATGGAAACGGGTTCAAGCCTTAGCGGAAACGTTCTGGAATAGGTGGAGGAAGGAGTATCTTGGAACTCTTCAGAGCCGTTGCAAGTGGTTTCACAAACATCCAAACATCAAAGAAGGCGACATTGTACTGCTCAAAGACAAACAAGTCAAAAGGAATGAGTGGCCAATGGGGATCATTGTGAAGGCCGTTCCCAGTACGGATGGTATGGTGAGGAAAGTGGAGGTGAAAACTGTTCAACATGGGACAACCAAAACCTATCACAGACCTATATCTGAATTGGTATACCTCCTGTCTTCAGATCAGGCTGTTTAGTCCAGTAACTGTTAGTGTGATTGGTATCTCTGAGATACCAGACGGGGAGTGTTCTGGCTTTGCCTATCTTAGCGTTTTTGCTCCCCCTGCTGTTTGTTTTGTATTCTGCACTTTGAATTAGTTTTATTCAGTTTCCGGGGTTGGGTTCAAGAGAACAACACAGCACACGGTAGCGCATGTTGACTTTGCCGTCAGTCCATAGCAACAACAACTCTTAAACGAGGCACTGCTTGTAAGTTGGAGTTTGATTATTCTTAATTATGGCATTTTGTATGTTTATTAAGGAGTGCATATATAGTAATTGTTTTTATAGTTCCGCGTTTTACTGTGTAAACATTTTGTATTATGTTCTCCTATTGTATATTGTTGGACGCGATATTTACCATGTGACAGTTTATTTATGTATTCTTTTATATTTTACAGTTTTACACATTTATTCAGTAAAGCTGAAGAACGACTCCGTTGTCAAGACTGTTTTATTGAGTGGATGTGTTTAGCTTGCTGGGTACGAAGCCAGTATAACTATGCTACTAACTAACTATGCTTCTAACAATACTACACTAACAACTATGCTAATTAACTACCTAGGCTACACTAAATAATCTAAATAACTATATAAATGCTATGCTAACTAGATGCTAAAATACACTATCCTGATTGTTTTCAATACTCACAATTCCAACTCCTGACTCGCTACAATGGTTTTGACGGAACAAGATGCTTTTATACCAGGGGCTGAGCCTATGCCAAGGGCGTGATGAGCTCGTATTAAGGGTGTGGTGAGCTGGTGCCTGCTTACGTCAAACAGTACCACAACATCCAATAGGAAAATTCAACTGCAGTAGCTACCGTTCAACCTGAAGAGGGCAGCACTCAGACGTTTTTACACCATATATTGAAGAATTAAAACGTACTCGGTTACATACATAACCTCGGTTCTCTCTAGAAGAGGGAACGAGTATTGCGTAAGTTGCCTACGCTACGGGTAAAGTCATCTTTTCTCGAGATATTGAAGCCAAAAATTATCCTTAATTTTGCATTTATTGTCAACGGAGTGCAGCAGCCAGCAGACCTAGAGCAGGCTATCTCGCATGCTTATTGGCTGCCCTGTGGCAACTGCTGCAGCCTACCAATTGAGCCTCATGCGTGGCTCAATTGGTAGGTGAGTCGAACCCTCTAGAGAGGGTCTAGAACCCCATTCTAGAGAGAACTGAGGTTACATGTGTAACCAAGTACGTTCGCTTACGAGAGGTTCTCTCGTATTGCGTAAGTTGCTTACGTTATGGGAACCCATTGTCAGCGCCGTGCGCGCCCAGCATCCACTTCATGAGTCCCAGGAATTTCCCGGGGAACATAGATAAGTGGGAAACAGGTGGCCAGCAATGCATAACCATGCCTTGGCTTGAGGATGACTTTAGAGTCATTTGGCCCGAACTCAAGACACGCAGCACTAACAGATAGCACGTGTAAATTCCCCATACGTTTGACTGATGACAGAGCTGTCAGAAAAACGGTTTTGAGCGAAAGGTACTTTAGGTCCACAGAGTCTATCGGTTCAAAGGGGAAAGCTTTCAGGGCCTCTAGGACCAATGAAAGATCCCATATGGGAACCGACGGGGGTCGCGAGGGATTCATCCTTCTGGCTCCTCTAAGGAAGCGGATGACGAGCTCGTTTCTTCCAACTGACTGACCGTGCGTCGACTCAGCGAACGCTGCAACGGCTGCCACATATACTTTAAGCGTGGATGGGGACCTGCCCTTATCCAACATCTCTATCTCCATCAGCACATCATTTGGAGAAAACCGACCATTTAGACGTGTAATGC
The DNA here is from genome assembly GCA_026230005.1 of Gila orcuttii. Lineage (NCBI taxonomy): Eukaryota > Metazoa > Chordata > Actinopteri > Cypriniformes > Leuciscidae > Gila > Gila orcuttii. The sequence continues at coordinate 6,488,269 of JAPDVR010000011.1, forward strand.
CGCCTTGGAGAGGGAGCTCTGGATTGTGTAATCGTGTTCATCACTCCTTCTGGCAGGACAACGGGTATCCGTTGATTAACCATACGTGCAGAGACCAGCGCTCTGCATGGGGATGCCAGATTGAGCCGCGGGCTTGAGAGAGGAGATCTCTCCTCACCGGAATCGGCCAAGGGGCTGTGTGAGACAGCCGCATCAGCTCCGGGAACCAGATTTGATTCTCCCAACGCGGGGCTATAAGGAGCACTGAGTGGCGCGTTTCCCTGATCCTCTTGGTTACCTGTGGTAACAGAGAGACTGGAGGGAAAGCATAAAGTGGGAGGCTGGGCCAGATTTGGGCCAGCGCATCCTCGTTCTTTGAAAAGAACATCGGGCAATGAGTGTTGTCTTTTGACGCAAAACAGGTCGACTTTCGTTTTTCCCGGAAGGGGCCACAGTAACTGGACTGTCTGGGGGTGCAGGGACCATTCCCCTGGGGGAACGTAGTTCCTGGATAGCTTGTCTGGGCCGTCGTTCAGGTGGCCTGGCACATGCGCAGCTCTCAGCGAGCGCAGGAGGTACTGAGACCATACATGAAGGAGTTCTGTCAGATGGCAGAGGCTTCTGGATCTGACACCGCCCTGACGGTTTATGTAGGACACCACAGACATGTTATCCGAGCGGACTAGCACATGGTGGACCTGTATGAACGGGAGGAAGCGCCTGAGTGCGTTCTCGACCGCTATCATTTCCAGACAGTTTATGTGGAAGCGTCTCTCTCGGTCTGACCACAGGCCAAAGACCGGTCTGCCCTCGAAGACGGCGCCCCAACCTGAGTCGGAGGCGTCCATCGAGATGACCTTTCGGTGTGAGACAGCTCCCATTGTCACTCTCCGCTGGTACCAGTCTGCCGCTAACCAGGGCTGCAGAGCCAAAACGCAGCTCTGAGTCACTCTGATCTGTCTGCAGCCTGAAACCCAAGCCTGGTGAGGCACTTGGGTGTTCAGCCAGCGTTGTAGCGGGCGCATGCGCAGCAGGCCCAGCAGGCCCAGGATTTGTCTGGTCGTGAGCATTTTGAACGGCCGTCTCATGAGAGCTTTGTTCAAATATCTCAGATCTAAGATAAGTCTTAGAGCTCCGTCCTTCTTGGGTACGAGAAAATAGCATCTGTAAAAGCCTTACTTGCTCAAAGAAGGAGGTACTGGTTCTATAGCCCCTTTGCACAGCAGTTTGGCCATTTCTGCGTGGAGTAGATGCGCTACTTCCGCTTTCACTTTCGTCTAGGTCCATGCTCGAAAGCGAGGGGGACGGCGAGCGAACTGTAGTGAATAGCCCTGTCTTATTGTGCTTAGTACCCACTCTGATATCCCTGGAATCGCTTCCCATGTTTTTACATGTATAGCAAGGGGCAGAATGGCCTCCGAGTTCCGATCGCCGCACTTCGTGGGCTCGGGAAACTGAACCGGAGGTCTGGGTGCGGCGCGCGCACTCTCTGCGCTCAAATACAGTGGCTCGCTGACAACGGTAGCTGGCTGTTTCATATGTGACGTCCCGATTGCTTTGAATGGGGAACATTTTATGATATGCGAGCGGCGCCCAGGGCAAAAAGTTTGTTAGTAAGCGTGATCGCTCGTGAGCGGGCACGTAACTTACATTCATATGTGACGTCCCGATTGCTTTGAATGGGAAACGTTTTGTGATCACTTTGTGATGCGCGAGCGGCGCCTGGGGCGAGGTGTTTGTTAGTAAGCGTGAGCGCTCGTGAGCGGGCACATAACTTACATTCATAACCTGACCGATATGAGGCTGTTTTGGCCGTGCAACAGAGCGGGCAGATAGTAGGCGTGGGCACGTAGTCGTGGGCACGTTTCCTACATCTAACACTCGAGCGGCATTCGCCAGCTTTAGGAGAGTGGGCTCTGTGAGAGCGAGAGACACGGGGGTATTGTGCTTGAGTGTGGGGGTGAACACTGAGATGTGGGCACATTTTCTATATTTAGAGCACCACGGCATGAGCCGGATAGCCAGACGTTATACTCTTGAGACTTTGCAGGTGAGTGGGTTGCATTACCGGCTCGTTGGCTGCCGAATACATCGCTGCAGTAGCCTTTCTAAGGGGACTGACAGGGCGAGATGTTTCAATGGTGGTCCAACCGCGGCGGGACTCAACCGTCTTTTGAGAGATTTGTCTGGGTCGCCGTAGCAACGGCGGTTGTGTGCAGGCGGGCGGGTTGCATTACCGGCTCGTTGGCTGCCGAATACACTGCTGCAGTAGCCTTTGTAGCCTTCCCGGATCGAGGAGGAGGCGGAGTGATGAGAACTCGACCACTCCTCGCTGTCCGATGCCAGGATGGAACAGCTGTCACCTGGATCCATTCCTTCAGCTTTGTCCCCTGAGGCAGCGGCAGTGAGGGCCGAAGCCGGCAGCTGCGCGTCCGGGAGGGGCGGAGAAGGAGAGAGAGAAGCTGGCGGGATGTAATCCGGCGAGCTCTTCAGTGGGACCTCAGGCTCCGCTCGCTTCCGTGAACGGCGCTTCTTCTTGCGCGGTCCAGAGGGCGGGGTGACAGTATCCACAGTGAAAGCCTCGAGTCGAGCCCGCAGGGTCGACAGCGGAAACGCTTCACAGTGCGTGGGTGGGGTAATACTAATGTATTTTATGTCGTAGAATAAAACGTGAAACTGCCTTGAGCTGTTTCGCAACAGAGCTTTTTTCAGCCATTTAACCAAAACCCCATTAAAAAAAAAACACTGACTTCGGGACGATGGAACCGAAGTCCTAAAATGATAACTCGTTTCCACGTTTTGGCCTACAAAGTGATGTCATACCTGCACCACTCTATTCTTAGCACGTTTGGTGAACCTTGCTGAAACGTGCTGGTGGAATATGTGTCATGACATTGCCGTTCAGTATTGGTCACTTGTCTGTTGCCTGGCTACTAGTTTCTCCGTAGCTGGCCATGAGCGCCATTTGAGTGACTTAAATACAAGTTAATAATAAAATTAAAAGCAACACCTAATCATGCTCCATACGCGGTCGCTATTTATATCTCATACCATCTGTAAACTCTTACCTTACCAAGGCAATGACTGATGCATTTGTATTATATTCCAAAGAGCTCCGTTATCAGTCCCACAGTGGAAAATGAAACCATATCCGTACTGGCTGGGCCGAATCGGCACGGAATGGAACGGTTAACAGTTGGTACTCTCCCTCCTTCGTATTGCATTGCGGTCAAAACTGTTTATTTAATTCTATGTCTTTTTAGCAAAGTTTTGTACAGCACAGTGGTCAACTACTGTTGTTTTTATTGTGCTTCATAAATACATTTTGATCTGATTTGATTTGGTTAAGTAACTAGAACAGTTTGGCCTATTGGAAAAGTGGCTATTTTGCATACAAAAGTGCACAAGAACACCAAAAGAAGTACAAATATATTCAGGGCCCTATGAAATCTTTTTTTTTCTACAAATTCCATTTTGTTATGCAGAATTGCGTGTTAGTTTTTAATGGTTTAATTACATTTCAATAATCAAAATGGATGTCTAATCAATTGAATTCATACAACTTTAACAATTTAATAATGCATTAAACAATAATAATGTCTGGTTGCAACAAGTTTGAAATCAATAGTGTAATTCGCTACTGACCCTTGAGACTTGAAGTCAGTTTTCATATCTCAGCCTTACTCATGTTTTACACTGTAAAACATTGACTTACAAACAATACATGATTAATAAGTCAAAGTTTGAAGAGTAAATGCGCAGTTAAACATTTGCTCTTTTCCTACACATGATGATATTCTTTGAAGTTATTTGCTGTTAAAATAGGAAACTGCTGCAAGTGTTCTTGTACATCAAAGAGAATCAGTGTGTTGTTCATAAAGTGAAAATTATTTGCACAAGTCTAATAAGACATTTAACATTTTTTATGTCAGCTTCTTGGAACAATTTGCTATATAAAGGTGACATGAAAAGCTTTTTTTTTTCATAATGTTCTCAGATGTGCACTTATAATGTTATCGAGATTTTTACATCAAAAAACATCCTGATTAAGAAGTAATAAGCTAGGTAACACTTCAGAATACTGTTCCATCATTAATGAATAACTACAAATGTACAAATGAGTAACACATTATTAACACTCTGGTAACTACTATTAACTTACAATAAACTTGACAAATTAGTAAGTAATAGGGCTCAGTTGAACGTGGTAGTTCACTATTAGCTAATCAATAACTTCTATTTTTTTTTCAAACCTCCCAGAGGACTACTAAGAACTACTATATAGAGGTTCATAAGTAATGTGAGTAGTGCATAAATTAGGCAGCATAATATATAATATAAGGTAATGGTAACCCACTAGTAATGACTCAAGTACCAAATCCTTCAGAAGGAACTCTTTTTTGGAACAGTTTTCTAAAGTGAAAAGTAGGATAACTGCCTAGTAATTACTGAAGTCATTGTAAGCTTTGTCTAATTGACAAAGGATGATTTACGGTGTTTTGTGTAATCGGAATTGTGAATGAATGTAGCCTACCATTGTTTGGCATTCTTTCGTTCTTATAGAATATTCATAGTTTATCCTATTACGATAAAGTGACAAACTTAGGCTATACATTATCATTTGCAGTGTCATGTTTTAAATAAAATGAAACATGTTGTAATGTCTTACTGATGACAAAACAGGAGACTTCGCTCACAGAAGCTTTTATTCAGAATCACAGCGAAGGGTTTAGATCAAAACAAAAGCAGCGTGTTCAAAGTGCTTTCTTCCGTATCCAATAATCCAACGCATTAACCTGCTGAAGAACAGCAAATCACAACTATTCAGTTTGACTCCGTCACTACACTATACATACTCAGTACATATCAAATGATCTATATCAGACAAACCAATAGTGACACATGGTAAAAATTCTGTTACTCTCACTTGTGTGTTGCGACATTACTGTCAGATCCAGTGCAGTTGGCACTGCATCATCTTTTATTTCCAGACTCTCTTAAAAGCCTGTTTAAAAAACGAATCCGTAGTAAAAGGATTCTTACTGACACAAACTAACTGGAACTTAGCCAAAAATCAAGTTCATCCATGCTTTCTTAATGTTTGGATCACAAAGATGGCAATGACTGTTTTCCACAATTTCATACGTCTTGTAATCCTCAGAGGCATCTCTATCATTTTGTTGCTGGAGTAATCCTGTGTTTGTGTCTGATCATATTTACTACTACATGAAATGCACAAATCGGTGGGCGGGGCTAAAGAGGCAATGATGTAGAAGTAGGCATTGATCTTCTTCTGCGGAGGCGGTCTTTCGTCGCACTATCGATAAAATTGAAACAAGTCATTTTCTGAGCTTGTTTTCATTAAAAGCTGTTTTGGACTAACAAGGAAGTTTTAAAACACACAGGATATTTTAATAGTACAATGATTTCTCAATTCATAACCCCTTTTAATGCTGATATAATTTAGATGTGTCATGTTGTGTGTGAAGGTTAACACTTTAGTTTCTCTCTACAGTTTTACGGTTTGTCTAGTAATTTTACTCTGAAAAACATCAGCCTGAAATCATTCCAATTTGGTCTGTTACATGTCCAGCACACAAAAATGATTGCTGAAAAGATTAATATCAGAATGTCTGCTATATTGAAAGCATCTGCTGTGACAATTCTGACAACTAATCGATCATAACCTAAAAAAGCTGTCTTCTCAAAAAAATATCCTGACAACGAGGCAGAAGCACACTAATTACAACTGCATGCAGTAATTCATTGCTACTTATTTTTTTATTAATTTGTTAGATTATGTTTGATTCTGAAATCCTAAATGCTTTTCTTCCCAGGAAACAAGATTAAGCTTTACAAAAACTGTAAAAACTGAGTTTAAAAGGATTTCCACTTTCCAGTTTGTAGAATATGATCTATACTTATGAACCCTTGGAGACACAGTGCTCTCTAAATTAACTGGACAGGTGACACTGGACAGGTTAAAGATGTTTTCAACATTATTGTAAGGATTTCCACCTTCCAGTTTGTAGAATATGATCTATTCTTATGAACCCTTGGAGACACAGTGCTCTCTAAATTAACTCAAAGAATTGCATGTACAATCCATGAACACTTTTAATACAGGCTTATGATACTGATAGAAAATGCACTCAACCATCATGTCATACAATGTCTGACGATGCAGTTAACACATAGGAAGAAGCAGGATCCACATGCAGCACACTTTATTAAATAAACTAAAACTTTACAAACTCAGACTAAGGAACAGGACTCAGGAACAGAACAACCAACATACAACATCAAGAACCCATAAAGACTAAACAAGACACAGGGCTTAAATAGACAAGAAAACAAGCTAAACAAGATAACAAGGGGGCGTGGCTAATCTAAAACACCTGGGGAGACTAGTTAAACATGACGGGGAACTACTAAACATGGAAAAAGACAGGGGAACACAGACAGGAATCATGACAGATCCCACACCATGACACAATGTTTAAAGTCACCATGAATTGTTTTTTTAATGGAAATTAGTATTTTTTGTATTTTTTTTTTATCCATGGACATATATTTTTAACTCAAGAGTCCTTGTAACCTTTAATCAAAATAACTTTACCTCCCTCTTGCAGTGACATCTTTTCTCTGATGACGTGTTTACTGCCACGAGGGCGGAGCCACCTATCAATCACATGCAATCCACCATTACCAAACCACAACTATCCAATCAATGGACAAAATCAAGTCCTGCCATACATTTGTGCTAGTTCGAGAAGCCATTTCACTGAGATATAGTACATCACAAAAGTGGAGAATAGACTATCACAATTTCCGTTTCATGCCGAATTTAAAGGAATTGTTCCCCTGTGTATGATTGATCATACAAGTTGTCCATTCAGTATGTGCACCTCAAAATAATAAACCCTCTTTTAGAGTATTTCAGAACACTTAATAATTTTTTTTATTTTATTTTTTTTAAGAAAGAAGTAGGCATGGCATTGGGAATGACATTAGGAATATATAATTTTGGAATAAGAGTAATGACATAATTTTGATTGAACTATTCATTAATTTGGAGATCTCTGAACAGATGGTTTGGAGGATGGGTCATTGATATTATTAAGGTAATGCTACATCAACATACCTTTTTTTAACGTCGCTCTCATTAAAATGAGCAGCATTGAAAGGAGCCCAAGTAGTGTGAAGTCAGTCACTAGCACTGCCCTACAAAGCAAAAAGGCAGTAACTGCATTTTTGGTCAAAAATGAGTTATTATCATTTTCATGACATTCAAGGCATCCTTTGTTATGTGACAAAACATCTTATCTCAAATGTGTGTTGTTTTGGAGAAAAATGGTAGTCGTTTGTACAGTAACTGCAAAATCCCCTAGTGAAACAAAGCAAGAGTACAGTAACATCCATTACTGTATTCTTGTTATGTTTTACCTAACAAAAAATAACCGTGTTGCAGCGCAGTGTAGTTACTGTTGCCATGGTGAACATGTACACAGCTGATTTCGCGGCATCCTCACGGACGGTTTTAACATTTGCGATTTCACCCTTCTAACTTCACACAAATTTCGTTTGAGATGGCACAAAGCCGGGGAAAGAAGATGGTCGAACTGGCGTTGAAAAAAAATACGCGGAGTACAGTGGCAGATTAAGCAGGGGTGTCCAAACTCGGTCCTGGAGGGCCACTGTCCTGCAGAGTTTAGCTCCAACCCCAATTAAACACACCTGAAACAGCTAATCAAGGTCTTGATTAGCTGTTGAAGGTCATTAGGCATGCTAAAAACTTACAAGCAGGTGTGTTGAGGCAAGTTGGAACTAAACTCTGCAGGACAGTGGCCCTCCAGGACCGAGTTTGGACACCCCTGGGCTAGGCTATCACAATAAAAACACCTGTCAGCCGCCAGGGCGGGACTTCCTCTCAGAGGTCCATTCAGATAGCATTATGCTAATTGACAGGCGATGTTTTAAATAGCTTTGCTTACCTGCCCCCTGATCCTCCCTGCTCCTAGCTGTAACTTCACATCATCGCTGATGCCATGTCATCATTTTGTTGTTCATGTCACAAAGTTATAATCCAACCAGCGGTGAAAAAATATTCAATAACTAGAAAAGCACTCGGAGAGCACTAACCTCTGTCAAGGTGTGATCTTCTTCGGTCTTTTGAGCCTAACATGAGCGGCGTCTTCTTTTATCATAGGCTAATCATTCACGGCGTTATTGTCCAGCAGGAGAATATAACTGTCCATAAACACAGCTATCGGTGTAACAGTTATTCTTTAACACAACAGGTGTCTGTTCAACTTAAAACTGTTTGAAGACTATGTCCGCTGTATAGATAAGTTAGCGAGTTGTGAGCAAAACTGACATCTTTCTCTTTACTGTTGTAAGCATCCATGCTTTCAACAAAAACAAACTTCTACAGACAGAGCGAGCCGGCAGGTATTTACGCCCCCCCCCCCCCCCCTTAGCGCTCAGGCTCAAACACATTGGTTCCTGTTCCTAAGCATTTATTTATTGCACGGTTTCTTCTTCTAAATATATAATTATATATTTAATTTGGATTCCCCTTAATTATATTAACCTATGAAAATGTTGTCCCTCTGCATGACTGCAAGCTTCTAAGTTTTATCCTATTATTGTAGGCCTAATGTAACTTATGAAGCCAGGCTTCGTTTTTGTGTGTTGGCTTTTCTTTCTTCACTTTCATTAAGGGTGCAAAACTATTAATTTATTGTGTTAGCCTAATTCATGCACTATTTTCAGGGGCGTCATGCAAGCCAAAATTCTGGGGGGGCACAATCTGAGACGTTGCAATTGTTTTCTGACGGGTGATATGTATCATGTTAGGAGGGGTCAGGGGGTTTCTCCCCCTGAAAATTTTTAAATTCTGGCTGCTAAACATACCATTTCAATGCAGTTTGGGAGGGACAGAAATACCTTAACGGAGCTAGCAGCAACCCTCCTGTATCTGAGGACTAAGTTAAAGTATCTATTTTGTAAGTTTATGTAAAAGACAGGTTGATGAAAGAACTGTAAGCTCAAATTCAAAAGCTTTTGAAGTCTACTTCATTAAAGCATGTTTACACACACACTTACTGTACACTTAGGCCTACTACACATGATTTTAAAAACAGTACCATTGCAGTTTTTATGTTATGATTTTAAATTGGTATATGACCTAAGAACGATCTTACATTAAAGGTACATAAAGGTGCTGAGGTCTGACTTTGTGGTGGTCTGAAATTAAGTTATTTTAATATTAATATGTGATGAAGGACTTTAAAAGAAGTTTGACAGCTTTCAGTGCTGACTAACGTTAACACTACCCCGTTTATTTGAAAATGGTTAATATTTGACAGAAATGTAAAAAAGTAATAAAATCAAATGTAATATGTAACATTACTTTATTAAAATCATTGAAATACTGTAGTTACACTGCTCATTATTATATTTTAAATAAGGTACTTGTAAAGAGTAATTTATGAGCAATAACGTTACACTGACACAACTTAAGTTAATGCTCTGAATTCGCAGCTAATATCAAATCCATAACTTTTTGATCAAGTTAAAATTTCCAGGTCAACCACAAATAATCCCACTACCTTTTAATATCATCCGATAACTAATTCAATGCCGATTTGTTGCTTTGCCCACTTACCACTTCAAGACCATCTGTAAAACATTGCCAGCGAGTGAGTTGCTTGAACATACACAGCAAAGATTCTAGAGTGCTACGCGCGTACCGCTCTAGATTTGATATACACAGACACCATATTAGGAAAAAGGGGCGGGCTGATGCTGACCGATTAATTACACATCCAGAAGAAATACATTTGAGTCGTTATAGGCTCTGGTAATTATGGAGCATAATAGGAATAAAGTTGTGACAAAAAAATTATCAGGGAGGAAAAATCTGAGGGGGCACGTGCCCCCTCACTTTGAATGTGCATGACGCCACTGACTATTTTGTCATGGACCTAATTTAAGTTATTCCCTGTACAATGAAATATTATGATATACAGACATCATCTGTAATCTTTGTCCTCTCATGTAATTCCACCAAACAGGAGGGTGTTTTGGTATTCCCTGCCTGTGAGCAATGTTGTGGAGGATGAGGAGTAATGAACATTGCTACAAAGTGGTTCTAGACTTTATATAAAAAAATATGCATATGAAATGTGGTGTTGATCAATTATTTTTATTATTATTATCATTATTTTATATATATATATATAATCTACAATCTATTATTAAATGTATGTTTACTAATTTGAAATATCTGTCCCATGTATTCATTTAATTCAGTACTTTGTGTTTATAAACCTACTGAAACAGATACTGCACCATATAAAATCATAAAATTGTTTATCTTAGTTATCATCATAAGAGTTTGAAAAGCCTTAGAAACACTTAGGCAAAATTATTTTGTTTTGCTCTGTTGAATTGGAGTTGAACTTGTCTATTATTGCTCCAAAGGAAAGTTGTTTTGTAGTGCTTTAACATTAATGTGATTTGTAGGTATAGCAGATACTACATTACAGATACAGAAACACCCCCAGACACACATTAATCTAATACTCACACATAATAATGTGGTCCTATTCAAAATAAATTGTCCCCATTTGGGCCTTGATACAGCTTAGCAATGTGAGACTTTAAGCAGCCGTTTCAGCACCAGAACAGCTTCCGGGTGGAAAATATTGACCTAAAATGGCCAAATTAGTTTGGGTTTGGTATATCCATGTTCAGGAAAACAAATGGTTCCAATTGTTTCAAATACAGTGTATCTAACACACCCAGAGCCCAAGTTGTTGCAAAATAGTTTTTGGAGAATGTGTAGTTACTGCCTTTTTCCTTGGTATGGTGCTATGTTTTTGGTAAGTAATACAAAGCAAGAATACAGTAACTGCAAAATAGGGGTAAAATATCAAATTAAATATGAGGATTGATATGTACAAAAAATAAGCTAATATAAAGTAACAAAACAGCCACATATCCAATAATCTACCTACAACTACTTAGGCTGGATGACAGGATAACTTTAAAGTCATTTTTCTCAGTTCTGCACTCTGCGTAGTTACTGCCTTTTTGCTTTGTAGGGCAGAGCAGTGCGGACAACTTAATTTTGGTGGAAATTAACAGACGTGTAGAGAAGATCAGAATACTCTTCCAATAGCCGATCCCTTTTCCGAAGGAAAGATTACAAAAGGACAGAAGTACATTGGGTCTCATTCATTATGTGTTCTTGAGCATAAACTTGTGTGTGAAATCGTACTCGGTTACATACGTAACCTCGGTTCTCTCTAGAAGAGGGAACGAGTATTGCGTAAGTTACTTACGCTACGGGTAAATCATCTTTCCTCAAGATATTGAAGCCAAAAATTATCCTTAATTTTGCATTTATTGTCAACGCAGTGCAGGAGCCAGCAGACCTAGAGCAGGCTATCTTGCGTGCTCATTGGCTGCCCTGCGGCAACTGCTGCAGCCTACCACTGAGCCTCGTGCCCTCTACGCGTCACAGCCCGCCAAAATGGGGGTGGCTTAGCGTATAAAAGCCAGGCTCGGAGGCCGCATCACTGGTTTCATCAGCTGAAGCGAAAATCGAGACCCTAGGTGCGCCCACCAAACGAGACAAAGAGCTGTTCCGAACGCCTGAAAGGGGCGGAGCGCATAATGTAAGCCCTCAGCGCCCTGACGGGGCAGAGGGGATTAACATCACCCTCACTATCGGATGCTGGCAGAGCCGATAAAGAAATGACCTGCGCTCTGAAGGGAGTGCCCAACACTTTAGGGACATAACCATGCCTTGGCTTGAGGATGACTTTAGAGTCATTTGGCCCAAACTCAAGACACGCAGCGCTAACAGATAGCGCGTGTAAATCCCCCACACGTTTGACTGATGACAGAGCTGTCAGAAAAACAGTTTTGAGTGAGAGGTACTTTAGGTCCACGGAGTCTATCGGTTCAAAGGGGAAAGGACCATTCTCCTGGGGGAACGTAGTTCCTGGATAGTTTGTCTGGGCCGTCGTTCAGGTAGCCTGGCACATGCGTAGCTCTCAGCGAGCACAAGAGGTGCTGAGACCATAAAGAAGGTGATCTGTCAGATGGCAGAGGGTTCTGGATCTGACACCGCCCTGACGGTTTATGTAGGACACCACAGACCTGTTGTCCGAGCGGACTAGCACATGGTGGTCCCGTATGAACGTAAGGAAGCGCCTGAGCGCGTTCTCGACCGCTATCATTTCCAGACAGTTTATGTGGAACTTATAGCTCTCTAGGTCTGACCACAGGCCAAAGACCGGTTTGCCCTCGAAGATGGCGGCTCATCCTAAGTTGGAGGTGTCCGTCGAGATGACCTTTCGGTGTGAGACAGCTTCCATTGTCACTCCCCGTTGGTACCAGTCGGCCGCTAACCAGGGCTGCAGAGCCAAAACGCAGCTCTGAGTCACTCTGATCCGTCTGTAACCGAAAGCCCAAGCCTGGTGAGGCACTTGGGCGTTCAGCCAGCATTGTAGCGGGCACATGCGCAGCAGGCCCAGCTGAAGCACAGCCGCAGCTGATGCCATACAGCCCAGCATCCTCTGGAATGTTTTCAGAGAAGCGATGCTGCCCTTCTGGAAAGATCCGGCCAGGTGTCGAACACGGCGCACGCGCTCATAGCCACAGAGTCCAGTTCTATTCCTAGAAAGGAAACTGAATGACTGGGCAGTAATGAGCTCTTGGTCCAGTTGACCGTGAGACCCAGGCTTTCCAGATGACTGAGAAGCACTGTTCTGTCAGATAACAGTTCTATCTCTGACTGTGCTAAAATCAGCCAATCGTCCAAATAGTTCAGAATTTGCAGCCCTTTTACTCTCAAGGGGGCGAGAGCCGCGTCCATGCACTTCGTAAATGTACGGGGTGCCAAAGACAGGCCGAACGGGAGGACGGTGTATTGATATGCCCGACCGTCGAAGGCGAATCTCAAGAACGGCCTGTGACGGGGGACTATCGGGATCTGAAAGTATGCATCTTTCAGATCGAGAGAGATAAACCAGTCCCTCGGGCGAACTTGGGAACGGCGGCTCGCTGACAGCGGTGGCTGTCTGTATCACTTGTAATGACCCGATTACTGGGAATGGGGGACATTTTGTGACGATATTTTGTGCGAGCGGAGCCTGGGGCGAAGTGTTTAGTGTGAGCGCTCGTGAGCATTCATAACTTGGCCGCTGTGAGGCTGTTGCCGTGTAACAGAGTGGGCAGCGAGTAGGTGTGAGCACAGAGTTGTGGGCAAATTCTCTACATCTAGCACTCGAGCGGCATTTGCCAGCTTTATGAGAGTGGGCTCTGTGAGTGTGTGAGACACGTGGGGCATCATGTTTGTGTGTAGGGGTGAGCACTGACTTGTGGGCACATTTTCTACACTTAAAACACCATCGATGTGAGCCGGATAACCAGAATTTATACTCTTTATGAGATTTCTCTGGGTCGCCATAAAAACGGCGGTTGTGTGCAGGCGAGCAGGCTGTGTTGCCGACTCGTTGGCTGCTAAATGTACGTCTGCAGTAGCCTTCTCTGAGGGGACTGATAGGACGAGATATTTTGATGGTGGTCCAGCCGTGGCGAGACCCAGCCGTCTTTTCCTCTCTGCTGTTGCTAGGAGGACTTTGCCTGCTCGGGCTTCAGCGCAATCCTGGGCCGGGGTCTCCGGGGGGAGGCGGCCTGCGTCCGGACGAGCGTGATCTAGGGCGGCCGCCCTGTCGTCGCTGCGGAGGCTGGGGCTGAGCTGGGCGCTGGCTAGCGTTCCGTGCAGGTGGCTCACGTGGGCGGCTTGCAGAGGACCTAGAGCGTCGAGGCAGGAAGAGGTTCATGGCCTGCGAGGTCTTCTGCACTTCGGAGAAGCGGTCGACGATCCTGTTCACCGCTGGACCGAAGAGACCAGTAGGGGAGAGCGGCACGTCGAGAAACGCAGAGCGCTCGGACTCCCTCATATCAGCCAGCGTCAACCAGAGGTGTCTCTCTGTGACGGTGAGCGATGCCATGCATCTACCAATCGCCTGAGCCGCGGATTTCGTAGCACGAAGGGAGAGATCCGTCGCGCTCCTCAAATCCGTGATGGCGGCTTGGTCCTTGCTTTTCTCGTCCCACAGCCATCGAGTGCAGGGCGGAAGCAGCTTGTCCAGCGGCAGAGAACGCGCAGCCGACAAGGGCTGAGGCTTTAGACAGGAGGGCAGACTTTGAGCGCTATCTCGCAGAGGGCGGGCAAAGGTGTGCTGCGACCGCCTCCTCCACTGGGGGGATAGCTCTGTACCCCTTCTCGGCGGCGCCGTCCACTTGGGAGAGCGCCGAGGAGACATGTGAGTGGAGCCTCGCGGAGAATGGTGCGTTCCACGACTTAGAAAGCTCAGTATGAAGCTCTGGCAGAAATGGCGCAGATCTGGAAACGGGCGGTGGGCGGCGGCTGTGAAGGAAACCGCTGTCGAGCCTATTGGGCGCGGGCTCCTTAGGCGGTGACCAATCCAGGCCGAGTTGGTCGACGGCCTTAGACAGGAGGCGCATGAGCTCAGCGTCCACACCAGTCCGAGTCCCGCTGGATTCCTGGATCGAGGAGGAGGCGGAGTGATGGGAACTCGACCACTCCTCGCTGTCCGATGCCAGGATGGAGCAGCTGTCACCTGGGTCCATTCCTTCAGTTTCGTCCCCTGAGGCGGCGGCAGGGAGGGCCAAAGCCAGAAGCTGCGCGTCCAGGAAGGGCGGAGAAGGAGAGACCGAGGCTGGTGGGATGCAATCCGGCGAGCACTTCACTGTGGCCTCAGGCTCCGGTATCCTCTGTGAACGGCGCTTCTTCTTGCGCGGTCCAGAGGGCGGAGTGACAGCTTCCGAGGTGAAGGCCTCGAGTCGAGCCCGCAGGGTCGACAGCGGAAATGCTTCCCGAATCCAGGGCTAGGGCTGCGTGGTCTGGGCCCAGGCAGAGAGCGCAAATCACATGGCGGTCTCCGGCGCTAAGCGGGGCTCTGCACAAGCCGCAGGAAAGGCGAGGCATTTTTATAAAAACGCTGGCGCTCTTTCAGAGAGAAAGAAAGTGTCGCGACGGCGAACACTCACAGAAGGCAAAAGCACAAAGGATACTCAACGCTGGATGGCATAGCAGGCACGGAAGGCTGAAGGTGGCGAAGACGGCCGGCTTCTTCAGGCTCTTTCCTCTGCGTGCTGGTCGCTAGTTTCGACGGCGGATGGCTTCTCTCAGAGTCTAGCGATGCGGAGAGCTTCGCTGAAGATGATGAAATCAGTGATGCAGCCTCCGAGCCTGGCTTTTATACGCTAAGCCACCCCCATTTTGGCGGGCTGTGACGCGTAGAGGGTGCGACGTCAAGCGCAAGGCTCAGTGGTAGGCTGCAGCAGTTGCCGCAGGGCAGCCAATGAGCACACAAGATAGCCTGCTCTAGGTCTGCTGGCTGCTGCACTGCGTTGACAATAAATGCAAAATTAAGGATAATTTTTGGCTTCAATATCTCGAGGAAAGATGACTTTACCTGTAGCGTAAGCAACTTGCACAATACGAGAAAACCTCTCGTAAGAGAACTGTGAAAGGAAAAGTATTTATTGTATTTTAACTGGTTTAAGGATGGCACGCTTGGCATTGCACGAGTATCTCGCTGCATGTGCTCTCAAATGCATCTTTTTGTGCGATTTTGGCAATCATACCAATATGAAATAAGTCACGTAATTATTAGTAAAATGAAACTCATTGTCAGTGGAGCATCTCATTGATCTGCTTGTTACTACATTCCCTAAAGCAACTTCTTCTGTACTTGATTTAGAGGTCATACAGCATTTCACACCAACACTGTAAACAGATGTGCATATTTGTATCAGAAAGAACAAGGACTATACGAAATTATCTTGCAATACAATGGATATTAAATATTTTACTGTTTCTACTGTATTTGTCTCATTCTGAATGACAAAGGCATACGTGGGTGTTTCTTCAATTTAAAATGTTTAATTTAAGTTTACTTGTTATGTTGACTGTATGCATTTTTAATGAACAGCACTGAGATGAAATTAGACACGATGTGTAAAGAAAATAAGGAAAAATTAAGGTTATTATTACTTTTGTGTTTGTGGAAAGTTGCAATTTTGTCAAATTATGTGCAAATTGGAAAGGTTAAGTCTGCCATCTTACTCAACAAAATCATCAAACTACAAATAAATGTGAAACAAACAGCAAGATGTCATCATCATTATGAGTAATAATCTGCACACTAGATTCAGTGTTTGTATTTGTACTTATAGACAACAAAATAATGAATGAAACATGTCTAGAAATATTTTATCCACTAATATATTGTTTGCTCTTATGTATTGAGTTGATACATATAAAACACAAAACAAAACATTCTCACCTGTAAAAGGTTATCCCATTTCTTCGGGAATTTAAATCTCGGTGTTGAATAAGTGTTACAGTAAACAACACTTATTCATAACTTTCTTCTTTTTTTAATTAAATGCTTGAAGAGGGAAAAACAAAACATTAACAACAATTATTGTCATTGTCATAACATAATACAAATACTACACTTATTCATATCTATGGCTGAAGCGATTATCTTGCGCATATCGTTACGAGATCGCCCCCTAACGGTCAGATGTACAATATAGAGTCAATAACAAATAAAACTATATGAATAGCTGAACAAGAATCAAAATGTACTTAAACTAACGTGAGGAGGTTCTGATTACATGATTATATACCGATAAATATATGGTCTTTCAATTAATATCGGCATTCAAAAATTGCATGTTTAAAAAAAAATGTCCTCACCCTCTGTGTGTGTGTGTGTGTGTGTGTGTGTGTGTGTGTGTGTGTGTGTGTGTGTGTGTGTGTGTGTGTGTGTGTGTGTGTGTGTGTGTGTGTGTGTTTGTGTGTGTGTTCCAGAGAAGGAAGAAAGTAATATGTTTGAAACAACAATAAGGGTAGATTAAGGGTATAGAGAACTGTACGGAATTAAACATTTTAGAATGACTGAAGTGTCCGTAAATGGTGCGGAATGAGTACTTTAATAATACGGAATATTCCATTTTAGGTTTGATGGAAGTGTCCGTAAATGGTAATGAAAAAGTCAGGTAAATCTACGGAAATATCTGTTATAGGGTTTACGGAATTGTCCGTACAATAACGCAAAAATTTACGGAAAATACAGAATTTTCCATTTTAGGTTTGACGGAAATGTCCGTCAATGGTACAGAAACAATCATATAAATCTACGGAAATATCCGTTTTAAGGTTTAAGGAAGTGCCCATACAATAACGGAAAAAGTGCTGGTAATTAATTACCAGCACTTTTTCCGTTTTTTAGCGGAACTTTTTTCAACAGTGTATGCATTCATTGGATTATTGAAGACTGAAGCACTTGCCTAAACCATCTGTGTATAATCCGAACTTTTATCATTGACATTGTCATTTACTCAACTAGTGAGACTAGACTGGTGTAATCCATACTGTAATGAGACAGGTGACCTCCTGGTATCTGTGTGATGCCGATAAAAAGCCTGTGTTCGGCGTTTCCTCAGACAGCAGGTGTTTTCCGTGGCAGGTATGAGACACTTCTCTTGGCTCTGCCACAGACATTGTGATGCAGGAAGGCATCAGTCCAAGCATTCTCGTTCCACTATAATCACTTCCAACCCTGCCAAAGAAAATCTGGCTCTTACAATAATAGTACCCCTATTTTCTATCCTTTCTCTTTTTTTCCATCAAAATTCAATTATGAAAAGAAAATTATGTGTCATCATAATTGCCAACGTGGAATGAAATAAGCAAATGAGAATTAGCATGTTGATGTTTTTTCTTTTTTTTTTTGCATCATGGAATAATGGTGTAAATGTTGATAATGACAAGTAGAGGAATAAATCGTCTCTCGGCTTTTGGGAAGAGGGAGAGAATGGAGGTGCTGGTACCTGCACAAAGGCAAACAGGAAAGAGGGTATCCTGGAGAAACAGGCGCCAGGATGCAAGCGAGTACAAAATGGTGCTTTGAAAATGAGACAAAATAACTACCAGGCTCTTTAACCTTTTGCAGCACGATAGCCATAATTAAACACGACTGTTGTCAGAACCAGCTTTGCCATTTTATAATCTCACGCAGCCTTTAGTGGTGTGTTTCCAGTGATAATCAAACTCAGTAAAATAATAAAAAACAGTTTCCTAGAGCATCTCCTCACCCTCATTAATAACACTGGGAATTAGATTAAAAAACATTTATTATCAGTGTTGGGTGAAACTCATAACGAATTACTGTAATTTAATTACTTTTCTCTTGAAAAAGTAAAGGGATTACTCTTAATCTTTCTGTAATCTAACTACAGTTACTTCTGGTGTAATTGCATTAAATACTGTATAGACTATAGAACTATTCTATATAAAACAATATTATCCAAATTTAACCTCTAATGTTAAAATATGTTTCAATGTAACCTCCCTTTAAATACTAATATATATATATGCTGCAATTTTATATACATAATTATTGTGTACGCAAGATTTTTTTAATGTTTTTGAAAGTCTCTTATACCCACCACAGCTGCATTTCTTGGATCATAAATGCAGTTAAATCACTAATATTGTGAAATAATATTGCAATTTAAGGTAATTATTAATAAATAAATAAATTACTTAAGGTCTCAGTTTTCATTGATATATTTTTTTTTTTTTTTTTCTAAATAAATGTTTAATTGTACATCTTGGACCCTTTTTTTGCCAAAGAATAATTGTTTCTTTTTTAAAAAAATTGTATGTACATTAAAGGTAGCACAGACCATTCTTCCTGCCTTTTTTTTTGTCTTTATTCTAAAATATTAAAACCACTTTACAGTCTAAAAACATTAAATTATAAGATTAAATGGCTCTGAAGGAAAGAAATGTCTACGTAAATGATACGTTTTGAAGTAACACCACAGACGTAATATAACACCACAGAAGTAATATTGCATAAAAGGTTTAACGATTAAAAGTTTATTGAGCAAAATAATTAAATTCATCATGAGTAGGATTACAAGAAGTAATTGCTCTGATAAAAGAACATTTAGGCTATGTTTAAAAGGAAACGATCTGAAGAGAAAACGTAAAGTGGGTTGCGTTATCACTTTTTATTCTGCGTTTAGACAAGTGTTATGGGGGGAAATCTGCGTGCATATGGTGGCGCAACA
Source organism: Gila orcuttii (assembly GCA_026230005.1). Taxonomy (NCBI): domain Eukaryota; kingdom Metazoa; phylum Chordata; class Actinopteri; order Cypriniformes; family Leuciscidae; genus Gila; species Gila orcuttii. Next base: position 6,507,448 of record JAPDVR010000011.1, read on the forward strand.
GTATGTGAAATTCGATGTAGTATGCACTCCAGGTGGCTAGGTGGCAATGTGAAGCACTGCCACACAACAACACCAAGTCCACGTGCCTGCGTACAACCTTCCTTCTACTTCTCTCCCTAGTAGCGTGAAATCAAAACATGGCAAAAAAGACTCTTGTACGTTTATCAGAGCTGCTAGGACAACTTGAAGGTCCGACGTATGGAATTAATCTGACATGTTGGTTGTTATTTTCCTGTACTGGCGCATTCCTGTGACGTAAACGCGTACGCGACGAGAGCCGCCGTGAGTAGATTTGCGTTTTTACCCTTTACATGGGAATGCAATGGTGGAGCATTTTTATGATTTTCACTCTGGAGGGTGGTTTCACTTTTTTGCGTTTTTAAGCCCCAAAAATGCCATCGCCGTGTAAACGAAAGGCACATCTGATGAAATATTTTTATGTTTTCACCCGCGAGCGTTCTCATGTAAACATGGCCTTAGAGAAAAACTCATCTCATTCCCCTCCTGGGTGCTAAAGCTCTGTGCGTGTATGCGTCCCTCAATGCGATCGATCTTCTGAAGCTGCCTACGGGCCTCCCAGAAGACCCGGCTGTACACAAATACCATGATGACCAGCGGGATGTAGAAGAAGATGATGGAGGAGGTCACGGCGTAGGTGTTGAAGTCGCAGCAGGTTGGGTTCTCCAAGCCTCTCAACGCATCAGGGTTGTCGGACACCCACCACTCCATGTGGATGGGCAGGAAAGATATCAGGGCGGCCATTGCCCACACCCCAGGACCATCCCGCAGGCCTTCCGCTTCGTAAGCATCGACTGATAGCGTAGAGGCCACATGAACGCAACATACCGGTCCAGGGCGATCACGCACAACGTCTCGATGCTAGCGGTCACGCTCAACACATCTGTAGCCGTCTAAAACACGCAGAAGAAGTTTCCGAAGTGCCACGTGTTGAGAAGGATGTAGCATGCGCCGAAGGGCACCACCATGAGGTTCATGACCAGGTCGGCACAAGCAAGGGAGCTGATGAAGCAGTTGGTGACGTCTGCAAACGTTGAAATCGTAAAATGCTGGTGATGACCAGCACATTGCCAAAGACGATGCCTAGAACCAGAAGCCCCATTAAGATGCTAATTAAGACCACCTCTGCATCGCTATATTCTGACACCTGAGAAGAATCGTTTAGCACAGCTGAAACATTCATGGGCAGGGAGGTGTTCTCCGTGCTCAAAGTTTCCTCTCCCTCCATGAGCTTTGACCTGAGGAAGGAAAATCAGCATAAAGTATTGTTAGCCTGAAAAGGAAATGCTTCTCAGAGAGCACAAGCAAATAGAAAGTACATTGAGAGTCAATCAGAAAGCAAAGTATGAGAATGACTTTACAGCATGGAAAATGTGTGAACACAACACAAATTGTGTTTATCCTACAGAATACAAAAATGCAAACATTTTATAATTTATTGGTATTTAAAGTTCATTTCAACTGTTGTAAAATAGAGGGACACCACTAGCCACCACAAATGAAGAATGACCCGAATAGTGTACAGGCAGGCAGCCAAAATAAACCCTAACAAAGTGTTCAGGACCCTAACGTGTTTTCACTGGACAACAATCATTATTCAGGAACATTTAATTGCTAAATACTATGATCGACCAATCAGAATCAAGTATTTAAGATAACTTCTCCACTTAAAAAGTTTCAATACATCTTGTTAGCAACATTTTATAATTAGTAGCTTGACTGTAGTTTACCTATTTTTAATTATGAGTTGTCTGTAACTTAGAAAGGTATACAGTTTTGTATATCTTTCCCAACACTGATGCGTAGTAAGTTTAGTTTTTCCTTTCAAATTAGCTATCCATCATTACAAATTTTCAGAATGTCTGGCACAGAGGAAGATACTGACCCAGTCTGTTGACTAACTGTATATTATACCCTGTTGATCTGTATATTAACTCTGTATTTGAGGGCAGTGATTTGTATCTTTGTGACTGCGTTTGCCAGCACCTCAGCTCAACTGTTCCTTTCTCAGCAGCAGTTCTGTCTTAGAGCTAATGTTAAGGCTCCTCCAATCAGTCGTCTGAACTGTGACAGCTCACAGAGCCCTGTTTCACCCCTGATAGTCAGCCTGCCAAAAATGTCTGAATCTCGTTAGCAGACACCGACATGTGGCATCGCTGCAAACCTTGCGTGAGAAGTGAAGTCGGAGACGACTTAAATGTTTTCGGCGGGTGCCTTTGGTTCTAAGCGCCTCTTCCAGCCTAGATTTCAGACATTAGCATTTGTCCTTGTGTCTGGCAAGCAGGAGAACCTAAAAAAAACGATGAAAAAAAATGGTATTGAGTATATATACACTCCCAGAAGCTCTCTTGTCGGTCTCTGCCCTCCTCATTTGGAGTCTTAAGGAGCCCGCCCACCCATTGTAATAGTTATAATATGGTGCCAGGGTCATTCTTTCATGGCATCGGACACATGCATCATGGCACTGGCATTTGTGCAAGCTGGCAAGGATACATAATGTCTGCAAGGGGTTTGGCGCCTAGTGTGGTGGTGTATCCGTGTCATTGCTTTCACGGCAGCGCCCAGCTGTTGTCTTGGACATCGCTTTCATTTCCGTGGGTGATCTCGGTAGTGAAGGGGCTCGGAGCGTTGCTGGCAAGATGAACTGATCTCCTGCAGAGCTCGATCAGCAACTCTTCCTTGTCTATTAGTGGGGGACATGGTGCAGAGGAAAATGGGAATAGATGCCAGTTGTCTTCAGTTCTGTGGAAGAGGCTGTGGAGAACAAAATGTTCCGGGATATTGAGTGAGATATCAGAGTATATGTACCGATCATTATCAATGTTAAAAACAGTTGTTCTGCTTAATATTTTTGTGGAGACTATGATACATTTTTGATACATCAGGATTCTTTGACAAATAAAAATTTCAAAAGAACAGCATTTATTTGAATTAGAAATCTTTACTGTCACTTTTGATAAATTAAATAGACTATACTGAATAAATGTATTCCTTTTTTAATGATGGATGGATGGATGGATGGATGGATGGATGGATGGAAATAATGCTATTCGTAAAAGTTTTTTTTTTTTTTAACTGCCAGAATATTTTTCTTAAAAGAAACGATATCTTTGTGTATCTGGTAGAATGTATATGTGTTATTCCATTCATAGTTGTTCATCTGGGTCAACATATGTTACTGTAGCTACACAACTAAAGATGGATCATATGCTAAATGAAGGAAAACCATCAGGGGAATTTTCCTGCACTCACTGGTCCAGAATCTTCTTGCACCTGGTGTACTCAGGTGACAGCCAGCCAGCTGAGTCCTGGATAGCTTTTTCTTTGCTTTCTCGGTTTCACAGCGGCGGTCATTGCCTTGTGCACATCTCTGAAATGTGGTTGACACTTGCTATACAGATAAGCTGCATGATGGACTGACAGTACAAGACACCTACAGGACTAAGCACTCTTCAAAAATAAGAAGATAAAAAAAATGAAGCTAAAATTGGTGTCTTATCTTTGAATAATTGGTTCTAAATTAGGTCAATATTACATTTAGCTATAACATGATGAAATGTACTTTCCGATGTGTTTGTTCTTAAGTGCTATTCGGATAGGACAAGTTTTCATGTCTAACAGGTGTATTTTATGTTTTAATCTTATTTAAAACACCTTTTTTGCATATACAACCACTGTAAAAATTACAGAGCAAGTAAAATTATACTTTTTTTTGACTGAGAAATTGAGAACCTCTGAATGAATCAGCTTTTTTTAACTAATCGGTTGAGAGAATGATACAAATAACTCAATCATAAATACATTCATCAATACGTCATATGCCAGGTCACTCTTCCACCAGAACTCGACTTGCGTACGGCCATCACCGGAAGCCAGTTATTATAGTTTATAAAGTTATAAATATGCTTATTTTTCTTACAAAAACACATAGCTTCAGAAGGCATTTATTATCCCCCTGGAGACGTATGGATTACTTTTATGATGGATGGATGTGGTTTTTTGGGCTTCAAAATCTCAGTTACTATTCACTCCCATTATAAAGCTTGGAAAAGCCAGGATATTTTTGTTAATATAACTCTGATTGTGTTTGGCTGAAAGAAGAATGTCATATACACCTAGTGACTTGAGGGTGAGTACATTATGCAATATTTTTTCTTATTTATTTTATTTTTTTGTGTGAACTAATCCTTTAACTAAACCCTGAATTAGCGTTTTTAAAATAATTGATTGAGTGAATGATTCAAATGACTCACTGTTTTGTTCCTGAATAAATCAGTGTTTTTGAATAAATCAGTTGTGTGATTGGCTGCATTTAAGTCCAAATTTGTATTCCCTTCCCTCATTAACTTCCCTCCGTCTTGTTCACTCGAATGTACAGCATTGCTTACGTTGCATGGGTACCACCTTGTTTAGAAAGCTAACCTCATTCGAATAGTGCTTTAAATAAAGACCTGTTTGAAATATATATACTAGTGTTTTGACAAGGAACTGCAGAAAAACCTCTGCAAAAGCAGCTTATTTAAGCAATTCATCATCTTTTGTGATCCAGCATACACTTATATGCCAGGATCTCTAAAGATCAGCTTCCGTGCTGCTCGGTGACTACTGGAGGAACAACAGAAAGTGACGGGCGTACTATGGTGAGACAATTACACATAACATACAGTACCTTACTGAATCATAGGGCACTGAGAGTGACATGAAATTGATTTTCTAACTGCTGCCTGTTCTGCCCACTTCATTCACTCTGAAATATGATTACCTGACCTGCAAATACTGCTTGTCCTGCACAAACACAATGTGTTGAGAACAGGATGGAGGTGAGAATATAATATAATATTAAAAAATAAGCCAGTTTCAATGTTTTGGGGGCAGCAAACAGCAAAGATGATATGCACCCTCAGTACATGAGAACAATAGTATATTTTATAGAATGCATTGAAAATTGAATTGTTTCAACTTAAATTTGTATTTAACCCAAACTTATTTTAGTTTTCATGATAGACATTTTAATATTAGTTCCCTTTCGTAGTCACTCCGAGTTACGTCGAGTGACGGAGAATGGGGGTTTCGCCTAGAAAGCCTATCGACTTCGAGTATTACAAAACGAGCCTATGGCAATGAAATGCCATGGGTCTGCGGAATTTGCATAGCGTATCTCCGCCCCACCGCGTGGGTATAAAAGGAGGAACGCCGGCAAAGGCAGATCATGTTTTCGCTTCGGAGCCAAGAGTATCTCTTCACTCCACAGCTATTTCTGACTTCGCTCTACGAGACGAGCCACTCTCTGGTGTTGGTGTGACGGCGATCTGCAGCGAATTCACATTGCCTGCTGGTCTGTGCAGTGATCTGCCAGTGAGTGTGTTTCTCCCTGCTCGCTTCAACATCGCGGAGTTTCTCTCCTTTCACAAAAAGAGCTCGCACGCGGCACGTCTTTTTAAAGACGGCTCGCCCGTGCATTTAAAAAAAAAAAAAAAAAAAACAGAATGGTTGCGGCAGCTTGGTATCGGACTCTGATGGGCACGAGCGTTGTCTGGTATGTTTGGGCTTGATCATACTAGAGCAGCGCTCGTGGATGACTCATGTTCTCTCTGTGGGAATATGACCATCGCGTCATTAAGGTCGAGACTCGGTGAACTCGCAAGAGTGAGAGTCCCCTCATCCACCACCCGATCTTCGGCTGGTGGCCAGGGTGACCGGAGGGTGTTGGTCTGGAACAAGGCGCCGACTCCGTGTCCACGCCCCAGCCCCCCCTCCTCAATGACGGTGCCCGCTAGTGAACAGGTGATTCCCACGGGTCTACCTTCTGGTGGCCCGTGTGTTTCATTTGAAGCTACAGAGGATGATACTATGTTTGTAGCAGCTTCACTAGGTGGGTTTGATTCTCTGGAAATGACCACTCGTCACAGCCGCCACCTCCTGGTGTGCATACGGCTGTGCTTGAGTCCGATCCAGAGATGACGGCCATGCTTTCCTGGGACGATTGGTTTTGGGTAAGGCCGCCGACACGTCCACGGCAAACCCCAATACCTTCCCTCCCGGACGTGCATGATGAGATCTCGAAGTCCTAGAAGACCCCCTGGTCTTCTCGGGACCGCTCGCTGATCTCATCCGCCTTTCCTCCCCTCGATGGGGCTGCTGCCATGGGTACACTGGGGTTCCCCCGGCTGAACGCTCTGTTGCGATGCTATATGTCCTCAGAGTGCTTCTTCTCGGCGCAATCCTAAGCACCCGCCCGTGGCCTGTAGTTTTTCGTCTACACTTGTGGCGAGATCCTATAGCGCCACTGGCAGCCGCCTCCCTGCTGCCATGGTCATTCTGCTGGTCTACCTAACCCAGATGCTCATGGTCCTGCACGAGGGCGGGACTGACCCAGGCCTCTTCACTGAGCTGCGTGCCGCCACTGACCTCGCTCCCCGAGCGACGAAAGTGGCCGTACGCTCCCTGGGTCAGGTGATGCTCCCCATTCTGTGGCTGAACCTGTCTGATGTGCTGGATGTCGCGCGGCCGACATTCTGTCCGACATTCCCATATCTCAGGTCTGCCTCTTCGGCGGTGCGGTTGAGGACTTTGCCCAACAGCTCTCAACCGCCCATGTGCAGACTGACGTTGATTCTGTCCCGACGGCCCTGCCGTCCGCTCAGATCCCTCGGTCTGCCCACCGCCGAAGGCGCCCTTCCGCGGCTCCCTCCCCGCCCGTTAATGGGCTGGCTCTGGAAGCCGCGGGCGGACGCCACAACCCTCTCCAGCCCCGCCCCCGCTACATGCCAGGTTAAGCGGCGCTCTTGAGACGGGCTCCTCAGAGATGGGACTCGGTTCTTTCCAGGAGTGGGTAGCAGGACCACTCCTTTCCCCGGTGGAGGGCCGGGGGAGAATCTTTTGTTCTCTAGAAGGAACCGATACTCCCATCACTGAGCACACAGAGTCGGGTGACAGTACGCGACGCCTCCGTGCCTCGCTGCTCTCATCCCCCTCTGTCACAGAGTTCTCGGACCGCAGTGTGCGCCGCCCCCGGGCCTCGCCACTCCCGTCCCCCTCTGTTCCAGAGGGCGCAGACGACAGTGCGTGCCGTCTTCGGACCACACCGCTCTCGTCCCCCTCTGTCGCCAGCCCCCTGGCAGAGCAGACCCCCGTGGAACGCTGGTCCTTCCCTGGTCTCCTCTGTCAGGGCGCGGAGTCTGACCACGCCCCCGCACCGGGCCGCTATGCCACCCTCACCTGGGCTGGTCACTCCGCCTCGCTGCCCCTCCGGGGGGACGTCTGACGTTCGCATGACCCCGCTGGTTCAGTTTCTGGCAGCTTGATTAGAGCTCCCCAACCTGTCCCGCTGGGTCGCCCGAGCGATCAGGCGCGGCTATGCGATTCAGTTCGCTCGGTCTCCTCCCAGCTTCAGGGGAGTCCGCTTCACTATGGTCGGTGGCAATGCCCCCATCATGCGAGCGGAGGTTGCCACCCTGCTGGCGACGGGTGCAATCGAGACTGTCCCTCCAGCCGAGATGAGGTCGGGGTTTTTCAGCCCGTACTTCATCGTCCCCAAGAAAACCGGTGGGTTACGCCGATCCTGGACCTGCGCGTCCTGAACCGCTCCCTTCTCAGGCTGCCGTTCAGGATGCTCACGGCCAAACGCATTTTCAAGTGTGTGCGGCCGCAGGATTGGTTTGCAGCGTTAGACCTGAAGGACGCCTACTTTCATGTCTCCTTTTTACCTCGACACAAACCGTTTCTCCGGTTTGCTTTCGAGGGGCAGGCATATCAGTACGCGGTTCTCCCATTCGGGTTGGCTCTGTCTCCTCGCGTCTTTACTAAGGTCGTCGAGGCAGCCCTTGTTCCCCTACGCGAACACGGGGTTCGCATCCTGAATTATCTCGACGACTGGCTGATTCTAGCCCACTCTTGAGCTCAGGTTTGCGAACACAGAGACCTTGTGCTCCGGCACCTAGCCCGTCTGGGCCTTCGGGTCAACTGGGAGAAGAGCAAACTCAGCCCCGTGCAGAGGATCTCTTTTCTCGGTATGGAGATCGACTCGGTCGCCATGTCCGCGCAGCTTACGAGCGAGCGCGCACACTCACTGCTGACTTGTCTTCGTCAGTTCAAGGGCAAGAGTGCGGTCCCACTGAAATTATTTCAGAGGCTCCTGGGGCATATGGCATCTGCAGCCGCGGCAACGCCGCTCGGAGTGCTTCATATGAGACCGCTTCAGCTGTGGCTTCGCGAACGAGTCCCGAGGTGGGCATGGCATCACGGCACGCTCCGAGTCCCAGTGACTCCGACCTGCCGTCAGTTCTTCACCCCGCGGAGGAACCTCAGTTTTCTACGGGCCGGAGTCCCCCTAGAACGAGTTTCCAGGCATATTGTTGTCTCCACAGATGCCTCTTCCACGGGCTGGGGCGCCATGTGCAACGGACGTGCTGCCGCGGGCTCCTGGACAGGACCCCAGCGCCTTCTGCATGTCAATTGCCTCGAGTTGCTGGCAGTACGCCTTGCCCTGCACCGTTTCCACACGCTGCTCAAGGGTCAACACGTGCTAGTCCGTTCAGACAATACCGCAACAGTAGCGTACATCAACCGTCAAGGTGGTCTACGTTCCCGCCGTATGTCGCAACTCGCTCGCCACCTCCTCTTATGGAGTCAGAAGCACCTGAGGTCCCTTCGTGCTATCTACATTCCGGGCGATCGGAACCTTGCAGCCGACGAGCTGTCTCGGCTCCGTCCTTTCCCTGGCGAATGGCGACTCCATCCCCAGTCGATCCAGCTCAGGTAGACCTGTTTGCCTCCCACGACTCATCCCATTGCGCCCTGTATTACTCCCTGACCGAGGGTACTCTCGGCACGGATGCACTGGCGCACAGCTGGCCGCGGGGCCTACGCAAATATGCGTTTCCCCCAGTGAGCCTTCTCGCACGAACTCTGTGCAAGATCAAGGAGGACGAGGAGCAGGTCACTCTGGTTGCGCCGTACTGGCCCACCAGGACCTGGTTCTCCGAACTAGTACTCCTCGCGACAGCACCTCCTTGGCCAATTCCTCTGAGAGAGGACCTCCTCTCTCAGAGACGGGGCACCCTTTGGCACCCTCGTCCCGATCTTTGGAGACTCCACGTGTGGCTCCTCGACGGGACGAGGCAGGTTTGAGTACCCTGTCACCTGCGGTGGCGGCTACTATCACTTCCGCTAGAGCTTCGTCCACGAGACATCTCTATGCGTTGAAGTGGAACCTCTTCTTTAACTGGTGCTCTTCTCGCCGAGAAGACCCCTGGAGATGCCTGATCAGTGTCGTGCTTTCCTTCCTGCAAGATGGGCTGGAGCGAAGGCTGTCTCCCTCCACCCTGAAGGTGTATGTGGCCGCTATAGCTGCATTTCACGAAACAGTTGATGGTAAGTCTCTGGGAAAGCACGACCTGATCATCAGGTTCCTGAGAGGGGCGAGGAGACTGAATCCTCCTCGTCCTCCTCTCGTTCCCTCTTGGGACCTCTCAGTGGTGTTGAATGCCCTGCAGAGGGCTCCCTTCGAGCCTCTGCAATCAGTGGAGCTTAAGTTCCTGTCTATGAAGACAGCGCTCCTGGTTGCACTGGCCTCCATTAAGAGGGTAGGGGACCTGCACGCATTCTCCGTTGACGAAGCGTGCCTGGAATTCGGGCCGGCTTACTCTCACGTGATCCTGAGACCCCGGCCTGGATATGTGCCCAAGGTTCCTACCACTCCCTTCCGGGACCAGGTGGTGAACCTGCAAGCGCTGCCCCTGGAGGATGCAGACCCAGCCTTGGCACTGCTCTGTCCAGTACGCGCTCTCCGCGCTTACGTAGACAGGACGCGGTGTTTCAGGACCTCAGACCAGCTCTTTGTCTGTTATGGTGGGAGACTGAAGGGAAAGGCTCTCTCAAAGCAGAGGTTGTCTCACTGGATAGTGGACGCCATTGCTTTGGCTTACCAACAGCAAGGCCGACCGTGCCCCCTTGGTGTGACAGCCCACTCCACCCGGAGTGTGGCTTCCTCTTGGGCTCTAGCGCATGGCGCCTCGCTGGCAGACATCTGTAGAGCTGCAGGCTGGGCGACACCTAACACATTCGCCAGATTCTATAATCTCCGAGTGGAGCCAGTGTCCTCCCATGTACTCGCTTCAACCAGCTAGTTCAGGACCCGCTCAGGTGTCTTCGCTTGCTCGCCATTCCACTCCACGGACTGGATACGTGCGGTTATTCTCCTCAGGTGAGCCTTCCCTTCTGAAGCCCTGAGTTCCTCCAGCACTGTTGACGCTGGCGCCAGTGTCTATTGCCTGTGCGTCGGCTAGGTGCCTCCGTGTGCATTGTTCCTCCCCTGAGTAACCCCCACATGTGTATGTCCACTGTAAGCCTCTTTGAGCATGTGTCTTTCCCTCGGCAAGCCACCTTGCCACCCCTGGAGTTGAAAGTTGCCACCCCACGGGCTGGTTACTCCAGTGTTCCTCCATATGAAGCCTTCCGGCCATATGTGTATTTCTAAATCCTCCCTACGGGTAGGCATGCTGCGGCATATCTCCTCTGAGATATGCTCCCCAGTGTACCTTGGTATTCCTGTGTTAAGTAGGACTCCTTCGTCCGTGCCAGTATCACGACAGGGGGATCAGACTTTCGCAGGGCACTGGAAGACAGCTGTGAAGGTGGCGTGATTACACGGGGACCCCCATTCTCCGTCACTCGACGTAACTTGGAGTGACTACGAAAGGGAACGTCTCGGTTACGGATGTAACCCTCGTTCCCTGAGTAGGGAACGGAGACGTTACGTCTCCCTGCCACTTCCGCTGTACCGCTGGGTAGACGCCTGAGTTCAGTCTCGGCTCCTCAGCGAAGACATGATCTGCCTTTGCCGGCGTTCCTCCTTTTATACCCACGCGGTGGGGCGGAGATACGCTATGCAAATTCCGCAGACCCATGGCATTTCATTGCCATAGGCTCGTTTCGTAATACTCGAAGTCGATAGGCTTTCTAGGCGAAACCCCCATTCTCCGTCACTCGACGTAACGTCTCCGTTCCCTACTCAGGGAACGAGGGTTACATCCGTAACCGAGACGTTTTACATTGTCATTTTTTTGGAATAGCGTACCTTTTCTAATCATAGAGTATCTGTCCAGTGGTTTTGGCCATTTACCAGCCAAAACCACTGGTCAATGGTTTACTGACCATGGTATTACTGTGCTCAATTGGCCTGCCAACTCTCCTGACCTGAACCACATAGATAATCTGTGGGATATTGTGAAGAGAAAGTTGAGAGACGCAAGACCCAACACTCTGGATGAGCTTAAGGCCGCTATCGAAGCATCCTGGGCCTCCATAACACCTCAGCAGTGCCACAGGCTGATTGCCTCCATGCCACGCCGCAATTTCTTTCTGTGTCTTACCCTCTTGCTTGAGGGTGTCAATGATGGCCTTCTGGACAGCAGTCAGGTCAGCAGTCTTACCCATGATTGCGGTTTTGAGTAATGAAACAGGCTGGGAGTTTTTAAAAGCCTCAGGAATCTTTTGCAGGTGTTTAGAGTTAATTAGTTGATTCAGATGATTAGGTTAATAGCTCGTTTAGAGAACCTTTTCATGATATGCTAATTTTTTGAGACAGGAATTTTGGGTTTTCATGAGCTGTATGCCAAAATCATCAGTATTAAAACAATAAAAGACCTGAAATATTTCAGTTGGTGTGCAATGAATCTAAAATATATGAAAGTTTAATTTTTATCATTACATTATGGAAAATAATTAACTTTATCACAATATGCAATTTTTTTGAGAAGGACCTGTATAAGTTAATGTTTATATCATGCTATTTTATATTTTTGAAATGTGGAAGAAAAATCAGAGTGTAAAATAGACTTTTTGTCTGCTGCAATGGTGTTTCTATTCTCAGCAGTTTAGAACTTCTTACCTGGAAAAGTGCAAATGAACGGCACTTCAAAGTAGAGGCCTGCATTTCAGCCCGAGCCCGACGGGCCTCGACTTATTTATGCTCCTAGGGCCGGGCTTCGGGCCAATTTTCACTCATAGTTCACACGCGGGCCGGGCCTCGGGCCTGTTTTAGGCTAATTTTTTTATAGCCTATTTTAGACATTAATTAAAATAAAATATGAGAAGATGACGATTGAAAAGCAAACATAGAAAGACGTTTTATAACCTATCACACTGACATATGACTGACACATGACAGTCTGCTCATGCTCACGCTCACGCACACACACACACACACACACACAGGTTTCCCGGCGGCGTGATCTGAGATTCGCGCGACCGGCTCGTTCTAGTGTCCCGCTATGGTAGCGAGCGTGACTTTAGCGCAGCTGGAAAAAGTACGACTGGATTAAAACCTTCCACTGTGGATGCTGTGCTTTTTCTTCACGATGCTCTGAGACTGTTCTTAGCCATGTTAGGAGGTTGTTTTTTGTTTGATTGGACTTTATTTTCATGAGTCTGTTGGAAACTATTGGAAATGGCCATGTTCTGTAGTGAAGACTTGATTTTTGAGGTAAGATAACCTGCATTTTTGTTTTTAATGTAATTTATTTGATTTGTTTAGATTGCATTCTCTGTATTGTAGCCTATATTATAAATTCATTTAGTTTGCCTATATTATAAATGCATTTAGTTGCGACGTCGCGACTGAGCAGCAGAGCAGTTTGCCTCAGCTTTTCAAAAATGACAATAAACGTTTAAACTAACGTTAACTGTCTGTGTAATATGCTTAAGTTGTTTTATATCTATGGATTTTATTGTAGCCAAGTAAAGTGCTTATTTGAGAGGCTATAAATAAATCAATGGATCAAACATGTTTAACTCGCTGTCGGCTGCTTGGTCGTCATAAAAAAAAAATATATTTTTTTTTTTCTTAATTAACTTTATAAAGAAATGAAAATAAAATTACCGGTAAATACTTTGCCATTGAAAACAAAATATATCTGGTTTACTGACTGCAACATAGGGCAGGCTTTTTTTTTTTTTACGGCTCGGGTCGGACTCGGGCTGATCATTCTGATGAGCTGTCGGACACGGGCCGGGCTAGGCCTGAGCGTCTCGGGCCAGGGCCGGGCTAGGGCCTAGATTTGAGGCCCGTGCAGGGCTCTACTTCAAAGTTAGACTCCCAAATCTGAAGCTCATGCATAAATTCACAACTCTAATTGCAGCATTCCATGGAAAGAGTGCCCTCTGTGACCACAGCATTTGATGAACCGTAAAAATAAAATCAACTGTTTCATATTTTACAAGCTTATTGAACTAAATTGTATAAACCATCACTTTAAATGATTTCAATGATATCTAAGAGGAAGCGACATCATCTGTAGAGGAGCCATGCTCAGGTCCATAAATTATATTCTCATTTAACATTAATAATTAACTATGTCAAGAAAAGGAAACAGTTGATCATGTGTTGTTATTCTGTCCTATGAACAAGAAAGGAATAATCTTCAAAGAGAACTACAGAACATAGGATGCACATAATTTACAATCAGCAACATAATAAATGCTTTACAATGATCTGGTAAAATTATAAATTCATTAATAATAGTGGACTTTGGAATAGATTATGGGTCTCATCCTAAATACCTAGACTGAAACCCCTTCACACTCCAGTACAGGAGGTGGCGGTATGCACCTAAAAGCTGGTATGAAGAAACATTGGTAATTTGTTATTTTTGCTAATGTTATTTCATGCTAAAGTTTTATTAATCATACTGTAGCATGTCTACAAGTCACATAAAAAATTTATGCTGTTTAAAAAAAAAAATAGGTTGTATTTGACTCTTGAGGTTGATAACAACAAGAGCAGCAACTATGTTGGTTTTTAAAAAAAATGAGTTTAATACTTTTATCCAGCAAGGAAAAACATAAACGATCAAAAGTGACAGTAAAGGCATTTATAATGTTACAAAATTTCTATTTCAAATAAATGCTGTTCTTTTGAACTTTGCAGTCATACAATCCTGAAAACATTGATGATAGTAAAAATGTCTTGAGAATCATCAACGTATCAGAATGATTTCTGAAGGATCATGTGACACTGAAGAGTGTAGTAAAGGCTGCTTTATATTGCAATAATATTTCACAATAATACTGTTTTTACTGTATTTTGATGAAATAAATGCCATTTTTGTGAAATGTCAAAAAAAGTTACTTACACCAAACTTTTGAACAAATAGCCTATATGTTCTAAAATTATTCAATAAATAATTATTCAGGATTCAATAAACATATATCAAGGAGTCAAATTTCTTGCATTGTATGATAAATTAATTATCTTTTTAGGAAACGTTTACTGAGACAGGTGTGTAAAATGTAGGCCTGCTGTAGTAAATGATCATCTCTGTTTAATATCACACACCTGCAAACTTGCCAAGAGACGCTTGTATTGACAATAAAACACCTGCAAAGCTACCAGTAGCGTTATCATTAGGCAGATCAGTCACATGTCATTTATGATAAAGATGTAGCCACAGAAGTACCTGGAAGCTGACGTGCTAGCCGAGCAACTGCCACTGATATTGTACATTATGAATGGGAATGCTAACGGATAGATGCCTCTCCGTGTATCCTTTTGTGTGAATCATTCATGTTAAGCCATCAGTGCTTCAAACTGGATCGCAGAAGCATTCATCCCAGTGTGTATGCATTCTTCACATGTACAAAATCTCGATGTGTGTTCTCTGTTGACAGCATGAGAGAACATTATCTGTAGCATGTAAAACTTCACGTGATGGCACGGTCAGCTGTATTCTGCGATAAGAGTCTTGCGAGTGCCAAATCCAGCAGCCTCAGCAACACAAGCGTGTGTTTGCTGCTGAGCTGGCTTTTATCACCTTGGAGAGATAATTTTTTACTTCATTAATTTTTCTCAAGTTGTCTTTATAGGCATGAATGGGGTCTTCCACGTGAGGCAACCGTTATACAGTAATTTATAACCTATAGCCAGCGACCCTGTGTTGCTTAAGTTTCCATGCAAACAGAATGTTAAACAATTCATTGAAGAGCAAACACATTTAAGCCCTTGTGTTATTGTCAGGGGGTTTCAGAGATGCGTCTCCGAAGTGATGATTTTTAAATTAGCGGGAGGAAGCGGAGATAGCAATATACGCTCAATGCAGACAGGGATATTTTGGTTAGCAACAGGGGTTTGTGAACCTGCCCTCCACATTTGTCAGGCGTAATAGCTTTGTCGGTTATTCTACAGAGTCTGGCTGTGAGAAGCAGTGGAGGAGGTATTACTGTTTAGCTCACTCTATCATTGAAATGCAACAGGGCTGACATTAATGCGGGCCCCCTACTGGACGCTCACAGGGGGCCAACGCTGCATACATCAGCACATGACACGAGACGGAGGTGGAAACAAAGTAAGCAATTACAGGACTATATTACAGTGTGAATGCATTTACTTATAGGAAGACAGGTTGGAAAAATGTTCAATGACTTTTAAAATCAGTAAGACGGCAGTGAATTGAAGCCTGGGAAATGTGCCTGTACTGTTTCAGGCCCCAGTGGGTAATGTTTAAACATTATGCTTTATGTGGATAGACTTGGTGCTTTATTCCTGGGGTTTAGAGCGAAAGAAAGTTTTACAGTGCCGTTCAGTCATGAGCCACCAAGTACTTTGTGACTTTGAGTCAAATGAATGTAACGTTAGCTTAAAGTCACCATGAAATGTCATTTGCAAACCATTTTAATTCTTATTAAGACATATTTCTGACTGAAACAGCATATTCAGAGCGAAAAAAAAAATTTGTGGAAGAGAGAGAAAGATTTTTGCAGCCAGATGGTGATTACAACATCTACCAGCAGCAACTAACTGGACAATGCTAACTAACTAAACAGTAGGTATGTTTACATGCACTGATATCCATCTTTCTGAATTAATCTAATCCGATTTCAGATTCAGAATTCTTATTCTGAATGCTAAATGTTGCAATTGGATTCACATATTCTTTTACATGTATGTATTCCGAACAAAACTTGAGCGTATATGCGCAGTGTCCAGTCGTCACATTCAGAATTAGAGAACATTATGCAATAATGTCTGCAGAGCTACCGCATGTAATTGTCTTTCTTGCCTTGATGACATGTTTGAAAAGAAAGCTGACAGGCTTTATGTCAAAAGAGTTATTTTAGCAAATATTTAGTAAATATTCAATCTCATCCACTGACCAGTTTGTATGATGTAAAACGTATGTAAATGCATCATGGCACTGTGCAAGTGTACAAGGCCTTTTTGAATCAAATTCAGCCAGAATGGAAATATGTTTCAGGTAGAGGTGGACCAAATAATTGTATTTGGATTTTTTTTTTTTTTCATTTTTCATGTACAAACTGCTAGATTAGTGTTCCAACTAGCATCTTAGCATCTTCTCTGTATAAACAGACACAACTATATCTAATTCCTAATTTACTCCAGTGAAATCCAATAAACTCTTCTGTAGGCTATCTGTGGTCAAAGGGTGACCAATTTTTTTTTTAAATGTTTTGTGTGATTATAACAGGTAAACACAGAGGCATACTCCAGACAATCTGTCTCACATGGCCAGAGTCGTCCAAGGCTGGAAATAGGAGATAGCGCATCTCCAATTCACTTCATAATACTGCTATCAGGCACTGATAACGGCAAATCAAATGAAGGTAATAAATGTAATTTATGACAGATCTACACAATCAAGTCCTTTTTTAATGTTATACTTCTTGGCTTGTACTCTTGTAATCTGTGTACAACACCTTAAATTGTTCTAAACTAAAGTCGTTAAACAGATGTTTGTTCATTTGTAAGGCAATGTCAACTTGACTGATATTTCAACACTCATTTCACACTCCAGGTTGTAATTTGGCAAGTCAGTGAAAGTTCATCCTGTGAGTTTAAATCTGCAGTTTTCTTCTGTACAGAACAACTTCCAGTGATCTATATTTAGATCCTTTCTGATCATTTCTTGCTTCATGCAATAACAAATGCTTTCATACAGTATATATTTTTGTCAGAAGTCAACACAAAACTGTTCTTACCTCGTTTTACTTACTGTACTGTATATTACAATTTTAGAAAAAAAAAGTATTACAATAAAATTATATATTTCATGAAATATTTAAATGTTGCTTGCAAAACATTGTTCAAACGCTCACTTGCTTGGCCATCAGTAGAGTTGTATATATATATATATATATATATATATATATATATATATATATATATATATACAGTATATATATATAAATACAGTCAGGGCATCTACCAGCAGGTGCTAAATGACCCAACACAATTATATTATCAATAAGTTATGACAACATATGTTTTTACATTGCTTTAACTCATCAACATAAGTTAAGCTTTGTTCTAAGATTCAATTCATTTTTTAAATATAATTTAAGTTGAAATGACGTAGAGTAAACCTTGATTTTATGCTTTGAGAATTGTTTGGATTGTGAAAAACAGTGCTTGATAATGTCAGTTTTAGAAGCAGAGAGTTCATAAATGTTGCTGAAAGATTACAAAGACAAGCCTTTTAATCTCTTTGGAATTGATAAATTATTTACAGTATGATCAGGAGCATGCACTACAAAAGTAAACAGGGTCAATTTTGATTTCATTTTGACTTTGAAGAATTCAAGTCCACTTGGGGCCTTGCAGAGATAAATAACTGTTTTTGGATGATCCCACTTCTAGAGACCAGACAACAGCAGCAGAAAAAGAACGATTCATAGTGTGTTCAAGAGCTTTCATCAGTTTGATCCCAACTCAGTCCCAGCAGGATGTTCTGGCAGTGTTAAATGAAACAATGCCATTGTTTGAAAACTTCCCGGTAGAAAGCCAGTCGCTCAGATCACGAGTCTGCAAATGCAGTGAAACTAATCCTGCTCTTCTTCTTAACCTTATATTAATTAATTAATTATTTTTATCTGTCATCTATAATAAATGTAAAGGCCATGAACTTACGCCAAGAAGTCTGGACATGAAAGAGTGAGACTTACTTTAAACCTTCTTTGGCTTGGAATAAAAAAAGATGTTTGGGGAACCTTCAAAGGTTCCCTGAATCTAATTTATGACATCTGTGCTAAGGTTTACCTGGCAACTCTCAACATCAAAGTTTAGAGATTAGCATTTTAAAGGTGTTTGCCATGGATCAATCACATCCTGCTGAAGTCCCACCGCATTCCGCTTAGTCAATGAAAATGTATAATTGGAGAACGTGTTGTTCAATTACAGACGCTAATGGACTGAGCCTTATGAGCGCTCAAATGCATTATTCAGCTTTTCAAGCGACGTCCTGAATTTCTTCACAGGGTGCAGAAGGTCTAAATCCAGGACCCCAAAAGTTAACTTTTGTTCGTAACTCTTCAACTTCTGTTTAAAGTTCTACTTCAGGACACATCTCCCGATGTGTCGGTCTGCGGCAAATACGTCAGAATAATCGATCGTATAAGTCCTCAAAGGTCACAATGTAAAGAACTTCTCGTGTTTTCAACCCACACAAATCATTACTCGCCCTTCTTCTTCTTTTCTCATTGCTGCATTTTCTTGCAAGAATGTTGGTGGGCAAAACAAATTTGGACCACAAAGACTTTAATTGTACAGATGAACAATATATATATATATATATATATATATATATATATATATATATATATATATATATATATATATATATATATATATATTGTATTTTGTGTTACATAGAAGACAGACATGCATACCAGTTTGTAATGACATGAGGGTGAGTAAATTATGAAATACTTGTATTTATGTATTGATTGTTTGTTTGTTTGTTTGTTTGTTTGTTTGTTTGTTTGTTTGTTTGTTTGATTGTTTGTGTACTATTCAATACTTTCACAGGTTTAGTATTAATCATAATTTCCAACTTGTTTTATTCAGTGTACAAATAGTGTTGGACAAATAGTTACATAGTGTTGGACAAATAGTTACATACTTTCTAAACAAGAACAGCTGCCGAGCAGCAGGCAATTTCACAGTATAGGTGAAAACAAATGTTTTTAACATTATTTTCAATAACTCTGTTCTGGTTCAAAAGTGCAGGCTCATCTGAGCAGCCTTCCTTCAGATGCTTCCAGTACAAATGGAATGCAACTCAGTGCACTACCTAGTGAAAAAAAGTATACTTTATTGTATTTGAAATATATTCCCTTTTTAAATAATACATTGCAAATATACTAACAAAAATTGTGCTATCTTTAAATATATTAAAAGTATATTAGCATCATGCTTTTACCTATTTTCACAATAGAACTTAACACACTTTAAAATAATTGTACTTTAGTATATTTTCAAAAAAAAAATATTTTAGAAAAATATACTTGAATTGACAATTCAGTTTATTTTTTAAAAGTGTATTTATTTGCACTTTATTAAAAATATATTTTAGGTATATTTTAACTGTGTGCTAGAAATTATCATTGTAACTGCATTGAAAGTATACGTTCAAAATACATTATAGAATACAATATTTTGTACAAAGTATAGCTAAGTTTTATTTGTCTAATAATGTACATTTGTTGTTGAAGACAAAGTATGCAATTTGTAGTATTTGGAATAAGTCAAAAGTATTACTGAGCCTATACTTTTTACTCAAATATGTCTCACCACGATTGCCTCGAGGGCAAGCTTGCCAATGTGCTTCGAGAGACCCGAGTTTGAGACCCAGCTCGTGGACCATTCCTGAACCCATCCCCCCCTCTCTCTCTCTCTCTCTCTCTCTCTCTCTCTCTCTCTCTCTCTCTCTCTCTCTCTCTCTCTCTCTCTAGTCCATACACAGGCATATACTGTACTACACTGGCATATACTTAAAGGGGCATTCGACAACTCTAGCTATTTCTTCTCTGATTTTCATTTTTGTTGTCGCATGTTTTGTCAACGAGCTCCCCCTACAGCTGTGAGGCGTATATTTCACGGTGAACGTGATTTCACCAAGTACCACATGTTCCTGGATCAACATCGTTGTTGATCCTGGATCAACTTTTCAATTAACCAATCAGATTTGAGGGACAAGTTTACAGTTTATGTCAAGTTTAGGCTTAGAACCAAGGTGAAGTACTTAAACATCAGTGTCATTCACCTATCATTACCCTCTGATTTTAGAGAAAAGTTATGGGTAGGGTTAGGTTTAGGGGTAGGGATTGGGTAAGGACTACATTTTGGGACAGGAATGTTGATCCAGGATCAACAAAATATGTTGATCCAGGGCAATGTCTTACTTGGCAAAATCACTGTGACCATATTTCACAACAATGTCGTAAAAAAACTCACTTGCGGCACCCACCTCCCCCTTTCTACCGCTGCTCATGTGCATTTGTTATTATCGGAGCCGGCCAACTTTATCGTGTGGAGCAATGTCTACTCTCGCTTCTCACGAGACTTCCTATTTCCAACTTACTAGGACGTTAGTCCTCATGTTGCAAGGTTGGTTTTCCACCTAGGAACGTTAGGGGGGCGGGGAAAGTCACCATTCTCACCAGAACAGGTTATTAAACCATCCAAATGATTTCTAAACCGTTTTATTAAGTTGAAATAGTTGCCGAATGCCCCTTTAAAGTATACTAAGTATACTTGAAGTTGGTCCACAAAAGTACACCAAATACACTTAAAGTTATGCTTTACTACAATTTAATTACAACTAAAATATACTTAGTACAAAATTAGTTGTTTCAAAATGGCACACTTCAAGTTAACTAATCATTAACACACTTGAATAATTAGTTTGGTTGCAAGTATAGCATTTTTGTTTTTCACCAGGGCTGTCCATGCAAAGTTACAACAATTCAGAGGTGCATGTCACTTTTTTACTCATGCACCCTCAACCTCATGTGAACATGTTGAGTAACTAGGCTGAAAAATACATTTTTTGAAATGTAGGTGTCAGAATAATGTTACATGCTGTATCTGATCTCTCTCTCTCTCTCACACACACACACTCTCTCTTTCAAATGTTCATCTGTTATCCCCTCACTGCTTTTGAATTTCCATCTCAAGGTCAGTGTTTAATTTCCACGCCTGTAGGGTGTATGTAAAGTCTGGGTGGACTTTCCTCAGAGACTCTCTGCCTGCAAGAGAAATAAATATGTTTGGCATATCTAAACAAATCTGCCCATTAGGCCCTGAGTGACGACAAACTGCGTCTCCGTGCAGCAAACGTGAATATTTCAAGCTCTTTACAGGTGTGTGCCTGTAGTGCAGATTACTCTGACACTAAACCAGTCAGAGAACCAGAACCTTACTTGCAATCCATGCAGATTTTTAAAAAATGATAATTTTACTCTAATGTTAAAACTCTGTAAGACAATTACTATATAAATGAATACAATTTAAAATATCGTCACTGTTAGGCGGAAACCTCATATCTGTTTTTCTATTACCTGAAAAGTAGCAGTTTTGGTAATACAAGGTTTCTGATCGACAGCGGGCTCGGGGTGGGAGGCCTCAACATGTATGTTTTCTATGTTGCAATATGAGGTAAATCCGGCCCTGAGGAACTCTGTAAATCATGGTTGTTAAGTGAGAGACCATTTCATTCCCTTTATGAAGACTTCAAATTAATGTCCTATTTGCCTGGTTGAATTAAAGCTATTTGTCAAACAATCTGCCCAGACAGAGGGTCACAAGGAGTGACATGAGTGAACTCTTAAAAATAATGGTTCTTTGATGGTTCCTGGCAGCACCTTAGGATCCACAAAGAACCCACTCCATATCAAGAGCCAGTTTTCACAATATTTGGTTGTTATGGAGATTCTTGAGGTGATTTATAGGTTCTTGAGGTCAGCGAATTGTTTTCTGGCTTATTCTCTGCATTGCCACAGTAACACGTAACAATGTAACCTGCAGAAAGGGTTAGTGAGCGAAACTGAATGACTGTATGAATAAGTGAAAAAGAATGAAGCCATTGAAATTAAGCAAAATCCCCACTTCTCACACACAGCATTTATTTTAAACACATTGTAGCTTTACTTTATAAAGGTTATGATTAAAAGAATTTGATAAATTCTAGAATGCATGTTTGTTATTTGGAAACTGTAAATGAAAGAGAATTTAAAATGTTCCGTTTTGACACGCGCTTCCGATTTAAGTAATACTTTCATCCAGCAAGGACACATTAAAGTCCCTGTAAAGGCAATTCTAAAAAAAAAAAAAAAATCTAAACACATTCTAAATGTTAGAAATGTATTGCTAAAACATATTACAAAGACTAAACTGTGAAGTACTGAATTGTGGAGTTAGACCGTTAAACAGTTTTTCACCATTGCTGTGTTCCGGATTTTTTGGGCGGGGTTAAAACGATGATGATGCACTGGAGCCCCTGAGCTCCTGGACACGCCCCTACTTGATGATGCACTGGAGCCACTGAGGCTGGCCCCTCCCCTAACAGTATAAATAGAGCACATTCACATCAGTTTGCCACTCAATCGCAAATTACTGTCAGTACTATTAGTTACTACAGCCTACAGTTTGCTAGCTAGCTATGCCTTCGTCACGGAAATGCGTACTTCTTGGATGTGATCACTTACAAAACAGATCGGTGTAAATTTCCGAAAAACGATCACATCAAAAAGAGGTGGATTCATTTTGTGAAGAGCCACCTTGATGGAGAGCTGAGGATCACTGCCAAAACCCGCCTCTGTAGTGATCATTTTACACGGGATAGTTTTATAACTTTCGTCGGAGACAACTGGGATTCAATGATAATCCGCTGTTACTGGTGAATGGGGCCGAACCGACTATCTCCCGCCTCGGCCTTCATCCTCCCGTCACGCCGACAACTGGCGCCATCATCGGCAGTGCATGCCCACCGTGCAAGCATCCATTCCAGCTGTAGCGGTGACAGTTGAGTTATAGTTAAGTGTGGCGACGGCAACTTTCCCGTGAGTGGGCGTGGTTTCAGCGCATCCAGCGGACACACCCCCAGCATTTGAGAGCAGAGACTACAGCTCATTTTTTCAAGATTTTGATAGCTTATTTTATGTACTTGCCGGCTTTTTTTATCATGCAAATTTGGCTGGGTGGCTAATAACACATTTTTCCGTGGTGTGACAAACTCAGAACACATACTTAATTTTGACTTTACAGGGACTTTGAATTGATTAAATGTGACAGTAAAGACATTTACAATGTTACAAAAGATTTGGGTTTCAAATAAATGCTGTTCTTTTGAACCTTGTCAAAAGTATCCTGAAAAAATGTGTCAACATTGATAATAATAAGAAATGATTTATTGTGCATCAAATCAACACATTAGAATGATTTCTGAATTATTATTTTTTTATGTGACACTGAAAACTGGAGTAATGATGATGAAAATTCAGCTTTGCAATACATTACATTTTAAAATGTTTTAAAATAGAGTTTTAAATTGTAATTATATTTTACAATATTACTGTTTTTACTGTATTTTTTTTTTAACAAATACATGTAGCCTGGGTGAGCATAAGAGACTCAAAAACATTAAAAAATCCCAAACTCTTGAGAGGTAGTGTATATAAATACAATCTATTCGAATACTGATACAGAAATGCACCACTGGGGATTTAGAAATGTTCTACCACCACTCCATCCAGTGCACTACACATTTATCCCTGCCAGATGTCCAATGGCTGAAGTCCAGACTCGTCTGCCCTTCTCTGGTAAGTACGTGCCTGCCTGTTCTTTATAGGTTGTTCCTTTGGTTAGCACTGGACTTGTCTTTGAGTTTTCGCTCACTCCTTTCCAACCCTGACATGTTTTGGCATGGAAATGTGAACGTCCTTGGACTCTCAGGTGTCAGATGGAACCTGTTGGCTTAAATTAAACGCCTCAATTCCCTTGCAACACAGATGTCTGGTGCTGTTAACCTTGTTCATTAATGATTACTGAATGTCGAAAATTTCTAAACACCAGGCCCCTTGCTTGCTCTCCGCATCTCCATCTCTTCCTCCGTCTCCTTCTGCTCACTTTGTGATTTGCCCTGAACTTTCCCTTTTTACTCTGGTTCTTTAAAATGTCTGTATGCAGGCCAGCGGGGACCACAAAAGTTATTGTGCCGTAGTCTTTACTTGAAATCACAGGCTCTCTCTCTCTCTCTCTCTCTCTCTCTCTCTCTCTCTCTCTCTCTCTCTCCCACTCTTGCTCTCTTTGTCTCTGATGTCCGTGATGCTTAAAAAGCAAGCTGTGAAAGCGGCACAGGGTAGAAATAGACTCTTTTGTCTCACTTTGATGGGGTGATGAATATATATCCAAATAAAAAAAGACCCGTCTTTGCTCGCGAGAGATGTGAAAGACAGATGTGGTTAAAGGCATCTTGCAAGAATGGCTCTAGGGGAGCATGCTCTCACCATGTCTCACGTTTTGGATGTGAGGAAGAGGAAACAAGACCTGACAATCAATGCTCAGCCATTTTTCTTTGTTTTTCTCTTGCAATCTCTCTCTTTCGTTTCCTATTCCAAACCTTCTAGACAGTGACAGTCTCGAAGAGATGACAAATCTTCAACTTGGACCGTCTTTGATCTGTTTTGTGAAAAGAAAACATCAGGAGCCACTGAAATGGACGCACCGCAAGACAACCTGACTTTGAAGTGATGAGAGGAAGTAGATGAGCTTTCGAAGACAGTCAGTAATGGATCTTCCTTTCTCTTTCAATTCTTCGCAAAATGGAGATCTCATTAGATTCAAGCACTTTTTGCTCACTACAGTTTGGAGAAAAACAAGATTAGATTTCACTTTATTGTCATTGTGCCTAGTACAAGTACAGAACCAATGAAATGCAGTTGGCATCCAACAGCAAATAGCATTATATTATTTCCATATATTTCAAATCTGCTAAGGGGTAATAATGGAACAACAGTGATTTTTCACTATTATTTACAACATGATCTGCATTGGTTTAATTAAAAGATTTCTCTTATAAGAGACAATGAAAACAACTTTGGCCATCCTTTCCTGGTAAAAAAATTTGCTTGATTTTCAAAAGTCAAAACACATTTTTGAGAAGCCAAACATGTCAATCTCTGAGTAACACGTCATTTATTTTAGCCACGAAATAAACTTCATTCCATAAAAGAAGTATAATGACCTATGCAAAAAGCATTTAGAACATCTCCAGCACGTTTTATAAAAATCAAATATAGTTCCCTCCTCACACACGTTATCACATTTGTCAAAACATTTTTTTTATTATTAAAATTAAAAACATCAACATACTGTAACATTCATGGGCATCAATCACTTCAGTAAATACTTGCCGACTAATAAATAAATAATTATTATACAATCCATCTGTTTTCAAATCCACATCATTGGAATATCACAACATTGATGTCTGTCAAAAAAATTGTGCGCACAATACACTGTATAGGAGAAGCAGAGGTCCAGGGAGTACAAGCATTACATGGGAAAACCCAGACTAACAGATGTTCATCTTCACTTTCTAAAAATGGTGAAAATGGGGGCCTTTTCACAAGCTGAAAAGGAATCAGAATGATCAGTGAAATTCTTCACACTGCATGCTAAAGCGAATAAACACCAATCCAATTGAAAAACTTAGCAGGGTTAGTAAACATTCTCATTCTGATAATCCTGATTTGAATATTTTTTAATTATTTTTTATTCTTGTCTAATCTTTTTTCCCCCATAATTTTGGCAATAGATGTACTGTTAAATGAGTGATCTTGAGACGAGTCCCTGTAGTTTTCCAATTTGACTCTCATATGCTAATGTAATATTATTTCTACCAGAAAGACTCGGGAGATATAATGATGTAACAAGCATTAATTTATTGAAAACACAGCAAGCAATAAGTTATTTGGTGTAGGCCCCGTCCGTAGTTCATAATCCGAGGGTAGTGGATCTGCATTTCCTGCCTGAAGACGAAGGCAGGGGTGCAGCCGACCCCCCGGGAGGTATGGACAGGACCATCCTGGTGGTGGTGGGGAGGGTGGAGGTAGTTGTCGCGTCAGCATCTGCGAACTCAAACGTGTAAGTACCGAACTTTTATACAGTGAGTATAAGGATTGGATAGATGTGAAGGTAATAAGTGATGTAGTAATTAAGTCTTCCTGGCAGAACTTATGCTAAAGCTTTCATTAGCTTGACAGGTGATTTTTATAAAATGTACTTTGATAATCGTCTTAATCTCTTAAACAACTGAGAAGATAGTGATCAAAATTTGATAGAATGAATGAATGAATGAATGAATTTCCCAATAAAAGATGATACATATGTACAGGATTGGTTAAATTGAATCAACCCTTTGCAGATATTGGCACATATATTGGGGTAAGTGGAATAGATGTCAAGAAAGGGTGAATTAATATCCATGGTTCAATACAGGGTTTGTACATCAGTCTAATTTATTATGACACAAATATTAAAGGAATAAATTATCATGAAAAAATCTCATGTTCTTCTGTGTAACAAATAATGAGACATTTTGTAGAATCTTTATGATCTTCCCCAAATGTCCACACATTTTTTAACTATAAACATGGAACTGAAACCAAGATTACTTAGCAGTGATGTTAAACCGAACCATGAGAAATCTGTTACAGTTTCAGTGAAAATGACTAGATTTTTTAAATAGAGAAGGTGCCGCTAGGTTCAAAAAGGCTAAATTAAAACATGAATCTTATGAAAAACAACTAGCACCAAATTGACATTTAAACAAAGCACATGTGAGAACTCCATTCAGTCTCCTGAGCAATGAAAGTGCAACCTTATAGTGCAAATGAGATGGGGTAAAAATAGAAAAGAGTCACTGAACTAAAATGTAGCAGGACGCATACCTTCTTTGAGAGCTAGAAGGGTTAACAGATAAGTTCAGAGTTGAGCAGGTTGACAGCTGAAGAGAAAACACTTGTGCAGTACTGCATGCGGTGTACTCTAATTAGTCCTTTGTCCTGGTTCTAGGGAGAAGTAGCCAATAGAGGCTCCGTTATTAGCTTGAATTTCTTTGTTTATAGTCTTTAGAGACTAATTAATTACGTTCTTTTGCCTTAACTTAATTCCAGTATTTAATAGAAGTCTGAAGACTTAAAGGGTACGACACACAAGCCAGGAAAGAAGAGAGTTCGTTTCTGTAGCAGATGAATAGAAGGTTAAGCAAACGAGTGAAGAAGGCAGTGTTTTTGTAATGAGGTAACTGTTTAATGATAAATTAAAAGGTACATATCATGGAAAACAGGTTAACAATATGTTAAATCATGAAATCAAAAGGTACAGGAAAAACATTTAATTATAAAGGCAGAGAAAGGGTGAAAATAGTAATATTAAATGAAATTTATACTGTTCTGATGCTAGAAATGTTGACCAACATTAACAGTAGGCATACTCTATAACTCATTGTGACAGCAAACCTATGCCACACACCATACACAATTCAAAGCAGCCGGAGAAACTTTTCCCTATTAATGAATATGACGAGAAACAAATGGGCGAGAGACGCATTTATGCAAAAACCATCATGTTTTGGAAGACAAAATCATGTTTTGGAAGAAGGATTGATGGTGTATTCACTTTTGAACTGTTTGACTTTAAATTGTAAAATAATTTGATTTTATTCATTCCTTAAAACCAATATTATCTATAGGCAATATTTCATAAGAATACACCATGTAACACTCTGCATGGTAGCAATAATTTTGTATCACATAGTATACTTTTTTTTCTTCAAATAAATGATGTTTCACTAAACAAAGTTTGGGAGGAGCACGTTCAAATAATCAATCCAATTAACTTGTCATCAACAATCATCATGACTATCCAATCAGCATGAGAGGAAGCATATATATAGGCCCTCAGTCAGGGACGTGCAGAGAGTTCCTCAGGGGCAGGGGCTCAAATGTAAAAAAAGGGCATATATATATACACACACACACACACATATATATATATATATATATATATATATATATATATATATATATATATATATATATATATATATATATATATATATATATATATATATTAGTATTATAAGTATAAACTACTATTTTTAATGTTTTTTTAAAGAAGCCTTTTATGCTCACCAAGGCTGCATTTATTTTATCTAAAATACAGAAAAAAACAGTAATATTGTGAAATATTACTACAATTTGAAATAATTGTTTTCTATTATAATACACTTTATACTATTATAATATACTAACCTTTGATACTTTTTTCAGGATTCTTAGTTAAAAAAAGAACAGCATCTTAAAATAGAAATATTTTGTACCAATATACACATACCGTGCAAAAGTTTGGGGTCAATCATTTTCTTTCTTTTTTTTTTTATAAAAGAAATTAATACTTTTATTCAGCAAGGATGTGCTAAATTGATATGAAAAAGTGACAATTGAAGACTTATAAAAGAATTTCTATTTTAATTTAATGTTGTTCTATTTAACTTTTTATTCATCAATGAATCCTGATCCTGAAAGTATCACAGGTTCAATAAAAAAAACTGTTTCCAACATTGATAATAAATCAGCATATTAGAATGATTTCTTAAGAATCATGTGACACTAAAGAATGGAGTTATGGTGGTTGAAAATCCAGCTTTGCATCACAGAAATAAATTATATATATATATATATATATATATATATATATATTAAAGTATATTAAAATAGAAAACTATCATTTTAAATTGTAATATTTTTTTAAATTTAAATTATTTTTTTTAAGTAATTTTTACTACTTACCATTAATGCTACTTTTGGTGCTGTTTTGTGCAGTGCTTTGCAGTCAATTAGCATCCACTAATTTAACGACGCAGATTCAGATCGCTTCATCAATATAATTTTCAAACGATTTATGAATGACCAGAAAATTAACGCTCCACTTCACATTGTCCAATGAAATTTGAACTTCTTGTGCACTGCATGCGCCTGATGACGATTGGTCGGTGTATTATACATGACAAACAGGCTTCAATGAATTATGTAATATTTTAAAATATGTGATATGTTGATTTTTATTTGAATTAACACACTATCTTTTATTATTGAAAAAAAAAAAAAATTAAATTGCCATCGTGCCATATAGGCCTACTCACTGAAATAACCATATTTGGCTCGACAGCGTCGGTTGCCGAGCAGTCTGTGGAATACGTTTTACACAGTGCATTTTCATTTTAAACGCATAACCTTCACTACGGTTGCACCTGCTGTCCACACACACTACTCCGGAGTTTTCGACCCTCGAAGGGAGACTGATCTCTTCTGTCAAGTCCGAAGCAAGACAGTCACACGCAAGTGATGCAACCCATAGCAACGCGTTATGGCAACGACACCTCAGACTCAGAGTGAAGAAACGTAAAAACATACGAGTGCGCCGCTGCGCAGAGACGCAGAGGGGAGAGAGAGAGAGCACTTCAGAACTCCTGACCTGATATTTAGATACACTATTCAATAAATGTATTTGTTTGACAGGGAAGCTGTGCGCAAACAGGAATATATATTATTTTTCAAAAATAAAAAAAAAGCACCCCAGAAAAAAGGGTACTTTCTAACCAGGAATAAAAAGGGCAGGTGCTCAAGCCCCCTTTGATGTCTATGTGTGCACGTGCCTGCCCTCAGTTGACTCACAGAATCCCTCCACTACCCTGACACCTCACTCTCGGCTTGTTCCTTCCACAGCCAGGAATACGGGGGGAGTACTCTGGTTTCGGGCCAAATACCGAGCCCGGAGCCCTCTCCTCGGACAGCATGCCAAATATGCATACCATTTATTCTATCTGACTTATTTGTAAGTGTGAACTCGTGAACTGTCTATTGAATTGACACACAATACATGACATGTTCTAGATTTATACCGGTGTAATGATGGATTCATTTTATTTAAGGATAATTTTATGTATGACGGATTTAAATGTAAAGTTGTTATTTGATAAGCAGCTGATGCATTTCCTGCAGTAATATTTGAAAAGCAATTGCTTTCAGGAGGATTTGGCTTTACTTATGGTGCCTTGCTAATATCCGTCCATGGCTCTATCAAAGACAGGAAATTTACCCTGGGCCATCTTTATTTCTGCTTTCATGAGGCCTTTTCCCTCTAATTACTGTTTAGAGGTTCTCACTTGTGTGTGTGTGTGTGTGTGTGTGTGTGTGTGTGTGTGTGTGTGTGTGTGTGTGTGTGTGTGTGTGTGTGTGTGTGTGTGTGTGTGTGTGTGTGTGTGTGGTGTGTGTGTGTGTGTGTGTGTGTGGGGGGGGGGGGGGGGGGTGGGGTCGGTGGGGGCCGGGGACCTCTCTTATGAAGTTAGTGCCACCAAAGAAACATAAATGATAAATATTGTCAGCACAGAATTATTGTGTAGTGTATGCAATATAGTGTATATATTAATAACAACAACAATAATAACATTTATTATTATTTATAGATTTATGTGTTATGATAATTTAGACAATATATGTAATATATCAGACAATATAGACACATGCATTAGTAAGCCTCCAGTCCTCACACAACATTTGTTTGAAGCATGATTCAGTAAAAAAGGCCAATTTATGGATCCATAATCTATGCATTCTTACGATTCTGCTCGGCTGGTGGGAGAAAATTTCCCCCCAGAAATCAAATCACTCGAGGTACTTGTCTATAAACACCATCCCTCATTTTCATACCGTTGTTTGTTTATTTGATTTCCCCAGGCTTGCTTTGTTGTCCAAAGTGTAAAGAGAAACCTAAGTGAATCTCTAATTTATGATTTCATGAGCTTGTGTTTTCACAGTGCAGAGTAACCAAATTAAAAGAATAGGTCAATCAAAAATTAAAATTCTGTCATCATTTACTCACTCTCATGATATTCTAATCCTATATGATTTCCTTTCTTCTGCAGAACAGAACAACAGAACAATTCTATTGTTCTACAGAACAATTCTTAATAGACTTTTCACTAATTTCTTCCACTTCTGCAGTCATCATTCTTAGCTGCATTTGCTCTTTTTCCAGTCATCTTGAATATTATTGTCAATACAACTAAACATTTTGGGAGAACGTCACATAAGTTGACTTCATAAATTCATGTTCCTAAAATCTTTTAACATTTTATTGCTAATATTTATGGCATAAACTTTTAATTGGGTCGATATAATCCCTCTATATTTGTGACAATATCTTGCAATTTTGCTTGAGTCACACACATACTTCAACATTCAGCATGCAAACCACAACAATGGTAACAATTTTTTTTTTTTATTAATTTAATTAATATGACCATTACAATTTTATTTGCTGTCTCTTGTCAGTATAACCCCAATAACAATAACAAGTAAAATTGTAACGGTAAAATAAAGCCAAAATAGTAAAACAAAGCAATTAATTTATCCATGCCGCAATGCACTCTAGGAGTACACTGCCGCAATGCACTCTAGGAGTACACTTCCTCAGATCACAGATAGAATTAAGTTGACAAAATTTAAATGGATTAAGTAAGAAGAACTTGATGCAATTAAGTTACGCTTGCTTACTTAAATTAAGGCAACGAGTTTGCACAATTGAATTAAGTAAACTGAACACATTTGTTTTTAGGGTGCATAATATTCCATATAATTTGTATTCCATGGAAGAAAAGAAAGTCATGATATTGTGATTTTTTTTTATGTATTTTTGGATACAACAATTTTTATTCACTCATGCTGGTAACTTTTTTCCCCACTTCCTCATGGATGTCATCCGTTATCATTAGCGTATCATCCACTGACCTGAACTGATTCATCATGAGCTTAACGAACTGACAGAAATATCCTCAATGGATTAAGCGCTATAATAAAAATCATTAATTTTAGCAAAGAAGATCTGTGAGGATACTTCCCTATTCCAGCACGGATCTCTCTCTCCTCTCTTTCTCCTGTCCTTGTAAGCACAGCTCTGACACTAAGCCCTCATAGCTGGGGATCAGTGCTGTGTGCAAATCCCCTCGCTTGTCAGCCAACGAGCATCTGGGGGGGTCCGTTCGCACCCCTCCCTCGCTCTCCACCCACACCATTGACGATCTCAAAAACTAGAAGATAATCACTGCGGCCGTAACATTTGCATCGGCAGATGCTGCAGTCAGTAATAATTTAAAACTCAAATTCGATCTCCCAACAGTTGATTGAGAGAGTATACCTTATCAGCGGTGGTGCACCGGTGCCATGTCAGGCACCGTCTGTCAAGAGGTGGAGAGGGTGCATGGGGATATATGTATGCTTCTTTTCAGGCTGCTGGGTATCATGTGTGGCCACAGGAGAATGGTGTGCAAGCTGGCTGAAACTATTAAACTGTGCTTCTGAGATGACTGGTAATGTCACAATCAAAATGCACCTTGATCATTTTCACTGGCCTGTTCTCATTTTCCTTGCTTGATTAGTTGCAATGCATTTCTTATTCTTCTTCCTTTTCAGGGGTGTTTTAAATATGCTACCTCCATCAAAAATCCACCAACATTGTATTTTTCAGAAGCAGAATCAACATCAAGCATCTGACTCGTTCACAGTAGACTCAAGTCTAACCGGTTCTAACGGCTCATCGTCATGTTCTTCTGTGGCAGTTTGTTCATTTTTTAGTTTAAGCTGCAGTTAACTATACCGTTAAACCTGCATCAGTTGGAGTTATATCATCAGCATCGTCAGAATTAACAGCTTTGCTGTTTTTCTGTAACAGGTATGGAAAATATTATTCACATTTCACATATAGAATTACACAAAAAGGTTAAAATATATGTGCCTGTCTTTATATGTGTGCTTCTTCCCCTTTCATTTTCTGACTGCAGTTTTAATCTGAATATCCTGTCTTTGGTCATTCTCTTCCCTTCCTGCATTGAGTCTGCATGGGAGAGGTGGGTTTCTATTAAGCTCTGATTAATCTAATTTCATCTCTGCTTTTAAAAAAAAAATGTACTTTTATTTTAAATCATATTAATAACATTATTTTCAATGTTTTTATTATTTTCATGTTTTCACTTTAATGATTAGTTGTCTATTTCATCACTGAAATGAAAGCTTTAGCGTAAGTTCTGCTGGGAAGACTCAATTGTTACGTCACTTATTACCTTCTCATCTATCCAATCGTGTTTTAATACTTGTAGTATAAAGGATTGGTACTTACACATGTCTGAGTTCGCAGATGCTGACGCTTTCATTCACTTCCATCCTCCCCACCATCATCAAGATGGTTCCTTTCCTTCCATCCTCCCCACCTCCACCAGGATGGTCCCTTCCCATACCTCCCAGGGGGTCAGCTGCGCCCCTGCTTTCGTCTTCAGCCAGGAAATGCAGAGTCCGGACCCTTAAATTGCGAGCTACGGACGGGGGCCTACGCCAAAGAACTTTATATCATAATATTTGCTTGCTGGGCTGTTAATAAATGTATACTTGTTACGGTATTTTGCCTCCCGAGTCTTTCTGGTAGAACTTGAAGCACATGCTATTTGCATTGAATATAGCATTTATTTTACAGAAAAGTAAAAGGCTGACATCGCACATTGTAAAAGATCAGAGTAAGTGAAGAGTCGACCCATAAATTGATGTCCTTTTTATTCCACCAAAAACACACAATGCAGACAATACCAGTTACCTATCCACATTCAAAACACTTCAGAGTCAGTTAAGACTTTATAATCAAAATCATCTATTCTGAATTTCAAGTTCAAATCAAGTTCCCATTTTTTTAAATCATGTAGGCCCACGTAAACCTCAGAAATAAAACATGTTTCAGTAACTTAGATGAAACAAGTTTACCAAAGCGTAAAATCTCTCTTGCTAATATTTCTTCTTTGATAAAAGGTGGAACATTAGACATTGTAACCATTTTAGCTCATGTAGAAAGGGGAAGTACAGGTTTAAACAAACCCCAAAATGTACTGCCTTTTCCAACGTACCTAAGAACAATACAATTGCATTGTTCATTCTTGAGGCAGCCAAAACACATATACAGGTCCTTCTCAAAAAATTAGCATATTGTGATAAAGTTCATTAATTTCCATTTTCCATAATGTAATGATAAAAATTAAACTTTCATATATTTTAGATTCATTGCACACCAACTGAAATATTTCAGGTCTTTTATTGTTTTAATACTGATGATTTTGGCATACAGCTCATGAAAACCCAAAATTCCTGTCTCAAAAAATTAGCATATCATGAAAAGGGTCTCTAAACGAGCTATTAACCTAATCATCTGAATCAACTAATTAACTCTAAACACCTGCAAAAGATTCCTGAGGCTTTTAAAAACTCCCAGCCTGTTTCATTACTCAAAACCGCAATCATGGGTAAGACTTCCGACCTGACTGCTGTCCAGAAGGCCATCATTGATATCCTCAAGCAAGAGGGTAAGACACAGAAAGAAATTTCTGAACAAATAGGCTGTTCCCAGAGTGCTGTATCAAGGCACCTCAGTGGGAAGTCTGTGGGAAGGAAAAAGTGTGGCAAAAAACGCTGCACAACGAGAAGAGGTGACTGGACCCTGAGGAAAATTGTGGAGAAGGACCGATTCCAGACCTTGGGGGACCTGCGGAAGCAGTGGACTGAGTCTGGAGTAGAAACATCCAGAGCCACCGTGCACAGGCGTGCGCAGGAAATGGGCTACAGGTGCCGCATTCCCCAGGTCAAGCCACTTTTGAAGCAGAAACAGCGGCAGAAGCGCCTGACCTGGGCTACAGAGAAGCAGCACTGGACTGTTGCTCAGTTTTGCATGTCATTCGGAAATCAAGGTGCCAGAGTCTGGAGGAAGACTGGGGAGAAGGAAATGCCAAAATGCCTGAAGTCCAGTGTCAAGTACCCACAGTCAGTGATGGTCTGGTGTGCCATGTCAGTTGCTGGTGTTGGTCCACTGTGTTTTATCAAGGGCAGGGTCAATGTAGCTAGCTATCAGGAGATTTTGGAGCACTTCATGCTTCCACCTGCTGAAAAGCTTTATGGAGATGAAGATTTCATTTTTCAGCACGACCTGGCACCTGCTCACAGTGCCAAAACCACTGGTAAATGGTTTACTGACCATGGTATTACTGTGCTCAATTGGCCTGCCAACTCTCCTGACCTGAACCCCATAGAGAATCTGTGGGATATTGTGAAGAGAAAGTTTAGAGACGCAAGACCCAACACTCTGGATGAGCTTAAGGCTGCTATCGAAGAATCCTGGGCCTCCATAACACCTCAGCAGTGCCACAGGCTGATAGCCTCCATGCCACGCCGCATTGAAGCAGTCATTTCTGCAAAAGGATTCCCGACCAAGTATTGACTATTGAGTGCATAACTGAACATAATTATTTGAAGGTTGACTTTTTTTTTGTATTAAAAACACTTCTTTTATTGGTCGGATGAAATATGCTAATTTTTTGAGACAGGAATTTTGGGTTTTCATGAGCTGTATGCCAAAATCATCAGTATTAAAACAATAAAAGACCTGAAATATTTCAGTTGGTGTGCAATGAATCTAAAATATATGAAAGTTTAATTTTTATCATTACATTATGGAAAATAATTAACTTTATCACAATATGCTAATTTTTTGAGAAGGACCTGTATGTCCAACCACAATGGAAACAGCTAAACTGCATTCCTCTACACTCCCCACGACAGTACTTTAACACCATGTTGACGAGAGAGAGAGAGAGAGAGAGAGAGAGAGAGAGAGAGAGAGAGAGAGAGAGAGAGAGAGAGAGAGAGAGAGAGAGAGAGAGAGAGAGAGAGAGAGAGAGATGGCTATTATTTCATGTTAGACTTTACAGGGTTAAATATACAATATAATCTGATATCTTTTATATTAAAAAATAAAATAAAATAAATCTCAGATATCAGTCAGTTACTCATATTGTACAGATATTGTGTATATTGTGGTTCGCTAATGTTAATACTGTATGTATACTTT
Organism: Gila orcuttii; assembly: GCA_026230005.1. Classification (NCBI taxonomy): domain Eukaryota; kingdom Metazoa; phylum Chordata; class Actinopteri; order Cypriniformes; family Leuciscidae; genus Gila; species Gila orcuttii. Next base: position 6,543,257 of record JAPDVR010000011.1, read on the forward strand.
CCAACATATACTCATTGGAAAAACGTTCCTGTGGCAACATTTTTGCAAAACGTAAAATATGTACCAACATGTACATATCACTGCTGTCTCCAACAGAAATTAACACTAGAGACAGTAAAACAGCAAGCACTTTTAATCGTTTTTGCACACAATTATAATTACAAGGGCAGATTATGAATTAATAAACACTTGTTTTCACGCAGCTCCTTGCACAATTATGTTATGACCTCAAAACACTTTTTACCATAGTGCATGATTTGTAAATGAATATATTTTGGAGTTTGCATCACTTAACTGCAGCTCCATATGTTCGGTTTTACTAACATACTAAGTTTCCTCAGTAGCTCAGCTGGTACAGAATTGTACTTGTGATGCGGAAAGCTTGGGTATGAACCCTGTGAAAGATGAGTCACAATACAAGAGTTCAAAAACTAGCTAAAATGGCATGGTTATGATTGTGTTTTTGTGTCCCATCAAACCATTTTAACTGCTGGTAAATGTAAATTACTTTTTTACAGCCACTCCAAAACACTGCTATGGTGATCACTATGGCCATTTCATAAACGCATAGAACAAAAATGTGGATATTTCATTTGTAGATTTAAATGCAGTTGTCGCTTCCAAAACTTGCTCCACTGAGGCACTGACCAACAAACTACGGTCACATTACCCAGTCTATTATAATAATTTTCTTCAATTAGATAGCCTTGCTGATTCACTCTCCAAAATCTAGCATGGAAACCAATTTGACATCCTAAATAAAAATAATTATACAGTAAAATAATCGCTCAGCTAAAAATATTAAAGGCAAATGAAAGGAATATGTATGCATTTCTTGGTTGTGAATACTGTGTTAAACATAGCTAGAAGTACACATCGATGAAGCACACCGGTCTTTTGATTCTGAAGGGCAAAGCGTGCCCACCGTTGCAAAAATTGCAGTCAGCCCCTATTTTCAGCCCCATTTATAATGCATTTCCAACATGGAAAGTGCTATTACCGAGAGCGTGAGAGAGAGTCAGAAGAGGGCAGGTGCTTAAAGGAATTATTACTGCATGTGCAATTACCCATCATTCCACTTTTCTAGGAAAATGTGACCCCAGCTTCCAGGCTCACAGTCATCATTCACCACAGCCCACCCTCCTTCTTCTCTCTGATTTGAAGGCAAGAGAAACATCTTCATGTTTTTTTTGCATGCAAATGTCAGGAGGCAGCAAATGGAGGGTCGTAGGTGAAAAGAGAAGTTGAAGGGCGCTGAGTCCCACTGAATCCAAAGAACACAGGGAGCATATAGACTTTTCAATAGCGGTGCATGGTCTCTGATCTGCATGTTCTTGATGGCTTGATGCCGTTCCTGCCGGTCCAGCCCCCAACATCTGCCTGGGTGAACTACAGGTGCTTGGGTCTGGTATCCATGGCGACTGACTGAAAGAAAACCATGATTCATGCCCTGTTTACTGTTGGCCTATTTATGTCTTACAGAGGGTGGATCAGTAATGAGCAGTGGTGGACAGTAACAAAGTAAATGTAATTCGTTACTGTACTTAAGTAGCTTTTTTGCGTATCTGTACTTTACTGAAGTATTTAAATTTGGGGAAACTTTTACTTTAACTCCACTACATTTCAAAGTCAAATATCTTACTTTTTACTCTGAGTGGATAAAAACGTAACTGGTCAAACGAGCCACCAATCACAGTACAGCGTGCACGCTTTGTTTTGAACTTGAATTGGCGGTATCTACTAAGTGCGAACCAGAGCCGTAGACAGTTGTGACACAGTAGCTGTCCGAAACCGCTCACTCGTTCACTCATTCACTAATCCCTATATAGTGAATGGCATTTGAGGGCACTATATCTACAAGGAGTGAACAAAATGAAGTGAGTGAATTCGGACGCTGACGTTTACACTGTGCATCGGAGAGCTGGAGCTGTCGCAGAAAATGCTTCGTAAAAAGAAAATGCCACACAGTATATGTGTGTGTGTATATATATATATATATATATATATATATATATATATATATATATATATATATATATATATACATACATACACACACACACACACACACACACACATATATATATATTTTTTTTTTTTTTGAATAAATTTTTTGTGTTTAATTTTGGAGGAAAGGGGACTGTTCCCATAAGGTATAATACATTTACAGTATTGTATATATATTGTATACATATATATATATATATATATATATATATATATATATATATATATATATATATATATATATATACTGTATATATTTTTCTCGAGCATCTATGGTCATAATTATTAACATCCTAAAGTTATGATATATTCATATAAACCTGCACAACGCCATTATATATATATATATATATATATATATATATATATATATATATATATATATATATATATATATATATATATATATATATATATATATATATATATTGGTGTGCCAAGAGTGACATTAGTCTTCATGTAGACTTGAGTTAAGCAAGAGTCTAGTGACAAATTATAATAGGACATTATAGCCATAAAAAAAAAATCATAGTACTTGGATACTTAAGTACATTTGAAGGCAAATACTTTTGTACTTTTACTCAAGTGAATGTTTAAAGGCAGCACTTCTACTTTTACTTGAGTAATATTTTATCTTGAGTATCTTACATGGTACATGTACTTCGTCCACCACTGGTAATGAGCAATTTTTCTGCCAGGACATTACGGATAACTTTATGGAAATTTCCTTTAACCATAAAACAAGTTTGCTGTAAGTTTAATGTCACCACTAGTAACACAGAAATTACACATTTCAACTTTAAGCTAGATTTCATTTGCACTTGCTGTTACATTTATTTTAGAATGGAGGATATTCTGTCCACCATTCAGCTGCAGTCTGTGATCTTGGAGGTCAGCACCGTTTCTGCCACTGACACAGTAAACAGCTCACGACCGCACTGAGACCAGGCCATTGTGTTCAGTTACAGCCGATCAATACCACCTGTACTAACAACCAAGGGCGTAGGTTTGGTTTTGAGATTGGTGGGGACATTCCCAGAAGCTGAGGAATCAGGAAATTAATAGGATAATATTAAGGTTTTTAGTCTATATTGGCCTTAACAATACGTTAATGAATTATGTAATGTTATGGTAACTATTAAAGACAAGAAGGGAGTTTAACAGAGACTTAACTTTACTCTGTTCATAGTGCAATGCAATAGGGCAATACGGTCTTGTTCGTTGCTTTTTGAAGAAGCCAAACTATGTCTGCATCTGTCATTAAAGGGATAGTTAACCCAAAAATGAAAACTTTCCCACTAGTTGTTTCAAACCCTTATGAATTTCCTTCTACTGAACACAAAGGAAGATATTTTGAAGAATGTTGGTAACCAAACAGTTGATGGACCCCATTGACTTCCACAGTAAGAAAAATAAATACTATGGAAGTCAATGGGGCCCATCAACTGTCTAGTTACCAACATTCTTCAAAATAACTTCTTGTGTGGTCAGCAGAAGAAAGAAACTGGTTTGAAACAACTTAATGATGACAGAATTTTCATTTTTTTAAGGAAACTATCCTGTTAACAGAAATGAACTTTTGGCATATTTGTTTCACATCATTTCTGTCCAGTTTGTCCTGTTGGACATGACACACAGCAACTTGTGCCATTGTTCTGAGCCATGTTTTCAGTGTCCTCAGAGCAATGAAACTCATTTCAGCCTCAGCTGATGAGACGGGGATGACAAGGGTTTCAACTTCATCAAACAGACCTCTCATTTCAACAGACCAAGCAATTTTGTGTTTTCATGTTTAATGTGGACTTTCCATCATAATGATTTTTATACAGTACAAACTGTGTATTCTATCCCCCTACACTAACCCTATCACAGATAACTTTCTGCATTTTCTAAAAACGTCACTTAGTATGATTTATAAGCTGTTTTCCAAAAAAAAACAAAATTGCCATCTGTGTGGGGACATTTTTTCTTTGTCCCTACAAAAATGGCAATTATTATAACTATCTCGTGGCCTCAAGATAAGTAACTCGTGGCCTCAAGATAGTAACTCGTGGCCTCAAGATACTATCTCGTGGCCTCAAGATAGTATCTCGTGGCCTCAAGATAGTAACTCGTGGCCTCAAGATAGTATCTCGTGGCCTCAAGATAGTATCTCGTGGCCTCAAGATAGTATCTCGTGGCCTCAAGATAGTATCTCGTGGCCTCAAGATAGTAACTCGTGGCCTCAAGATACTATCTCGTGGCCTCAAGATAGTAAAGTGTCTGACACATGGACCCTTTGTTATTAAACTGGACCCTGTAGTGCAATACTTCACATTCTGTGCAATATTCTCTGTTTTAATATTCAGTGTGCAATATAGTTTGCTGCAGTTCTGCTTCTATTTATTTACTAGTACTGTTCATCACAATTCTGTTAATACATTAATATAAATCTTGTAGGCTGCATATCCAGTCCTTTATAATTCTTCTTCATATTTTATAGCCTATATTTATACTTTTTACATGTATATACTTGTTTATTTACCAACTTCTATTATTATTTATAATCCTTTAAATGTCTTGATGTGCACATCAACTGTGACACAAGAATTGTCCCCCGGGTTATCAATAAAGATCAATGAAGTATTTCTGATTCCAATTTTAAGTTAGCCTATACTGGAGTGTGCAGACTGGTTCATTAATTGTAAGTTTTTCACGTTTTGGTAGTTTTGAATGTAAGAAAGACATGTGTCCGTGTAGCTCCGTCTGGCTGTATTTCCATATGTGTATTTCCCGGTATTTCCCAGTTGACGGCAAGGAGCTGTAGAAGAACAGCAGATGATCATATGAATAATTTTGATGGCTTTACAGAGGTAATAGTGTTTTAATTAGCACGGTGAACATTTAGTTAGATGGCAAATTACTGAGTTAAGATAACTGCAAGACTACCAAAGTGTTCGAGCTGGAAGCATTAGCGATTAGCATATAAGTTAAGCAGGCTCTTTAAACAGCATTACATTACTAAACAATGTTTGATTTATAATTAATGTCTGTCATGTAGTTTACTGGACTCGTTTTTTATCAGATCTAGTCGTTGTCTGGATGTGGGTGTTACAAAAGGTTGTGCTCTGGATGCATTGTGTATTATATAATATATATTACAATTTATTTACTTTATTATTTTATAATATTTTTTTAATATCGTCATATTATCATTATATCCTAATGCTAATGTCATAATGTCAGTCTATATTAATATTATAATTAATTTTATTTACTATTCTTTTCAATACTTGATTTTTTTATTATTTATGTAATTTGTTTAATTATTTACGTTACAAATTGTACCGGACTTTGCGAGGCCGTTAGCCTAATGATAGCCGTTAACGTTGAATTAGCCTGCTTAACTTATATGCTAATCGCTAATGCTTCCAGCTCGAACACCTAGCTAGTCTTGCAGTTATCTTAACTCAGTAATTTGCCATCTAACTAAATGTTCACCGTGCTAATTAAAACACTTTTACCTCTTTAAAGCCGTCACAATGATTCATATGATCATCTTCTGTTCTTCTACAGCTCCTTGCCGTCAACTGGGAAATACCAGGAAATGAAATACACATATGGAAATACAGCCAGACGGAGGTACCGTGACCTAAGCCTAGAACGCCCTCTGCTGACGTTTTTTCGTAGGCTACACGGACACATGCTTTTCTTACATTCAAAACGTAAAACACTTAAACAATTAATGAACCAGTCTGCACACTCCACTATAGGCTAACTTAAAATCGGAATCAGAAATACTTTATTGATCTTTATTGATAATCCGGGGGACAATTCTTGTGTCACAGTTGATGTGCACATCAAGACATTTAAAGGATTATAAATAGTAATATAAGTTGTTAAATAAACAAGTATTTACATGTAAAAAGTATAAATATAGGCTATAAAATATGAAGAAGAATTATAAAGGACTGGATATGCAGCCTACAAGATTTATATTAATGTATTAACAGAATTGTGATGAACAGTACTAGTAAATAAATAGAAGCAGAACTGCAGCAAACTATATTGCACACTGAATATTAAAACAGAGAATATTGCACAGAATGTGAAGTATTTCACTACAGGGTCCAGTTTAATAACAAAGGGTCCATGTGTCAGACACTTTACTATCTTGAGGCCACGAGATACTATCTTGAGGCCAGGAGATACTATCTTGAGGCCACGAGATAGTATCTTGAGGCCACGAGAAACTATCTTGAGGCCACGAGATACTATCTTGAGGCCACGAGATAGTTATAATAATTTTTTTTGACAAAGTGGGACTAGGGGGGCTCCGTAGCAATATGCTAAAATCTTGTCCTTGTGGGTATTTTCTTTTATTTTTTTTTTATTTTTTTTGGAAAACGGCTTATAAATAATAAGTGATGTTTTTATAAGTTTCAGTCCTCTTTGCGCGCACACACACACACTAACGGTTATGTTTGCCACTTATAGTTTACAGTTTGCAGAACTGTAGATTACTCCCTAGCTTACCGCATAGTTTCCTTCGTTCGGAGGAGCTTTGCCGCTGCGCACAACCAAATGTAGCTACAGCCTCTCACAAGTTAGAAAGAAAACACAAAGCCAATCAGTTTAGCGATGTGTGTTCAGGAGGCGGGACCTAGATCTATTAACCGTTTGCGTTCCAGGATTTGCCCATTTTTCTCAGAACGCTATTGTAAGAGATTTTAATCTAAATTAGATGTTTCCTGGTTAAATAAAATAAGAAATACATAAAACCCACAAGACACAACTAGGCAACAGTGGTTATATATAAATTTGTTTAAATTTTTGATCGAAATTATTGCTATGGACAGATCAGTGTCACTGGATATTGGTAGGGACACGTCCCTAGCGTCCCTACTAAATTCTACGCCCCTGCTAACAACAACTCCAACTCCACTTAATTTATACCAATATCAGTCCACCATATGTGCACATTCACATAATAATGTATTGCAACCGAATATAATCTACTACTGTGTTTGGATGTGTGTGTGAACATGTACAGTATGTATACTTTGGTCTGAGACCATGAGTGAAAATTTTTAGATTTTGCATTCTTTTATAATTAAATATGTAATTTAATACTATGTAATACTAACCACAAACTTCAAAACGATTTTGAAAGAAAAGTTGAAATTGAAAATTAAAATTGACAGTGTTCCAAGTGGCATCATGTCAAGTCAATTCACCTTTATTTATATAGCACTTTATACAATAAGATTGTTTCAAAGCAGCTTTACAGTAATGACAGGAAAATTATGGATTTCTGCTGTTGTTCAGATGAGGTCAGTTTAGTGTTAAAGTTTTAGCTGGACAATAACTTAATTGTAGATCTACTGTAAAGCCAAAACAATCTTTGTAACTTAATTTCCTATTATCACTGTAAAACTGCTTTTAAACAATCTATATTGTTAAAAGCGCTATATAAATGTAGGTGACTTGACTTAATTCAGTGCGTTATAAAGATCATCAATGATGTCATCGTCCACCTTGGTTCAGTTTTCAAACAAGTGTCAGTGCAGTCAGAACAATATTGTTCAATCTTGTTGAATATACATCATGTGGCCTTCAAACCAAAATAATTTGGTTAGTCAGCCAGAAATCGTGCAGAATCTTACATATTTATTTATTTATTTTACATAATAGCTTTTTTTTTAATAAAAAAAAAACTTAAAAAAAAGCTTTAATTCTCAGACTGTTGAATCCCTCTGTAAAGCATATTGTGCACAATGCACATTGTGACCATGTACAACATGAATGTGGAACAAAGCCCAATGTCTGTGTATTAAATGTTATCATCCCCTCTAAACGCCTCTGGTACAGGAGACTAGCAGAGGATCCTGTTAAACTAAATGAGCAGAAGAAAGAAGCTGAACTGATTAAAGTCAGAAAAGTGTAAGCTCAGCCTCGCTTCACACGGCTTTGCACATTGTTTTGAAATCAGACCTCAAAGACACAAAGGCTTTTTCTCTGAAAAGAGTTAACGAGCCAAATGACCTTTATCTGGCTATGGCGTGGTGAACAACCCTCAGTCAGAACCATTTATTTAGATCTTACTGGAAGCCTCCAGTCGCAGGGAGAAACGCCTCTAAGAAAGTCATGTGTATGCGTTTGTTGTGTACACTTTTCGTCTTTTTTTTTAATTATAAGAAAAATAAACACCACTTTTTTTTTAATGGTTTGAATTGTGTAAATGAATACTAATATCAATAATATATTCATCAGATATTCCGTCATATTTTCATTAGTGGCATTTCCTAAAGCAAGCATCTCATTACTATTGCTGTTATGTATATACTATGTTTTATGTCTTCCTTTTTAATTAAAATTAAGTAAAATGTAAAAATTGTATAAAACACCCTCAAACACCCTCCGCCTCGCTGCCTGCTGTGAGATGTGAGTTTGTTTGCGTCGTGGCTGTCTAAGCCTCGTATTAGCTTCGTATTTCCTTCTGTTTTTTCCGTATTTCTCTCTTTATTCTGTTCTGAACCATCATTTAACTCATAATTAGAACTCGGACTGTTGGCCAGACGCGTCTCAAGCCATTATACGGCTGGAACCGCAAATACGGTTGGAACATTGGTTGTTGGTCGTAGAGCGAGACACCGCAAATGGTCACAGATAATAATTTCGATGTTCTGTGCCTTACTGAAACCTGGCTTAAACCAAATGATTATTTCGGTCTAAATGAGTCTACTCCGCCAATATACTGTTATAAGCATGAGCCCCGTCTGATCGGTCGTGGCGGCGGTGTTGCAACAATCTACAGAGATATCCTTAATGTTACTCAGAAAACTCGTCATAGGTTTACATTTACATTTTATACATTTATTCATTTAGCAGACGCTTTTATCCAAAGCGACTTACAAATGAGAACAATAGAAGCAGTTAAACTAACAGTAGGACAACAATACGTAAGTGCTATAACCCCTCTCAGTTTAACTTAAGTGCAGTTTTTTTTTTTTTTTTTTTTTTTTTTTTTTTTTTTTTTTTAAAGAATAGAAGAGAAAGTGTTAATACTACTGAATCAAGTGCTGCCGAAAAAGATACGTCTTCAGCAGTTTCTTGAAAGTGGCTACTGACTCAGAAGCTCTGGTTGAGTTAGGCAGATCATTCCACCAACAGGGAACAGTCATGGTAAAGGTCCGAGAAAGAGATTTTGTGCCTCTTTGAGATGGTACCACAAGACGACATTCGCTAGCAGAGCGCATGTTTCTGGATGGCACATAAGTCTGAAGTAATGAGTTTAGGTAAGAGGGAGCAGTGCCAGTGGTTGTTCTGTAGGCAAACGTCAGTGCCTTGAATTTAATGCGAGCGGCAACTGGCAACCAGTGCAATTTTGTGAGGAGAGGAGTGACGTGTGCTCTCTTTGGCTCATTAAAGACTACTCTGGCTGCAGCATTCTGGATCAATTGTAGAGGTTTGACAGAGCAAGCTGGAAGACCAGCCAGGAGAGCATTACAATAGTCCAGTCTGGATAAAACAAGTGCTTGGACAAGGAGTTGTGTAGCATGCTGTGTAAGGAAGGGCCTGATCCTCCTAATGTTGTGCAAGGCAAATCTGCAGGACCGGGCAGTTCTAGCAATGTGGTCTGTGAATTTCAACTGATCATCAATTACAACCCCAAGGTTCCTAGCTGACCTTGATGGAGTTATGGATGACGAGCCTAGCTGAATGGAGAAGTTGTGATGAAGTGTTGGGTTGGCAGGGACCACAAGTAGCTCTGTCTTCGCAAGGTTTAGTTGAAGTTCATCCAGCCAGAAATGTCTGTCAGGCAGGCTGAGATACGAGCAGCTACTGTCGGATCGTCAGGCTGGAATGAGAGGTAGAGTTGCGTGTCATCAGCGTAGCAATGATAGGAAAAGCCATGTTTCTGAATCACAGATCCTAGTGATGTCATGTAGATGGAGAAGAGGAGTGGTCCAAGCACTGAGCCCTGAGGCACCCCAGTAGCTAGATGTTGGGTCTTAGATGCCACACCTCTCCACGACACCCTAAAGGACCTACCTGAGAGGTAAGACTCGAACCATTGGAGTGCAGTTCCCGAGATGCCCTTCATCTTTAGGATTGACAGGAGGATCTGGTGGTTAACTGTGTCAAAAGCAGCAGACAGATCCAGCAGGATGAGGACTGAGGATTTGGAAGCTGCTCTTGCTAGTCTCAGAGCTTCAATTACTGAGAGCAGGGCAGTCTCAGTTGAGTGTCCGCTTTTGAAACCAGACTGATTGTCGTCCAAGAGGTTGTTCTGTGTAAGAAAGGAGGAGATCTGGTTGAAAACAACTCGATCAAGTGTTTTCGCGACAAATGGAAGAAGAGATACCGGTCTGTAACTTGTTAGATGTGCTGGATTTTAGATTGGGTTTCTTAAGCAGTGGGGTTACTCAAGCCTGCTTAAAAGCTGTGGGAAAGGTACCAGTGTGAAGAGAGGTATTTATGATGTGCGTGAGTGTGGGTAAAACTGAGGAAGAAATGGCTTGAAGTAGATTAGTGGGGATAGGATCAAGCGGACAGGTAGTAGGGTGATTGGAAAGGAGGAGTTTAGAGACTTCCGCCTCTGAAAGTAGAGAGAAGGCGGGTAGAATGTGTGCGTTTGTTGGTAAAATGTGTGTGTCAGTTTGTGGATTGGTAAATTGGCCGCTGATGGTGGTTGTTTTTTCTATGAAGTATGTGGCAAAATCATCAGCTGTTAGGGTTGATGAAGGAGGAGGAGGAGGAGGGTTAAGAAGAGAGGAGAAGGTTTTGAAAAGCATGCGAGAGTCAGAATAATTGAAAATTTTGTTGTGATAGTAAGCCATTTTAGCAGTAGAGATATTAGCAGAGAAGGAAGAGAGGAGGGATTGATAAAGACCCAGGTCTGTCGGATCTTTTGATTTGCGCCACTTCCTCTCTGCACCCCTGAGTTTAGTATGATGTTCACGAAGAATATCAGATAACCAGGGGGCAGAGGGTGTGGCGCGGGCTGGCCTGGAGGAAAGGGGACAGAAGTTGTCCAAGCAGGATGTTAAAGTGGAGAAAAGAGTATCAGTTGCACTGTTAGTATCTAGTGTTGAGAGCTGATCAGGTGGAGGAAGTGTGGATGAGACCAAAGAGGATAGGTGAGAGGGTGAAAGTGAGCATAGGTTCCGTCGAAAGGTGACCTGCGGAGGAGTGCGTGTTGTGTTCTGAGGCAGGTTGAGGTTGAGAGTGAGGAGGAAGTGATCTGAGGTGTGCAGTGGAGTGACCAGTGTATTGTCCGTAGAGCAGTAGCGCGTGTAGATAAGGTCCAATTGGTTACCTGATTTGTGAGTAGCCACAGTAGATACTCGTTTGAGGTCGAATGATGCAAGCAGGGTGTGGAAATCGGCAGCCTGAGGTTTTCCTAGGTGGATGTTGAAGTCTCCAAGAATTACAAGAGGAGTACCATCCTCAGGGAAGGATGAGAGTAGCACATCAAGCTCCTCCAAGAAACTGCCAAGTTGACCTGGGGGACGATATACAACTACAAAATGGATTTTTATAGGACTAGTGATGGTAATTGAATGTGATTCAAATGAGCTGTTGTCAAATAGAGGTGGTAAAGGATCAAATTTCCAGTCATTTGAGATGAGCAGACCAGTACCACCACCCCTTCCGGTCAGACGGGGTGTGTGTGAGAAAGTGAAGTTAGTGGAGAGGGCAGCAGGTGTGACAGTGTCCTCTGGTCTGATCCAGGTCTCAGTCAGGGCCAATAGACTGAGACCTGAATGACTTGAAAAAGATGTAATGAAATCAGCTTTGTTAACAGCGGACTGGCAGTTCCAGAGACCAATAGGAAAAGAGAATAAAGTATTAGAAGACATCGGAAGGGTACGGAGATTTTTAGGATTGCACCGCCTCTGACGTGTGAAGTTTGATTTACGTATGTTAGTAATAGTAGAGATTTGAAAACACATATTGAAAAGGAGCTCACAAACAGAAGGTTTAATTTGTTTGAAGTGCCTGTGCTAAATGTTACGCTCTTAGATGTAAGAAAAAAAAATCCCTATTATCTCTAGCATTGGCTACCGTATATAGACCTCCAGGGCCTTACGCCAATTTCCTAAAAGAGTTTGCTGACTTTCTATCAGATCTTTTGGTCAACATCGATAAAGCATTAATTGTTGGAGATTTTAACATACACGTAGATAATTTAAATGATGCGTTAGGGGCTGCGTTTACAGATTTATTAAACTCCTTCGGGGTCAAGCAAAACGTCACCGGACCAACTCATCGTCTTAATCATACACTCGATTTAATTATATCATATGGAACCGATCCAACCGATATAGATATCATTCCACAAAGTGATGATGTCACTGACCACTACTTGGTAACTTGCATATTACGCACTGCTGTAATATGTCATGCTGCGCCACGTTATCAACCAGGTAGAACAATTCGTCCATCCACCATAGATCATTTCTCAAATAGCTTATCTGATCTGTCTCAGCTGCCGCCTGAACCCAAACAAACAGATGAATTAGACGAACTAACTAGCACTATGAGCACCATTCTCTCTAGAACATTGGATATTGTTGCACCCATTAGATTAAAAAAGGTCAGAGAAAAAAGTATAGCACCATGGTACAATAATACTACGTATGTTTTAAAGAGAGAAACCCGTAATTTAGAGCGTAAATGGAAAAAAAAACTACTTTAGAGGTCTTTAGAATCGCTTGGAAAGACAGTATGTCACTTTATAAAAAGGCACTTAAAACGTCCAGGGCTGAGCACCTCAGCAAATTAATAGAAAACAACCGAAATAATCCAAGGTTTTTATTTAATACCGTGGCTAGACTAACAAATAAACAGACGTCGTCTGAACAAAATACATCGTTACAGTTTAGTAGTAATGATTTCATGAACTTCTTCACCGAGAAAATTGAAAGCATCAGAATCAAAATCGTAAACGTTCGATCTTTGCTCGCGCCTTATAATTCGGCCGCAATTATCACCCCGCAAGAACAATTACAATGCTTTACAACCATAGAACAAAAAGAGTTAAATAAACTTATCACTTCATCTAAAACAACAACATGTTTATTAGATCCTATACCAACTGAACTACTGAAAGAAGTGTTACCTATAGTGGAAGAGCCTCTTCTCAATATTATTAACTCATCTTTATCTTTAGGTCATGTTCCAAGAACGTTCAAGCTGGCAGTAATAAAACCTCTTATTAAGAAACCACAATTAGATCCAAATAACCTAGCAAATTACAGACCCATTTCAAATCTTCCATTTATGTCAAAAATATTAGAAAAAGTTGTGTCCGCTCAACTCGGCTCTTTCTTGCAAAAAAACGACATCTATGAAAAGTTTCAGTCTGGATTAAGGCCACATCATAGCACTGAAACTGCGCTTGTTAGAATCACAAATTATTTACTTTTAACTTCGGACCAAGGCTGTATCTCAGTACTAGTTTTAACTGATCTTAGTGCTGCGTTCGATACTATAGATCACACAATACTCTTAGATCGACTACAAAATTACACTGGTGTTCAAGGACAAGCATTAAGCTGGTTCAGGTCATACTTATCTGACCGCTACCATTTTGTCTACTTAAATGGAGAAAAATCGATTATAACTTCGGCAAACTATGGAGTGCCGCAGGGATCTGTGTTAGGCCCTTTATTATTCTCAATATATATGCTGCCACTTGGTAATATTCTAAGGAAACATGGAATTAGTTTCCATTGTTATGTTGATGACACTCAAATATATATTTCATCACGGCCAGATGAATACGCTAAATTATCCAAATTGACAGATTGTGTTAAAGATATAAAAGATTGGATGACGCGTAATTTTCTTTTATGTTACAAAAACTGCCTTTTTCCACCTTAGAAACATTGCTAAGCTACGTAATATGCTATCAGTCTCTGATGCAGAAAAGTTAGTTCATGCATTCATGACCTCGAGACTAGATTACTGTAATGCTTTATTAGCTGGTTGTCCTGCATCTTCAATAAACAAGCTACAGTTAGTCCAAAATGCAGCCGCTAGAGTTCTTACTAGATCAAGAAAATATGATCATATAACGCCGATTTTATCATCACTTCATTGGTTACCTATAAAGTTCCGTATTAAATACAAGGTATTGCTTTTGACTTATAAAGCTCTAAATGGTTTAGCTCCAGTCTATTTAACGGATCTTCTATCGCCTTACAATCCATCGCGCTCTTTAAGATCACTAAATTCGAGGCTTCTGGTCATTCCTAGGATATCCAGATCCACCAAAGGAGGCAGAGCATTTTCACATTTAGCTCAGAAGCTCTGGAATACCCTTCCTGATATTGTTCGTAGCTCAGACTCTCTCTCCCAGTTTAAAACTAGACTGAAGACGTATCTATTTAGCCAGGCATTCATATAAATTTTTTATCTGACAGTTACTGTAAATTCGGCCTCTAGTTCATAAACGCCAGAGGAGAACTGGCCCCCGACTGAGCCTGGGTTCTCCCAAGGGTTTTTTTCTCTATTGGGTCATCTGATGGGGTGTTAGGACACCATTAGGTCACTGGATGGAGTTTTTCAGTTCCTTGCCACTGTTGCCTTTGGCTTGCTCAGTTGGGGATATTCAAATTAATTAACCAATCATACCATTGATCAGCTCTACCAAACTTGGATGTCTTTTTTCCAGTAATAAACAAACATTGTTAAGTTGTTTTGATTGATACTGTGAAGCAGCTTTGATACAATCTGTATTGAAAAAAAAAAAAAAAAAAAAAAAAATATATATATATATATATATATTTTTTTTTTTTTTACATATATAAACAACATATTCCTTTTAAAGGCTTTGAACTGTAAATAATTAGAATATTAAAAACTGAATTCATATGTTCTCCAGAAACTTACCCTTGTTATATTTTATTGTAATAGTAATGGGGTTCCGATTGCTTTGAGGAACAGCATATCCTGTTCCCGACCTGACATATAACAGACATTTAGAGCAAACATATAGCATTAAAACCTCTCAGAATGAGCAAATAACACAGAGAGACTGATGTACTGGGTCAGTAGCATGTGTTCTCCTGCAGAGTGTTGTGTGATATAAGCGCCATGTGCTGGTCATAACAAGACATTTCAGAGGTTGTAGAATGGAGTGCCAATGGCCAGCCTGAGGCAATGGAATGGGAGCTATCGAAACGCACCTGGCCTTCAAACATGAGTATCCATGATGGAAGACATAACTTGACACTCTGATTTCAGATCTCCCTCCCTATCCTGGTTTCTCAGCCTCTCTTGCTCTCCTAACATGCATAATTCAGTTAAAGCCTCATTTGTTAACTCAAGGGTTTTTTAGAGAACATATCAAGGGCCAATATGGGAGTATGAGCCTGCTTTGTTATAAGACAAGAGTCTCCAACAAATGTCACTCGCTGGCAGTTACACAATCTAGTGAGCTGCCTACTTAGGCAGAATTTTAAGGCATTATTGCGCACCTGATTAAAGTTATTTTTTTAAAAAGGAAAGATTTCTTTTGGTCAATATTATGGCAGTGTTACATAACATAGGCTCATTGGAAAAACGTCTCGGTTACGACTGTAACCCTTGGTTCCCTGAGAAGGAGAATACGACACTTTGGGGAACGCCCTTAGAGTAACGCATCTAAAGTATGAATGAAACTAATCCAATCCTAATTGGTGCTGCGTCATGACGTAACATGGGACGGCATACACGGAAGCTACAAAGGGCACACAACAGAGTTAGCTTTTGCTCTTCAGCAAGCACTCTGTGTCAAACTGTCTGTCCTATTTGGTGTTGTTTGTCCCATAAGAACTTAAAATAAAGGTCTGCATTGCAATACAGCAATCTAGCTGCTCGGATCTCGCGTTTGCCAAGGCAGCGAGTATATTAAAGGTCTCCATTGCAATACAGAATCTATAGTGGCTCGGATCTCGCGTATGCCGAGGCAGCACATAGATTACGGGTCTACTCTGCGACAAAGATTCTGTGTGGGTGCGAGGCATGCTCAGTCAGCTCAGGGTGCTGGCTTTGTTCATTGAGAAATATCTCGACGCGCACAGCCGGGTGTTTCAGCCTCGTGCCTGTTGACTTTCTTCTCTAGAGATGAAAGCCAAATATATTGTATATATATATATATATATATATATATATATATATATATATATATATATATATATTAGTGTTGTCACGATACCAAAATTATGACTTCAATACAATACCAGACTAAAATACCTCGATACCGATACTGAATCGATACCATGGGGAAAAAACGAAACCAGTAAAAGTAACTGAAAATTATGACAACTTACAATTCATTGTTTTATAAATTAATACAAAAAAAAAACTTAAAACTTTTTGACCATTCCCTCCCCTTTATTAAATAAAATAATAATAATTAGCCAGTGCCCGTGTGTACGTCCTTACTGTGACGAAGAGGCTGAGGCGTTTGGATCCATCTGCAGTAATTTATTAACACAGGTGAGCCAGCAGAGAACAGCAGACATAAACTCAAAAACAGCTCACAAACAAGGGCAATCCAAGAGAAGTAGTATAAACAGGCAGCGGTCAGGACAGGCGGCTGAGAATCATAAACGAATACCGAGTCCAAATCGTAAAAACACAGGCAAGCCAGAGAAAACAGTACAGACACTAAACGTGGGTAAATCAAGACTTCACAAACTAACACTGAACAGAACAGTCCAAATAAAGGGGAGCTGATGGGACACAGGTGTATCAGATGCCATAATGAGGGGATAATCAGGAGATGAGCAGGGAAGGATAATGGGAATTGCAGTCCTAATATGCGGGAGAGAGAGATCTGATGCGACCAGGAGGAGGCGTCGCTGAGCGTTCTATGACAGAGCCCCCCCCCTGCGAGCGGCTCCGGAAGCGAGGACCTGAACCGCGGCGGGGTCTACCACGGGGTCTTGGAGCAGGACGATCTGGGTGGTCACGGTGAAAAGCAATGATCAATGCAGGGTCCAGGATATCCTGGGACCTGACCCAGGAGCGTTCCTCTGGGCCATACCCCTCCCAGTCGATAAGGTACTGTAACACCCCGCCGCGACGTCTGGAGTCCAGGACCTCTCGCACCCGGTAAGCCTCAGCGCCGTCCACCTCCATGGGGGGAGTCTGCACCGGAGCGGCCACCTCCAGACCTCTCTCTCTCCTGGGGGCGACAGCGGGTCTGAAAAGGGACACATGAAATGTGGGTGAGATCTTGTAATGGGCAGGGAGAGCTAAACGAAAAGAAACTGGTGTAATCTGGCGGAGAATCTTGAAAGGTCCGACAAAGCGAGGAGACAGTTTCCTGCTTGGGAGCTTGAGACGGAGATCTCGCGCAGAGAGCCAAACCCACTGGCCGGGACGATACCTGGGACCCTCACGCCTCCTCCGATCCGCCTGGTGCTGATAATGGCGAATGGAGCGTTGTAGGTGAACGTGAGCGGCATCCCAGGTAGCCTCACTGCGCCGGAGCCAGGCGTCTACTGCTGGGAGGTCGGAGGGTTCCCCGGCCCACGGGAAGAGTGGAGGCTGGAAACCTAAAACACATTTAAAAGGGGTTAGACCAGTGGCAGGTTTCACCAAGGAGTTCTGGGCATACTCTGCCCATGCCAGATAACGGCTCCAGTCCTGCTGATTCTGGTGACAGCAGGTTCTTAGAAAACGAATCAAATCCTGGTTAAGACGTTCCACCTGCCCGTTGGCCTGAGGATGGTAACCAGAAGTCAAACTGACATTGATATTGAGTTTAGAAAACAACTCTCTCCAAACACGGGAGGTAAACTGGGGACCACGGTCCGTGACAATGTCCTCGGGTAAACCAAAGAGCCGAAAAACCTGATTGAGAAGAGCCTCGGCCGTTTGTAATGCCGTGGGCAGGCCGGTTAGGGGTATGAAATGGCAGGACTTCGAGAAGCGATCCACCACGGAGAGGATAGTAGTGAATCCTTGTGACGGAGGTAGATCCATAACGAAATCCACTGCGATATGCGACCAGGGTCGGTGAGGTATTGGCAGAGGCTGTAACAGACCGGCAGGCTTGAGATGGGAAGCTTTCACTGTATTGCAAACAGAGCATTGGCGAACAAATTTTACAACATCCGACTGGAGAGAACCCCACCAAAAGCGATTGGTGACTAACTGTGTGGTGGCCGCAATACCTGGATGACCTGCGCTGGGGGTGCAGTGAACCCACTGAAGCACCCGGTGACGAAGTCCGGATGGAACGAAGAGACGGTCAGCGGGACACTCTGGTGGAGCAGGATGACTATTTAGAGACGCGGTAATCTCTGAGATGATGTCCCATTGAACTGGGGCCACGATCAGAGGAGATGGAACGATGGGTTCAGGACTCAATTCCTCACAAGGACCGTCAAACTGTCGAGACAGGGCATCAGCTTTGCCGTTCTGGGAGCCCGGCCTGTAGGTGATTTAGAAGTTGAATCTTGAGAAGAACAGTGACCAGCGAGCCTGGCGAGCATTTAAACGCTTAGCTGACCTGATGTACTTCGAGATTCCTGTGATCAGTAAGCACAGTAAAAGGCTGGCAAGCTCCCTCCAGCCAGTGCCTCCATTCCTCAAAAGCAGCCTTCATGGCCAGGAGTTCGCGATCACCCACATCATAATTGCGCTCCGCTGAATTAAGCTTGCGAGAGTAGTAGGCACAAGGGAACATCCTCGACGGGCTCCCCTGCCGCTGAGACAAAACAGCCCCAACACCTGTGCTTGAAGCATCCACCTCAACTATAAACTCCCTCTCAGGGTCTGGGTGACGGAGGATAGGAGCGGAAGTGAAACTCTCCTTAAGACAATCAAAGGCTGCAGTACAATCCACCGTCCACTTGAAATATTTACCCCCTTCTCGGAGCAACGATGTGAGAGGGCCAGCGACTACACTGAAATTGCGGATGAATCGACGGTAAAAGTTGGCAAAGCCCAGAAAGCGCTGCAACTCCTTAACAGAGGAAGGTTGGGGCCAATCCACCACGGCTCTGACCTTGCTGTCATCCATCAGAACTCCGTCCGCACTGATGATATAGCCCAGGAAGGAGATACGTGTCTGGTGAAACTCGCACTTGGAGAGCTTGGCATAGAGCTGGTTATCGATAAGACGCTTGAGAACCGCACGAACGTCCTGGACATGCTCCTCAAAGGAATCAGAATAAATCAAAATATCATCAATGTAAACAATAACTCTCTGATGTAACATGTCACGGAAAATATCATTCACAAAAGCTTGGAAAACAGAAGGACTGTTGGAAAGGCCGAACGGCATTACCCGATATTCATAGTGCCCAGATGTAGTCGAAAACGCTGTCTTCCACTCGTCACCGCTCCGAATGCGAATCAAGTTGTACGCGTTCCTCAGGTCCAGCTTGGTGAAGTAGCGGGCAGTGCGGAGCATCTCTAGGGCTGCTGGGACCAATGGGAGAGGGTAGCGGTATTTGACTGTCACCTCATTAAGACCCCGATAGTCAATGCACGGCCGAAGACCCCCATCCTTCTTCTTGACGAAAAAGAATCCGGCGGAAGCCGGAGATGTGGAGGGGGTAATGAAACCTTTAGCCAGCTGTTCATCTATGTACGCCTTCATGGCCTCAGTTTCAGGCTGTGAGAGCGGGTAAACCCTTCCGCGCGGTGGTACGGCCCCAGGTAAGAGCTCGATGGCACAGTCCCCAGCGCGGTGAACAGGGAGATGAGAAGCTTCCGTTTCGCTGAAAGCCAGAGCCAGGTCGTGGTACTCGGTGGGAATTTTCAGAAAATCCACTCCCTTAAGAGCAGCAGAGTGGAGATCAGAACCTTGGACAGCGGCAGCGCAGTTAATCTGACAGAGTGAGGACCACCGAGATATTCTCCTGTCAGACCAGGAAATTTGAGGATTATGTCTCTCCAGCCATGGAAGCCCCAAGATCACAGGATGCATAGGTGAGTGGATAGAAAAAAACTGGATAGTTTCAGAATGCAGTGTCCCGAAGCAGAGTGTAAGGGGTTGTGTGGCGTATTGCACCTCTCCAGACCCTAGGGGGCGTCCGTCCAGCGCCTCGACCATCACGCCAGACTCACATGCGAGGAGAGGGATATGATGAGTTTTAGCAAAAACAAAATCGATAAAATTTCCTGCCGCACCAGAATCAATTAAAGCTTTTATGTCTAAACTTTGTCCGTTCAATTTCAAAGAACAATCCACAGAAAATAAGTTAGCAGAGTGATTCAAACTCACCGCAGAGGAATTCTTGAGTGCTGGATTAACCGGACAGGTCGCCCTCAGATGTCCCGCCTCGCCGCAATACATGCAGAGATTATTACGGCGCCGCCTTTCTCTCTCCGCCGTAGAGAGGCGAGTGTAGCCAATCTGCATGGGCTCCGACTCAGAATTGGGGAAAGCACCCTCGAAGAGACAGGATTGGATAGGTGTGCGTCGGGCCCGAATTAGGTTGTCGAGGCGGATGGCGAGATCCATAATTTGACTCAATGATTTACCGTCGTCGCGGCATGCCAGCTCTCCCTGAAGCTCTGGATTGAGTCCCTTACGATACAAGAGCTTTAAAGGTTCCTCCTCCCATCCGGCCTGGGCAGCGAGGGTCCGAAACGTGAGTGTATAGTCAGCAGCAGTAGATTTTCCCTGACGTAACGCGAGTTATAACTCTCCCAGATCCTTTCCTCCCGCAGAGTGCTCGAACACTTCTCTGAAAAGGGTCAAAAACTCATTATACGAGGGGAAAGAGAGCCGACCTCCATACCAGAGTGCAGTAGCCCATTCCAAAGCCCGGCCGGTGAGCAGAGAACACATGAAGGAAACGCGGCTCTCATCAGTGGAGAAGGACTGGGTTTGTTGGTCGAAATACAAGCTGCACTGCAACAGAAATCCTCTACAGGTAGAGGGTGAGCCATCAAACTTGTCAGGAAGGGATAACTTGGAATGGTTTGAATTATTACTCACGGCAGATGTAACGGGAGCAGGTGCAGCTGGGCTAGCGGCTTGATTATCCGCCGCGCTCGGTGGCGAAAGGGCTTGAACTGATCTCACAAGTTCCTCGGTGAGGTTTGTCAGTTTTACTAACTGTTGCTGATGAGAGGCCAACACATTAGCTTGAGTTGATACTTCGGAGGCCAGTCGAAGAAAATCTGCTGGATCCTGTTTTGGTGAAGTCTTCTGTGACGAAGAGGCTGAGGCGTTTGGATCCATCTGCAGTAATTTATTAACACAGGTGAGCCAGCAGAGAACAGCAGCCATAAACTCAAAAACAGCTCACAAACAAGGGCAATCCAAGAGAAGTAGTATAAACAGGCAGCGGTCAGGACAGGCGGCTGAGAATCATAAACGAATACCGAGTCCAAATCGTAAAAACACAGGCAAGCCAGAGAAAACAGTACAGACACTAAACGTGGGTAAATCAAGACTTCACAAACTAACACTGAACAGAACAGTCCAAATAAAGGGGAGCTGATGGGACACAGGTGTATCAGATGCCATAATGAGGGGATAATCAGGAGATGAGCAGGGAAGGATAATGGGAATTGCAGTCCTAATATGCGGGAGAGAGAGATCTGATGCGACCAGGAGGAGGTGTCGCTGAGCGTTCTATGACACTTACAAAGATGTTTACAACATTGACATTATAATCAATCATGTTAACATTTGCTAACGTTTCCCAATTCTGAACAGGTTAGGATGACCAAAATCTTATTTCATGAAACGAGTTATTTATTATTTGTAAATGTAATTTTATAATTACAATATAGATATTTAATTTTATTTTATCTTTGTTATTAAAAATAAGCAAAAAAGCAAATTACAAACAATATGACAAATTCTATAAGAGACAAATAAAATAAACAGTGCTTCATTTCTTTTTTGAATGCTACTGTTAAATAGACCTAGTACTGTAGCTGAAAAAAAAAAAATCTTCACTCTATAAATTAATAGACTGATTCTTAATAAATAGATTCATTTATTCAGTCAAGCATTGGGTGATTGTCTATTTTCTGTTGTTTCATTAACATTAATTACACAGAATATTAGGCTGCTGGTCCGGCCCTTTAAGACCTGCACGTTGGCTACCCAATGGAACACATACGATTTATTTTTACAAACGGTTTATGTTTACTAAAGACATACAAGACTGTTTACGTGAATACTCGGAAGACGTACATTTTTACCTAGAATTATGATTATTCAATTCAAATCCACGAAAGAGACAGCTAACTCCAGGCTGCCATGAGATATAGAGAGTGCCTGAAGATCTCCCACTCTCCTCAGTGAAGTAATGGCTAATAAAAAAAATACCTTGAGGGAAAGGTTCTTGGCCTCAGCCGACTCCAGAGGTTCGAAGGGGGCCTCGACCAGCCCTTTGAGAACCACTGCCAGGTCCCATGTGGGAACTCTGGTACGTTCCGCAGGTCTCATCCTCCGAGCCCCACGAAGGCCCATCACCCAGAGGAGCGTGAAAAGCTGCAATGGCAGCAACGTACACCTTGAGTGTTCAAATTTTTTTATTATTAGGATAAACCTCTTGAGATGTATCATCTCGTTTTCAAGGGGGTCCCAACATATAACACAATAATTAGCTACACAACAGAGAAATGAAAAATCAAAACAAACATTAACAAAAACAACAACAAAAAAACAACAACAACAACAACACCTGCATATGTTCATCAATAAATTACAACCACCAAAAAGCCAAAATGGCAATAATAAGAAAGTAAGCAGTAAAGTATAAGTGAATTTCTAACAGTCAAATATTAACATTAAGTATGGACAATGGATCTAAAGATTGCATGCATCTTTAATAACAGAGGCAGTTTATCTTAAAATGAGCAGACAGGGCATGTTTAAACAAACCAAGTAAAGGAATGTATCTTATTTCAACAGATAGATTATTCCAATCTGGTGGAGCCTTCCAAGCTCTTTTGCCAATTGTTTTTTTAACTTGCGGGACAGAGAAATAAAGTTGAGTAGAGTACCGAACTTCATAGAGTAGATGGGGTAAGACCAACCAAGTAGCGATCTTGGAGGAGCTCCAGCACTGAAGCCAACTGAGCAGTTAACTGGGTCCACCTCACGCTCTCAACACCAAGTGGAAACACATTCCCCATTTAGGCTGTACAATCTCCTCGTGGAAGGAGCGCTGGAACTGACTATGGTCTCAGCCAGCCTCTAGGTACTGAGCCCCCTCAGGGGCCAGGCCCAAAGTTTCCACAGGTCTGGTCGAGGGTGAATATTGAGCCCCTGGCCTGTGGAAGCAGGTCCCTCCTTAGAGGGATCTGCCAAGGCTGTCCTGCCAGGAGTGCTATGATGTCTGAAAACCATACCCGGGCTGGCCAGTATGGGGCTACTAGAATTAGGCTTATCCCGTTTCGACGGACCCTCTCCAGAACTCAGAACTCGGAAAGAGAACCTGGGCCTCAGCCCCTGCCTCGACAGGATGTCTGCTCTCTGATTCTGGTCCCCTGGGACGTGCATTGCTCTGAGAGGTATGTCATGCCATGCTTTGAAATATTCTACTAAGGGAACAAGCCTCTCGAGACTGATTTCGGGTATTATTCGAGATTTTTTCTCGATCCCTTGAAGCGGCTCTCCGGCAGAGATTATTCGAGATTCTCACTCACCCCTCCATGGGGGGGACAGCCCTGCTATTTTCGTCTCGTTTTTGATACCCTGAAGTGGAGCACCGGCAGGGACAAATCGAAAACGATTTTTGATGTGTGGACGGAACACTGCCTGTCGCAAGTCTGTGGGGCAGACAGAGCAGTGTGCGTTCGCTGCTCATTTTAATTCCTCAGAATTGAATGTAGCCATAAACACTGGATAAGTGAAACACGGTCTGAATGGTAGGCTGGATTAAAATATCTACCTTCTTAAAGTCAGATAATATTCCATCGTTTTAACCTGTTAACCGTTGCCAGAGCGCCGGCACACTGAAGCGTTTTTTTGTTTAAATAGTTCAAAGTTACTATCAGATTTAAAGTTATTACCTTGACAAACTATACATCATTAAAAAGATATAAGACTTAAGTTTCAGTATTTGACCACTATTGTATTCTGAGAAACGTATAGTGACAGTTATGTCTTAATTTGTGTCAGGAGTTATGTAATCAAAAAATGAGTCGAAACCTTTAATATGAATTATGCGCGTCAGCCGCTCTCATTCAGAAAAAAAACTCCTGTGAGGTCGTCATGACAGCGCTTCACAAAACCACGTCCCTCAGGGCTTTTAGCTCAAAAATGTGCAGATTTGGATAAATATTGATAGATTCTCATAGGTTTTCATCAGATTTATATAGACAGGAATAATATTTATTGAATTTATACCCAAATTGGCCGATGTAATCATTATGAGCGCTGAATACTCTGATGTACTGTGTTTTCAATCCATACTGGCAGCCTGAGGGCGCCGTGTGCACATGCAGTCCATATATTGAACACATAAAGAAGTGCCATAATCATGTGACATCCCAGGAACTTCCTGACACATACAAAGCTTGCAGAGATCGCTGTTACATGCAGATAAAGACGGTTTGAAGACAATAAACATGATTGCAATGATATTTGATTTACCTGTGTTCTTCGAGCCATGTCAGGTATTTTCATAATAATAGATTATATTTATAATGTAATGCTAATCGATGTAGACTTTATCATTGTGCAGAATACTATAAAATAATATATTTACTGTCTGATTTTTTTATCTGAAGCCAAATCAGATCACAGAAGGTTATTTAAAACACTTGACTTGTCCTATAAAGTAAGTTTGGAGAACAAACATGGTTTTAATCTCATAAATTGTCGTGTATTGATGGTGTGCTAAGCTAACATGCTAGCTAGCCCTCAGATGCACCTGCCACCTAGCTGTTATTTTTATGAATTTTTCTAAATAGGAATGCTAATTGAAATGTTTCTTTTTTCAAGAAGGTCATTTGATACAGTTTCAAATGTGAAGTGAGAACTTTGAAAAACTAAATTAGGGATAGAAACAGTGTGAATAGCCAGTCGTTAGTAATTATAATGAAGACAAAAGAAAAACATATTTAGAGCCATAAACAGGCCGGAGAGGTGTGAATGTGTGCAGGGGAGACTGAGACTGAATGGGTCTCGTTTGCACCGCAAAACAATATAGACAATAGACTGAATAGATGCTTAGAACATGACAATAAACATCAGTTTGCATTTTAGAGTCTAATCAAAATAAAGTCATATGACATGATCTTGAAAAACATTTAACTAAATACAGAGTTTTCAAAAGTGGTGTTGCAGTTTAACAGGTTAATTTCTTAGAATTAAATGCAGCCATAATCACCAGACAATACTGCACTAATATGTATTTATACGGTCTCGTAATCTACACGCTGCCTCGGCAAACGCAAGATTCGAGCCGTTACAAAATATTTCGCTTTCATTCCTCAAGAAGAAAGTCAACAGGTGTGAGGCTGAAACATCCGACAGCGCATGGATGTACGCGTCAAGATATTTCTCAATGAATACTGCCAGCACCCTCAGGAGCTGACTGTGAATGCCTCGCACCCAAACAGTATTATTTCACAGATCACGTGTGTCCCTTTTATTGCAGACCCGTAATCTACGCGCAGCCTCAGCAAACGCGAGATTCAAGTCATTCACAATATATTTGGCTTTCATCTCTCGAGAAGAAAGTCAACGGCAACGAGTCTGAAACACCTGGCTGTGCACGTCGAGATATTTCTCAATGAACACAGCCAGCATCCTGAGCTAACTGAGCATGCCTCGCACCTACACAGAATATTTATTGTGGAGTAGACGCGTAATCTACGCCCTGCCTCAGCAAACGCGAGATCCGAGCCACTATAGATTCTGTATTGCAATGCAGACCTTTAATCTACGCGCTGCCTCGGCAAATGCGAGATCCGAGCCACTATAGATTCTGTATTGTAATGCAGACCTTTAATCTCCGCACTGCCTCTGCAAACGTGAGATCCCAGCCACATAATCGTTATTGCAGAGTAGAACCATAATCTACGCACTGCCTCGGCAAATGAGAGATCCGAGCCACTAGATTGCTATTTTGCAATGCAGACCTTTATTTGAAGTTCTGTCGGGACAAACAACACCAAATAGGACAGACAGTTGACACAGATCGCTTGCTGAAGACCAAAAAGCTAACTCTGTTGAGTGCCGGCATCCCTTTGTAGTTTCCGTATATGCTGTCACGTTACGTCATGACGCAGCACCAATCAGCATTGGATTAGTTTCATTCCTACTTCAGATGCTTTACGCTAAGGGCATTTCCCACAGTGTCATAGTCGACGCAGTTCGAGTTCCCTCGAAAGGGAACATGCCTCTTCCTACATTTTTGCAAAACTAAAAAAAAAAAAAAAATGGTTTAATGCACAATGCTATGTTATGACCTCAAAACTCTTTAACCATAGTGCATGATTTGTAAACTATACATTTTGATGTTTGCATCACATAATCAGCTTCATATGTATGGCTTTTATGACAGTAAACTTCATTCAGAAAATGCATTTATCTCATGTTTACTTTTAGTAACATCCGTTAGTTTTACAGTATTTTTTAGTGTAAGTTGAACATTATTTTCAATTGCAAAGCGCATTAACTTTTTAGTACCACTCACCAGACATTTCATTTATGAACTGCCACGACTCGTACAACAACCAATGTAACAAACATTGCCGCATTTACCTGTTTTGAATAAAACTGAAGCTAGTCAGCCAATTATTCTCTCAGCCTGTAGGAACTGTAGGGTGATGGGAACGGTTCAGGTAAAGTGATGGTTTGGTGAGCAAACAGAGTCTCGGTCAGAAGACATCAGGTGATACGGAGCGAAGAATGAGGCAGTGAGAAAGCAAGGTTATTTTCCCAACACCAGGAGTATTTTATTTGATCATTTAGGTTAACTTTGGTTCAATGCATTGTCTGTGTGCTGCATAAGGGGATAACAAAGAAATATTACAATTAGTGACAGTGATCAATCAACACAAATTGAACAATTATACAAATGAACAAAGGAGAGGTGAGTTTACTAATCACAACTGAACAGGCTTTAAAACATAATTCAAACAAACAATCTTCCCACATGGCTCATGGCTGACAAACAAAGGAATCAATCAGCAGTGCACATTAACAGTGACAGTAAATCATAAAAAGGCATAAAAAAAAAGACAATCAAATTGATAGATGGACTCACGTCATTTCATTAAGACGCATACAATATGCATCGCAGTGCCAGTAGAGAGTGCAAAAAATGAGCCAAAGGGTTCACAATCAATTTATAGGCAACAGGTGAGGCGGGCGTGGTCAGGTGGCAGGTGTCAAAAGTATCCTTGAAAGAGCGAAATGGAGCAGAAAGGGAATGGAAGGGCAGGAGTCTTTTCATAGCCGCCCTGGAATTGAGATCAATTACTCCTCGGAAAAAGACTCATTCCTCTGCCAGCTCCAGAAGCGCCATCAAACGTGACTCTGGTCTTGTGTAAATCCGACTGCCAACTTGGACGTCCACTGACCGGACACGCCCATCCCTCCCGGTCGTGACGGTGGTGACACGCCCTGTTGGCCAAGAGGCCCGAGGCAGTTGTGGGTCAAAGATCAGAACAGTCTTCCCTACTTTGAGATTCTGGACTCCCTCAGCCACTTTCCTCTGAGTTGTAGATTAGGCAAGTAGTCACGAATGAACCGTGTCCAGAAGTGGTCAGCCAAAATCTGGCTATGACGCCACTTCCTTCGCCCAAGTCGCTTACTGCTGACAAACATGGCTTGTGACAGAGGCATCCCGCCGCCCCATCAGGAGCAAATTGGGAGTGATCGGATCACGCTGCGTTTGAGGAAAGATAGTAAGACTGGAAAATCTGGAAGGACTTTAAGAGAGGGCCACTCTCTGAGAAAACAAAGGAAATTACCATTGGAACTCACTCTTGTGCTAATTTACATCTCTTTCCCTCTCCCCCACTCCCCCTCCCTCATGGTGAAATCTCCCAAACTCTCACAATAATCAATATGGTTTTAATGTGAACAATTATCATACAGTTTATACATGTTTGATATAATTTTAAATGTATCAGTGCGACTGGTACAAATGTCTCATTTCCAAATAAGTAAAACAAAAGGTAATAAAGGTTTTTAAGAGTTTAGAGATAACATGCACACAAGGGAGGGTGGGATGGTCAAGGCCGCCTGTTCTCAAAAGGTGTTACCTCTGAATGCAAATATCCATTGTCTCTTTTCTGTATCCAGATCAGCCCGTGAGGTTGAGAGCCGAGTATCTCGGCCTCACGTATTTCTTGTCGGATAAACATTTTTCCTCTTTGTTCTAAAACATTTGATGTTTTGCATTGATTACCTTTGAATTGATTATGAAATTGTAATGATACATTTTCCTGACATATTAAATTGTGATATTTGATTATTCTAATTGACTTTGACATTATTTTCATTCAAGAGTTTAAAAGAATAGTAAAACATTCGCTCACATTTAATGATACACGGATATCATGAAAGCCTTTTCATTTATGGAGTAAGATGAAATAACGAGTAAATACTTATGAGAAAATGTATTTAATTTAACCAAAAATACTTTGCCGTGAGAAAAGACAGTAACACGCAGAGCCCTTCCGTGCTGATCAGATGACCCCCATTGGCCTGATCGAGCGCGACTTACAATAACCTAGAGGCTTTGAATTCATGATGCCTTCAAACTCGATCAGGACAGTTTGGAGGACAACTTCGGAGGTGGTCTGCTTTCCAGGAATCACTCGGAGGGCATTCTTAACTAATCTGATTTCACGCTCCCAGACTCCACCGAAGTGTTCCTGAGAGTTCCGAAGAGCTCCTGGTGGATTGAAGTTAAATGAAATCTGCTGATTGGCCAAGTGTTTCTGGAGCTTGGGTTCCATCACCTGGAAGCATTTACTCAGTTCTCTGTCCACAGCACGGAAGTTTGTTCCTCTGTCTGCCCAGATCTCCAAGGGCTTGCCACGACGTGATATGAAACGACGGAGAGCTAGGAGAAAGGCGTCAACATCCAAACTTCTGAACAAGTCAAGATGTAAGCAACGAGTGGTTAAACACTTAACCCCCTGGGGTCCAAGGTGTTTTTGGGGTCCTTGAGATGTTTTGACATCCCCTGACATTTGTGCTTTTTTCAGTTGCTTATAAACATATTAATAGCAAAGGTGTAATTACACTATTTAGCACAAACAGGGCTACCATAATATGTGAGCAAAATGTATGTACATGTTTGCATTTTTGAGAGAATATTGTTTATGCATGGTTATTGAAAAAACTAAAACTTAAAGTGTCTGAAATAAGGCCACAAAACACATACTAAATATATGTCCACAAGACTTTTGACTAATGGGCGTTGTTGCCTAGAGTTTTTGCTTCAAAATGATCTGAAAATCATCCTGCCTAATCATTTACACAAAACAATACATTGATTTAAATTTTATAAGACACCTTTTGTTTGGAAAGGCAATATGCGTGGAGGCGTGTTCACACCTGAGAAGACAAAGGCCGGATAATGTGCCACATACATAATGAGCTGCATATTAATTAGCCTTTCACACAGGTGTGTCACATGGTCCCAAAGAATGCAAGGACAAAATAAATTATCTATACAGGTCCTTCTCATGAAAAGGGTCTCTAAACGAGCTATTAACCTAATAATCTGAATCAACTAACTAACTCTAAACACCTGCAAAAGATTCCTGAGGCTTTTAAAAACTCCCAGCCTGTTTCATTACTCAAAACCGCAATCATGGGTAAGACTGCCGACCTGACTGCTGTCCAGAAGGCCATCATTGACAGCCTCAAGCAAGAGGGTAAGACAGAAAGAAATTTCTGAACAAATAGGCTGTTCCCAGAGTGCTGTATCAAGGCACCTCAGTGGGAAGTCTGTGGGAAGGAAAAAGTGTGGCAAAAAACGCTGTGCACAGGCGTGTGCAGGAAATGGGCTACAGGTGCCGCATTCCCCAGGTCAAGCCACTTTTGAACCAGAAACAGCGGCAGAAGCGCCTGACCTGGGCTACAGAGAAGCAGCACTGGACTGTTGCTCAGTTTTGCATGTCATTCGGAAATCAAGGTGCCAGAGTCTGGAGGAAGACTGGGGAGAAGGAAATGCCAAAATGCCTGAAGTCCAGTGTCAAGTACCCACAGTCAGTGATGGTCTGGGGTGCCATGTCAGCTGCTGGTGTTGGTCCACTGTGTTTTATCAAGGGCAGGGTCAATGCAGCTAGCTATCAGGAGATTTTGGAGCACTTCATGCTTCCACCTGCTGAAAAGCTTTATGGAGATGAAGATTTCATTTTTCAGCACGACCAGGCACCTGCTCACAATGCCAAAACCACTGGTAAATGGTTTACTGACCATGGTATTACTGTGCTCAATTGGCCTGCCAACTCTCCTGACCTGAACCCCATAGAGAGTCTGTAGGATATTGTGAAGAGAAAGTTGAGAGACGCAAGACCCAACACTCTGGATGAGCTTAAGGCCGCTATCGAAGCATCCTGGACCTCCATAACACCTCAGCAGTGCCACAGGCTGATTGCCTCCATGCCACGCCGCATTGAAGCAGTCATTTCTGCAAAAGGATTCCCGACCAAGTATTGACTATTGAGTGCATAACTGAACATAATTAGTGGAAGATTGACTTTTTTTTTTGTATTAAAAACACTTCTTTTATTGGTCGGAATATATGAAATAATATATGAAAGTTTAATTTTTTTTATTACATTATGGAAAATAATGAACTTTATCACAATATGCTAATTTTTGAGAAGGACCTGTACATACATATTTTACAATATTTTACATATTTTACAATTAGAAATTGTAACCAGTTACAAATAGGTTACAATTACAACAACAATTACAATTTGAACAATATTTCAAGTGTATTCTTTCTTTGTAAAAAGTATACATTTTATCATACGTATTAAAAAAGATAAGGATTCATTAGTTTGAATATTGGAACAAACACTATAATAACATCTTAGTTGATAATTCAATATACCTACTTTATTTTTGACAAAACATCATACTATAGTATATTTAACATATGAGCATTAATTGGTGAACAAAAGCTTAACTATTAAATGTGACAGTAGTCTTTTTTTACAGTCAGAACTTTATAATCTATCCAAAACTAATCACAAAATCTTGTCTAAACATTCATATTTAGTCTATAACATATTGTTTATTATATATTAGCATATACATGTTAATTTGCAGTTTGTTGCTTATACAGACATTTTATTTCAATATATTTCCGTCTATTTTTACTCATCTTAGTAGACTATAGCAATATAGTTTGGATGTGTTCATGTAAAAATAACATTTACTAATGTAGGTGTGAGAGTGAATGAACGGCACAGACACGCGCTGTATAACTGTAGTAAACAACGCGTGCGTCTGTGCTGTTCATTCATCATTTAGCCTACACACAGACACGCAATTCATATTTAAACAGTCTTTTTGCGGTGTACAGACACTATTCAATATTGCGATTAGAACAAAGCACTTAAGAATAAATGACTTACTACATCAGCTGGATCCATTGCTCCTCGAAATGAAACTACCAGCACTTCTGGTACATTTTCCAGGGTTATTAGATAGTATTATTCCTCACAGGTAGCAAGACGAGGTAAAGTACAAGTTTTTATTAAACATGATGTGTTTTATAAACTAGCTGGTGGGCGTTGGCATGTTTGAATGGCTTGCCTTAGATCATTTGCGTTTGAATACCGCGCGCGCTCTCCGTGGGAGTGTCACATTAGCAGAATAATGAGCTGAGAGAACGATGAGATCGGCTGACACCTCTCTCTTTTTTTATAGATTACATAAACAGAATATTTATTTTAGTTTTGAATTAGATATTTTAAAAGTACAAACTTAAATGATTATAAAGATATATTGCTCATGCTTGGGTGAATAGTATTCGCTGAGTTTTGTTTAAGTTTAGAGACGTGCTCCAGAAAAAAGGTTAACGGAGAAACGCGCCGGCGCGTTTCTCGACCCCAGAGGGTTAAAGATGATTCCCCATCACTTTTCTGTTCTACGGCCCTGGTAGATAACAAAGGGTCCAAAGCAATCCACCCCGGTGGACCAGAATGGTGGTTTGAAAAGACCCAGCCTCACTGGGGGCAGATCAGCCATCTTCGGCACTTCAGGAGAGGATTTCCATCTCTGACACTCCCAGCAACTGTGCTGATGTTTACGGATGGCTGGTCTTCCTCCTACGATCCAATACTTGCGTCTAAATTCTCCAAAGATGTTCTCTGGGCCCGGATGCAGCAGGGACTCATCAAAGTCCTTAATGATGAGCTGCGTAGTAGGATGCTTTGGGTCTAGAATAATTGGGTGAATGCTGTCAGGGCCCAGGTCCTGGGATTGACGTAGTCTTCCTCCCACTCTCTTCAGTCCCACATCTGGATCCAGTTTAGGAGACGACTTTGCCTATGGAGAGGTTTCCCTTTCTGGAGAGCATCAAGTTCTTCAAGGAAACATGATGCCTGGGCTTGCTGTAAGATTAAGGTTTCGGCTGCTGCCCCTATGGAGACTTTGTTGGCGCTTGTGCCTGCTCAGTGGCGGCGATGAAGTCACTCCAGTTTTGATACTGATAGCAGCAGAAACATTCAGACACAGAGCAGCTTTCTTCAATTCAGTGCTGTCTGCGTGTTGTGATAGATGGGCAACATCAGGGGCAACAGGCCGGCAATTTTCAGGCTTCTGCAGGAAGAGCGGCCCGGTCGTCCAGCAGTTGGGTCGTGCCAAGTCACATAGTTTCTTGCCTCGGGTGGTCAGGACATCCACCGCTGGGTCATTTGAACTGTCGACATATCTCCAGTCATCACTGTCTGTAAATTCCTGGATTTCTGCGATCCGGTTGCCGACAAAGACCTTATAGTGGCACGACTCAGATTTCAACCATGTCAGCACCGTGGTGGAGTCACTCCAAAGGATAGTTTGAGCCAATGACAAGGTAAGTTCAGACCTCAAGGTGGTGGCTAACTGTGCCCCTAATAAGGCAGCACTCATTTCGAGTCGGGGTATTAACAACTGTCTCTTTGGATGAGCCTTGTTTGGTTTCCCACAAGTCCTGTACCAGCACATTGGCCCGGGTGGCATAAGGTAAGATGTACCCTAATGGGTTGCATTGACGGGCAAGAGTGCGCTAGATGAGGCGGAGTGTGGAAATCCTAAGGGGCGTCATCCGGTGTTTGTATCCCAGGCTATCAGGAAGGCAGCTCCAACGCAAGCCTATGGTGGATTCTTCAGGATCAACACCCGCTTGAGAGAGCCACAAGTCAGTGCTCACAGATCTTGCCTTAGGGGGGAGGTGTTCTACCACACTGGAGTCATTACTCGCCCACTGACGGATTTCGAATCCCCCTTGGGACAGTGTGGCACGAAGTTTGTCTAGCAGGGCTTTGGCGGTAGCTGATGTGTTAAAGCTTTGCAGGCAATCGTCAACATAGAAAGCTCTGACCACTGAGTTCAACACTTCATGGTCACTCTTGGGGTGGTCCTTCGCATGACGCTGCAGGGCGTAAATGACGCAACAAGGACTACAAGTTGTACCAAAAGGTAACACTTGCCACTCGTAGGTCTTTGGGTGAGTTGCCGGAGCCAGAGAAACCCGAGTAATGGCCGGTCAGCAGGAAGTAGGTGAACTTGGTGGATCATAGATTTTATGTCACCACTGATAGCCACACTATGTTCAAGGAAACGGAGGAGCACGCCAAGAAGAGAGGGACCGAGAGTTGGACCAGGAAGAAGGCTACCATTCAGGCTGAGACCATGAAGCTGGAAAGTGCAGTTGAACACCAGTCTGTGTTTCCCACTGGCTTGTTTGATAACATGATGTGGGACTAGCCAAGATTCCTACCCTGGCTGGTCGTCGTTGGGATCCACTTCCTTCACATACTCCATGTCAATGAGCTTCTGGATCTCTTGGTTGTAGATTTCAACTAGCTCTTGCTCCTTCTTCAGTCTATGCTCGGTTCCCCGGAGCCAGGGCAACAAGGTATGAACTGTGGAGAATAACCTCGGACTGTTGGGTGCTCTGAGCAGTGGGGTAGCATACCGCAAGACCTCACCTACTTTAACAGCATTCTTAGTCTCAAGCAGTTCCAGGCAAAAATTATCCTGTTTAGATCGGGTTACTTCCTTCTCCGTATTGTGTGGGAAGGAATCCAGTCTCCACAGTCTCTCCACACTCTCCATCAACTCCGCAGTAGCTGGGCAGGATACACAATCACAAAGCGTGAACAAGGCTTGTGCATCTGAAGGAGGAGATCGAGGTAAGGCATTGGATGGGCCTTGGACAGCCCATCCCAGGGCAGTATGAACAGCGATGGGTCCTCCATAAGGACCAATATGGACAGGCTCTTTGGGCACAAACAAGTGGGAATGATCTGAGCCTATTAACCCTCTGGGGTCGGCGGTATCGCCGGCGATACCAGCTCACTTTTTTTCTTATCAGTGCAAAAGAAACTCAAAATACTCTGTTGATTTTGATCTTACATATTAAGTGTTGTACATCATTAGATCCTGATAAGTGTCTATTTTTTTTGTGGATACTCACAATAAAAACAAAGTGTTGTGCTTTTCGCCAAATAAAGAAAAACAAACATGATGCGCGTTCTGCCTTCTCTCTGTCAGTTAAGTCCATTCTGAAACGAGTCCGAAAATTAACTGTAATTCCGCGAATACTTGTCATACAGGCACGAGTGTTTTTCCATAATGAAGCTTGAACTCTTTTCTTTTAAATGAATTAATTTATATAAAAAACAAATATTCTCAGTTTATGTAATCTGTATGAAAAGAGAGAGATGTCAGTCTTTTTCTTTCCAGCTCATTATACCTCATTACGTGTTAATGTGCCACGCCCATGGAGAGCGTGCGGTATTCAAACGCAAATGATCTAAGGCAAGCCATGCAAACATGCCAACGCCCACCAGCTGGATTATAAAATCATGTTTAGTAAGTTTCATACTACCACTGTGAACACACCGAATCCCTACGCTGTGAGGAATAATACTATCTAATAACCCTGGAAAATGTACCAGAAGCGCTGGTAGTTTCATTTCGAGGAGCAAAGGATCCAGGTGATGTAGTAAGTCATTTATTCTTAGGTGCTTTGTTCTAATCGCGATATTGAATAGTGTTTATAAACCGCAAAAAGACTGTTAAAATATGAATTGCGTGTCCGTGTGTAGGCTAAATGATGAATGAACGCCACAGGGGCGCGCGCTTTGTTTACTACAGTTATACAGCGCGTGTCTGTGCCGTTCATTCACTCTCGCATCTGCATTAGTAAACATGTTATTAAATTTACATGAACACATCCAAACTATATTGCTATAGAGGGAATGCATTAACGTCACTTTCCCGCCGGAACACGCCCCCTCAGCCGGACTGAGTGGCAGAAGAGCAGCTGCGTGACTGGATTTAATAGGGGAAACTGCGAAAACGCAAATAAAACAAACGATTATCAGTTTAAACTAAAGATTGGACTCAATATAGTGTTCCTTACAACTTACTAAAGATCCAGTGATCCATGGATATTGACATTCAGCCAGGAATCGTGTTTCCTGACATTTATATGTGCCTGATTTCGACACCAGGGAAATACATACAGCAAATTTGCCTGTGAACGCTTTATATAAATACAATATAGGCAGGTCTAAATCCAGGTGATCACTTATATCAATGTCATATATATCATCATATCGTCTAGACTTAAAACTTGTATAGTTTTTTGTCAGTGTTTATTTAAAAATGTCAAATTATACAGAATATACAGTGGTAAATATTTGATTGATGAGTTGTCACTGCAATATATAACAATACAATATAGAATGATTTTACCACAAAATTCAGCATATTGACACAAAAATGATAACTGCAAATCCACCTTTCGCTGCCTGGAGTTCAGTTGTTTCTATGAATTGCAGCGATCTATTTGCTTCTCTGTTCTGTAGCTTTAGGTAGTCTGTAAAAATATACCTCATATTTCTTGTCAAATCTAGTTGTACAGTCAGTCTCAAAGCTCTTTCCCGTTTTAGACGCGCTTTGTGTGTTTATCCGCAGCATTCACGCTGAAAACCAATGCTGCCGCTCAGTCTTTTTGCCACTTGTGGGCGTAACCGCAGTCACTCCGGCCAACGCTGACGTCACATGCATACCCTCTATAGCCTACTAAGATGGGTAAAAATAGACTGAAATATGTTGAAATAAAATGTCTGTATAAGCAACAAACTGCAAATTCCCATGTATATGCTAATATATCATACACAATATGTTACAGACTAAATATGAATGTTTAGACAAGATTTTGTGATTAGTTTTGGATAGATTATAAAGTTTTGACTGTAAAAAAAGACTACTGTCACATTAAATAGGTATGCTTTTGTTCACCAATATCTGCTCATAGTTAAATATAATATAGTATGATGTTTTGTCAAAAATAAAGTAGGTATATTGAATTACCAACTAAGATGTTATTATAGTGTTTGTTCCAATATTCAGTTTGAGAATTAACTGCACAATTACTAGACTAGGAAAAATATTTAAAAAAATGAGATGCTTCCAACTGTGAACCAATTTGGTAG
This sequence comes from Gila orcuttii, assembly GCA_026230005.1. NCBI lineage: Eukaryota > Metazoa > Chordata > Actinopteri > Cypriniformes > Leuciscidae > Gila > Gila orcuttii. Next base: position 6,579,866 of record JAPDVR010000011.1, read on the forward strand.
ATTATATATATATATATATATATATTATATATATATATATATATATATATACACACACACACACACACACACATATATATTGCTCTTGCATTCTTGTGGCTCAGTGACACACCTGAATGAATGGCTCATTAAGTATGCGGGCCCCATTGTCTCCTCAGGTGTGAACCACTAAATATGCATGATGGTGTTGAAATCATTGACGCCCCTTGCGCATATTGCCTTTCCAAACAAAAAGTGTCTTACAAAATTTAAATCAATGTATTGTTTTATGTGAACGATTAGGCAGGATGATTTTCACATCATTTTGAAGAAACTCTAGGCAACGACATCCATTAGTCAAAAGTCTTGTGGACACATATTTAGTATGTGTTTTGTGGCCTTATTTCAGAAACTTTATTTTTTATTTTTTTCAATAACCATGCATAAACAATATTCCCTCAAAAATACAAACATGTACATGTTGCTCACATACAGGTCCTTCTAAAAAATTAGCATATTGTGATAAAGTACATTATTTTCCATAATGTAATGATAAAAATTAAACTTTCATATATTTTAGATTCATTGCACACCAACTGAAATATTTCAGGTCTTTCATTGTTTTAATACTGATGATTTTGGCATACAGCTCATGAAAATCCAAAATTCCTATCTCAAAACATTAGCATATCATGAAAAGGTTCTCAAAACGAGCTATTAACCTAATCATCTGAATCAACTAATTAACTCTAAACACCTGCAAAAGATTCCTGAGGCTTTTAAAAACTCCCAGCCTGTTTCATTACTCAAAACCGCAATCATGGGTAAGACTGCCGACCTGTCTGCTGTCCAGAAGGCCATCATTGACACCCTCAAGCAAGAGGGTAAGACACAGAAAAAAATTTCTGAACAAATAGGCTGTTCCCAGAGTACTTTATCAAAGCACCTCAGTGGGAAGTCTGTGGGAAGGAAAAAGTGTGGCAAAAAACGCTGCACAACGAGAAGAGGTGACCGGACCCTGAGGAAGATTGTGGAGAAGGACTGATTCCAGACCTTGGGGGACCTGAGGAAGCAGTGGACTGAGTCTGGAGTAGAAACATCCAGAGCCACCGTGCACAGGCGTGTACAGGAAATGGGCTACAGGTGCCGCATTCCCCAGGTCAAGCCACTTTTGAACCAGAAACAGCGGCAGAAGCGCCTGACCTGGGCTACAGAGAAGCAGCACTGGACTGTTGCTCAGTGGTCCAAAGTACTTTTTTCAGATGAAAGCAAATTTTGCATGTCATTCGGAAATCAAGGTGCCAGAGTCTGGAGGAAGACTGGGGAGAAGGAAATGCCAAAATGCCTGAAGTCCAGTGTCAAGTACCCACAGTCAGTGATGGTCTGGGGTGCCATGTCAGCTGCTGGTGTTGGTCCACTGTGTTTTATCAAGGGCAGGGTCAATGCAGCTAGCTATCAGGAGATTTTGGAGCACTTCATGCTTCCATCTAATTTCATTTTTCAGCACGACCTGGCACCTGCTCACAGTGCCAAAACCACTGGTAAATGGTTTACTGACCATGGTATTACTGTGCTCAATTGGCCTGCCAACTCTCCTGACCTGAACCCCATAGAGAATCTGTGGGATATTGTGAAGAGAAAGTTGAGAGACGCAAGACCCAACACTCTGGATGAGCTTAAGGCCGCTATCGAAGCATCCTGGACCTCCATAACACCTCAGCAGTGCCACAGGCTGATTGCCTCCATGCCACGCCGCATTGAAGCAGTCATTTCTGCAAAAGGATTCCCGACCAAGTATTGAGTGCATAACTGAACATAATTATTTGAAGGTTGACTTTTTTTTGTATTAAAAACACTTCTTTTATTGGTCGGATGAAATATGCTAATTTTTTGAGATAGGAATTTTGGGTTTTCATGAGCTGTATGCCAAAATCATCAGTATTAAAACAATAAAAGACCTGAAATATTTCAGTTGGTGTGCAATGAATCTAAAATATATGAAAGTTTAATTTTTATCATTACATTATGGAAAATAATTAACTTTATCACAATATGCAATTTTTTTGAGAAGGACCTGTATTATGGTAGCCCTGTTTGTGCTAAATAGAGTGTAATTACACCTTTGCCATTAATATGTTTATAAGCAACTGAAAAAAGCACAAATGTCAGAGCATGTCAGAACATCTCAAGGACCCCAAAAATCCCTTAGACCCCAGAGGGTTAAGATTAATGGCCAAGCATGGACAAAGTCCGGTAAGGGTAAGCCTCGCAAGTGGGAATATTCCCTCTGCAGGTTAGAGGCACAACAAGAATGGTCAGCCAAGTTGAGGAACGGGGCAGTAAAAGCTTTGTCTATAGAAAATGCATACTCTAGGCTTTGTGGATGTGCGGCTAGTTGAAGTGCAATGCTATGCAGAATGGTGAGATGCAGTCAGTTGCAGGTGTTGCAAGGCTTTTTTAGGGTGCATTTATCCGGCTTATGGCAGCGGGCACATCTGTAGCAACGATCATTCTTCTCTATCCAAGTTCTCAGTTCTAATGGTCTAAACTCCTTCACTTTTGGACAGGTTCCTAGGAAGTGGTTGTTGTTGTTACAGTATGGACAGAAAGGTTGGAACTTGGGTTTACCAAGGATGGTCATCCTTTTTCCACGGCCTCCTTGGACACTAGGCTGGCTCTCCAAAGTGGCTGTGTTACTTAGGTACATAGTGGTAGGCATCACCCTTCTCCCTTGGCTCTTCTGGACTGGCTCTCGTTTCTCCATTGAAACAGGGACTGAGACTTGTTGGGCAATACTCTTGGCACTTGCTTTCAATTGGAGTCAGGCAGAGAAGTCTGGCAAGGTATATGTTTGTTCTGTGCCATCTTTCAGGATGCCACGATTCAAACAGTACTCAACGAAACTGTCCCGGTAGTGAAGGGGGAGCTTGGTTAGTTGCCTGTTGACACGAAAACCACACCGCAACTCACTTCCACCTGCACCATCCACTGCCATGGCGGTCCATACTTTGCCTTAAGGGCAGCAAGAGCAGATGTGTAGGGAGTTGAGGAATGCATATAAGTCTTTGCTAGCTTTGTTTGTAGGCAGCTTCAAGTAGGCAGCCTCAAGTGGTCCATTAGAACCTGGAACTTCTATTGTTCAGAGAGGTGAGGGTGAATATCTAACAGGTTCTCCAACGCCATATTAAGCAGAACAGTCATTTTCTCTTCCACTCTCAAAATAAGGCAGCCTTGGCTTGGGAATGCCAAAAGCAGTGGCTACTAACAGCTCCATGATACTAGCTCCCTCTGAGGACCTTTCATTGGGCTTAACCAAGTAAAGAGGTGCGGGCATTTGAGGAACTAGATCTAAGGGTCTTTGACTCTAGGCAGGACGAGGTACGGTCCGCACTAAATGGAGGAACTAAGGAGTTGCCAGCTCTGGGCTAGACGTCGGAACTGCTGAGTGGATCCATTGAACAGGATGGAGAGTCTCAGACTGAATCACAGCATTGACTGGCTAAGGTAAGGATTGGAACAAAGAAGTGTTTGGCTGATTCACTGGAACTGAATATTTGAGGACTAACACAGGGAGCTTGCTGCTCTGAAAACAGATCGACAGGTTCACCTGAATCAAACTCTGGGGCTCATTAAAAATGGAGCCAACTCTTGAGGTGGCAGAGCAGTTGGATGTTCTGTGGTCACTTCTCTGGCGAATGAGGTTATTAGCCGAGCCTCTTCCAATTCTCGTTGAACTCTCCGCAGCCGTCGCTGTAGAGTCAGAGATCGGGACATCCTCTTTTACTTCGTCAAAGCTGCTTGTGCTTTCCTGTCCAGTTATAGAGTCCAGCCATCTAGGGCTTGTTCCTCCTGGATTTGAATTTGGATCTCTTGCAGTTCTCCACATTTCCTCCTCTCCTCAATCATGGCTGCCTGTAGAGGGGTGAGCTCCACCTGGTGGCTCTTGCACGAGCTTCGGGAACTTCCACTGCCATAAGTGCAAGTATAAGAGGTGGCCTTCATCGACCTTGGTAATGACTCCTGTTAATCCATCTTGCCTCTAGATCTATTAGGTCTCCCCTCTCCCTGTGAGGGTGGAGCTAGTTGTGGGGCTAGTTGTGGAACTGAATGCTCCTCCGCCGATTTGGGCTGGACATAATAGTGGGTGATTTCTTCTTCCTCTTCCTCCTCCATGTCTCCATCCTCGACTGCTGTCATGTTAGGAGATGGTTTCCAGGAGATGGCTTTCTCAACAGGAGCCGGGAAGCCATAGCGGTCAGGTTGATGCCTCTCTCGCCTGGATAAGGTGCTACGGGTTTTGACTGGGAGAGCCCTCAACTCAAACTCTCCTTCACCTTTTCCATCCATACCAATGCCTGCCATAGTATCCCTCACTCAGTCTCCGGCTCGAAGGACCATTGTAGGAACTGTAGGGTGATGGGAATGATCCAGGTAAAGTGAGGGTTTGGTGAGCAAACAGAGTCTCGGTCAGAAGACATCAGGTGATACGGAGCGATGAATGAGGCAGTGAGAAGGCAAGGTTTTTTTCCCCAACACCAGGAGTATTTTCATTTTATCATTCAGGTTAACATTGGTTCAATGCATTGTCTGTGTGCTGCATAAGGGGATAACAAAGTGACAGTGATCAATCAACACAAATTGAACAATTATACAAATGAACAAAGGAGAGGTGAGGTTACTAATCACAACTGAACAGGCTTTAAAACATATTTCAAACAAGCAATCTTCCACATGGCTCATGGCACATGTCTGACAAACAAAGGAATCAATCAGCAGTGCACATGTTAACAGAGTGACAGTAAATCATAAAAAGGCATAAAAAAGACAATCAGATTGATAAATGGACTCACGTTATTTCATAACGACGCACACAGTCTGCATCGCAGTGCCAGTAGAGAATGCAAAGAATGAGCCAAAGGGTTCACAATCAATTTATAGGCAACAGGTGAGGCGGGCATGGTCAGGTGGCAGGTGTCAAAAGTATCCTTGAAAGAGCGAAATGGAGTAGAAAGGGAATGGAAGAGCAGGAGTCTTTTCACAGCCTAACCAGCTAACAAGCATCCAAAATCACCAAAACAGGTTAGCGTAACCAGCTAGACCAGGATTGAATACTAGCTAACCACCTTAAGTTGCTTTATGATGTTTTTTTTTTTTTTTTTAAAGGAGAGTAGCAACATGCTAACACTAAACTATTTTAAGATTGTGAGTCAGAGTTTCTGCCTATGTGGTGAATTCTAAATAGTTAGTAATGAGGTTGTTTTAGTTATGATATGGTTAAAAAGTATGTGTCCCAAAAGACAGCTTACTAGGTTTTGGAACTGGGCCACTTTTTGCAAAACTTTGCTATTAAACTCCTATGCTAGTATGCTAGCCATGCAGGAAAATCCCTGTGGATCAATGAAGAGAAAGGAAACATCAGAGGGAGGGAGTTGCTCCTTTGCGAATATCTTACTTGCCACTTTCATTTCACTAAGTGCTGCTAATTAGTTTCCCAGTGAAAATATTGTGATTGAAACATATTGTCATCTCTTTTGTATTGCACAAGTGGCTGAAGCATTACATTTCACATCCTTCTACATTTAATACATAGCATATATTGGATGGCACATGGTTTAAAGCACAATTTTAGATAAAAACTGATGAGGATCGACTGTCCCATATGAAAAAGACATGCATGGTTCATATACATCAACCATATCTTCCTTACTTAAATCAGTCAGAATTACCTTCTGTGTTTCATCTATGCCCAATACATGTCCTATACAAAATCAGACCGATTATGGCCACTTTCAAACTAAATAGCACACATACAACTTGTAGGGCATTTTGCATCATGTATGAATACTGTAAAAAGTAAAAATGTCAAAAATGACAAGAGTATGCAATGGTGTATGGCATTAGTAGAAAATAACTGGTATTCAAATACAAATCATTTAAAGTTATTATATTGAATCATATGTTAGTCAAATTAAAGTAATAAAGGAATTAGACACATTGTGTCATTTGTTTATATGCGTTTTATATAGATTTCATGCTTATGTGACGGAGCGGTATAATATTTTAATAAACAAATTTAGCTTATTGTGATAATTGTCGACTACGCCACCCTGAACCAACCAGGGAATATCAAAATAACCCAGCAATTAACTCTAGGTCCCACAGGTTCGTGTGTGCCAGGGAGGTCAGAGACATGAGTACAAACGATTAATACAAAGTAGGGCTGAAACGATTAGTCGACATTGTCGACAAATATTTTTGTCGTCAAGTAATCGCTTGATCTCACGTGACCTAATGTAAGGGCCTGCAATATTGCGATTTGACCGCTACGACGCTGTAGCACTAGAGTGTAATGCAGCCCTTACAAATACTATTGCGGTAGAAGAAAACACAGCGCAAATTATGACGGAGTGCAAACGAATCCGAACTAGCAAGGTGTGGGAAAGTTTCACTAAACTTGAAACCTAAAATGCTGTTGTGTGCAATACATGCGAGGCGGAACATGCATGTTGGAGCACTTAAAGAGGAAACATCCCGGCACAAGAGGAGCCGGTGAGAGGTGAGTGTTCTCCAGCTGGAGCTAACTAAGTTGTAGCAGGCTACAGTACATCTCTTTATTAGAGAATGCAATACTACTAGTAATAATATTAACAATAATAGTATAATTAAAGTAATGTGATGATTTATTTTGCATAGAATAAAGCTTGATCGAGCTTAGGAGTCAGGGCTGTTTTTATTATTGTAACACTATTAGGTATTATAGTCTTATCACTTGCCTCTATTTTGTTCCATATTTATGAAGACTTAGAAAAGGAGATGTTAGGAAGAATATCATGTAAGTTACTTTTTCATAATGTTAATTAAATGGTGAATTAAAATGTCTCTGTCAGCTCAAATGTCATGTAAAAAAATATTGTAATTTTATACTTTATAATATAATATTTTATACTATAATAATCGTTTGCAGATTCATATTTGATTTGAGTTGGACAGAAATCTGAAAAATTTAAGAGAATGACCTAGTGTTTAGTTGGCTCAAAGTTCATTAAAACACCATTTCAAAAGATGAAGTGATTTTTCTTTTTTTATATTATAGTTAGAATATGTATAACTCGGTAACACTTTACAATAAGGTTCATTAGTTAATGCATTAACTAACATTAACTAACCATGAGCAATACATTTGTTACTGTATTTGTTCATCTTTGTTAACGTTAGTTAATAGAAATACAGCTATTCATTGTTTGTTCATGTTAGTTCACAGAGCATGAACTAATGTTAACAAGATTTTAATAAAGTATTAGTAAATGTTGAAATTAACATGAACAAAGATTAATAAATGCTGTATAAGTGTAGTTCATTATTAGTTCATGTTAACTAATGTAGTTAACTAATGTTAACTAACGAACCTTATTGTAAAGTGTTACCTATAACTCAATGTTTTAACTAATTGAAAAGGCTGAATAATCGTTCCAAACTTACTGGTTAGTCGGCAAAAAAATCGACGATTAATCGTTGTAATAATCGTTAGAATAATCGATTATCAGAATAATCGTTTGTTGCAGCCCTAATACAAAGTGTCTTTATTGATGTATAAAACAGGGTCCCCGCTGGTCCTTAAGTCTTGAAACGTCTTAAATACAATTTCCGATTTTTAAGGTCAGAATCTTGAAATCTGAAATTTCCGTGGGACCTTAAATTTCTATTCCGCTCGTCATCCGTTTTTTTTTTTTTTTAACCGCAATTTTAACAGCGCGCCATTTAGGGATGGCGAAAACTAAAAATTTTCTTGACCGACCACCGAGCCTCATTAGCCGGTAGAAACCGGTTAACCGATTAGTTTAAAATATGCCACGCTATTTGATATAACAGCCATTTCGAGCCGCGCCTGCAATTTCGCAACTCTGTCGCATCTCTCTGCCGCTCTGCCTCCCGCTCACACACACACTGCCCCGGGGCCGCCCTTCCACTCACGTCACTTTTTTTAAAATCCCTTACAGCGCGAAACATGAGTCCCGCAAACGCGGCGCCGAGGAGCTTGTATGTAATCGGAGGACAAATGGCTCCTCAGTTTCGAAATGGTTTGGGTACAAGGTGATCGCGTTGAAAATAAAGGCGTTAGTCTAGCGTTAGAAGCTCATTTGAAACATTGCCGCGGCTCATTTGAAGTAGTGCTAACAATAATAAAGAAAGATGATGATCATCATCACCTTATCTGTTACCACTGAAATGTAGATGTAATGTATTTGCAAATCTAAGCCCATCTTATGCAGAATGTTGCCTAATAGACTGCAACACGATAAAACCAATGGATAAAACAGGCACCTTCAGAATGCGTAAAAGACGCACCGGCCAAGGCAGGTCTAACTCACTGTTTGTCTTCTAATAACGGACAGAACAAGTCGCGTTTTCAGGTGATACATCATAGATGATGTAGGCCTACTGTATTTAAGCACTGTATCACACAAGTTGCAACTTACATCTGTGTCATTCTTTTTGGTGAAATGGCCTCACACACTACTTTTCTTTGCACGCTTCATCCTGTCGTCTGCCCTGGCTCTAACCTCAAGTATTTTATCCTGTAGCCTTTACTTTTCGCAAACCTTGTGAGCGCGCGAACCCAAACGCTGTGACCTCGCGCCAAATGTTTTTTACTGGTTTATTAAGTACAAACAGGCGAGTTATGAAAAATTGAGTGTGAGGGATTTGTTCACTTCACACAAAAATATCTTGGAATGAGATGGCTAACTGTAGTAGCGTTTAGTCCACTGTCTATAATAACCTAATTTAGAGATCACTTTTTTTTTTTTAACCGACTACCGACAACTTTGATTGGTTAACGTTGATACGGTCAACCATCGGTCAAACGGTCATCGGTTAGCAACCCTAGCGCCATTTGGGGGCAGCACTTTGATCTATGTGGGTGCAACCTCAAACTGCATCGTTCCATAGGTGACTAAGTGATTGATGAACGCGTTGCGTTGATGGTTTGCCACACCAGCACTGGTGTGCTGTGCCGCTATGCTTCGCCACACCATTCTGTATCGTGTCGCAGTGTTAATTTCGTTAATGAAAACTATGACGAAAAATGTTCGTTGATGACCTTTTTTTCCCAAAGACAAAACGATGAGAGACGATACCCACGATAACTGTGACTACCGGTATATCAACACGTACAATATCATTGACAAAAAAAGACGAGACTGAAGTGTGTTTAAAAAAATACAAACTTGACCTTGTCGAATAAAGGAGACAACAACACATTACAGACTGTGTTTACGAGCGCTCATGCTAACGGTTGCCAGATTTAAATAATTGAAATCCCCAGTCAGAGTTTTTCTGTTAAAAGAACACTTTTCTACCCGGTCTTGTCAATAGTATCTGGCAACCATGCTCGCGCGCACTCTCTCTTTCTCTCTACACTGCCGAAGAAGCGCAGATGATCTGAAAACACAGACAAGTAAGCTGGAGTTCAGTGATCTTCATTTGAGATTTTCTACTTAAATTAATTAAAGTGTCTTTATTCTGTCACGAGCCGTTTGTGCGACTAAATCTGCGATCAAAATGCAGGCTGATATCCTGCAGTGTTTTTAATGTTGATCATATTATTGCTATTTTGCAACGAAAGCCACAGCAGAACTGCAGCACACTGCAGTGATTCGTGAACGAATCTGTGGCTTTGAACGATCCGTTCATAAATACAGCCACTTGCTTTGTTACTGAATGAATGAATGAATGACTTGATGACTCACTCATAAAGACAGTGACTCACCACCACCTACTGGTGATTTTAATTTAATATTTAAAAGTATCACTTCATTTTTACCATCACTGCATATTTATTGAACATTGTTTTATTTAAAGCATTATTTATTTTATAAAAGTATTTTATAAAGATAAAAAATGAACTGGAAAAAATCGATTAAAGGGGGCAAATATTGTCCATTAATGGAAAAGGTGTGACTGCAGTCTAAATGGAAGAGGGGGTACAGCACTCTAAAAAATTGGAGAACTAAGGAACAGGGATATGTAGACTTGCACAAGTGCTACTGCTAAAGAGTGCAATGTCAATACAGCCTGTTACCTTAATTCAAATTTCTCATAAGCTTAGTTGAATTAACCAAAAGCAAAAAATTATAATGACATGTTTTGTCTAAAGAGTAAAGACTACATATAAAATAGCTACCAAAATGAATGTCGGTAACTGAAGTTTGACTAAAAATAATGACTAAAAGTTGACAAAAAAATGCAATGACTTTGTCAACTAAAACTAGACTAAAACTATGAAACGCAAAATGATTAAAATGTGACTAAGACCAATAAGCATTTTCATCTGAAGATGAAGACTAAGACTAAAACAAAAATGGCTGCCAAAATTAACACTGACGTGTCGTGCTGAACATTTTCCTGTTTTTTTTTTCGTGGTAAGGTCTTAAATTTGCCTTTTAGAGGACTTAAAAAAGGTCTTAAAAGTCATTAAATTTGCTGTTAAAAAATGTGCAGATACCCTGTAAAAATAGTTAAAACAATATATATTCTTTAAAAAAGCGCTTAGTGCTAAACATACCATTGATGGCAATTTTCCAAAAAGGTGATCACATACGGCAGTATGAAATAGCACACATCAACACAGTCATCTTGCACACAAGGATAGATGGAAGGATTTATAAACCTAACACACCAAAATTAAACAAAAAAATTAAACCAAACAACCAGGCTGAGTTTACCGGCGGAAGGACTATTTAATGGCTTTTCCAAAGTGCAATACTACTCACGCACACACACACACACACACACGCCACCGTGCACTTGGATCACACACACAGACACTACAAAAGTGTCACCCACTGCAAAACCACCACCACCACAAGGCAAGAGAAGGTCCTTCCACCTGGCCACCTTAGTTCCTGGAAAAAACAAAATAACAACTGAGTACACAATAACCAATGTCAACAACCATACACCAACTTGAATAACAAAAACGAATTAAACAAAATGCACAAATGTTAATCTAAAAAAAACGAACAAAATACAGAGGATAGAGCTAGTGCAGCACACACACACACACATCCACACCACTAATTCCCTTAGAAACTGTGCTAAACTGGGACTGACCGCTGGTTATATCACCCTAATAGGAACCAGACGATACAAATCCTATTAATTTGTTGATGGCCCACAGCGCTGTTACAGCGATGCGAGGGATAGCGCAACACCGTGGTCAGCAATGTTGACTCAGGGTCATATGAAGCACAATAACAGAAGAACCGATAGGGAGATCGAGCCGAGGACCAGAAAAGCTGTCCCGAGGAAGAGAGAGAGGATCCACGCCTCACGAACGCCTTAAAGGAAGCGAGAGGTTACTAATGCTTTTTCCACTACCATTTTCAGCTATCTTACATTACACTTATGCTGCGTTCACACCAGACGCGAATAGCGCGTCAGGCGCGAGTGATTCCAATGTTAAGTCAATGCAAAGACGCGTTACGCGTGTAAAAAATTCCTGCGGCGCGAATGAGGCGTAGAGCGTGGCGCGGTAGATGCGAATACGCCTCGTTCGCGCGAATTGAGCGTCTGGCGCGTTACGCGCGAATGGTGCATTTTGTGCATTCACGCGTTTGACGCGAATCCGCGTCTGCCGCCCGAGTTGAAAAATCTGAACTTTGGGGTCAATTCGCGCCGTGTTAACCAATCAGGAGCCTAGCTGCCTGCTGTCACTCAGGAGGTAAAGTGACGTAAACTCTCGCTCGGAATCTTTCATTCCAAAATCACTGACAGCTATGGAGGAAAAATTAATTCTTGCTGTAAGCAGTCACCCAGAATTGTACGATTCCACTTCATATTTTTACAGAGACAGGAACAAAAAGGACCTTGCTTGGAAGAGGGTCAGTGAGGAGATTGGGCAACCTGGTAAGTTGTAAATACAAATTAATCTTTAATATTTGTCCACTTCTTTACGATAGAAATGCTACAGTCACTGTAATTTCTTGAACAAGAACATGTGGACATCAAAACATGTAAAAATATGGCCGTCAACGGGTTTCGCCTCCGGAGTTTCATCGGATCGCTTCAAACTTTTGTTTTTTATGCGCGTCAATTTCGAATGGATTCAAAGTGGTCAAGCGTATAACTAGACACGGTAGGCGCGAACTTGACGCGCTATTTGCGTCCGGTGTGAACGCAGCATTACACCAAGAGAGGATATCGCCCCACATATAAAGTTTCACCGGCTACGGTGTACAGCCGTCATCAAAACCGCCGATTCACTGAGGTACAGGAAGCATTACACATTAACATCGACATAGTGACCCACTATACTGCACGCCATCCTAACCCAATACAGAGACAGTTTACATACCTGAAGGGTGAGCAGTCACCTACTTTGCGCTGGTGAAATTCACGACGGGAACATACAAAATAAACACTATAATTCGAGGAAATGACAACACATCAATGGTGTTCTAAATACATGATTTAAACAAGCCGCTACTAGCACATACCTGAGACACCAGCTGATGACGCAATAGGGGGAGGAAAAGACGTGACGTATCTCAGGGTACAGCCAACCAGCCTTAAATAGCCCATACTCCACCCTGATAGGTCGCCGCAACTGTCACCCACTTAACTAGTTCTGTCCCATTTAGATGACCAACATCACTTATATGCAGTTGGCAAATTTGGAAATTGTACAGTCCAGAAGCTGGTTCGAGGATGTACTGTCAAAATATCACTGACCTTTATGAGGACTGTTCATTTTCCTACAGGATTTGAAAGAGCAGTTGACAGCAATGACATTGTAAGACCATGTATTTACGTTAATTGTGAACTGTCTGGGCCTGTTGTTTGTGAACAAATAACATATTGCAAATGAACAAAGTTGAGTCAAATACGTGTGACCCGGTATGTGAGTTAGTGACAACACCGGACACAAGATGAAACATTATTTTATTCCAGACTGCACTTGAAACAGTGCAGCGTTAATTATGCAAAATTTGGGAAATTAGAGTAGAAAAGCTTGTGTACAATGATTTAAATCAAAGTTTGTTTCTCACTTCAAAATGAGTCTTTCTATCTCTCTTGTTCTCAGTCACAACATTAAACAAATCAAATACAAAAACTGGCTAACAGAGAACGGTAGCAGCCTCTTATTCTGGAAAACTAATACACAAATAATTATAACATTTGTCAGCACAGAAGACCAAATAAGGCTGCTTATGTTACATGAGAAATACATGGAAATGAAATTAGAAGTTAGCCTACATTTTTGAGTATGAGCAAAACCTTTAAAAAAATCATTACACACTTTAACACTCAGTCTTACATTAGTGAATAAACACTTGTAATACTTCAAAAATAAAATGAATGATTCAAACTTAATGTTCATCACCACGCTATAACATGTACTCGTTTACATAGCGAATGATGAACTTGATTTTCTTCTGCAGACAGTAAAATAAATAGGCTAATACACAACGTTTCCTTAATATCTGGGACACATGACAAAAGAACAAAAGTAGCCTACTAACATTCTACTTGTTTCAATGAAACATGCCTTCACATGACTAATAAACACTTTATGAGAATCAATTAAAGTGAACAATACTCACTCTGATGCTTCACGCTCGCCCCGAAAACACGCCAAGGGCCTAATGAGCATTTTTCTCCCCTCTACATTTAAACAAAATTACCACAAATAATAACAATAAAACAATAACACTGGTTCACATCAAATTATACACAAAAATAATCTTAATGCTGATATTGATGATAGTTCATCACTTACGCTTCGAGAGAATTGCGTTGATTTGATTTCCCCAGACAGAGATGCGTCTCACAGAAATCACTCCACACAATACACAGCCATCCGAATAAGCAAACACTGAGAAGGACTTTACAACTCACTCACTATACGTGCATATTGCTCACTATTTTGTTAAATCATGGACTTTAGTGACCTAGATTCTACACAGCGTCCGAGTGAGCACTATCCATAAGTTAACCACGTTGGGAAATTGCGCGAAAGTTCTTCTTCTTCTTCTTCTTCTTCTTCTTCTTTGGGGTTTTACGGCAGCCGGCATCCAATAAGTTGCATTGCTGCCATCTATGGTACTAGCACCTAAGTGCACTATATCCTATTAAACAGTCCAGTATCTTTTAGAAATTTGAAAAGACATCGCTTTCCCCTTGTGCTTGACCCTACTTCTAAAATATTTTTTAGAGACACTTCTTCCAAGCCGATTACTCGCATTTCTCTGAGTAGATCTTGTCTTTGGTTGTCATACTCTCTACAAGAAATCAAAACATGTTGCACTGTCTCAGGTTCCTGACATGAACACAAGCCACTCTGGTGTTTTCCTAAAATAAATAAAGTGCTGTTCAGAAACGTGTGACCAATCCTCATTCTAGAAATAATAACCTCTTCTTTACGTCTAATCTCTCCTCTTTTACAAACATTAACTGAATCAGTTACCCTACTAGAAATAGAGAATAGGTGCCTCCCTTTGTTTTCTTGCTCCCAGAGCTGTTGCCATTTCAAAATTGTTCCTTGCCACACAATACTTTTACCCTCCGCTTTGGACAGATTTAAGTTGACATCTATTGTTTCCTTTTGAGCAGCTTCCTTGGTCAACTTATCAACCTTTTCATTTGTTGCAATACCTACATGAGCTGGGACCCATACAAATGATATTTCTACCCCTCTCCTTTTCACATCTCTAATTGCCAGAAGAATATCATATACAAGGTCTTGTCGACTCTTTTAGGTCCCTTTCCCAATACTATTAATAGCTGACACAGAGTCACTACATATCAACACTTTATGGTTCTGAATCTGCTCAGTCCATTGCACTGCCATCAGGATTGCATATAATTCCACTGAAAACACACTTAGGAAATTTGAGGTTCTCTTACAAACTTGGACATTCCACTTCTGAACAACAAAAGCTGCTCCTGTAGCACCTGTTTCCTGATCTTTTGAACCATCAGTAAAGATTATTATGTGCTCCTGATATCTTTCTATTATATGACACTGAAATTCATGCACCAAATCTGATTCAGTATTCTCTGACTTAATCCCAAGTATCTCTAAATCAGTCTTTGGGACCTCCAATTGCCATAAAGGAACTGATGGCCACAGTACTCCAGGACAAAATTTCTTATCATGTATAGACATTTCCTGGGCCAATGCCTCCCCTGTCCAGCCAAAACTTTGAAGACTTGCCATCTCTCTCTCCCAGCTTACCTGAATTGTTGCTTTAACTGGGTGATCACACCTTTGACCCATCAAATTGACCCAATAGTTAGCCCGAAGTTGCTGTCTTCTCAAACAGAGTGGCATTTCTCCTGTTTCTACCTGCAAGGAACACACTGGGGAAGATCGCACAGCTTCTGTACAGCGCAAAACTTCCAGACAATGACATTTCTTAAAGGGCCAGCATAACATTACATCGATGGATGAGAAAAGCACTAAAACACGTTAGTCAATTTAACACAGGGCTTTGATAACCAGTCCAGTGATTGACTTGGCAAACTTTCCACCTGGTTACGTTTCTAGAACAGTGATTACAATGTTGAAAATTGGCTGGAATATATTTTTATATATGTGACATGAACTCTGAGGGTGATACGCATAAGAATCACTTCCACATTTAAAAAAGTTTTACGTTTGTAGGTTAAGAATAGAACTGTTGTATACTAAACTTAGTATTGTGATAAAGTTTAGAGAAATTGTCACAAATGAAAATGAAATCGAGTGATGCAGGATTTAAAATGAAAATTATTGATATGTGAAATATGCAACTGTATTTTGTAGAATACACTCTAATAAATAATTTTGTAATTAAAATGTGTGCTTGTGTGTCTAGTTTAAATGTTGTGTTTCATCTAAGGTTGATTATACAGTATATGACCATGATTGACTAAAGGCATAGGGCTCCACTTAGTCGAGTCAAGTCAAGTCACCTTTATTTATATAGTGCTTTTTACAATACAGATTGTTTCAAAGCAGCTTTACAGAGATAACAGGAAAATATTGTTATAATAATATTGTTAAACATAAAATTAAATATCCTCAACTAAGAAAGTCAAAAGCCAATGACAACAAAGGCGAAGAAAGGCGAAAAAGGTGACAGTGGCAAGGAACCAAAACTCCATCAGGTGACAGAATGGAGAAAAAAACCTTGGGAGAAACCAGGCTCAGTCGAGGGGCCAGTTCTCCTCTGGCCAACGAACGAACAGTGTATGATTATGATTCAGGCAGCATTACAGGTCAGAGGTCAGATTGGATCGGAACATTATATTAAGCAGTTCATCTGTTTGAAGACCGGAATCATCACGTGCGTATGGAGACGAGTTTGTTGAGGATCAGTGCCAATGGCTGTCATGTCGATGAGGCCTTCACAGGGGAGAGTCTAGTTGACACAATCTGACACTTCAGGAATGCGTTGTGGTCGTGTCCAGGCACAAATCCACCATCTGATCTGGATACGGCCCGGGTCCGGCTGATTACAGTTAACCTCGGAATAAACAGAAAGACTAAAATTACTGTAGATGCAATCTTTTTATGATGTAGTGAGTACATCAGATATTATTGGAAGTGTTCCCTGTTCCGGCTGACCTAATTTTTGCAGCCTAATAATCATTTAACTGATTTGAATAATAGGAATGTATAGTGTTCTATGTGTATGCCAGGTTGAAGAGAAGTGTTTTTAATCTAGATTTAAACTGACAGAGTGTGTCTGCTTCCCGGACAATGTTAGGAAGACTGTTCCAAAGTTTAGGTGCTAAATAGGAAAAGGATGTACCGCCAGCAGTTGATTTTGATATTCTAGGTATTATCAACTGGCTGGAATTTTGAGATCGCAATAGTCATGAAGGACTATAATGCGTTAGGAGCCGCTCAAGTACTGGGGAGCTATACCATTTAGTGCTTGGTAAGTAATCAGCAATATTTTAAAATGTATACAATGTTTAATATAGGGAGCTAATGCAGTTTTGACAGAACCGGGCTAATATGGTCATAATTCCTGATTCTGGTAAGAACTCTAGCTGCTGCATTTTGGACCAGCTGTAGTTTGTTTATTAAGCGTGCAGGGAAACCACCCATAAAGGCATTACAATAATCTAGCCTTGATGTAATGAACGCATGAATTAATTTTTCTGAATTTGTCATTGAGGGCATATGACATGAGATGCAAAAATGCGGTTTTACAGATACTAGACACATGACTTTCAAATGAAAGATTGGTATCAAAGAGCACACCCAGTTTCCTTATCGATGACGGAGACTTGACAGGGCAGCCATCAAGTGTAAGAAAGTATTCTAGGTTATTACGTGATTTTTTGTGTCAATAATTCAATAATTAGAATATCTGTTTTTTTTCAGAATTAAGTAGTAGGAAATTACTAGTCATCCAGTTTTTTATATCAGCTATGCATTCCGTTAATTTTGTGAATTGGTAAGTTTTGTCAGGGCGTGAAGAAATATAGAGCTGAGTATTGTCAGCATAACAGTGAAAACTAATGCCATGCTTCCTAATGATATCTCCTAAGGGTAGCATGGACTGAGTGAACAGCAGCGGTCCTAGTTCTGAGCCTTGTGGTACTCCAGACTGAACTTGTGATTGATAAGACATCTCTTCATTTACTGCTACAAACTGATAACGGTCAGATAAGTATGATTTAAACCATGCTATTGCAATTCCACTAATGCCAACATAATTTTCGATTCTATTTAAAAGAATGTTGTGGTCAATAGTATCAAATGCTGCACTTAGATCGAGTAGCACTAATAGAGAGATACAACCAAGATCGGATGATAAGAGCAAATAATTTGTGACTCTAATGAGAGCTGTCTCAGTACTATACAGTCTAAATCCTGACTGAAAATCCTCGCAGATACCATTTATTTCTAGAAAGGAACATAGTTGTAAGGATACTGCCTTGTCTAGTATCTTTGACAGAAAATGTAGATTTGAGATCGGCCTGTAATTGACTAATTCTGCAGGATCAAGTTGCATTTTTTTAACAAGCGGTTTAATCATAGCCAGCTTAAAAGTTTTTGGTACGTATCCTATTGATAAAGATGAATTAATGATGTTAAGAAGTGGATCTATGACCTCTGGAAGCATCTCTTTCAATAACTTGGTCGATATGGGGACTAGCATACATGTTGTCGATTTAGATGATTTAACGAGTTTGGAAAATTCTTCCTCTCCTATAGCAATGAATGAATCAAATTTTTCCTCAAGGAGACTACAATGCACTGCCTGATGCGATGCTGTAGTAGATGGTTGCATGGTTATAATTTTCCCCCCTAGATTATCAATCTTGTAAGTAAAGAAGTGCATAAAGTCATTACTGCTGTGCTGCTTGGAAACGGCTGTGTATACACAAGACTAGATAATAATCTGAGATGTCAACACTGTAGAATTTCAACGGCATCAACATTGATTCCATGTGATAATATTAGATCTAAAGTATGATTACGACAATGAGTAGGTCCTGA
This sequence comes from Gila orcuttii, assembly GCA_026230005.1. Taxonomy (NCBI): domain Eukaryota; kingdom Metazoa; phylum Chordata; class Actinopteri; order Cypriniformes; family Leuciscidae; genus Gila; species Gila orcuttii. The sequence goes on from JAPDVR010000011.1 coordinate 6,598,347, forward strand.
CACGTGTTGTCTAACGCCAATAGAGAATTGTCAGAATGTCTTTAAATGCCAATCCCAGTGCATCTTTTTCATTATGTACATGTATATTAAAATCACCAACGATTAGGACTTTATCTGCAGCCAGTACTAACTCTGATAGAAAATCAGCAAATTCTTTGATAAAATCTGTATGGTGCCCTGGTGGCCTGTATACAGTAGCCAGCACAAATCTTAAATGCGTTTTATCATTTACACTAGATAGTGTTACATTAAGCACCAACACTTCAAAAGAATTATATTTAAAACAAGGCTTCTCAGTAATTCTGAAGATGTTACTATAAATTACATCAACACCTCCCCCTTTGCCTTTCAGACGAGGCTCATTTATAACGGTAATCTTGCGGGTGGATTCATTTAAAGTAATGTAATTGTCTGGTTTTAGCCAGGTTTCTGTCAAACACAGCACATCTAGGTTATAATCTGTAATCATATCAATTCAATTCAATTCAAATTTATTTGTATAGCGCTTTTCACAATACATATTGTTTCAAAGCAGCTTTACAGAAAGTGCATTTCAGAAATGTGCATAGAAAAAATACAGTTAGTTAATCATGTATTAATTTAGGGCATAACATATCGCCGGCGTTGAGTCGTCTCTTCACAGGCGTCGAGTCGTCTCTTCACAGGCGTCGAGTCGTCTCTTCACAGGCGTTTAGTCATCTCATCGCAGGTGTTGGGGCATCTGAAGTCTCCGTGAGAGGCTGGATACAAACTGGAGCTGGAGAACGCCATTTACCTCGGGACTAGCGTTCCGAGATAACAGCAGAAAAGCAAATGGGAAATAATTAGCATAGCTGCTGTTTATAAAATTAATGCATTCGATCTGATTCAACAGTGGTATAAAAGGTAAGCATTATGTGAATGCTTGGCTAAAGAGATGTGTCTTTAATCTAGTTTTAAACTGGGACAGCGAGTCTGAACCTCAAACAATATCAGGAAGGCTATTCCAGAGTTTAGGAGCTAAATGCGAGAACGCCCTCCCTCCTTTAGTGGACTTAGAGATCCTAGGAATGACCAGAAGCCTCGAATTTAGTGATCTTAAAGAACTCGATGGATTGTAGGGCGATAGAAGGTCCATTAAATATACAGGAGCTAGACCATTTAGGGCTTTATAGGTCAGTAGTAGTACTTTGTAATTGATACGGAACTTTATAGGTAACCAGTGCAGAGATAATACAATTGGTGTTATATGATCATATTTTCTTGACCTAGTAAGAACTCTAGCAGCTGCATTTTGCACTAACTGTAGCTTGTTTATTGAGGATGCAGGACAACCAGCTAATAAAGCATTACAGTAATCTAGTCTTGAGGTCATGAATGCATGAACTAACTTTTCTGCATCAGAAACAGACAGCATGTTACGTAGCTTAGCAATATTTCTAAGGTGGAAAAAGGCAGTTCTTGTAACATATGATATATGATTTTCGAAAGACAAGTTGTGGTCTAGTATAACACCCAGGTCTTTTACTGTAGTGGATAAAGTAACAGGACATCCTTCTAAATTAAAGTTGTATTGTACGAGGTTTTGTGGGTAGTTTTTTGGACCAATAAGTAATACCTCCGTTTTATCTGGATTTAATAGCAGGAAATTACACGTCATCCAGCATTTTATATCTTTAAGACACTCGGTCAATTTAGATAAGTCAGTGTTTTCATCTGGTCGTGATGAAATATATAATTGAGTGTCATCAGCATAACAGTGGAAATTAATTCCATGTTTTCTTATAATATTACCAAGTGGCAGCATATATATTGAGAATAGCAGAGGGCCTAACACCGATCCTTGCGGCACTCCATAGTCTACTGACGTTATCTTCGATTTTTCACCATTTAAACAGACAAAATTTATTTAGAAGTTTATTTAGCTCTTCCTGTCCTATTGTCAGGATACAGGCAAGGAGACAGAGGTAAGTGAATCCAAACACAGCTTTATTAAATGTGACACAAGTGCAAGGGTGAGTATTCTCAGGATTCAGGTGCAGATACAAGGTGGATCACTACGTGCGGGGCAGATTACAGGTGAGCAGATCCTCTTCAGGTTACTTTGTCAAGCGGTAGCAGATCGTTCATACGTGTCCTTTCTCTTTCAGAGGTCGTCGTGGGAAAGACAACTCGGCGTGAACACAGGGACTCAGGAAGATACAGGATTAAGGGGGACAGGGATCCAGATGGGGTTTCAGGAAGCAAGGACTCGGCCAGGATGTCTGGAGGCAGTGGAACAGGAATGCAGAGGTTAGTAATTCACAGGTGAGTATACTTTACTTGGCTGGAACTGGACTTCTTTAGAGGCTTTGTAGGACAACGGGAAATGGTCTGTTCCTGTTGGAGGCTTGACGGTGAGTGAGGCTGTGGTGAGTGTTTTTATGCAGGGGTAATGAGGCTTACTGATTGTAACAGGTGCAGGTGCTAATTCAGAGGAAAGTGATTGCAGGTGCGCCAAAGAGGATTCTGGGGACTGTAGTGCATGAGATGACGGTGAACCGTGACAGTACCTCCCCTCTCCCCAAAGGCGCGTCCTCGCGCCGTATAACATCCAAAGGGGTGGGAGGGTGGGCGCCTTGGAAGCTGACGAGGGCATGGTTGTACAGGACTGGAAGCGTCCAGGGTGGAGCTGGCAGCTCGGGGGACCTGGGCGGAACAGGCAGCGGGTGTGGCCACGGCGGAGCAGGCTGAGGGCGTGGCCAGGGCGGAGCAGGCTGAGGGCGCGTCCAGGGCGGAGCTGTCGGACCCTCGGGCGTCCAGGGCGGAGCTGTCGGACCCTCGGGCGTCCAGGGCAGAGCTGTCGGACCCTCGGGCGTCCAGGGCGGAGATGTCGGACCCTCGGGCGTCCAGGGCGGAGATGTCGGACCCTCGGGCGTCCAGGGCGGAGCTGTGGGACCCTCGGGCATCCATGGTGGCGATGACCCTTCGGGTGGCCGTGGCGGTGAGGACCCTTCGGGTGGCCGTGGCGGCGAGGACCCTTCGGGTGGCCGTGGCGGCGAGGACCCTTCGGGTGGCCGTGGCGGCGAGGACCCTTCGGGTGGCCGTGGCGGCGAGGACCCTTCGGGTGGCCGTGGCGGCGAGGACCCTTCGGGTGGCCGTGGCGGTCAGGACCCTTCGGGTGGCCGTGGCGGTGAGGACCCTTCGGGTGGCCTTGGCGGTGAGGACCCTTCGGGTGGCCATGGCGGTGAGGACCCTTCGGGTGGCCATGGCGGTGAGGACCCTTCGGGTGGCCATGGCAGCGAGGACCCTTCGGGTGGGCGCCCCCCCCCCAAATTTCAATGGGGAAATTGACAGGAAAGGGGGGATCCGGCAGCAACGAGGGTCTTGGGCTGGGCAGGACCAACGGTGGATCAGTGGGCTCTGGCGCAGGATCAACGGGCTCTGGCGCAGGACCAACGGGCTCTGGCGCAGGACTGGACGGGACCAGCACATCATGGGACTCGGAACTGGACGGGACCAGCACATCATGGGACTCGGAACTGGAACGGGCCAGCACATCATGCGACTCGGAACTGGACGGGGCCAGCACATCATGGGACTCGGAACTGGACTCATGGGCCAGAGCTGATGTGTGTGTAGCCCACACACACAGAATCGCCGCAGACATCACAATCAGCGCGGTGTTCTCGTGTGGACTCACGTGTGGTGTGCTCAGTCTCTGGCGGGCAGGTGATTGGCTCCGGTTCCGGCGAACAGGCGATGGGCTCTGGCTCTTGCTCGAAGACTGGCTCTGGTTCTTGCTCGAAGACTGGCTCTGGCTCTTGCTCGAAGACTGGCTCTGGCTCTTGCTCGAAGACTGGCTCTGGCTCTTGCTCGAAGACTGGCTCTGGATCAGCTGGGCAGGCGACTGGCTTGACTGGGAAGGCACAATGCGCGGGTTTAGCAAAAGCAGCACACTTGAGGGCCCCACGGACAGACGTAATGGCTGGATCAAACATTTTCAAAGCCAGATCAGCGCTATTTGACACCAGTTTCCGTGACCTAGGCCAGGTGATCTCAGCTACGGGTCCGGAGCGGTGATGGACCGTTTCTTTCCCAGGCCTGGTTGGACTGACTGGATGCCTGGGTTTGGCTGGGCTGGACGGAAACAGCGGTGAGGGCTCTGGGGGTATTGTGGGCTTGTGGGGTGTCTCTGCAGCCAAGCTCACAGTAAACGATGAACCGCTCATTACAAAGGCATAGTCAATATACTGGGCCAGTGAAAAATGAATCTTTCCCCCTGGTAATCGGGACCGCACCGGATCGTTCAGCCCTATACGAAAAATGTCCTTAAGAGCCACATCATTAAATCCCACCTTATGGCACAGTCCACAAAAATCCAGAACATAGTCCTCGATGGCCTGCTCACCTTGACGGAGGTTCAGGAGATTAAGAACTGCTGGATCCATAGCGGTAGAGGGTCAAGCCTTCTGTCAGGATACAGGCAAGGAGACAGAGGTAAGTGAATCCAAACACAGCTTTATTAAATGTGACAAGTGCAAGGGTGAGTATTCTCAGGATTCAGGTGCAGATACAAGGTGGATCACTACGTGCGGGGCAGATTACAGGTGAGCAGATCCTCTTCAGGTTACTTTATGTCAAGCGGTAGCAGATCGTTCATACGTGTCCTTTCTCTTTCAGAGGTCGCCGTGAGAAAGACAACTCGGCGTGAACACAGGGACTCAGGAAGATACAGGATTAAGGGGGACAGGGATCCAGATGGGGTTTCAGGAAGCAAGGACTCGGACAGGATGTCTGGAGGCAGTGGAACAGGAATGCAGAGGTTAGTAATTCACAGGTGAGTATACTTTACTTGGCTGGAACTGGACTTCTTTAGAGGCTTTGTAGGACAACGTGAAATGGTCTGTTCCTGTTGGAGGCTTGACGGTGAGTGAGGCTGTGGTGAGTGTTTTTATGCAGGGGTAATGAGGCTTACTGATTGTAACAGGTGCAGGTGCTAATTCAGAGGAAAGTGATTGCAGGTGCGCCAAAGAGGATTCTGGGGACTGTAGTGCATGAGATGACGGTGAACCGTGACACCTATAGTTGTAAAGCGGTGTAGTTGTTCTTGAGGGGCGATAATTGAGGCTGAATCATAAGACACCATAAGAATTGTACATTTACAATTGTGTTTCTGATGCTTTCTATTTTCTCAGTGAAGAAATTCATAAAATCATTACTACTATACTGTAACGGAATATTTTGCTCTGGTGATGTCTGTTTATTTGTTAGTCTAGCCACGGTGTTAAATAAGAACCTTGGATTATTTTGGTTATTTTCTATTAGTTTGCGGAGATGCTCAGCCCTGGCTGCTCTTAGAGCCTTTTTATAACGTGACATACTGTCTTTCCACGCGATTCTAAAGACCTCTAAATTAGTTTGTTTCCATTTACGCTCTAAGTTACGAGTTTCTCTCTTGATAACATGCGTAGCACTGTTGTACCATGGTGCTTTAGTTTTCTCTCTAACCTTTTTTAATCTAATTGGTGCAACAATTTCTAATGTACTAGAGAAAATGGTGCTCAAACTGCTAGTCATTTCCTCTAGTTCATCTGTTTGTTTGGGTTCACTGAGCAGCTGAGATAGATCAGGTAAGCTATTTGAGAATCTATCTATAGTGGTTGGAAGGATTGTTCTGCCTGGTCGATAACGTGGCGCAACATGACAAATTTCAGCAGTGCGTATTATGCAAGTTACCATGTAATAATCAGTGACATCATCACTTTGCGGTACAATATCTATATCAGTTGGATTGGTTCCATATGATATAATTAAATCTAGTGTATGATTTAGACGATGAGTGGGACCACTGACGTTTTGCTTGACCCCAAATGAGTTTAATAAATCTGTAAACGCAGCCCCTAACGCATCATTTGTGTTATCTACGTGTATGTTAAAATCTCCAACAATTATTGCTTTATCGACATTGACCAATAGATCTGAGAGAAAGTCTGCAAACTCTTTTAGGAAATCAGCATAGGGCCCTGGAGGTCTATATACAGTAGCCAAGTCTAGAGATAATAGGGATTTCTTTCTTACATCTAAGAGCGTAACATTTAGCACAAGTACTTCAAATGAATTAAACCTGTGACCTGTTTTCTGAGTAACATTTAGAATATCTCTTTAGATTGTTGCAACACCACGACCGGTCAGACGGGGCTCATGCTTATAACAGTATCCTGGTGGAGTAGACTCATTTAGACCGAAATACTCATTTGGTTTAAGCCAGGTTTCAGTAAGGCAAAATACATCGAAACTATTATCTGTAACCATTTCATTTACAATAACCGCCTTAGGTGTGAGCGATCTAATGTTTAGAAGACCTAGCTTTAGAAATTGTTTTTGTTCACTGATATTGAGTTTTTCTGGTTTAATTACAATAAGATTTTTCATAGATCCTACAGTAGATTTATTATTTGGCCTCACTAAACGAGGAAAAGACACAGTTTCTATATAATGTTCTACACTACTTGTATCAATTAAGTTGGGACAGCAAAGATTGTGATTTGGACTTTGACTTACTAGTCATATGGTGTGTAACGTCTTGGAGATGTTGTCCGACAGAACAGCCGCTCCGATTCTGCTGGGGTGCAGGCCATCAGCACGGTAGAGCCTGGGTTGCTCCCAGAACAGATTCCAATTATTTACAAAGAGCAGTTTCTGTTCATTACACAATATCATTAACCATTCATTTAGTGCAAATAATCTACTGAACCTTTCCTGTCCTTGTCGGTACATGGGAAGCGGTCCAGACACGATGATCGTTGCTTCAGGCGATGTGCTGCGTACCGTCTCGATCAGGCTCCTGTAGTCCTTCTTCAGAACCTCCGTCTGCCGCAGCCTGATGTCGTTCACTCCCGCGTGCAGCACAACAGCTCCGACGCGCTCGTTACCGTTCAGGATCTCGGGAACATGTGCAGCGACATCTAAAACACGAGCACCAGGAAAGCAGTGAGTGCGCACATTACCCTTACCTGAGGTAGCACGGACATGACGGACGATGGAACTGCCAATGATCACGGCGTCGTCGCGTTCCGACTCGCGAAGAGGGGAGAAACGGTTCCGGGTGGAGATCTCGAAGACCGGGAGGGGTGGAGAGGTTCATGGTCTGGTCCTGGCTCGTGTCTTCCGCTGAGGGATCACCCAGGGTGCATGGTGTTGTGTCGGTGCCGGAGTGAATGAAGCCAGGGATGATCGCGTCCTGGGTGCTTGCGTCCTGTGCAGAGAAGCACACAGAGTAGACAAGGTCGGAGTCAAAAAGTTACTAATCACTGACTTGTGAGCATCGGCGCGTGATATTTCAAGCGCTGATCGCCGATCTCGCAGCTCGGCTTGCCTCTCTAGCAGACCACGGATCTGCTTCTCCACGGACTCCAGCTCCAACAGCACCGAATGCAGCTCGAATGTGTCCTCACCTGCACTCAGAGGTAACGTTAGACACACATCCGATATATTCGGCATTATAACAGATGAACAGTAAATTAGTAGTGATACTACCAATATCACTACTAATTTAGGACTGAAATCCTGGAATATAACCCGTATCCTTTCAGTGAAACGGGTGTAAATGAGACGATTGATAGGCGAGAGGCCACGCGTGCAATGCTAGCTGGCTAAAGGCTAGTAGCGGAGATTCGGAAAGTTGGATCTAAGTAGCGATATCAAAGCAATCCGATTGTTTTTTATAAGGAATAGTATCGAAGATAAGTTCACATGCTGTAAAAATAGAAAGTGCTTGTTTATAAATGAGTGGTAAAGAAGAAAATCAAGGATTTATGAATCAATTCGACGGAGCTCTAAACACAAACACAGACCGCACGCGCACGCGCATTATATATCATTAACAATAAGTGCTTTTGAAGTAAGGGATCAAATATTCAGCAACCCAAGCTTTATCATTTGTTCATCTGTATTATATATAAAAATGTTTTTTATTTGTTGAACATCAATTAAATTTTTACCCTTAAATGGGTTTAGGAGTTTTTTGTATGTCCTAATTCGGGGAACAGACAGTCTCTATATGATGATATCTAGGTGAAAGAGTCTCTATGTGATAGGATTTATCTGACCTCAGTGACGTGAGACAGCTAGCAGATGGTCGGTTTAGCCTGTCTGTCTGCTTCCTGACCTGAGCCCCAGATTGTCATGTTTGAGCTCTAAGACTATGTGCCATATTACTAGAGAGAAGAGCAGCACCATCCCAGGAGGGATGAATACCATCTCTTTTCAAAAGGTCAGGTCTGCCCCAAAAACCTTTCCAATTGTCTATGAACCCTATATTATTTTGGAGACACCACTTAGACAGCCAGCCATTGATTGAGGACAGTCTACTAAGTATCTCATCACTCCGGCTAACAGGAAGGGGGCCAGAGCAAATTACAGTGCCTGACATCGTACTTGCGAATTCACACACCTCTTTAACGTTAATTTTAGTGATCTCTGACTGGCGAAGTCAAACATTATTAGTGCCGACGTGAATAATATTAGAGAATTTACGATTAGCATTAGCCAGCACTTTTAAATTTGCTTTGATGTCAGGAACTGTGGCTCCTGGCAAACATGTGACTATGGTGGCTGGTGTCTCTATTTTCACGTTCCGTGTAATAGAATCGCATCGCCAATAGCTAGGGCACATTCAACAGGATTCTCAGTGGGTGTTTCACTGAGTGGGGAGAACCTGTTTAATGTTGTAATCGGAACGGAAGAGCAGTGTTTTGTCCCGCAACTACAGCGTCTCACGGTCACCCAGTTGCCCTGCTGCACGGGCTCTACAGCCGGAACTGAACAATGTACAGAGTTCACTAATCTAGTCGCATCCAAAGCAGTATCTATAGCCCTTGCACTCTTACTATCCTCAATTAAAGTTTGGATGCGTGTCTCTAGTTCTGAAATCTTCTTCATCAGCCTGACTGTCTCCCTGCATTTATCACATGTAAATCCTATATTGCTGACAGAGAAGGCTATACTATACATGTGACATGAAGTGCAAGTGACAATAACAGGAGAAGACTTTACTCACCGTGTTTGTTGACTGATCCTATACTTCCCACAGTTAGTTGATGGATTCGTAAAAGGCGCGAGAGAAAATATAAATAAATAAAGATGGCAGGCACGGATGACATGAGCGCACGAGAGAAAAAAAGCGTCAGCGATAAAAATTACTAGCTTGTTGTGCTAGTGATAACGATTTAGATAGAAGCTAGCGATGTCAGATTAATGTGTGGTGATGAGTAAGATATAATTAGCAATATAAACAACACGGAATGATAGTAAATAAAGATTCAAAACAGAAAGCAATACAGAGCTTACAGATGCAAACCACTCAGCAGCAAGGCAGACTCGACTTAGGACAAGATAAGAGAAAGAGCATGAGTGAAGTACAGCCTTATACTGATTGGTAAGAGATTACCAATCTTAAGAGATATGCTGGACATTCATATTAAATTAGCATTATTTTCCTATGTTTTTACATAATGAAAATCTCTATTGTAGGACATATATGACATATATGATTAAAAATACATAAATATTATGCAATTTATATATGTGTTTTTTGCAGCATATATGTCCCTTACAATATTCTGTTGGAACATAAAACAGGTGTTTTTAGCAAACCTTTTCTATTTGGGGTGGACTGTCAAATGAGTGCGTATAATTTCATTAGACATGTTTGTTCGAAATCAAAGGCCTTTTCTGCCTTTTTTCTTTTCGTCTTTTTCTCTCTCATCCTCACTGTCACTCAGACACATGCTCAAATATGGTATATCGTGACATGATTTATGCACAGCAGTGTAGCTGTGCCACAGCCATGTGAAGGTGGCCATTCATTATTGTGTTGCTTATTGTGTTACACCTTCATGGGTGGCTAATCCTCCTCTTTTAGCTTAAAAAATAAATAAATAAAAGGTTTGCTCAGGCAAGAGTAAAAATAGCCTCAAATCATGTGCTTATGTGTTAGAGCAGAGGCCCGTGTCTTCAGTAAGTGATTTCACAAGATGTCTAGTGAATGCAGGGGGGAAAACACTCCCAGACCAATCCATAAGTGGCATAATATCAGGATGATGAAGAATTAATATTTCATATGTACTTAATATTCTCAAGATCACTTATAATATTTAGCCATTTACCCCAAGCAAAGAGATTCAGTGTTTGCGATGACTGTCCTAGGCAGAGCCAATCCTCCCTATACACAAACTATGCAAGTTGTGTAGGGCCCCCAAACCACGTTCATGATTAATTTTTATTTATTTATTTATTTATTTATTTTTAAGAATACACTGACAGGGGCCCCATCACAATGTTTTGCTTAGGGCCCCCAGAAGTGTAGGATATGCACTGCTCCTATAGGGGTTGGTTGTCTTTGAGTTTTCTCCCACTAGTGGACAAAGTTTAGTCAGGGGAGTAATAATGTTCATTAAGCCTTTTGGAAGTTTGTGTGTACTTGTACAACTATCTTTGTGAGGACCGGTTTGAGTATTAGACTTTTGGAGTGAGGACAAAAATAGCAAAGTGAAGACATTTCGACCGGTAACATTCAAACTTAATGTTATGAAGCAACGAGAAAACATTTTGTGTAAAAAAAGAAACGTCTTTATTCAACAATCTGTTCTCCTCCATGTCAGTCCGCTACACAGATCATGTTGTAAACACAGTGCAGCGCTTCCGGGTTCTAGGTCAGAACGCCGGCTCATTATTGGCCAGCTCCTGCGTCAGCTTTACCAGCATATGTCGTGGTGCTCACGTGAACACCATAAGCCAATAATGAGCCGGCGTTCTGACGTAGAACTCGGAAGCGCTGCACTGTGTTTACCATTGATAGCCTATATATACTTAAAAACTCAATTAACCGCTCCAGACACGTAGATGCATCCGCCATCTTGCAATGGTCAGCGTGTCATCACTCACAGTAAGAATCAATTATGCCACATCGTTGCACAGCTTCTGGTTGTGAAACCGCCGAGATTTAAATTCCAGAAGAAATGGGATAACCTCTACAGGTGAGAATGTGTTGTTTTGTGTTTTTATATGTATTAACTCAATACATGGTTTTATTATGGTACTTTTAATGTTTTTACTTTTCTATGGTAACTTTTTAATGTCAGCTGACACCTTCATCTTGTTTTATTGTGTTAGTTTAGCAAAATCATCTGCTGAAGTCGATTTCATATTCATATATGCGTCTAAATATGGCTGCAGACGATCAGTCAACTTGCTCTCGAATGTTCACCGACCACTACATTATGGCTGACAGCTTAAGTATAGCGGCCCATTGAAAGTGCCGCTAATGAGACATCTATATATATATATATATATATATATATATATATATATATATATATATATATATATATATATATATATATATATATGGTGTTTACTACGTGATCAGTGTAGCAGACTGAGAGAAGAAGAAATTGTTGAATAAAGCCGTTATTTTTGATTGTTTTTCACGCACAAAAAGTATTCTCGTCGCTTCATAACATTAAGGTTGAACCACTGGAGTCACATGGACTATTATAACGATGTCTTTACTACCTTTCTGGGCCTTGAAAGTTGCAATGACATTGCTGCCTATGGCTGGTTTAGAAACCTCTTGGATTTCGTCAAAAATATCTTAATTTGTTTTCCGAAGTTGGACGAAGGTCTTACGGGTGTGGAACGACATGAGAGTGAGTAATTAATGACAGAAATCAAATTTTTTGGGTGAACTAACCCTTTAAAGGGTAGGTTTAGGGTAAGGGTTTGGGTTGTGTGTGTGTGTGTGTGTGTGTGTGTTTGTGTGTTGAAGTTTTTAGTCTTCAGCCTTGGGCTTTTCTTAGCTCTTTTAAACCCTCAACAGTATAGATGCATTCGAGCAGAATAATTGGGGAAAAAAAATGAAGGCACAAGCTACCCCCCTTTTATTTATATCTTTTATCTCTCCTTTTGTGTACTGCTTTTTTTGCCACCATTCACTGTCGATTGCATCACAGTTAACCACTATTCTGTATTACAGAGCTCTACACTTACTTTTTTTGTTTCAGCGTACTTGTGCCCCTGAAAGTTTTTAAGAGCACAGTTATAAAATAGCTTCTTTTTTTTTTTTTGCTTTTTATATAATATGGCCATACTTTAAGTATTTAACTACTATTTATTTACGTAAAAAAAAAATGTTAGGTACAATGTACTTATTATGTTCATGTTGTATTGCAAAACATCTTTGCTGCTATTGAGGTGGGATATGGGTAGGGTTGCCACCCGTCCCTTAAAATACGAAATCGTCCCGTATTTGTGAAATAAACAGCGCGTCCCGTTTTGAATCAATACGGGACACGGTTTGTCCCGTATTTCCGAGTTGTCTTAAACGCATCATCCAAAATCATTCCACCCGCATTCTGTGAAGACTCGTCCTATTCTACCCTTGATTGGGTAATACTCGCTGCCATTGTTGGTTTGATTGGTTTGTTTAATACCATCAGGTTCAGGGCCAATCAGAGTCAGAGGAGGGCGGGTCTTTTGGCAGAGAGTTGATAGCAATGCTAGAGCTCAGAGAAATCAAAGCACCGTCTCACAGTTCTTCATACCTCAAGCATCTCCCGAATCAGATAGTGTAATGACAGTTTTTTAATCAGCTCAATAATGTTCTGATTGATTACGTTTTCATATGCTGCCTATGCCCATTTGTTAAGAAATAATGTTACAATGTAAATGAATTATATCCATACATTATGGTATGATTTGTTTATTATGGTTAAGGTACACAGTCAGACACATGCATTTTTTAAATAAGAGAGAGATATATTTAATACATATTTCATAATAAAAATGTGCATGTGTGAAGAAAATGACTTATGCTTAACAAATCTAGAGAATTTCATCCTTTAATACTATATAATTAACAATAGGTCTGAATACATAAATAAATAAATACATAAATAGATTTTCTTACCAATAATAAAAATAGTGTTATAATTAAATTTAGAAATGTTTGTAGATTATAGGTTATTTATGTGTGGTATCACTGTTTGAATGGTGTTACATGTTTGAAAGAAACAGCTACTCAGTGCTGCACGGAGTGACAAGAAGTACACTTAACGCCTAACATAGTCCAATACTGCACAGTACTACTGGTCTAATGATGTTCTTGATGTTTAACATCCTTTGCTAAAGTCAAAGTTTTTTCCAATCAAATTTAGTATTTGTTTGAGTATCAACGCATTTGTTTAATTTATAGTGAATAAGTTATGGATCTGTTCATCTGTTCAAGTTAATAAAGTATGGTTAACATCTCACATACAACTCAGACGAAAGGCAAATTTTTTTTGGTCTCATTGTCACACTTTGTTAACGTTGTTTGTGATAGAGAGTGGTTGCATATATTCACACTGATTTCAATAGCAGATAGCTGATTATAATGTCCATTGGTACTGATCTTATTACTTTCCTGAAAATATGTTTTGAGTTATGATATACCACCATTGGCATACCGTCGGGCCTGTGGTCATTGTGGCCCCGAGGGCTTTGGCCCCCGCTGCGGCCGCCGGCAGGCGTCCCTTATTTTTTTGCATTGAAGGTGGCAACCCTAGATATGGTTAAGGTTAGGAACAGGTTTAGTGGTATGGGTAGGGGTAAGGGAAGGGTTCACAGTGTAATTAAAGTAGTAATTACATAAATTAATTATCACATACAGGTGTTTTTCAAATTTAAGTACAATATAAAAACATGTATATACACAATAAGTGCATTAATGTTAGTACATAGATAAAGACACTCAATATAAAGTGGGACCAAAAAAATAAACAATTTATATATATATATATATACAGGTAAAACTCGAAAAATTAGAATATCGTGCAAAAGTTCATGTATTTCAGTAATTCAAATTAAAAAGTTAAGCTAATATATTTAGTGTATATATAGTATCACTGTTTGTATATATATATACACACACATATGGATGATTAGACTTTTCAGAGGGCCGACATTTCTGCATTTAAAATCTTTTTTTTTTTATTGATTTCATGTAATATTCTAATTTTTTGAGATTTTGAATTTGGGGTTTTCATAAGCTGTAAGCCATAATCATCAAAATTATAACTTTTGTAGGATATTCTAATTTTTTGAGTTTCACCTGTATGTATATATATATTTTAAGACATTTACAGTAAACATTTCACAGTTCAACATACAGTATATATATATATACAAAAAGCAGGCATCCTAAAACACATCCTGGATCTGTGATCAGTCAGTTCTACACACAAGAGTGTCTTTGACAGACTCCTTAGATTTTGTACAGTAAAAAACTGATTACTGGCTGAGTTCTGTACTTTAGTGAAAGTTGTTATTATAACCAAAATATTAGAAACAATGCAAATAAGTATATTAATTGTGGTGCAGACATCTTCATTGGTTGTTAAAAATTTTCCTTGTTTGTTGGTTTGCGTTTTTTTTTTTTTTTTTGCACCCCAAAATGGGTTTATACTACAAACATATGGCATTCTCTTTCAAATCCAATCATTAAAAAGTCATTATGAGCCCTTTAAAGAGCTGTGATGTTCCCTCCGTCTGATGTAGCTCGCGTCTGATGGTCTTCTTTGATGCGTGTGTACGAAACAGAGGCCAAGAGCGGAGGAGACGGCGGGAAAAAACAGTGTCAGGCTCTAGTTAACAAGACAAATGGAGCAACATGGTTCAGCTCATAACCGGGTTTGACCTATTGGTCCACCCAATAACTCAATCTCTTACATGGCAAACTGGCATTCGAGATATTTATCAAGACACTTGTCAAGTAAAAGATCTGCTTGCAAGTTTGGCCTCCACGCTCGGAGGAAAGTTCGACAGCTTTGATCACGGGCTGTCTGGGCTTGGATCTGCTGGTAGTGGTGAAAGGCAGGGCTGATTACTTCTTCTCCCTTCCAGACCTTGATCTTGATGTGATGTCGAGAGAAATCACTTCATTCGTCACCGCTCTCTTTTCGTCCTACAGGACGGCCTGGCTCTCGTGGACTCCTCATATGACAGGTGGCTCCGTAACAAATGGCCTGCTTATGGGTTTTATTGAACTTTTTGGAAATTAGAGCTAACATTTCAGCTGTCCAGGCTGTATAAATATATTGTGCCATTAAAGAGATTTCACTCTTGATTGAGCCTAAACGTCCTCTTTTTCTCCTGCCCAACTGATGTTTGTGACTTTAAAAGAGGATGTTTCTGAACGGTACAGAGTGGCAGCCCAGTTCATCACTGTCTGAACATTTTAATGGCAATTTCCTTCAACATAATCATATATCCACATAATGAATTATGAAAGTGTCATTCAGTGCTTGGTGCTCCTGGCTGTCATGATGAATGATCACTTGTTGCTGAATTGTGATTACATACTAGTCTCAGGGCCCTTTCAAACCTACCTTGTTTGGTCCGGACTTTTGGACTTTTCAGTTTGGTCCAAATCAAAATTACAGGTGTGAAACCTACCCCGGACTCCGGTCCGGACCAAACAGATGAAATTTGGTCCGACGAAAAGAGGCAGTCTCGGTCCGGATCAAACTGAACAAAGCTTTGGTTCATTTCTAGTGTGAAAGCATTTCTGTATGGTTCGGACTTTCAGACCTTTTACAGGAAGTTCCGGTGGTTCCCGCATAGCCGAAAAAACAGACGGTGGCAGGAAAAATGAGCCGTGGTAGCACATGGGGAGAGGAGGAGACGAGGTTTTTAATTGAAGTATGGTCTGATAACATAATAAGAAGTCAACTGGAAAAAATGCACAAAAATGCAGACACTTTCCAAATATAGTTGCAACGATATGCGTCTGTTCATTCATGTTGTCAAAGTTACCCGCCGAATTGACAACACGCTGACGTCAGACGCACGTCCATTTACAAACCAATCAATGTCAAGATGCAGCCAACATAGATGATGACAAAAGGACGCAAGTATGTCACGTAAAGTTCTTTAGTGCGCTCGCATAATTCCAGTGTGAAACCAAACCAAAACTTTCTGAAAGTATAAAATGTATCAAAACGTGAACTTTGGTTCGGACCTTGGAGCAGACTTTCAGGTGTGAAAACGCCCTCAGTCTCAGCCTTATAGATAAAGTTAATATAAGTGCCAATAACGCAAGCTCCAATTATGTTGCATCTTCTAATCATCACGCGCAGCTTTCTGTCAGTCCACCAAGAAACAATGAATGCTTTTGAGGAAGAATTGAACATTGAATTCTCCAAATATTGTTGAAATTTCCAAATGGGCTCAAACATAGATTTCTACATAGATTTTTGCAAAACTCCAAAAACGTACCTATACTTGCAATTCACTGCAGTTTCTAGCTGAGATAAACACTAGTTGGCAATAAAAAACCAACAAATTATGTTAAGGCAGATTATTGATTAATAAATAATTATTTTCACACAGTTCCTCATGCATTTTTATGTTTTCACCAAATATCAAGCTCCATATGTATGCTTTTTTTTAAATAATAAGCTTGCTCGTTAGCTCAACTGGTACAGCGTTGCACTTGCGATGCGGAGCGAGTCCTGTGAATTGAAATGCCAAGGTTGCTTCAACAAATGTGTTGGTAACACTTTATAAGGTTTCATTTGTTAGTTAATTTAACTAACATGAACTAACCATGAGCAATTTTTACTGTGTGTGTTCATCTTTGTTAACGCTATAGTTAGTAAAAATCCAGCTGTTCATTGTTCATGTTAGTTCACAGTGCATAATGTTAACAAATACAACTTTAGATTTTAATAATATATTAGTAAATGCTGCTCAATTAAAAAAGTGCTGCTCATTATTAGTTCATGTTAACAAATGAAACCTTATTGTAAAGTGTTACCATTGTGTTTTTATCTGGTTTGCTTTTGTTAAAACTCTCGGTTTAGAGTGTAGGTGGTACGTAATTTCAAACACAATAGATTATTAACCTTTTAGCGCCACTCACTGGACATTTAATTTCTGAACTGTCATATGTAGAAAAAACACCTTAATAAAATGTTGCCACAATCACTCACTGGACAAAACCACTCACTTGACATTTCGCGTTAAAAGTGCTGCAAAACGTGCAAGCAACGTAATATAATTGTCACGGGGCAAACGGGAAAAGGGAGACGGAGAACTCAAGTGCAAAACAAGGAAGGTTTATTTACAAAACAGAACAAACAAATCAAAAACCCACGAGGGGGAAAACATAAGAAATGAACATGAAACAAACACTGGATCAGGAATACAGGGAACACCAACCGGGAACAGAGAAACATCTGACAACGACAACGAACCGACACAGACTGCAAACATGAGGAGACTTATAAAGGGAACAAATCAAAAGGGAACAGGTGGAGAAACTCAAACACTAATCAGATAACGAGGGGGAGGGATCAACAATCAAAACAGCACATGGCACAACATAACAAACACCCATGTGCAACACAAGACAGGACAGACATGTGACATAACCCCCTCCCTACGGAGCGGCTACCAGACGCTCCATCAGGCTAGGGCGGGGCAGGCAGGAAACATCAGGGTGGAACGGAAGGGACTGATTGGAGGGACTGAAGGGATAGACCAGGGCGGGACAGGAATATCGGGCGGCCAGGGCGAAACAGAGTCCATAGGCCGGTGAGGGAGAAACACAGAGTCCATAGGGCGGTGAGGGAGAAACACAGAGTCCATAGGGCGGTGAGGGAGAAACACAGACCCCTCGGGCGGCCAGGGCGGAGCAGACCCCTCGGGCGGCCAGGGCGGAGCAGGTCTTTCAGGTGGCCAGGGCGGTGAAGACCCCTCGGGCGGCCAGGGCGGCGAAGAGCCCTCGGGCGGCCAGGGCGGCGAAGAGCCCTCGGGCGGCCAGGGCGGCGAAGAGCCCTCGGGCGGCCAGGGCGGCGAAGAGCCCTCGGGCGGCCAGGGCGGCGAAGAGCCCTCGGGCGGCCAGGGCGGCGAAGAGCCCTCGGGCGGCCAGGGCGGCGAAGAGCCCTCGGGCGGCCAGGGCGGCGAAGAGCCCTCGGGCGGCCAGGGCGGCGAAGAGCCCTCGGGCGGCCAGGGCGGCGAAGAGCCCTCGGGCGGCCAGGGCGGCGAAGAGCCCTCGGGCGGCCAGGGCGGCGAAGAGCCCTCGGGCGGCCAGGGCGGCGAAGAGCCCTCGGGCGGCCAGGGCGGAGCAGATCTTTCAGGTGGCCAGGGCGGTGAAGACTCCTCGGGCGGCCAGGGCGGCGAAGAGCCCTCGGGCGGCCAGGGCGGCGAAGAGCCCTCGGGCGGCCAGGGCGGAGCAGATCTTTCAGGTGGCCAGGGCGGTGAAGACTCCTCGGGTGGCCAGGGCGGTGAAGACTCCTCGGGTGGCCAGGGCGGTGAAGACCCCTCGGGTGGCCAGGGCGGAGCAGACCCCTCGGGTGGCCAGGGCGGAGCAGACCCCTCGGGTGGCCAGGGCGGAGCAGACCCCTCGGGTGGCCAGGGCGGTGAAGACCCCTCGGGTGGCCAGGGCGGTGAAGACCCCTTGGGCGGCCAGGGCGGAGCAGACCCCTCGGGCGGCCAGGGCGGAGCAGACCCCTCGGGCGGCCAGGGCGGAGCAGGTCTTTCAGGTGGCCAGGGCGGTGAAGACCCCTCGGGCGGCCAGGGCGGGGCAGATCTTTCGGGAACAGACACCGGCTCGGGAACAGACACCGGCTCGGGAACAGACACCGGCTCGGGAACAGACACCGGCTCGGGAACAGACACCGGCTCGGGAACAGACACCGGCTCGGGAACAGACACCGGCTCGGGAACAGACACCGGCTCGGGAACAGACACCGGCTCGGGAACAGACACCGGCTCGGGAACAGACACCGGCTCGGGAACAGACACCGGCTCGGGAACAGACACCGGCTCGGGAACAGACACCGGCTCGGGAACAGACACCGGCTCGGGAACAGACACCGGCCCGGGAACAGACACCGGCTCGGGAACAGACACCGGCTCGGGAACAGACACTAGAACAGAAACAGTCACAAGGACAGACACAAACACAGACACAAACACTGGCTCTGGAACAGGCACTGGCTCTGGAACAGGCTCTGCCTCCGGCTCTCGAACAGGCATTGGCTCTGCCTCCGGCTCTCGAACAGGCATTGGCTCTGCCTCCGGCTCTCGAACAGGCATTGGCTCTGCCTCCGGCTCTCGAACAGCAGACACTAGCTCCGGCTCTGAAACAGCAGACATGGGCCTGTCCAGGATCCGAACCAGACGCTACATTTATTCCAGATCCAAGAAGGCAGACGGCACTGGCTCTGCCTCCGGCTCTGGAACGGGTACTGGCTCTGCCTCCGGCTCTGGAACAGGCATTGGCTCTGCCTTCGGCTCTGGAGCCGGCAATGGCTCTGCCTCCGGCTCTGGAACCGGCAATGGTTCTGCCTCCGGCTCTGGAACGGGCACTGGCTCTGCCTCCGGCTCTGGAACGGCCACTGGCTCTGCCTCCGGCTCTGGAACAGCAGACACTGGTTTCGGCTCTGGAACAGCAGAAACGGGCATGTCCAGGATCCGAGCCAGACGCTCCCGATAGTCCAGGTCCAGGAAGGCGGACGGAACGTGAACAGTCCTTCGCTGGGCAGACGTGACGTGGACAGTCTCTCGCTGGGCAGACGTGACGTGGACAGTCTCTCGCTGGGCAGACGTGACGTGGACAGTCTCTCGCTGGGCAGACGGGACGTGGACAGTCTCTCGCTGGGCAGACGGGACGTGGACAGTCTCTCGCTGGGCAGACGGGACGTGGACAGTCTCTCGCTGGGCAGACGGGACGTGGACAGTCTCTCGCTGGGCAGACGGGACGTGGACAGTCTCTCGCTGGGCAGACGGGACGTGGACAGTCTCTCGCTGGGCAGACGGGACGTGGACAGTCTCTCGCTGGGCAGACGGGACGTGGACAGTCTCTCGCTGGGCAGACGGGACGTGGACAGTCTCTCGCTGGGCAGACGGGACGTGGACAGTCTCTCGCTGGGCAGACGGGACGTGGACAGTCTCTCGCTGGGCAGACGGGACGTGGACAGTCCCTCGCTGGGCAGACGGGACGTGAGCAGTCTCTCGCTGGGCAGACGGGACGTGAGCAGTCTCTCGCTGGGCAGACGGGACGTGAGCAGTCTCTCGCTGGGCAGACGGGACGTGAGCAGTCTCTCGCTGGGCAGACGGGACGTGAGCAGTCTCTCGCTGGGCAGATGGTTTTCCTCTCCTCCGTCCATGACGGTGAGGAGCCGGCTCTGAACTGCCCACCACTGGTGTAGGATTGTAAGGAGGCCAGGATGGAGAGTGATGTTGACCCTCCTCTCGACCACCTCCTCCTCCTTTACAACCTCCCCGGGTCCCACGAAAGATTACCTGGCGGGTCCCCCGAAAATCTCTCCTGTGACCTCCACGGGACTCAGCAACCCTGGCCAAGCGCTCCGACTCCTCCCTTTGATGAGCCACCAAAGCAAACGCTTAGAAGATGTTCATTCCTTCGGATTCCTTACCGGGCCGAGTCCTTCGGTCCTCGCCGATAGGACGGAACTGGGTTGCTCCAAATGTGGAGATGACGTAGTCCGGGCAATCCAGATAATCGTCGTCCATATACATGTCATTCATGCTTCAGGAACAGAGAGAGAAAAAAAAGATAAATAAACCTTCCTGCTGCTGAGTTCAAAAAATGGTCGGTTCGTTCTGTCACGGGGCAAACGGGAAAAGGGAGACGGAGAACTCAAGTGCAAAACAAGGAAGGTTTATTTACAAAACAGAACAAACACAAATCAAAAACCCACGAGGGGGAAAACATAAGAAATGAACATGAAACAAACACTGGATCAAGAATACAGGGAACACCAACCGGGAACAGAGAAACATCTGACAACGACAACGAACCGACACAGACTGCAAACATGAGGAGACTTATAAAGGGAACAAATCAAAAGGGAACAGGTGGAGAAACTCAAACACTAATCAGATAACGAGGGGGAGGGATCAACAATCAAAACAGCACATGGCACAACATAACAAACACCCATGTGCAACACAAGACAGGACAGACATGTGACAATAATTTTGTAGAAATGTTGCCACAGGCATGTTTTCCAATGAGTCTAGGTTGCAATATTTCCCTGATGCTCCATTTACACAGACTGTGATTTTATCTCTGGAAGACACTGTATTGTTGGTTGCTTATAGGCATTCATGACATTGGATGCCATAATGTCATAGGTGGGAAGAGCAAGTGGCGATAGCTTTTGAAAATCTGATCACAAGTGAGATGCATTAATGGTAAATTTAAGATGATGTTTTTTCACAAGGAATCAGTTTTTCAGCCATTGCATCACATCACTAATGTTGCTGAAAATCATGTGGATGTCAATTTAATGATTTAATAGTACTGCATTAGTATTTATTGTGAGCATTTTCATGTTGAAAATTACGTCTCTCTCTATGTTCCTTGAATAATGTTCAATAGATTTTTTTGTGACATTTATGATTTAGAAAGTATGTGATGTCGTTCTTGTATATTTATCAGTTCTTTGTGCATAATAATTATAACGCACTGCTCTCCAATGCGCAGCTACATAGTTGAAAGAGTTGTGAAATGCTGTATAAAATATTATAGTTTTGCTTGAGGCTCTTGGTAGCAGATAAACTAGAAATGCATGAGCAGAATTATTATAAATTCCTCTTGAAATAATCAGTACTTATTAATTTTGGACAGACAGAAATTTAAATGACTACACCCAGATTTTCTGCTAATTTCCTCTGTTTTCTGTGTAAACGTTCACTGAGACTACTGTGCAGTCCTTCCAGAAAAACGCGGAGTTGTTTTGTGATTGTTGCGGGCAAAAATCCTTGATTATGCGGCCCGTTTTCTTAAAAAATGTGATGGAATATGCGGGATATTTATGCAATTTTATGCTATGAAATTGCGGGAACTTGCAAAAATTGCGGGAACTTGCAGAAACTGCTGGAACTTGCAAAAACTGCGGGAACTTGCAAAAACTGCGGTTTGATGAAAAAGAGAAAAAAATGATTCCCCAACACCCTGTTCTCATTAGGCTACTACCTTAATGTAAAGAGTCATTTCTTTTACTTCCTATGACAAGCAAGCATACTACATCACACAAAGTGCTGGAATATTTCAGTTCTCATCTTGTTTTATTTCAGACTTAAATAAAAACATCAAACTTACAAAACATAGATGAGTCAAACAAGTTCTGTAGCTTTACAAAAGGAATATGCTACAACTTCTGTAAAAATGAATAAATAAAATATAAAAAAATAAAGTGTACTCCTGTTTTACAGCTTTTCGATGATGTTCACATCTCGTAATTACATCACTTCATAATGTTCCCATGGCAACAGGGGGAAATGGCTGCTCTTGTGTGAAGCAAACGCAACATTTTTCAACTTTTTGCTAAGATATATGTGACTTTTTTGCAACGAAAATGCGGGGATTATGAAATCATGCAAGCCCCGCATATTTTGCGTGGAAATCGGCAATTTATGCGGCGAAAGTGCGGCGTATTTGATAAAATGCGGCCCCCGCATAAATATGCGGACTTGGCTGATTATGCACCTAAATCATGCGATCGCATAATCGCGTTTTTCTGGAGGGACTGAGGCTATTGTTCACCAGTCTATTATTGGATTTACCCGCCTCTAAACATATAAAAACGAAACAAACTGTTAAGTCTGTTTGCAGAATCACATGTTGTTTCTGGGTTATCGGAGGGTTAAGCTGCATAATAAGCTGCAAAGTGGAATTCAATGCCGATAACTAAAAGTTTGACTGAAAGACTTATTACATTACAGGTAATTTAGTCACTATAATCAGAAAGCTACCACGCATTGCCCTTGCATGTAAGGTAAAGGTTACAGACTCACCAGTGGCAATTATGGACAAATCACTCATGTGTCTTTACCTCTCATTTTCATCTCTTTTATTTGAGAGAAGGTTGAGCAGATTGGATCTAAATGGACATGAACACAGCACAGCCCGAGGCGTTCCTTTCACCTGTTCCTCTGAGCACAGTGTGGTGTCTCTTCCACAGACAGATGAAAAGTGTATTTTGGAAATTGTTTTGCTGACAGTTGCCTGCCTGACTTACATAAGTAAATTGCTGTACCTCCAATGGGATGCATGCACCTGCTTGTTAGTGAAGAAGAACAGCTGAAACAGACGACTCCGCTGGTTCTGGTTGCACATAGATCTTGTCTTTTTGATTGGCATGGAAAAGTTTGCCGTGTTCTCCCTGATCGTTACAGCTGCTGCTATGGCATCTGTCACCCTATAGTGTGATGGCCAAAGCCTAAAGTTACTGAAATGCAAGCTTAACTTTTTAAGTTAAGCCAGCGCCGTCAATTAAACAAAACAAAACGAATGGGCTGCCGATGTACGAGTTTTATGGGCCGTAAAAAAAAAAAGAGACGTATCGGCCCAAAAAGCACGTCGGCCCAAAACGAATGGGCTGCCGATTTGCCCGGTGGGCCAGCAGCCAGCAGGGTGGTGAGAACTAATGGTTCCTATAGGATCGTTTTCCCGGTTGCATTCGCACCGCCAGTAGGAACTGTTGTTGCTGGGACTTTTATTTTGACGGCGCTGAGAACACCAGTGCCTGTGCTCACAGTGCTCGTATTCTCCATGTTCATTATTTTACGATCTGTCTAACAGTCCTGTCTAATAATTTATTAGATAGAACTGTCATACAAAGAAAGTAGACCGTAATGAAAAGTTATAAGTGTATGCCGTGTGGTTGATATCCAGTGTTGCTAGCTGAGCAGAAATGCATAATCATGTTTCGCTTGGTATCCTCAAAGTTGCGTTGGATTTTCTCCTCAGCGTAAAGGTTAAGAGGTCCATCTGTCATTGTTTTCCATGTTCGTAGAGTTAGTTTCTGGAGTAAATACATAGGCTATAATCTGTGTGTTTGCACAGCTTTTTTTTTAATGGCAGGTGCTGGTGTTTCGCGTGCGTTCGGCCAATCGTCGTACGCTAACGTCAGGGATAGTTCCTATAGTGCTGGTTTAGACCCTTCTCTGAAGTAGGAGCTAAATTAGTTCCTCCAAAAGGAGTTCCTAGAACTAAAATCGTTCCCAGTTCCTGCGGTGTGAACACGCCAAAATCCGGGTAGTTCTAGGAACTATGAAAAGGTTCCTCCAGTGCAAAAGCCCATCTTGATGCATCTTTTAATGAAGACTGCCAAACTATTATACTTTTTTTTTACATTATATAATAGACTTTAAATGTAGGCTACATCTTTTGAACTCTTTCTTTTTACCTACAGTATGAATTCACTACCCTGGCATATCCATCGAATTTAGTGCTCAGCTGTTGCTCTTTCATAGCTCAGGAGAATTAATGTAGTTCTCAGCTAATTTTAATTGTGGGATTATTAAGGTATTTCAAGAATTTCATTTGTATTTGTTGCAGTTCAAAGCGGAAAATTATTGATGGCTGCATAAAACAATAAACTATAAGAACAAGAGTTTACATATACTGTACAATTTTGCATCAAGCAGATGCTTTAATCCAAAGTGACTTGCAATAAAATAATTAAGCATTTTGTCACAGAATCAACAATATCAATCCACAATTGATACTCTTCTGTAAAATATATATCTTTAAACAGGCCTAAGATTGTTTTTTTTATTTGGTTTAGCTTTAGGCAATCTATCTACTGTAGACTCATAGCCTTCACCAGGCTCCTCTTGATTTAATGTGGTCTCATAGCTTTCGCAAACATCAGTTATTTTGATCTTAGTTTCATTTTCATTGATTTATAGGGGCAGATTTACTAAAGAGGGCAAATTATCGTGAGAGCGCAATTCCAAAACAGTTCCGATGGTAGTGGAAAATTCTGTGCATGATCTAATGACGACGCACACATGAAAGAAAACAGACGCAGTCAGATCATTTCCATAATGACCAACGCAATTTACCAGGTAGCGTCTGGTTTAAGATGTGCTTTGTTTGGGCGGTAAATAATGGCGCAAACACCAGTACATTGACGAGCACAAACCTTAGTAAGTCACCTTACGTGATGATTAAAGGGAAACTCTTACAAATGCATATGCGATAAGGTCAGCCGCAAAAATAACTGTGTCCGCGCTGGCGAAAGCTGTTAGTAAATCTGGCCCTTAGTTTTTTCCTGACTTACATCTTCTCCTTTGTCTTAGTTTCCAGCCAATCATTAGTTTTTATGGACACTGATTAATCATCAAAGCTGCTGATCTGTTTTTTACGTTCCTTGGTTTAAATCACTCATTTTCTGGTCACGTTTATGTTGAGGTTTGTTTGCCCTGTATGTGGATTATCTGTGGTTTATTATTAAAGTTTTATATAAACCAGCTTGCTTAGCCAGACTGACACACTAGCAAAACCTCTTCAGGGTGGTTTAAGTTGCTTTTTGCTTTTTGTGTGTGTGTGTGTGTGTGTGTGTGTGTGTGTGATATTAATGAGCAAAATTGCATTTCACAATGTCTACACTTTTTTTATTTTTACTTTGCCTCTGATTCTGTTTAATTTCAGTAAAAACTTTTATTTTATTTTTTTGTTAATTAATTTATTATTGAATTTCTTTAGTAGAGACCATCGACATAGTGAGAACGTCTCAGGTTACGTATGTAACCCTGGTTCCCTGAGAGGGAACGAGACGCTGCGTTGAGACGCGGTGGGAACGCTCTGCGTGATTGCGTCGTGAAGCACGTGTATAATCAGTCCAATGGAAGAGCGAGACGTCATAGGCGGGTGACGTCATAGACCAGGAAGCTATAAAGCACACCAGAAAACAGACCGCGACAGCTTCTGAAAAGGCCTGAAGCAAGTCGATTCAGGGCATGCAGGAAGTATGGCAGGAGAACGCAGCGTCTCGTTCCCTCTCAGGGAACCAGGGTTACATACGTAACCTGAGACGTTCCCTTTCAAGGGAACTCAAGCTGCGTTGAGACGCGGTGGGAACCCCATATCCACTACGCCATAATGAGAAATGCCCGTTCTGTGTGGAGTCCTTGCGCACACTAAGAAACAAGCAGCCTAGCCCCGGGAGTGGAGAGGTCTAGGTCGTAAAGTCTGACAAATGTATGCGGTGAGGACCAGCCTGCCGCATTACAAACGTCCTGAAGGGAAACCCCCGAAATTAAAGCCTTAGAGGCAGCCATACTCCTAGTAGAATGGGCGCGGACAGCCATAGGTGAAGGCTGTCCGGCCGCTTCATAAGCAAGTGAGATAGCCTCAACTACCCACTTGCTCATTACCTGTCTCGATGCCGGGCAACCTTTCTTGGTTGAACCGAAGCAGACAAATAACTGCTCTGATCTACGCCACAGGGCAGCTCTGTGAACGTAGGCATCCAAA
Organism: Gila orcuttii; assembly: GCA_026230005.1. Lineage (NCBI taxonomy): Eukaryota > Metazoa > Chordata > Actinopteri > Cypriniformes > Leuciscidae > Gila > Gila orcuttii. Next base: position 6,624,646 of record JAPDVR010000011.1, read on the forward strand.
GCCCTAACGGGACATAACAGATTGAGACTTTCCTGATCTGGGGTAATGAAAGGTGGAGGGCAAAAAGCCTGCAGCACAATAGGGCCCCCCACATTAGCGGGGACCTTAGGAATGTAACCCGGCCTAGGGTGTAAAAGTGCTTTCACCATACCAGGTGCAAATTCCAGACATGAAGGAGCCACCGACAAGGCTTGCAGATCTCCAATTCTCTTGATAGAAGAAATAGCGAGAAGAAATAGAGTTTTTAGTGTAAGGAATTTCTCTGAAACCTCTTCAATAGGCTCGAAGGGAGCCAGGGCCAGACCCTCAAGTACAATGGCCAAATCCCAAGCCGGTGCTCTAGAGTGCAGTGCAGGCCTCAGCCTCAATGTACCACGAAGAAAACGAATAATAAGAGGATCTCTCCCAAGAGAAGAAGCCCCCAGAGGGGAGCGATAAGCAGATATAGCCGCTACGTACACCTTTAAGGTGGAGGGAGATAATCCAGCAGAGAAACGGTCTTGAAGGAAATCGAGAACTGTACCAACCGGGCAGTTAACAGGATTTAAAAAGCGTTCTCCACACCATGTAGAGAACAGTTTCCATTTCAATGAATATAGTTTCCTCGTGGAAGGAGCTCTGGATTGAAGGATGGTCTCAACGACCTCAGTCGAGAGACCAGATTCTAAGAGCTGGGCCCCCTCAGAGGCCAAGCCCATAGTTTCCACAACTCCGGGCGAGGGTGAAATATCGTGCCCCCTGCTTGAGATAACAAGTCCCTTCTGACAGGAATCTCCATGGGAGAGCCGTGAAGGAGGGACACTAGGTCCGAGAACCACACTCGGGTCGGCCAGTGCGGGGCTACTAATAGTAGATGAGCCCCTTCTTGGCGAACCCTCTCCAGAACTCCCGGAAGCAATGATATCGGGGGGAATGCGTACAGGTGCAGCATCGGCCACACCTGTACCATAGCGTCCAGTCCGAGAGGAGCTGGATATGTGAGGGAGAACCAAAGCTGACAATGGGTTGTATCGTAAGATGCGAAAAGATCTACCTGAGCTTGACCATAGTTCTCCCATTGGAGCTCCACCACCTCGGGGTGAAGTCTCCACTCCCCGGGCCTCAGCCCCTGCCTTGACAGGATATCTGCTCCCACATTCAAACACCCTGGAATATAAACTGCCCTGAGTGACAGTAATTTCCCCTGGGCCCATAGGAGGATCTGATGAGCCAGTTTGCATAATAATCGGGACCTCAGACCCCCTTGGTGGTTGATGTAAGAGACCACCGATGTGTTGTCTGTGCGGACAAGCACATGATGGCCTCTCAGGTCTGGCAGGAAGTATTTGAGAGCCTGAAATACCGCCATCATCTCTAGTCGGTTTATATGCCACGAAAGCTGATGGTCCTGCCAGACACCTGTCGCCGAGCGGCCACTCATGACCGCCCCCCAGCCTGTGAGGGAAGCATCCGTCGATAGCGTTACGCGTCGACAAGAAGCCCCCAAAACTGGGCCTTGGGCGAGGAACCAAGGTTTCTTCCACATGACCAAGGCACGTAGGCATTGCCGTGTAACCTTGATCGTGCGAAACGGATTTCCCCTCGGAGAAAACCCCTTGGTCCTGAGCCACCACTGCAGGGGTCTCATGTGCAGAAGGCCAAAAGTAATTACGTTGGACGCAGCTGCCATGAGACCCACCAGTCTCTGGAACTGTTTCACAGTGAGTGACTGGCCTAGTTTTACCATCTTTACGGCTGTGAGAATCACAGAAATACGTGCTGGAGACAATCGTGCTTGCATAGTTGTCGAATCCCACATCACCCCTAAAAAAGTGGTCCTCTGGGCTGGGAGGAGAACACTCTTCTTGGTGTTTAGCCGCAACCCCAACCTCTTTATGTGAGACAGAACGACATCTCGATGCCGAACTGCCAACTGCTCGGAACGAGCCAGGATCAACCAGTCGTCGATGTAGTTTAATACGCGAATGCCCTGGAGTCTCAGTGGAGCCAGCGCTGCATCCACGCATTTCGTAAAGGTGCGGGGTGATAAACCTAGGCCGAATGGAAGGACCCGATATTGGTATGCTTCGCCCCCGAAAGCAAACCTCAGGAACTTCCTGTGATGAGGATGAATGGATACATGAAATTAAGCGTCCTTCAAGTCTATTGTGACAAACCAGTCCTCGGACTGAATCTGTGATACAATCTGTTTGAGTGTAAGCATCTTGAACTTGAGTTTCTGAACTCTGCTGTTTAACTGACGCAGATCTAGAATAGGACGCAACCCCCCATCCTTCTTGGGAACGATGAAGTAACGGCTGTAAAACCCTGACTCTCTGCTGGGAGGAGAAACCCTTTCTATAGCCCCTTTTCGCAGAAGCGTCAGTACTTCTAGCTCCATGACCCGAGCCTGCCTCGGGTCCACCACTGTGGGAAGGACCCCTTGAAATCTGGGCGGACGAGAACCGAACTGAATTCTGTAACCGTTTTCTATTATATGCAGGACCCACTGAGAAATATTTGGCAGTAGTTTCCACGCTGCCAGAAATTCTACTAAGGGGACCAGTCTCTCGAGACTGGCCTCGGGATTCGGTTGTACGGATATTTCGGTGCCCTGAAGCGGCGAACCGGCAGGGAACAACCGAACTGACCGTTCTACGATCCTCCTCGGAGAATCGTATGGGGACGCTGACACCTCGGTGCCCTGAAGCGGCGAACCAGCAGGGAACAACCGATGTGGCAGCGCTGCGACTCTCCTCAGAGAATCGCCCCCCAGAGGGTGCCGAGGATGAACGATTTCTCGAAAACGTCCCTCCTCGGAGGGGACCACCCTCAGAAGCCTGACGCCTTGGGCGTCAGGACTTCTTCTTAGCCCAAGCCTTCTTAGAGATGACAGTCCTCAGATCTTGCCTACCCCTAGCTGGCCTGGACTGCGACCGCCACCCAGGTTCCCCAGATTGTGGAGGAGCCCGAGTGGCGACACTCTGTTTTTGATGCACTCTGTGCTGTGAGGAGCTTGTACTCGGACGAGACTGCTCGGATTTAATAATCATTTTCCGCCCAGCAGTCTCGGGGACATCGAAACGTCGAGGAAGAAACCTCTGGAACGCAGCCGATTGTTTTTTCGTTTCTTGAAACCTATCGACGACACAATTGATAGCGTCGCCGAACAAACTTGAAGGTGACAGTGGCGCGTCCAGAAGAACAGACCTATCTTTATCTTTTATATCAGACAGATTTAACCAAAGATGCCTCTCCGTGGCCACCAGGGCTGCCATAGAACGGCCCACTGATTTGGCCGTCTCCTTAGTGGCCCGGAGAGACAGGTCTGTTGCGCGACGCAATTCTCGAATTGCGTCAGCGCTGACTTCCTCACGTTCATCGATATCCTTCAGCAGATCAGCCTGGTATGCCTGCAGTATAGACATAGTATGCAGACATGACGCAGCCTGACCTGCTGCCGAATAAGCTTTACCCACCAGCGAAGATGTAGATTTTAATGGCTTGGTGGGTAACGTCGGGGCTTTTAATGATGACGATGACTCGGGAGAGAGATAGCTCGCGAGCGTCTCTTCAGCCCGAGGCACCGTCAAATAACCATAGTCAGATGCACCCAAAACATTACTGTAGTTGGAAGTTTGTGGGTTAAATACTCTGAATGACGCCGGTTTATTCCACGATCTCGAAACCTCATTGTGGAGATCGGGAAAAAACGGGAGTCCCCGACGTGGAGGCTGTGTTATAGATGGTAGAAATCTTTCATCTAATAAACTTTTCTTAGAAACACTCTGAGAATCATCGGCTGGCCATTCAATATTTAATCTAGCTACAGCACGAGATAAAACCTCCATAAGCTCCTCATCATTACTGGAGGCATGAGCTGGCGAAGACTCAAAATCCCCCATATCAACACTGACGACATCCAGATCCTCAGAACTGGATAGCCTCAGCAATGGTGCCCCAACCTGGGAAGGAGAAGCCGCAGCGCGGGCTCCTTCCTGGGCAGAGGCACCGGATCCAGCAGGTAAGGGTTGAGAAAGGGCTGGGCCCGTCTCAAGCCCCGCTACTAGATCCATATGCGAACCCCAAGATGAAAGCCTTCGCTGTGCCTCGGCAGCAGCGGGACCCGCACCTCGGGGAGCGCGAACCGAACCGTCCTCCTCAAAGAACGCCCGGCGAGAGCGGAGCGTCCTCACGGAAAGCTTCTCGCAATGCTCACAGTCAGCTCCCTCGAGAACTGACTGGGCATGCTCCACTCCCAAACAAGCAACACAAAGCTGATGTGTGTCCCCACCCGTGATAAAACGAGGGCAAGGGACAACACAACGCTTGAATTCTTGTTTCGCCATAATATATATATATATATAGATAGATAATGTGCTTGTGACAGACAACAGTAAATAGACAAGGACAGTATACAGAGAGCGCTTGCTGAAGGCAACAGAAGCTGTCGCGGTCTGTTTTCTGGTGTGCTTTATAGCTTCCTGGTCTATGACGTCACCCGCCTATGACGTCTCGCTCTTCCATTGGACTGATTATACACGTGCTTCACGACGCAATCACGCAGAGCGTTCCCACCGCGTCTCAACGCAGCTCGAGTTCCCTTGAAAGGGAACTTAGAGCTATATGTTTAGCATGTACAGTACACAGTAGTGAGGTGAAAACTCAGAGAAGCAGGAGACTTAAACTCAAAGTCAGGAGAAACAATTGAGATATTCCAGAGATTGTGTTTGTGATTTTCCTTTTCTTATGGGAACTGACAGTGTGTTTTGCATAGTAAAAGGTTCTTTAAAGTACAAAGAGGATTTGTTAGTTAGAAGCCGCTCTGACTGCTCTCTCCACAGAAATAAAGGTGGTGCTCAGACATCTCTTCATTACTCTTCTCCCTGATGCAACATGAAAAAAATGTTACATCCATTACACCAGGCTGCCTTTGTGTGTATTGTAATAGCAGCTGAATTGCAGTAGAGTGGAGCTTTATGATGATATAAATTAACTTGCTCTATACTCACTAGCTTTTGTATCCCTCCTACAATACTTCTCTGTCTTTAACCAAGAAGGTGATGTTTATTTCAGTAGACTTGTTTCACTTCTCCTCTTAGTGTTTTATGGTTGCTCCGTACTAGTAAACCTAATAATGATTCTGAGTGTAATAGATCAACCTAGAGTGACGAAGAAGGTTGTGTATAGATCACGTGTGTCACTTTACGTGTGAGAGAGAGAGAGAGAGAGAGAGAGAGATGTGGATACAGCTCATTCAGCTCACAGTTGAGCAGCACTGTAGACAGATCAAATGCCTTCGAGACGTCTGTCTGTCTATCATTCTGCCTATTTGTCTGTTTGTCGTTCATCCATCTATCTATCTATCTATCTATCTATCTATCTATCTATCTATCTATCTATCTATCTATCTATCTATCTATCTATCTATCTATCTATCTATCTATCTATCTATCTATCTATCTATCAAGCTATCTATCCATCTATCTATCTATCATTAGAATGAATGAATGTTGGCATGAAGTTCTTCTCATGAAATTCTAGTTAGTTTTCACAATCTCATTTACAGTGTATGACACTTAAAGGTGGGGTATGTGATTCTCTTTTTTGTCCATTTTTTTCTAAATAACTTGAAATCCTATTCCTAACCCACTTAGAGCCACTGAGTTAGAAGCACTGAAATGAAAATTAAGCAATTTAATCATCTGTGGAACGGGCAGGACTCGAAAAACTCCAGCCAATCATTTCCAAGACCACCTGGAATCATTGGACAGTAAATTCGTCAATCAAACGGTTGTACCACACCCCCCTCCCCCCAGCGCGCGTGACCCCCTTCGTGCCCATACTCAAAGCTCGTGACGCATGCTGCGCATCTCGTCAGAGCCAGCGTTGGAGGAAAGAAGGTAGGACCATTTGCATTGTGTATTTTCAAAATCTGCCGGTCGTTTTCCAAAATCACATACCCCACCTTTAAATATTCACATTGCCTGTGCCTCATTTAGGCCAAACTCAAATAAAACTTACTGTAGACAGCATGTTTTAAAAATAAGTTTGAACTATATGAAGTAGCTAACTGTTCAAACTGGTAAATATATACATTTCTAGCTTCAGCACATGCCTGAAAATACCTGCCTGCAGAACATATGATCCGGGACATGATGAACATCACCACATGACTTTTAAACACTATGATCCTCTTATTGACACTTGAGAGACAAGTTACTTTCTGAGTGTCTCTGTCGTAAACACATCATTAATCTCCAGGCTGTCACTGTGTCTTTTCCGCTGACTTCTTCCCCGACCATTTTCTTCAGCAGAGCACAATATCAATCACTCAAATACTGATTGCAGCTTTTAGCTTTCTTATTCTTTGATGTTTGTGAAGCAAGGGCTTTTCTTTTGTGTGCCTTTAACACCGAGAAAGACGGCACACTCCACATCTATTCACATCACATATTCTCATGTCGTAGACATGAGATGTAACTACATACATGTAATGTAATTACATACATTCGGAGGGGAAAAATAGCATCAGGCTGGTTTAAACCTTTTCAAAGAATGACTTCAGAAATGAAATCTGCATGAGTCAGTTGGTTAAGAAAGGATTTATATGCCCCAGGTCACAAAACATTGCAAGGCCTTATGGGATATTATGAGAAGACAAGATTTTGACAGTTTTAATGGAATGAGTGTTTTTAATTTATTGCCATTCAAACAGGTAACGTTCTGTGGCAGTTACAATGGTTGACGTTTTGATATAACAAAATGGGCTAAATACAAGGATATACGCAGGGCTGGACTGGTAATCTGGCATACCGGGCAAATGCCCGGTGGGCCGACGTGGTTTTTGGGCCGATACGTCTCTTTTCTTTTTCTTTTTTTTCATGACCCATAAAACTCGTACTTCGGCAGCCCATTCGTTTTGTTTTGTTTAATTGACGGCGCTGGGTTAGTGCCGATGTAATGCATTGGTAAAAAAAAAATCATATTTTTTTCCAATGACAGACCGGCCCATGAAACACGTAGATCAGCGGCCCATTGGTTGTTTTTTTGATTGACACTGGGCTGGCCCAATCACATCTTGAAACACCTCCCCCTTTGTGCTTTGAGTGAGCATGCAGTAGTGTCAAGTGTGTATCTGTCTATAGTCTAAGAGATGGAGAAGAAACGCAAGGAATGTGCAGAGAAATAGCGTGAAAAATAGATATAGGCCCATCAAGCAGACGCTGTAAAATGTGTCAAAATATATGTGTTTTCTGCAGCAGCAGGACCTTCATCAGCTCCAGTGGCTGATGAGGAGGATAGTGAGGAGGATCAGGAGAGAGATGAGAAAGTGTAGAGTCTGTGGTAAGCAGAACTACTTTTTAAAACACTTTGGCTATGAGTGTAGGAACCCATAACCTAGTTACGCATTATTTCCACATCTGCATTGTTGACGATTACAGCAATTTACTAGAAGTTTAATGAGACGCGTTTGTATCCATGTTTTCCGCCAAAATAAAAGCTTGATGCAGTTTCCGTCAAAATAAAAGATCATGTGCTTATCTCTTTCAAGTTTATAAATTAGTACAAAACTAATTATGAAAGTTTTCTTTATTTTTCAGTGCATTTGTTTTACAATATGTGGCTTTTAGGCTACTGTCTTGAGATTAATATTATAACTATTATTATGTAGTAGTGTAATATAGACAGACACTGTTACTAAAATAGGGTTTATTTTTTTTTTCTTTGTTTAATTTGCACACTAAAAATGGGTTGGAGCTTTTAATTTTTAACTCTCAAAGTGCACCAGATTAATGAATTTAACATTAAAATGCACACAATTTTCTTAGGGGGGGCATGCCCCCAAACCCCCCTAGAGAGACAGAGGTCCATCCACCACAGTTTTACCAAAGATCCTGTGGGAAACACTGGTATTGCTATGCCAATGCAGCTTATAGCTTGTTTTTTGATGCATCACTGCGGAGTATAGTTCAATTGTATTAATAAATTACAATTTTGTACTTATTTCATCTCTCACTCGTTCCTACTCACTCATTACATGCCATTAGTGGTTTTAATTAATAGGAGTTGAACATATTCAAGGGCGTGCAAAGATGGGTGGTGTTTATGATCATATGTAGTGGGCCAGTCTGGGCCAAAATGCCAGGGCCGATTTTCTGTCCCAGTCCAGCCCTGGATATACGTACCTGTAAGCAACACACTGTAGTGTTATGGTCAGAATGAAATTAAATCTGTTTTCCAAATGCATGCTACAGATCTTATTGTGAACAAGTCGTCCATGCATATAGTTCATTAGTAGAACTTTACCATTAGGGGTAACACTTTATAATATGTATAGTGTAATAAATTATTTACAAATCATTCACAAACTAATAATTTATAGTTAAGTTTATAAACTGTAGTTAATACATTAACCGACATACAGATATCATATATCTTCATTCATTGTAATTATTAACAAAGTGTTATTGTTTAATACGTTTGTGTAAAGAGTTAAATAATGCTTTTTAACAACTGTAAATAGTTATCACTTCAGATTAGTTCACAGAAAATGGGAAAACGAGTGCTTTAAACCAACCTTTATAGGACATTAATTTAATTATTATTGAAATTCATTAAAATTACACCGCCACCTTTCTATTAATGACCAGCAGTTTGCTTGTTTAATATGTCAGTAGAAGAGATCCTATAGGAGGTCACTCCAGCATTAACCTCTTTTACAACCAATCAATGGCTAAAGTGATTCTCATTGGCTAGTTATTTGTAATTCGGTGACAGAGGATGTGGAGAGCTAGACTGTTCTGCTATAGGCGTTGATGGAAAAGGAGTGCAGGACGTGGCCGTCATTTAAGATACAATGGGAGGAAACATCCAACAAGCATCGTGAATCAATATTAGTGGTCCTCTAGCAGGTACACTAACACACTGCAGGCTTAACACTCGGTTAATTGGCTAGAAAAGAGTGCAATGGAAAGTGTTATTCAGTGGATTATTGGATAAAGAGGATGGCCCTTTACCAGAGAGCACTACAACACTCCAGGGTTCAAGGGTTAACATGGTGATTGGTTTTGAAGAGGCCTGTGTGTTATAATCACACCTGTGTATAATTGCAAGCACTAAAAAATGTGTTTTTATCGTTACTGACATGTACTGAAATCACTGACGGACAGGATTAATCTCCTGAAATGACACTCTATATTTAGCTTTTAAAACATTGACTGGCCCTCCATAACTAGGTCCATGAGATATGAATCCAAGGGGAAATATATCCCTTAGTCTGTAGATTTAAGAGCTGTTTATGCTCCATTCTCCTCCCACAAGACTACTTAATCTCACTGTTTTACTTCCTTTGTACCCCCCTAAGGATGGATTTTTAGATTTAGTGACATCTCTTCGTTTTATCAAAGCGCTTATTCAACTTTTATGTACTGCTGTCAGGATAGATACTCAGAGGGGATGGGGAAAATCTCTCAGCATGGGACTTATCAAAGCCAGGCATCAGCGCAATTTGTGGTCTATATCTGCAATGGGGTCATTGAGAATCTGTTTGACTTTTCAACCAGTCGAACGAGGCCTCAATAGGAAATGTGAAAAAAAAGAGTTGTACATTAACACAGAACAATTGCTTTCAAGTGAATGTCATAACCCTTTGTTACATTTTGTTATCTAAGATTTTTAATGGTGGCAAAATGCGGTGCTGACTTTTTTTTTTTTTTTGTGGCTAACGTGCTGAATTTGCTGTATTCGGATTTTATTTCTGCTCCATTAAATCTAATTTGATTTTGAATTTGGATCAGCTCAGTGTTTTTACATTATTAAGGAAATATTCTACTAGCTAGCAGGATATTTGAAGATTTGGGGAAAATACACTGGCATTGTTATAGTGCCAATAAACTAGACAATACTTTTCCTAACCAGTCTCATATGATGAATAATGCAAAAAATAACAATGCAAAAATGTTTAAACATTTTATGTTGTCAGATTTACAACAACATTAGCATAAAACTGTTTATTACACTAATGCATTACAGGGCCAATAAAATATATGTATTACAGTATATCAAAATACAATTTATATTTAAATGGAGAACAATTTGTATGGATTGATCAACGGACACATCAGTTATGGTAAACGGAAGCTGAAGCATGTTTGTTTGACGTGCGAGAACCAATGATGTTCATTCTCGTATTACGCAGCACGTTTGAGCTTCCGCAAGAACCAATGAGGTTAATTCTCGTGTTACGCAGCACAATTGAGTTTCCGCAAGAACCAATGAGGTTAATTCTCATGTTACGCAGCCCGTTTGAGCTTCCGTAAGAACCAATGAAGTTCATTCTCGTGTTATGCAGCACGTTTGAGCTTCTTTAAGAACCAATGAGGTTCATTCTTGTGTTATGAAGCATATTTGAGCTTTCTCAAGATCCAATGAGGTTCATTCTTGAGTTACTCAGCACGTTTGAGCTTCTGCAAGAACCAATTAGGATCATTCTTGTGTTACACTGCACGTTTGAGCTTCTGCAAGAGATTTGTTCTCTCGCATTGAGCTTTTCTTTATGTTTGGTGATCAATGTTTGCATGAGGATAAAAGCCTAAATTCAATCTGTTAATCATATAAAGTGATCGAGTCTCTTCATAAAATTTTGACTAAACCGTTCGATTCCTATTATTTTGTTTCACAATCCCTTTATGAACGTTTTGAAGCGACAAAGTTGTAGTTTGGAATGAAATTAGGGTGAGTAATTGATGTTTTTTTTTTTATTTATTTTTATTTATTTTGGTGAACTATCCCTTTAACACCTGGGTAAGTTTACTGTAAATCTTATATTAATTTCAAAACACTCACCGGACATTTCATTTCCAAAATGCAATGTTATACAACAACCAATGTATGAAAATGTTGCCAGATTCACATTCATCAGTTTTGGATCAAACTGAATGAGCTTTTACCGCCACTGGATTTCACTTTTAAAGGACAAGTTTGGTATTTTACACTTAAAGCCCTGTTTTAAGATCGTTTCTGATGAAATAGAACGGTTAAGATTGAAATTTGGAAAAATGTTGTTGTCCCGAGAATTTTCGGTTTCTGTGGTAGCAAACCCCACCCCAAACCCCCCCCCCACACACACACACACCGCACACACCCCACACACACACACATGGTTTCATAGGGGCACTGGAAGAATCATTCATAAAACGCATTAGTTTACAAAGACACAAAACTGACCGAGTGGTCTGGGGTGTTCACTGATATGCTCACACATAAATCGCTGCAAAAGATGCTTTCCAACAGGTTTTATCGTAGTTTTTGTCCAACTCCATTAACTTGTATTGGATGTTCTGTGAGGTACGGTATTACTCCGCCACCGGAAACGGGGTTGTTTGTATTCTTTCTGTAGTCTTATGCAGTCGCAGTATCATAGGCTACGCTATCCAAACATTTCTTCTGTGTATTCAATGAAATACAAGTGGTTTGCTTGCAATTGGCAAAGGTGCATTATCGCCACCAACTGGGCTGGAGTGTCTATTATTCAAGCTCTCAACGGAAGAATGTCCGGGTGTGAGGCATTTGGAAAAATAGGTCCACAGTTTTACAACGAATGGTAAAACACCTGTTGGAAAGCATCTTTTGCAGCGATTTTTGTGTGAGCATATCAGTGAACACCCCAGGCCACTCGGTGAGTTTCACGTCTTTGTAAACTAAAGTTTAATGCGTTTTATGAATGATTCTTCCAGTGCCCCTATGAAACCATTGTGTAGGTGGGGGGGTGCTACCACAGAAACCGAAAATTCTCGGGACTGCAGCATTTGTCCAAATTTCAATCTTAACCGTTCTATTTCATCAGAAACTATCTTAAAACAGGGCTTTAAGTGTAAAATACCGAACTTGTCCATTAAAGTGTCACAAAACATGTCACCACAGGCACAATTTTACAATGAGCCTGGGTTGGTCATGGTTCAATTCCCAGGGAAGATACTATATTTGAATGCACTGTAAGATGTATGTATGTATTATATATGCCATATTAAAATGGCCAGAGTTTGATTTCCTCTGCTCTCATGTGGTTTCTTCCCCCTATCTTTAACATTGTTAGGTGTTTTTCTTTCCTGCTGTGGACTTTCTCACTTTTTCACTGGTTTTAGCTGGGGGTCTTGGGGTTTTAGACCCTGTTCACTGTACAGCTGCTTTGGAAAGACATGTATTGTGAAAAGTGTAATAGAAGTCAAATTTAATTATAGCACAAGTGTTTAGATGTGTTTCCCATAATACAGTTGGCTCGGTATCTGTGAATACAATGTGATTTCATTGGGTTTTTCTGGCAGGTTGCACAAAGAAACCAATTTGGTCCAAGGAATCCTTTCATTTAAGCAATAGCTAGATGTAGTTGATCCTACGTGGGGACCTGATTGGCTCTTTAGAGTGTTGTTATCATCTGTGATTCTCTGCAAGATGTTTTCACTGCAGACCCTGTTCATCCATAGACTGTGGTTTGGAATGCCAGTTATTATTATAATTATTTTAATTGATCAGATCCAGTTTTTATTTAAGCTGTTTGATCATATTATAATCCAAACAAAGTCTTTGCTCTTGCCTTTTCAGAATTTCATTGTTATTTTTTTACAAATCCCAAACCAGATGCAGCCTTGACTCAACACTGATCCCATTTTGCACTTCAAGGGCTGACCCTGGAGCTCTGGCACATAACGAAAGCCTTCACCGGCGCTGGAATGTGGTAGTAATTGCTTGTCTTCAAGATGCACCAGCAAGACACTCTAGATTAATATTGGATACATGATGAGCAGCCATTTCGGCTCGAGAAATGATCATTTTTACATGAGTTCACCTCTTCCCCTCTCTTAGTACCAAGTCTGAACCACAACTAAATAATTGATGGTCAAGTTTCCACCCCTGTCAGTGCACAGGCTAAACATGAGCTGAGGCCTATGTTGACTCCAGCCTCCGCGTTTGCTCCTTGGTTCTCTGCATCTTTTATTGCATGCTGGAATCTCTCCATGTTGGATGGAAGCGCTGGGCCTTCTTTTGCACTGGGTCATTCCGAACAGCCGGGCTCTTTTAATCACTGTTGCACTGAAACAAGCTCTCCAGCGTCGTGGCCTGCAGTGTAATCGGCAGCACACCAATTAAAGGTCCAAAGCGCTCAGATTAATTTATTAAATCACAGTCCAAACATAGTACTTGAATCCCAGACAATACAGTGCTTAATGGCATGGATTTTTCTTGGCCGCCGCCTGATCCAACCGTATTGACTGCGGAGTCAGCAAGGCCCTAGCACATGCTTGCGGCTCTCTTCTTATCCTTTCTCTCTTTCCCTGCTTCTTTGTCCTTTAGGCCATGACCAAGTGGTACACAAATATGCATCTGTGACTTCATATTGCATCAAATACTGACTCCAAATATCTTACAAATAACAAGAGATGTTAGCAAACATTAGCAACGAGCACTAACTGGGGCAGCTGCCTTTTTGGAAACTATATACAGTGTGTGATTTTTCTGTCACTGGTGATTTCCACAATATGTGAGGGTCAACAGCAACTATTTTCTATACTAGCTAAGAATATATAATTAATATATATATATATATATATATATATATATATATATATATATATATATATATATATATATATATATATATACATATATATATATATATATATATATATATATATATATATATATATATATATATATATATATATATATATATATATATATATATACATATATATATATATACATATATATATATATATATATATATATATATAATCACTAAACTAAATAAAATCACTTAAAAAAAACTAAATAAAAAAGGTTAATTTCTAAAAGCAATCTAAAATATGCACTACCATTTAAAATATAGGGGTGAGTAAGAATTTAGTTAGTTAATTTGCATTTATTTATTTTAATAAAAAAATATTTTATTCAGCAAGGATACATTAAATTGATCAAAAGTTACTTTTAAATTGATAAAAGAAAATCTATTTCAAATAAATGCTGTTCTTTTGACTCTAGAATTGAACTGTTTTTAAAATTGATATTTATAATAAGAAATATTGAGCTTCAAATACTGAGCATCTTACACCTATTATAATGATCGTCTCAGGTTACGACTGTAACCTATGTTCCCTGAGAACAGGGAACGAGACAATACGTCAACGACGTTATGGGGAACGCCTCAGGCGTGACAGGTGTCTGAAATCACTATCAAATCACGTCAATCATATTGACCGGCGACAGCCCGTGAATCATTAGCGTGAATGATTAACGTGCGACCTGGAAGTATAAAGGGGCGCCTTGCACACATGACAAATCACCTTATCGTCTGAAGGGACTGTACGGTAGGCAAGCCCCGAGGCATGGCAGGGAGACGTATTGTCTCGTTCCCTGTTCTCAGGGAACATAGGTTACAGTCGTAACCTGAGACGTTCCCTTTCGAAGGGAACTCAACAATACGTCAACGACGTTATGGGGAACGATATACCAACTCCGCCATGCTAAGGGGAGTGCATGCCAAGTGGCAGTGACAACTGTCAGAACCAGCAAATTCAAATGAAACGCTAGAACCACTCACCCTCAGGTCACACTGGGCTGTCAGTGACAGCATTCCCTACGGTCATAGCCCAAGCTACAGCCTCACAGAAAAACCTTCATAAACATGGTTAAATGAAAGGTCTACCTGGGCCGGCTCCGGGCCTGGAACCACAGCTTCCAATTAGAAGGGGTCCCTTCTAGGGAACGTGGCTAGGGAACCTGAAGGAACCCCAGCCAGTCACTATTCAGGGGAACGTACTCACCCCGAAATGCCACCAGGACGGCCTGACCTGGCGTCAGAAAATAGACACTTAGTCTGGCCAAATCCTGTCTGTCTGAAGACAGAGCCTCTGGACAACAAAGCCTTAGGTAAAGCATCCAACCCGAGGGACTGCGAAGCTGGCAGCGAACCACTCGGCCCGGATCTCAGAGACGGGATATCCCGGAGAGTATGACTCAGCAAAGTGCTTTCCAACCCTTGCTAGCGAGGGGAGTTTCTCTACTCGATCCACGGATCAACCCAGTGTCTGTGTTTCAAAACACTGAGGAGGCCTGTGAAGGCCTAAGGGCTGATCTAACTGGGAGGCCTCACGAGAGGCCTACAACCGTCTGACCATACTCAGGAAGCCGTATGCTCATAGAGACCCTCGGTGAGGGGAGCACAGGTCTGCCTGGTAGGCGAACCAGGCTGTAGGCAGAAAAAGTTCCGAGAGGGAACCAATAGCAGAGAATGAACACCTTAGCGAGCCAGGGCGCAAGCTCGCCTTCAGCAGCTGCCTATTAAGGCTATCTGAAACTGATAGCAAGAGACCACTAGCTTCATAAACCCAGCACCACTAGGGAACGTTACAGGGAGGCCCGGAGAGGCCTACTACCTGATAGCCAACGTAAGTGGGAATTCACCTCCAGGGAGGCCCGTGAAGCCTACTACCTGATAACCACAGTAAGTGGGGTGCCACAGTACGTGGGAACTCAACTTCAGGGAGGCCCGGTGAGGCCTGCTACCTTACAACCACAGTATGTGGGGAGCTCACCTTCAGGGAGGCCTGGTGAGGCCTACTACCTGACCGTACTCATTCAAGGAGGCCTAGAGGAGCCTACTACCTGATAATCACAGCATGTGGGAACTCACCTTCAGGGAGGCCTGGTGAGGCCTACTACCTGACCGTTCTCATTCAAGGAGGCCTGGAGGAGCCTACTACCTGATAATCACAGCATGTGGGAACTCACCTTCAGGGAGGCCTGATGAGGCCTACTACCTGACAGCCAAAATATTTGGGAGCTCACATTCAGGGAGGCCCAGAGCGGCGTACCACCTGACAGCCACAATATTTGGGAGCTCACATTCAGGGAGGCCCAGAGAGGCCTACTACCTGATAGCCAACGTAAGTGGGAATTCGCCTTCAGGGCGGCCGGGTGAGGCCTACTACCTGATAACCATCTTAAGTGGGAATTCACCTTCAGGGAGGCCTGAGTGGCCTACTACCTGATAACCACTGGTAGCTTTGAGCCCTGAGTCCGGGTGATAGTATAAGGTGGCCTGCTAGGCCAGCCAGCTGGGGACTTGCCTATCAGGGAGGCCTGGTCGGGCCTACTAGCTAATAGCAAATCATATTCTGCCATAAAGTACACTGTTGGGAACCATACTACACAAGCTGTCCCACAATGTTGGGACTCATCTCCGAGGAGGCCTGTTTAAAGGCCTACTACCCATTAGTGAGTCAACTGCCCGAACCACCAAGGCCAACCACGTAAAGTGAGCTGGCCTACAGTGCCCTCTAGGGGGCTGTCCAATCAAGGAGGCCTGCTGAGGCCTACTACCTAATGGCGCAGCCTTCGTTGGCAGAAAAAGCTGTTTACACAGCGCCTACAGCATCCTGGTGCCTAATCACATTGCCCATGGCAGTGTACTCCGCAAAAAAGCTAGCACCCTTAAAACAAGGGGAGTACAACATACGCCACTCTGCCTCAACGGAGGCCCCATTAGTCAGGGGCCTACCATCTATGCATGGGCGTCAGCTCAGGGCAATGCTCTGGCTTCAGGGGAGCGTACTTCGACCAAAGAAGAAGTGAATCTTACTTCATACTCGACCCGAGCCATAGTGGTGCGAGGTAGGATAAACAGAACTGGGAGTGAAGTGCTCAGACCTACCCTGTATCACAGGGGGATACTCACACCTCACCCTGAGGTTACCAGGGTCCGGGCCTGCCAGCGGCTCTAGGGGTGACAGAAATTTATCTGTGCCCAACCTAGGGGAGTGGGGCTTGAATGAAAGCCATCCACCTACAACCTAGCGCTCGAGCAGTAGCTCAGCGAGGTGAGTGAAGCCTAAACTGGCGGCCTAAATCCGTAGGCCAGTTCTGCATGGCAGGGTCGGGCAGGAAACCCAGTCTTCTTCGTGAAGCGAAAGACGGCCTAACCCTGCTCAATAAAGACATATATACCACGGAGGCCTGTTTGAGGCCTACCATGTCCTTACAAACCATCCTCTGCACCATGCTGCATTACTCTAGTCACCCCAGAATGCAGAGAAGGGGGCGGGCCTTGGCCTAACGACTCCCATGGGAGGAGGCTGTTTATACAGGGATGCTAGAAACCTACATTCACAAAGTGAAGGTTCAGAGGAAGCAATGCTAAATTTTAGCAGAGCACTTCTATTATCCCTGGCACAGCCTAGGCCAGCTACAGAGGCGGCCCTGGTGAGGGCCAGCCTGCAGGCATAGATCTATCTGAGGGCTCGGAGGAGCCACAGCCTTACTAAAGAATATAGTCTGTATTATTCCATACAAAGGGCTGCATGATCGCTCAGCCTAATGAAAACCCAAACAGAGCTCAAGGGGCGAAATACTCAGGAAGAAGTCAAACGGACCCGTGGGCCGGACATAAGATCTATCTGAAGCTCTAGCGTCAGTCAACACTCTAAGTAAAAAATTCTAAGAGAGAGACCAACTACTCTACCCTGAGGTGGCTAACAGCCCGAAGGCTAACATAGTTATCGTTCTGGCCACCTAATGGGGAACTTCAGGGCCCTAATAATCCAGGAAACTTCTCTTACCTTATTACCTGATGACATAGCAAATGACATGACCCCATAGCTCTATACAGGGAACGAGGTCTGTAGAGAGATACATTTCGGAATTTTAATTCACAAAATTGACTCTTGAAAAGACCAGACAGCTCACCTGCGGCGTGCGGAGTGAAGACTCGCCAGATAGTTCTTTATGAACCTGGGGTCCACCACTTTACATGCCTGAAAGAGGCGTTTCTACTAACCAAGCCTAGGCGGGCCATCGGAACATCGTTCTTATCATAGGCCCAGCGCCAGGCCTGATGTAATGCACGTCTGGGGAGTCAGAAGAGAGGAGAGGGCTGGATTTCTCTTTTTAATGAAGCCCTCCGGGGAGATTATCCATCAGCGACGCTGTATGCGCTTGTGCTGGATAACCTCCCTCAGATCCTTCTAGCGGGAGTCACGCCTTTCCTGCGCCCTGTTCCTCCACAGAGGGGGCGCACGAGAGGCGACACTGGCTCTCTGGCCCTGTCTATGGTCCTCAGACCGTGAAGGGCCAGGCCCTCCCGCCTGCCTGGGCGTGGAACCGGATCTCAGCGGTATGCAGGTTTTTTCCTAAAAGCAGCTGAGCGCGCCTTCGCCTCCCTGAACTTCCCAAGCCCCGCCTCCACGGAGGGGCCAAAGAGTTCAGAGGGCGAAACCGACGAATTGAGGAGAAAGGCCTTCTCTTTCTCCTCAACGTCGGCCAGGTTTAACCAAAGCTGTCTCTCCGTGGCCACCATCGCCCGACTGATCGTGGCAGCAGTCTGTTTGGTGGCCCGGAGCGCAAAAACCGTGGTTCGGCGCGGCTCAGTAACCGCCTCAGGGGACATCCCTGCCCCCTGGTCGAGATCCTGCAGCAGGTCGGCCTGGTATGCCTGCAGCACCGCCATGGTGTGCAGGGAAGCACCAGCCTGAACTGCTGCCGTGTATGCTCTGCCATTCAAACGCGCTGTTGTCTCTAGCGGTTTGGATGGCAGAAATGGAGCTCTCAGTGTCGACGCCTGCCCAGACATGAGATAGTTCGCAAACGACTCGTCAAATGGGCGGCATCGACACATACCCATGCTCTGCGATCCCCTCAACATCAGCGAAATTAACCCGCTGATGTCAGTGAATACTGGCAGAGAATGGGCTCTTCCATGCCCTCTAGATCTCTGTGTGAAGATCAGGAAGGAATGGATTAGGCTCACCTGAGCTGGTGGTGTATGGCCGGGGAGAAACCGATCGCCGAGCCTACCGCGAGCGGTCTCTCCTCTAGTGCGTTGCCATGGCAGCTACAGCCTGTTGGCGGCACGCTCCACAACATCCACCAGACCTGCATACACGGGGCAGGGTGGCTGAGAGTGTTCAGGATCTACCTGATTATAAACCTCCTCAGCCATCTCCTGCTCGTCCTGAAGAGCAGCAAGAGCACCTGCTTCGCCCTCGTCAGCCGTCGAATCATCTGAGAGGTTTACAGCACTCTCAAGATGATCGACGAGCTCTATCTGGAAGCCCATGATGCAAGTCGCCGCTCTGCCTCGGCACGAGCGGGACCACGAGAACCAGACGTTGAACCCCCTTCACTCGAGAAGAGGGCCAGACGAGAGCGAGCGTTTTAAAAGAAAAACGCTCACAGTTCACACAGAGGATTCCCTCGAGAATCTCCCGTGCGCGCTCTTCTCCCAGGCAGGAAAAGCACACTCGTGTGCTGTACATTTAATTTTCTTACCGTTTCATTGAGTAGCGTTTTCAAACAGACAGTCCCTGAAGACGATGAGATGATTTGTCATGTGTGCAAGGCGCCCCTTTATACTTCCAGGTCGCACGTTAATCATTCACGCTAATGATTCACGGGCTGTCGCCGGTCAATATGATTGACGTGATTTGATAGTGATTTCAGACACCTGTCACGCCTGAGGCGTTCCCCATAACGTCGTTGACGTATTGTTGAGTTCCCTTCGAAAGGGAAATTCTAATTTAAAGTAAAGTTTTGGAAGGATCATGTGATACTGAAGACTGGAGTAATGGCTGCTGAAAAAATCAACTTTGCCATAAAAAAAATCTAAGGAAATTTTATGGCAACATAATATCCTGATATATTTTTTGTCTATTTTGTATCTTTTAAATTTCACAAAATAATTGTAAACTAACTACAAAATAATTCTAAGCAAAAAAAACAACAACATATATTTGCCATTTGAGATTGGCAAGAATCTCTTACAAGCAAAAAGGCATGCTTGCAGACATTAGCAACAATCATTAACGGGGCAGTTGGAAACAATGGTGATGTTTTGCCACTGCTGATTTATTGATCCATGATACGTGAGGGTCAAAAGGTCACTCAATAACTACTGAATTCTTAAAATGTGTTTCTTAATAATGTGTTAAAGCTAGCCAACTATATAGGAACTTTAGAGACATCATCCCATCTCCACCCTGCTGCTCTGAATAGATAAATGTGATGGCCAGCGCTCAAGGGTTTTCATTTCGCCTGCTGCTCCAGCGGGGCTTCACTTGCGCAATATTCTCACTTAAAAGTCCGTCCGTCAAACACCCTCCATGTCGCACCCGCACCTCAAATGGAATCCAGTCTAAGGGCAATACAGCTTATTCTGGTGTCTTAGTGTTCACACACACACACACACACACACACACACACACACACACACACACACACACACACACACACACTCACCAACTGAGACGGATGACAGCACAGGAGGAGTTTGTGTGTGAGTGAGGTGCAGCCCGTTGACCCGCATATGGCAGGCCTGTCTCCCACTCTCCCTGTTCGTGGGTGGCACTCGCCATCTAATTTTACCCTCAGTAGTCGCGCCACAGGAGCAGGAGGAGGCCGCTGATGGCCAAGGCGCTACTGCCTTCTGCCACACACTCATATACACATTATCTGGTCATGAGCAGATTGGGGCTTCACTCAATCTGATCCGTTCTGTTGTCAGAAACCCAGGTCTGTGTGTGCTTGCACCTTTCCCTTTTTCCACTGAAATGGCTGGTGTTCGGGCCGGAAAATCTACAGAGCTCGATTCAGAACCAGCTTACTTTTCCACTGAGAGCTGAATGGTTACTACATAACCTGCTCACAACCAAACATGGTTCAACAGAGATTTGTTTATGTCTTACACGCTTTGAGAACATTTTAAATTCCAGGTAAATCACTAATTTAATTCAGCAACTTTTATATATTTTTTAGATTAGTTTTTGCATTAGTCATCATCAGTGTTGGGGGTAATGCATTACAAGTAATGTCGGCTAAGTAATCAGATTACTATTCCCAAGTAACGCATTACTTTTAAATTTACAATAAAATATCGGAACACAAGTTCCTTTGTTTTGTTTTCCTATTTATTTACTGACAGCTCTCCTTTCCACATGTTGGGATAAATCAGGAGTAAAGGTGCAGAGCCCTTGTGTCCGCTGTGTGAACATGATGTTTGTTAACCAATGTCTTTCCTGCTGATCTTTCATGATCCAGTTCAACCATACTTATAAGTGAAAATTACTTTAGATAATCTGTCTTTATCTAAGACATCTGTCACGAACAGTTGCAGAAAAGAGGTGAGAGATCTAATTTGCAGCAGTTGTAGATTTTATTAAACTCAAACTAAACTAAACTTGAACAAAATCTTGAAATACTCAGAGCTAGAAAGCATGAACAGACCAACCATGTAAAAACGTCGCTTTTGTGTTACCAAAAATCGTATGAATTCGTACGAATTAGCCACCTTGTAAAATATTACGTAATATTTTACGAGGTGGCTAATTCGTACAAATTCATAAGATTTTTGGTAAATCGTACATATTTTACTGGACGAAACAGAAGGTCCAGGGGCCTCATGCACAAAGACTTGTGTTGAAAGCATACAAAAACATTGCGTATGGACAAAGCTGTAAATGTGCGTACGCACAAAAAAATCTAACGTATGAATCTCTGTGTACACAGGATCTCACGCATATTCTCTTTGTACATCCCAAATAACGTGAAATTGAGTGCACATGCACGAGCATAACAACCCACCCTGTCTCCTTCCTTTATTAAATAAATGTTAATATGATGAGTCCACTTTGGCAAAAGCAAGCAGAAAGAAAATGTCAAAAAAAGCAGCAAGAAACGAAACTTTATAGAAAGTGAATTGGAGGTGCTAGTATCGGAGGTAGAAACAAGAAAAAAATATTTAATTTGGAACTTTGTCCTCTGGAATTAATAACAAAAGAAAAGAGAAAAAAAAAGATACCTTTAAACCATATTTAGAACCATACCTTTAAATGCATTACTCACAAAGAAGCCACCCATCGCGCACCCTTACATCTTGGAGCCTCATCCCAACCATGCTGTTTGTAAGGATGTATGAATCATGGGTTGACCCAGGCCACCTTGCCACAATATTTGTTAGGCGCATTTGTGCATCACATATTATCTGCACATTTATTGAATGGAAATGTTTCCGATTCACATATGCATATTCTTCTTCAGATGGCGCCTTTATAGCAATGTGTGTGTCGTCGATCGCTCCGAGCAAATTGTGCTTTAATGTTTGGCTGATCAACTGCATCGTATGGGAACCTTATATATCAGGCAGACATGCGGATTATCCTGTCCCATACAGCTGCCTTTGCCGTAGACTAAGGGTTGTATCAATTTGCACATGCTTTTATATGTTCTTACTTAATTGCATAATTGATAAAATATTCCCATAATGCTAGTGTGACAATAGTATGTTAATTATTTTATAAATTGCAAATTAATAGCAATGCTTCTCACAGGTGGTGGTGCGATAGACTTGTACAACAATTCGTAGTGTAATGTTTTCAACTTCACTTCGTTGCATGTAAGAGTTGTCAACGGAAAAAAAAACATGAGAAATGTATGTACGCCAGACATGAAGTTGGCGTGGAGGAATGCACATTCTTGCGTTAATTTCACTGTTAATACATCCGACCGTGAGCGTGAAAGCTGACGTATGCAAAGTTTTTGTGCATACGCAGTGTTGATACATGAGGCCCCTGGAGTCCAAGGCGGATCTGCAGGGATGAGCAGCCAAGGTTAAGCCAAGGTAATGATGGACTAAGGCGGAGGCAGTGCACCCGAGGACTGAGGTGAAGCCTGACAGAGCCAAAATGTGGAGGAACAGGTCGCAGACAAAAGCCCGAAAGTCAATGGCGGCGATAGAGCGACATATGACCAAGGTGGAGCAGGAGGGATGTGGAGTCATGGTGGAGCTTACAGGTCCAAGGCTGAGGTGAGTGATAGGCTTGGAGTTTCTAGGTGAAGCAAGTGGGTCGAGCTGGCGTACTACCAGACCAAGACAGATCCATGAAGCACCGAGCATTGTATTATTTTAACTATTATACAGCCTTTCTGTCTGAGACTGGACACACAAAAATCTAAAATTGGCCTCCTCGGCCAATACAGGACAGACAGATTATTCAGGAACAGCCTCCTTGGCCAATGCGGAACAGGCAGATTATTATTCAGGAACATCCTCTCTGGCCGACGAGGAGCATACAATTAATTCAGAAACGGCTTATTTTACCAACACGGAACAGACAGAGGAGGTGAGAATGGGAGGCAGGGCGGGAACATTATCAAAGTCAACATTGACCACTGTGTGACGAAACAGGCATGGTGCAAATATTCACCATCTCCTCAAACATAGTTAGGGGTGCTGAGTTCAGTGCACTAACATCAGCCTTGGCTGACGGGACAGGGCTCAACTCCATCCCCGTCATATTCCACCAACACTCCCATGGCAATGGACAATGTAGCCAGCTCATGCACCTGGTCTTATTAAGTTTGTAATAAGTAAGATTTTTTTCTTATAATGTGTGTGTGTGTGTGTGTATGTATATATATATATATATATATATATATATATATATATATATATATATATATATATATATATATATATATATATATATATATATATATATATACACACTTATACACTTATCAAGGCTGCATTTAAAAGCAGCAATATTGTGAAATATTACAAATTAAAATTTTTATACATTTTATATATAATTTATCCCTGTGATGGCAAAGCTGAATTTTCAGCATCATTACTCCAGTCTTCAGTAATCATTATAATATGCAGATGTTTTTTAAAAATATATATTTTTGCACAAACAATGCATTTTTTCAGGGTTCTTCAGTCAAAATAAGTTAAAAGGAACAGCGTTTATTTTAAATAGAAATCTTTTGTAAAATTATAAATGTTTCTTCTGTCACTTTTGATCAATTAAATGTGTCCTTGCTGAATAAGTGTTAATAAAAAATAAATAAATAAATAATAAATAAAATAAAAAGATTCTTACTGACCCCAACCTGTATTGATACATTTATCAGCTGAGCTTGTGTTGATTATGATTGCAGTGATCTATGCTTGTTGTTTTGTGCAGTCTGCTGTAGTTTAGGACTTTTATTCCACCACATGTCTGTTGCTGGTTCAAAGCCAGCAGGTTTTAAGGGCCATTTCTATAGAGGAGAAACAGAACATTTCCAGCTCTGGCTCTGGCACTCAGTCAATGGAAAAAGGGACATGAGACTCTTGATAAATGCGATTTCTATCAGCGAGGACAAGTCTGTCCTCTACTTTGTCTCTCTCCCATTGATCATCCTCCAATCTCAGCTTGATTTACAAATATTTGAATAGACAATGCCGTGAGAATTGAGGACCAATGCTTCATGCTAAATAGAATGTATTGTTTGCTGATCAAAATATCAAGATTGACAAATATTCGTGTCTTATACAGAGAGGGGGATTTCTTACATTGATCGTCCTCTCTACAGATGTTGGAAATGGTTTGGACAGTGCAGCTCTGCCATCTGCTTGATCTCCATTAAAACTGCCGCACTCCTGACGTTCCCCGTCTGTCTCCCCTGGCTAATAACCTCTTCCTTTAAGGTGAAATAATGAGATTCCACTTTGGCTTCATTTAGACACCACAGCCCATCCAACAGACGGAGAGAAGATATCAAAGTCCATGGCAGGAAGCTGAGAGGGGATGAGTCCCTGCGTGAATAAGCCTGCTTTCGGCCCTTAGAGGGTAAATATGTATTTTGTTCAGGAAGTGTTGTGTGTTGAGCTTGCAGAAGAGTGCAGAGAACAGCATCCAGGGCAATAAGCAGGACTTGAACGCAGTCAGGCATCAAGCGTGAAAGGAATAATTGCCTTTTTATAGATTCCGCTGCTGTAGCCTGTGCCTCTCAAACAAGCAAATATGTGGCCTGCATGCTTGTACTTCTCGCTTGCAGTGTGTGTGGGGGGGGTACTGTGCATGTTCGAAATATTTATTTTGTGGTGTGTGTGTGTGTGTGTGTCCGGGCATGTGCATATACATGAATGTATTAACCAGGTGTGATAATGTGAATGAACGGTTAGCTATTGCAGCTGGTAATCTCTGAATGCTTGATTTTTGTTTTGGAAGTTTGGCTCAAAAGGAACACTCAAAACTCATGCAGTTCCAGACCTTTATGCTGTTTTTTTTTTCTTTCTTTCTTTCCTTTTTTCTTTCTTTCTGTGGAACACAATATTTTGTGAAAAACCTTCTTCAATCTTTTGTTGGCAATGACTACAGGCTCCAAAAATAGATAAAATACAGAAAAAGTTATACACATGACATATGCACTATATTTCAAGTCTTCTGAAGTCATACGATAGCGAGTAACAGGCCGAACTTTATGGATTATTTATTTATGGAAAAAAAGAAAAGAAAAGAAAACGTACTCGGTTACTAACGTAACCTCGGTTCTCTCTAGAGAGGGAACGAGTACTGCGTAATATCTTACACTACAGGGAAAACCTCTTTTCCACGAGATATTGAAGCCAAAAATTATCCTTAATTTTGAATTAATGTAAAACGCTGTGCGGCAGCAAGCAGACATAGGCAAGACGGCTTGCACGCCTATTGGCTGCCCTGCGGCAACAGCAGCAGCCTATCGAGAGAGGCCCTGCGTGACGTGATAACCAATGGGGGCGCTTCGCGCCCATTTCGTCACGTCCCGCCAGAATAGGCGTGGCCTTGGCCTATAAATACGCTCGACAGGCTGATACAAACTGGTTTTCATCACTGAAGCGAACCAGCGCTGTTGTATGCACGGCAAGATACGCAGTACTCGTTCCCTCTCTAGAGAGGTCACGTTAGTAACTGAGTACGTTCTCTTACGAGAGTATCTCTCGTACTGCGTAATATCTTACGCTATGGGGAACACAATGCAACACGCCCTGCGTACTGGGATCCGACACCAAAGTCCCAAGGGCAGTAGCCCGGGGCTCATATAGTGCATAATCACCGTAGACTCACAGAGAGTCGGAGAAGAGAGGCTACAAGCATCATTCCCCATGAAATAGCATCCCACAGGAGCTAGTTATGTTAACAGTGTTTCACGCAGACAGGGTGAACGTGTTCAGCCTGAACTGGGTATAAGTACGGCTTATTCAACACCCATGGAGCTGTTCTATCGATCAGTGAACGATGCACAAGCAAAACTCAGCATTCTGCGCTGGCGCAGCGGGTCAGATAGTACTAAATTCTAGACCGACAGCAGCTTGGCCTGTAAGGCGGGAACCTCTAGGTTATAGAACCTCATAAATGTAGACGGCAAGGCCCAGCCCGCCGCCATACAGATATCATGCAAGGAAATCCCACGAGACCACGCCCACGACGAGGCCACGCCTCTCGTGGAGTGCGCTCTGACACCCAATGGACACTGCAGGCCCTTAGAAGTGTAAGCCAGCGCTATGGCATCGACTATCCATCTGAATAGGCTCTGTTTTGATGCGGCCAGTCCCTTGGAGCGTCCATCGAACAAAACAAAGAGCTGCTCGGTCTGTCTGACAGACAAGCGGGATACATAAGCTCTCAGTGCCCTGACAGGGCAAAGGAGACTCGCATCCTCCTCCTCATCATGAACCGGGAGGGCGCACAGGGAAATAACCTGGGCCCTGAACGGTGTGTTGAGGGATTTGGGCATGACTTTTGAGTCATTAGGCCCAAACTCCATACATGACGCGCTTACTGAGAGCGCTTGTAAGTCCCCTATGCGCTTCACTGAAGCGAGAGCCATAAGAAACACCGTTTTGAAAGACAGATATTTCATGTCTGACAAATGGATTGGCTCGAATGGGGCACCTTTCATGGCTTCTAAAACCGTAGAAAGGTCCCACACAGGGACTGAGGGGGGGTCTGGGAGGATTCAGCCTCCGAGCTCCCCTGAGGAATCGCACGACCAGGTCGTTTTTCCCCAGTGACTGGCCAGACGCCGGTTTTGCAAACGCCGCTATGGCCGCCACGTATACTTTGAGCGTGGATGGGGTTCTGCCCTTATCCAACAGCTCCTGAGGGAAGGAGAGCACTTCCGTGACTCCGCAGACTCCGCAGACTCTACGGGTGAAAAGCCCTGACACCAGGCAGAGAAAACTGACCATTTCGAGGAATAGAGCCGTCTAGTAGACGGGGCTCTAGCCTGCGTGATCGTGTTTAACACTCCCTCCGGGAGGTTAGCGGGTACCCGTTGATGGCCCATGCATGTAGGGACCATAATTCCGGGCGAGGATGCCAAATCGAGCCCTTTGCCTGAGAGAGGAGGTCTCTCCTCACCGGTATAGGCCACGGGGGAGTGCTGGTCAGCCGCATTAGGACTGGGAACCAAATCTGGTTCGTCCAGAGCGGAGCCACGAGCAGCACTTGGCATCCGTTTTCCCTGATTCGTTCCAGCACTTGAGGCAGGAGCGAGGCGGGGGGGAAAGCATAGAGGGGGCAGCGGGCAATACGTGGGCCTGCACATCCCTGCTCTTGGAGAAAAAGCTCGGACAGTGAGCGTTCTCTTGGGACGCGAACAGGTCCACTTGCGCTCTGCTGAATGTCTCCCACAGCAGTTGGATCATCTGCAGGTGCAGCGACCATTCCCCTGCTGGGACATTGTTTCTGGACCGACTGTCTAGTCACAGATTCAGGCGACCAGGCACATGCGCTGCTTTCAGTGAAAACAGGTTGTGCTGAGCCCAGACCAGGAGGCGTTCCGTCAGCCTGTAAAGGTTTCGGGACCTGACGCCGCCCTGGCGATTTATGTATGCCACATGTTGACATGTTGTCCGACCGGACCAAGACGTGGTGGCCTTTTAACTGGGGACAAAAGCGCCGTAGCACGTTGTCGACTGCCAACAGTTCTAGACAGTTTATGTGTAGAAGCTTCTCCCGTTCTGACCACTGGCCAAAGAACGGTCTGCCCTCAAGCAGCGCTCCCCATCCCGAGGTGGAGGCGTCCGTGGAAACCACCTTCACACTCGAGGGAGTCCCCAGACTCACGCCTGACTGATACCAGTCGGCTATTTTCCAAGGTTCCAGAGCCGAAACGCATTCCATGTCGACCTTGAGGCGAAACAGACCAGAGGTCTATGCCCGGGGTGGAACTCACGCTTTCAGCCATAACTGCAGTGGGCGCATGCGAAGCAGGCCCAGCTGAAATACCGAAGATGCTGAGGCCATGAGGCCCAGCATTTTCGGAAACCTTTTGAGCGGGACTATAGAGCCGCGGCGGAAGGATTTCGTGGCGAGCTGAATGTCCAGTCCGCGCTCCGGTGACGGACGTGCTGTCATAGACAGCGAGTCCAGCACTGTTCCCAGAAAATAAATTTTCTGGCTGGGAAACAGCGAACTCTTTGCCCAATTGACTGTGAGACCCAGATTCTCGAGATGCTCGAGTAATGTGGTTCTGTGTTCTATGAGCTCTGAGTGTGATCGAGCTAGAATCAGCCAATCGTCCAAGTAGTTCAAGACTCGCAATGCCCTGAAGTCTCAGGGGTGCGAGAGCCGCGTCCATGCACTTCATAAATGTACGGGGTGCTAGGGACAGGCCGAACGGCAGGACTGTGTATTGATATGCCTGGCCCTTGAAGGCGAATCTTAAGAATTGCCTGTGACGTGACGCTATTTGTATTTGGAAATAGGCGTCTTTCAGATCTATTGACATAAACCAGTCTCCCTGGCGAACTTGCGCAAGAATTTTCCTGGTTGTCAGCATTCTGAACTGGCACTTCACAAGCCCTTTGTTCAGCTGCCGTAGATCTAGAATGGGTCTGAGACCCCCGTCTTTTTTCTGTACCAGAAAATATCTGCTGTATAGCCCCCCTTCGCTCTGAGCCTGAGATAAAGGTTCTATGGCCCCTTTGCTCAGTAGTTTCGCTATTTCGGCTCAAAGTAGATGAGATACTTCGTTGTTTACCGTATTTTCGACTCGCGCCGTGTAACGGCGGGGACGTCGAGCGAACTGTAGCGAATAGCCTCTTTTTATAGTGTTCAACACCCATTCTGATACCCCTGGAAGCTTTGCCCACGCATCTGCGTGAATAGCTAGAGGCAGAATAAAAACCGGGCTCTGGTCGCGGCATAGCGGCGGCCGCAGAGCTTCGGTGTGCTGAGACATAAACACTGTGTTTACAGTGTGCGAGGCGGGGGGCGCGCCAATCACGGCGGGCAGCCTGGTCGCGCTCGATTTCTCTATGACGGATTGTGGAGAGAGCGAGCGGGACAAAACCCTGTGGGGTTGAGCGTGTCTGTGAGGGAATGTGGGCGCGGGACAGCGGGCACACTCACTGCACTGAGAACACCATCGGCTTGCGCTGACTGAATGTGTGTTGGTTTTGTTTGTACAGAAACCGTGGGACACGCATCGAGTAGTGTTTGTGGGCACTGTGTCGTGGGCACATTCACTACATTTTTTGCACAATCGACATGAGTCGATTTTATTTGTGCTAGCCCTGAACTGTGGCGGGCTGTGTCTGTGTGTGGGAATGGGCACTGAGACGTGGGCATTATTACAACACTCATAACACCATCGGCCGTGGCCGGAATACCAGAAAATACACTCTTTTTGGGATTTATCTGGGTCGCTGTAAAAATGGCGTTTGTCTGCAGGCAAGCGGGCTGTGGTACCGGCTTGTTTACTGCAAAATACACTGGAACAGTCACATTGTTTGGAACTGAACGAGCGAGAAGTTTCGGTGGAGTCTGGCCGCGGCGAGACTTAAACACCGTGGGCCTTAGCTGACTGTATGTGTGTTGGTTTCGTTTTACAGAAACGTGGCACATGCAGTGTGTAGTGTTTGTGGGCACTGGGTTGTGGGCACATTCACTACATTTAATGCACAATTGACATGAGTCGATCTCATTTGTGCGAGCCCTGCAATGTGGCGGGCTGTGTTTGTGAGTAGAAATGAACACTGGGCTGTGGGCATTTTTATTACACTCATAACACCATCGGCTGTGGCCGGAATACCAGAAAATACACTGCTTATATGATTTTTCTGGGTCGCCGTGGAAACGGCATTTGTGTGCAGGCAAGCGGGCCATGGTAACGGCTTATTTACTGCAAAATACACTGGAACAGTGGCATTTTCTTGGAACTGAACGAGCGAAAAGTTTCGGTGTAAGTCTGGCCGCGGCGAGACTAAATTTTATCTGCTGCGAGAGCTGGGATCGAACTGGGATCTCCCGTGCGAAGGCTTTGGGTTTCGCCACTGAACCACAGGGGGAAACGACAAAAGCTTACATTAGCTCGAGCAGATAAGACAGCGTCATCACAGACTCAGACATCGCAGACTCGGAGAAAAATGCCAGGCGAGTCCTCAGAGTCACCATGGCAATAGCTCGCTCAGCGAGCGCGAGAGCTGCATGATCCTTACCCAGGCGGGAAACGCAGATGAAATGGCGGTCCCCGTCTCTGAGTGCGGCTCGGCAAGAGCCACAGGAACGAAGCATCTTAAAAAAGACGCTGCTCTTTTAGATAAAGAGAGAGAGAGAGTGTGAGTCGCAACGGCGAACACACACTCTCAGCAGAGTAAAAGGATATTGACGCCGGAAAGCGTAGCAGGTACGGCGGCTGAAGGCGGCGAGGTGAAGGCCAGCGGCTTCAGGCTCGAAGGCTCGTCCCGCAGAAGGCTTACAGTCAAACAGCGCGGCTTCTCACTCCGGATCCAGCGATGCAGTAGTGCTTCGCTGAAGAGATGAAAATCAGTTTGTATCAGCCTGTCGAGCGTATTTATAGGCCAAGGCCACGCCTATTCTGGCGGGACGTGACGAAATGGGCGCGAAGCGCCCCCATTGGGTATCACGTCACGCAGGGCCTCTCTCGATAGGCTGCTGCTGTTGTCGCAGGGCAGCCAATAGGCGCGCGAGCCGTCTTGCCTATGTCTGCTTGCTGCCGCACAGCGTTTTACATTAATTCAAAATTAAGGATAATTTTTGGCTTCAATATCTCGTGGAAAAGAGGTTTTCCCCGTAGTATTACGCAGTACGAGAGATACTCTCGTAAGAGAACCTTTCGCTGCATGGTAACTCCCATGCATATGTTGATTTGTAATTAAAAGTAACACTTTTTTAGCATTTTTATTTATTATATAAAATGTATTAAATGAAGATCACATCATAATTAATTGTTTGGCTTTGATACTTTTTAAATGTAGGGTTAGGATTATAAATACCATACATAGTTTGGGATCAGTAATATTATATATATATATATATATATATATATATATATATATATATATATATATATATATATATATATATATATATATATATATATATATATATATATATATAATATTCAGCATATTGCTACCATATTTTAAATGTTAATAATGTTTCTAAATGTTTTATCATGTTTTTGATCAAATAGATTTAGTATTGGTGAGCATTAGAGACTTCTTTCAAAGACATTAAAAAGTATATTTTTGACTCTTGTCCCACTTTCGATGTTCAACTGAAAATCCATTATGCTAATATGAATTATTACATGTTGATATTTTGAAAATGATGATATAAACAATAAACATAGGATAAGATGTGTGATATGTAAAGAAAACAATTAAACAAAGTAAATATCACTAAATATTACGAAATATATTTAGTCATTTTCAATTAAGCAGTAATTGTCACATTATTCAGAAAGTGTCAACATTTTACACATTTACAACGCATACAATGCAAAAATGACAGCCTTAGCAACAAAAAAATGGATTATATAAATTTTCTCCTATTGTATTCAACAGAAGAAAAAAAAAAAAGAAATGGGATGAAGTGACATAAGGATGAGTAAAAAACAGAATTGTCATTTTCCAGGGTAAACTATTCCTTCAGAACCTTGGGAAATGTTTTGGTTCGTTATTGAGACACATTGTCACTCTATCAGCAGTGCATCACCAAACCAGGCCCTGGGCAAAAGTGACCAAATAAATAAAAAAAACCTAAGGCTGAGAGCATGCAGAAATCTTCAGAAACTGTCATTCCTCAAGGACCTGCCAAAAACTTTTTGGGGGGTAACACCTTCGGGTAAGTAAACCTGCTATAAAGGTCAGGCAGCTCTTATGGTCAAATTGATCAGTATTTATTTCACAATATATAAATTTTTTTCATGTAATTTCTTAATATTTAAAAATGACGAGAATGGCCCTTTCCCATCTTGTGGTCTTTGCTTGCGTGTATCTGTCAAGTCCTCAAGACCTGTTTTATAGACCTTTGAAGAAGGGCTGCAAGGGTTGAGGTTGGCATTTGAGACGGGGTGTCTGTTGGAGCTGTGGCCCGGTTATCACATTTGCTTTGACACCTCGAAAAGTGTTTTTTTATGTGGTTGACGGGAGTTAAAGGATGGCTCACCACTTTATCCTATAATTTCCTCTCCTCTCTCATCCAAAAAAGCCACGCATTTGTAAATATACACACGCTAAGCTAAAAAGACTTGTGGTCTTTAGTGACACACAGAGCGGTATAAAGTTTTCTTAAGCCCACCCAGACATTTAGGTTTTAAAAAACTTCATAATACTGCTATTAATAAAAGTTAATTATTTTTAATTATTAATTATAATTTCACACACACACACACACAAAAAAAGCTGACAGTTGAAAAAGTAACATGATATTGCAAGATCTTTTTACTTTCTTTTTTTAATATATATTTATTTATTTTCAGCATCATTACTTCAGTCTTCAGTGTCACATGATCGTACAGAAATCATTCTATAATGGCAGCTTGTGGTTTATATGTTGCTGATGTGAGTTAAAGGATGGCTAACTGCTTTTTCCTATTTTTCTTCCCATTAGTTTTTGTCTTCTCTCTACTAAAAAAGCCACAAATTTCTAAAGGTACACAAGCTAAGCTAAAAAAAAAAAAAAAACTTGATGGAACAAATTTCTGTATACAAGCTGCCAGTATTCTGTAAATCAGGCATCATGACACTGATTCAGCAGTCTAGCAGGGAGCCAGCTTCAGTAAATGTAGACCTTCTTCTGATATTGCTCCACAATTTGATCCGGTTTAAATGTATTTTTGGCTTATTCGCCCAATAGACTTTGACAGCCTTTCTGCTCTCAGAGACCAAAACAGAGCAAATGAGGGCTTGTTGATTAAAGTGTCTCTTTGTATCTCTCTTTTTAAATTCCACCGTTTCTTTTGGATCAGTGGGCCAAGAACTGCTCAAGAGAGCCCATTGATTTTGTTGATTTTTTTATTGCCCTTCCAAACTTGTCGGTTTAGGGCTCCTACATACTGTAGAAAGCTCTGATGGAGCGTGTGACGGAAAGTATTGTGTGAAATGCATTTTGAAATGTAGAAAGAACCATATCTGTCAGAAATCAAGTGGGAATACAACAAACTAGATTACCAGCCGAACAACTGGACCCGCCTGTATGAACTTTTCTCTGGTTGTTCTCATCTTTATGTTTGAATGCGTTTTTCTTTTCTTTCCCTCTCTCTCTATCTCTGCATCACTCCCATTGAAATGCAGCCAATGAAGACATTATTACATGCATATCATGATGAACTGACACAAAATTTGTATTAATGCGGTGTTCATACTTACCTAGCTGCTTTTACTGTTTCTACTGCTCTATAGGTGGTGTGGAACTAGTTCTGATATCTAATACCCCTTTTCCACCAAAAAAGAACTGGTTCGGAACTGGTGCTGGTTCAAAGTTGGTTCGGAGTTGGTTCAACTTGCGAACCTTCTCAGAACCTGTTTGTTTTTCCACTGACTAGAGCGCCCAGCGAACGACGTTGTTATGTCACTGTGTACGTCGCTGTACGTCTTAGCTGGAAACGCTTGCAAGTACAACATTACTTTGGGATTATCTCTAACTCGTGTACCAAGAAGGCTTTAAAAACAATTGAAATATGTAAGTCTTTTAATCTTTTCCTTTGATATGTAATCTTTTCTGATTAGTTATGTAGCCCTGTCTTGTGTCTTTTTTTATTTCCGTTTATGTGTTCTATATTGTGACTGTTTTCTTCTTTGCTTACATAATGTTTTAAATAAAAAAATAAAAATAATAAAAAAAAGCTAGAAACGCTTGCGCCAACTTCAAGCATAACAATTACAATGGCGGACTACATCGTGTTTCTGCAAATGTTTCTCCTGGCTTTGCGGTCAGAAAAGATGTTTAGAGCACATATAACCCTGCCCCCAGCCCCTGACGTAAGCATGACGTTGTAAAAGAACGGTTCTCTGGTTCTAGTCCAGTAAAGAGTTGGTGCCGCTTTGGAACCAGTTTTCCTGGCCGAGAACCGGTTCTTTGGCTGTCGAAACACAAAGAACTGGTTCGCGAGTAGGCACCGGCTCCGAACCGGCTCTCAAAATGCTTTGGTGGAAAAGGGGTATCAGTGGAATTTACTTCCATCAGCAATAGGTTCTGTTGCTCATGACACCTCAAATCGCCCACTCTCATTGAAAATTAATGATTTCTGGTCACTCTGTTGTTGCAAATTGCTGTTAACACACCTTAATTATGAATGTCGCCAAAAAGGACAGCAGCACAACTTTTTTCAACATTAATAATCAGAAATGGATCTTGACCAGCAAATCAGCATATCAGAATGATTTCTGAAGGATCATGTGACCCCGAAGACTGGAGTAATGATGCGTTGCCATAAATAAATTCCATTTTAAAATGTATTCAAATAGAAACCTAGTTCTTTTACATTTTAATGATATTTCAATGTATAGTGTGTAAAAATGTTGCAATTATATTTTTTATGTAAAGTTACTTTTTGTTTCTTTATAAAATGACTGAGACACTGTTTTTGTTTTGTTTTTTACTTTGGAGGTGCTATTTTTTGTCTGTTACAAATAGTTATTTATTTTCATTATTTTACTGTTTACCAACAGAGTTTCTTTATTCTAAATATCTGACAAACATGACACACACTCTACAGAACAAAAACAATGTCTCAAAAACGCCCCTAATTCCTGGTAAAGAAAGATTTCTGTATTTGTCATTTACAGCTGTAAATGTTTAAAAAATAAAAAGGAGAAAAAAAAGTGTTTTAGTTATAGCATTATTTTTTAGCAGAGAAAATACACATCAAAATGCCACATTACAAGGAATGAAATAGACCTGTTACTCATGCTGATATGGATTATATTATATGTCGCTTTGAGTCTCACCCGCAGCATCTTTACGTAGGCACAATTGGAACACTCAGGAGTGTCATGGGGATTAGAGGAATGAGTGAGCTGATAGCATATCTCTTTCTGGACTAATTCTCACCGTTTCATCCTGGGCTCTGACACCCCCGGGGTGCTTATTGACATATTGAACCTGTGTGTGGAAGTGTGAAAAAGCTCACCAGATGCAATGGATGCTGGATCCTCGAAGGATACGGGCATGGGTCAGAATGCTCTTCGCCCACAAGTAGACAATCTGCTGACAGTGCTGGAGATCTTTCTCTCTCCCTCTCTTCCTTCAGGGCTTCCTTCAGTTGAAGCATCCTCATCCTCATCACCACAAAGATCTCTCGAGAAATCTGCACAACTAGCCACAGTCGATGAGAAGCCCAAGGATCAACTATTGATTGTTGTTTGCATTCTCAGAAAGTGACAATGAGCCTCCGCTTTGTTCCAAGATGCCCGAGACGACACAGGGCAACCACATGCTGATTTTGACATATTGACTTCGCTGTAGTTTTTCCAAGTGTTCGAGAAACCGCTCATGTGTATGACGGACAGTGCTCATAGTCTCGTTCCCACAGATCGATTCATCCGTGTGGTGGATGGGCCACCTTACCGTATTCGTCATTTCTGATGAATATCATACTGACTTTGACATAATGTTTTTGACAGAGCAACTGTGAAGTTAGATTTAAGATGTTGTCAGTGTGTGACATTTACGCTAACACTGCTAAAAATGCCACATGGTTTAAAGGGATAGTTCACAAAAAAAACATTCTATAAATAAATATTTTGTGTTACAAAGGAGCAAGAAAGTCATATAGGATTAGAACAGAATTTTAATAGAATTGAACACTTTCATCTGTTGTCATGCTATAACTGAAAACATAAGCTGTGTTCAGAATGGTACATTTGCTAGTACCGAATACCGCACAGAATTTACCGTATCCTAATAAGTGCAACTGTAGACAATAATTAACTTTTCAAGTAGTTTGAAGATACAGTTTTTGCTACATAATGTTATGCGTTTGCAGTAACTAGTTATAAGTACTAAAAATGTCAAAGCAGTCTCATGCACTTGTCGTTAAACTGCTTTGGCCAATCAATCTTTTTGTTCAACATAATCTATTTATTTCCATCCTAAACCAGCTCAACACTGCAGAGCACCATGGGAATTTTCCTAGCCCCTCACCTTCCCCAGCACCACCTGCCTAGATCAGCAAAGTGGGCTCTCCCTACTTTCCATGCAGCAGCTTGTACTGTTTAAATATGCATGTTTCGGCAGTAGCCTTCATTCATACCAGCAGCAGCAGCAGCGTAGCAGTTCTAGTCCGCCAAGACAAAGCCTATGTACATTCCATTCTTATCAATAAAATGCTGCTTAATTATATTCAGAGAGTTATGATTGAACTGTGTATATGCACAAAATTGTGTGTGAAATCTGCTGACGAACGTATTCACGAACAAATGATTCATACGGTGGCCCAGTAGTGCACAACACAATGAAAAATAAAAATAAAATTAAATAAGTTCACAACACAATGGAATCAAGCCACAACACAATGAAATCAAGCCACAACACACAGAAACAAGTCACAAACAAACAAAATCAAGCCACAACACAACGAAATCAAGCCACAACACAATGGAAACAAGCCACAACACAATGGAAACAAGCCACAACACAACAAAATCAAGCCACAACACAACGGAAATGCTCCCTACCACTGTAATTCACCTAAAGGGTTTTTTCATGTTCCAAAGCTTGTAGTACGTTCCCCAGTGACCAGACTGACTTACTACAGGTGAAATTGTGTCAATAGTCAAGTCAAGTCACCTTTATTTATATAGCGCTTTTTTCAATACAGATTGTATCAAAACAGCTTCACAGTGATAACATGAAAATAATACCACAACGTTTGTTTCTAGAAGAAAATTGTGTCATCGTCCACCTTAAGGCAGATCAATAATATTGTTGAATATTAAATGTCCCCAACTAAGCAAGCCAAAAGCCAAGGCAACACTTCCCTACTCTTTATGTATTTACAGTAAACAATTATTTATTTATTTTAAATTACTGTATTTCACCAAAACTTTTGTCACCAATAAGTCAGTCTGGTCACTGGAAACGCACTACAACTATTGGAACAGGAAAAAAAAAAAAAAAACCTTTGATGAATAACAGTAATTTTTTAATGAAAATAATTGTTTACTGTATGTACTTTAAGGGAGGTATTGGAGAAATGTAATCGGCAGTAAGTCAGTCTGGTCACTAGGAACATATTACCACCTTTGGAACAAAAAAAAAAAAAAAACACTTTTGGTGAGTTACAGTAATTTTCTTCAAAAAGTAACCATGTACTGTATAATCGAGATATTGGCAGAAGCTCATATACAGTAAGTCAGTCTTCCCACTAGGCATTTACTATAACTTTGTAAATATCGTTCATTTGAATGATGATTGGACGTTTATATTTTTGGACTGTGAGCGGAATTTGCAGATGGTCCCTTTAGCATCCTAGGCGAATATGCAGCAAATATCAAAACTAAAACTGAACTTTACTGCGATATGAGTCGGGAGTATTTCTGTTGTGTTGTGAACTTGTGTTTGCTTTTTAGATTCTGTTGTGTTGTGGCTTGTTTCTGTTGTGGCTTGTTTCTGTTGTGTTGTGGTTTGATTTCGTTGTGTTGTGGCTTAATTCTGTTGTGGCTCGTTCGTGTTGTGGCTTGATTTCGTTGTGTTGTGAAATTTTTTGCTTTTTAAATTTCATTGTTTTATGCACTACTGGGCCACCATAGATTCATCAATAAGTAAAAAAAATAAATAAAAAAAAAAAACTGAAACTGCATGTACACACTGAGCGCACTGCATTATGGGAGACGGTATTCCACATACTGCTTATCCGGAAATAAATACAGAAAATTGGCACAGTGTATTCACGCTGTATACTGCATAAGTTGTAAGAGTAGCATAATAGTATGCTATTCCCATCATAGCCATATAGAGCTAAGAGTACTTATTTTCTCTAAATGTCTAACCTTTGCTTGAGGGTACTTTCACGCATGTGGTGGAAATAATAATAATTTACGACCTCGTCTGAATAATTTTAAAGATCATACCGAAGAAGTATAAAGATCATGTTATTAAATGTTCTGCTCTGTGCTCCTTCGCCAAATGCTCCGAGTGGGCGTCTCGAGATGTATAATTCAGGAAACTGTGAAGAGGTTTAAAGCTTTCCTTTATGCTCTAGATTAACACGGTGTGTAGGCTAATGAGGTACAGCCATTCCATCTTTCCATATGATTAACAGTATGTGTGTATGTCATGTGGGTGCTCGGCTGCACTCTGCATGGTGTATGATCACACAGAATCCCCCATGACGTGCCGATACGGGATGCATGCATAAAGAATGCAAAACGATACGGGCGGATTCGTCGCTTTTAGACGCCATAATGGATTTTACACTTTTGTTAGTGTGGTTTGGCAGTCCCTCTTAAGACCAGTAATGAAACAAATCTAAATGACTTCACAAGCACACTCAGTTTAAATTATGTGGCAAGTGAGACTTATTTCATTCTTTTTATTTTTTGAAACAGATAGCAAGAAAGACAGCATATAAATTAAATAAAGATTTAAGCACTGTTGGAAGGGAACTCCAGAGATGTTAATAATTAATTCAAAAAGAGATTGAGATAAAATATGCGGCACAGTTAAAAAAAAAAAAAGGAATCTTTACAAAGTTATTAAACCTCATGTTTGATATTGCGGTATTAAATATTGAGATAGGCAACTGAGCTCTGGCTCCAGAGATAATGTCTGATCCCTCATTGAAACTCTGGGAATTTGGATTCGTGGATCTGTGGATTTGGATCGGTTCTCCAGCCTCAGTTGCACAAAAGTGAAATAGGAAATATCTGTATAAAATTATAGACACATTTGGAAAAAAACAATGAATATTTTTTTTTTTATCCCTCACAAGACTTGTATTCTGTAAATCTTCCATTTTTAGCTCTTATTTTCTTATTTCTTTAACAATGTGCAGTCAAGCTGTCAGTTTTTTGTTAATTTAGTTTCCTTTTTTCTCTCTTGTTTGCAACTAAATTAGACTTCAAAAATGCATTTGACAGAATAATTAAAATGACAACGCTGCAGGTAATTGTCAAGAAGAAAATACCATTCATTTTAAAGTTTATGCCATGAAATGTCATTAGCTCCGCAACAAAAAATAAATAAATAAAAGTTCATAAAAGTATCAAAAGCAATAGAAGTTTCATTAAAGTATCTCCCTCTCTTTCAAGGCATATGCGTAATAGAGAATGAGATTTGATATGCTCCCCAAGGCTGCATTTATTTGATTAAAAACTATATTAAAAACATTATGTAGTACCTGCCAAGCAGTATACCTTCTTTAGTCTGACTAATCCAACCCCTGATGATGGGCAGGGGGAACCACAAATCTTCCCATAAATATAGTGTGGCTAATTCTATGTTTTTCCCCGCAAGGACAGTTGACAAAAGGCAGACATGTAAATGTGTTCCAAATTTATTATATTTTAGTATAAAAGATGTAGAAAAGTTATTAGAACGGATCTTAAAAAAAAATACTGCAATAAATGACTGGTGGAGTTTCCTCAGTCTAGGAAGGTCGGATCAGCCAATGCAAAACCCCTGCTCAGGAGGACCCTGGGGAGACGGAAACAGGGGACAGCAACCCAACACCAGTCGAAGCATGCAACACAGCAAGCACTACACACTTAAAGGTGCAGTGTGTGATTTTTAGCGGCATCTAGTGGTGAGGTTACGAATTGCAACCAACAAAAGTTACGGTGGCCGACAGGAAAATATGTCATCGTCTGAGACAGCAGAGAGTAGCCAGTTCAGCAATGAGGTTTCTTTACAAGGATAAATAAAGAAATTATGTTTACTTAATTATTCAGTAAAACTATATGTTATTGCGAATATTATTGTTACTTGTTCATCATTGTGTCAGTGTTTTATTCGCTGAACTAAGCTTGCTTCCTTGCACGAAGAGCAACATAGTAACGAAACGAGTTTGTCCGTTTACGGCTAATGTAGAAACATGTCGGCGCATTTCAATGTAAGGGGATCCGCGGTGTATGTAGATAGAAACTGCTCATTCTAAGGTAATACAAATATAACGGTTCATTAAGTAAGGTCTTTTTACACCACTAAAAACTTATTTTTCAAGGTAGTGACGAAACGTGCTCTGTAGCGCTGTTTGTTCGCTGTCGGCTACGGTAGAAACATGACGACACAATATGTCGACCTCCATAGAAGGGGGTGCCCGCGGTTATGGAGATATAAATGTCTCATTCTAAGGTAATAAAAACATAACGGTTCATTATGCAAGGTCTTTATGCACCACTGAAAACATAGTTATGGATCTTATATTGCATTTCTGTCAATAGATCCTCAGAAATATTACACATTGCACCTTTAAGATCTTTAGATACCACTACAAAATATCACACCATGTCGTAGCTATAAGTACACACTAATACAGTGTCTCTTCCAGTGTGGTCCCCTGACGAGAAGGGGCAAAGCATCAGTGTGGTTCAGGCCTTGTACAGGGATAGCCTACGCAGAAGACCTAGTTAGGGAGGAGAACCACCAGCATTAACGGCAACACTCAGTCAAGAAAATAAAACAATGCTACTATGAATGTGGCACATGAGTGGTAGGCCCAAGATAGGGTTGCCAACTGTCCCATATAAGCCGGGACGTCCCGTATTTTGGGCCTAATTTATTTGTCCCGATTAAATAGACTGCTACGCTGATCTAACCACTGACCGATACAACAGCAACACGCACAACACCGGTCATCATCCAATCACAGTCATCACTCACGCGCATCAGACCATATACGCATAACAAACTCTAAATTGAGAATTAATTATTATTTTTGGACAAATCATTGTTTGATTTGCGAACAGAATCCTCTGCTGTCTGGTCGCTCCCGGTTTGATCCGGACTCGCGCTAACGGCAAATCCCTTTCACTGCCCGACCGGGTTTTGATTTCGGCAAATCAGTTTTGGTGAATTCAAACAACGTGATTATTGTTCATGAGTCCAACATCCAGCCACGCAAGAAAACATGAAATCTTCATGAGGGAATAATATGCTGATGTGATTTGCTGCCCAAGAAACATTTCTGATTATTATTAATGTTAAAAAAAAAAAAGAGGCAGGATTCTTTGATGAAGGTTCAAAGTAGATTTATCCGAAATAAAAAAAAAAACCTTTTGTAATATTATAGTAACGGGGAGTTCTTGTTTGTATTTTTGATTAATTTTTACCACTTAATAAATACCCATTGTTCCTGCACTTGAGTCCTCACTCCTTTCATCAACCCATTCCGTGACAGAAATGACATATACTGCGTGATATAGTACAAATATTTTGAGTGTCCCTTATTTTCCTGTAAAGAACCACGATTGTCCCGCATTTTTCTTTTCTGAAGTTGGCAACCCTAGCTTAAGAGCAAAATCATAGAGAACCAAACAAATGATTAAACAACAAGAAGCAATGAAGAAATGCCTATTAATCACAGGAAAACAGTGGCTGGCCTGGTCCCTTTTCAAGAGAAACCAAGCACGTTAGTTGCCAACCTCATTAAACAGCATAGCATAGTCAACTAAAACATAACTAGAAAATATAGTCCTACTTTACAGTATGCTCAACTGTCCCACAGTGCATTGACACATGAAGGAAAAAAAAGGTGAACGTTCCGTTGCTACGGACAGAGAAAGTCGTTAAAACATGTTCCAATGCAGGTATAAACCATGCAATGGAAAATGTACATATTGAGGCATTTACCAGTG
The DNA here is from genome assembly GCA_026230005.1 of Gila orcuttii. NCBI lineage: Eukaryota > Metazoa > Chordata > Actinopteri > Cypriniformes > Leuciscidae > Gila > Gila orcuttii. The sequence continues at coordinate 6,666,527 of JAPDVR010000011.1, forward strand.
CAGCCCAGCAGCTCGCGTCACACTGGGGGTGATTGTATAAATGTTAAAACTCCATGCAGAAGCCTGTGTCCTCCATGAAGAGTAGACACGCACTTCTAGAATTACCCTAATAAAAATGAAAGAAAGAAGTATTAAAATTCAAATGGCAGGGATTAAACATGCTTTACCATGACCAATTATACCTGCATGAAAAGGGAGCCCAACTCACACAACAGTGTCTAGCATCAACACAAAAGAGAGTCTGGGTGCTTCTCAATATCCCTCCTCGTCTCCTCGCTCCTCTGTCCTCCATCCTATGACCCGGAAACCAATGAAACACAGCCATCTTGAAGGACATCTCAATTCTCTAATTGCACCGCGAGGAGTCGAGGATCGAGGAGTGAGGAGGCTTTCAGAGGAGTCATGAGCGAGGATACACAGGTGTATCCCATGCGGAAGTGTTTTATTGACTAAACGTGACGCACATATCAATTCTCCTCCCCCTTCACATCCGTCACAATCGTTTTAACTTATACTTTACTCTTACAGTTTATATAAATCACACATCGCACATATTTCAAGAGGGTATCTTGCTTTATTATTATTCATTATGAATTTCTTAAATAAACAAACTTCAACAACATAAGGGCAGATCCTTTGAGCGCTGCTGATGACGCTATGAAGTGACGCTCGAGTGATCAAGTATTCCAATGTATAAAAAAAGCTTTCATTCGATTCCTCCATCCTCATTTTCTTTCCTTTTCGCGTCCTTCCCTCACAACCTACAGGGGGTGGAGCTGAGACGCTAGGAAACGAAGCGAGGAAAGGAAACGAGGATGCACAAATAAGAAATGAGAAGCACCCTCTGACTTGCAGCCAGCGAACACTTATCACTTCCTGATTAGTCATTAGTCATGTGACCTTCCAAAACATCATGTGATCCCGGGTGTCGGGTGAATGTGATGCAGCTGTGTTGTGTGCCTGCCTGTGTAGATCCCCCCAATTATTATTGTTTTCCCATTTGGGGTGTAGATCACCCCAATTATTATTGTTTTCCCATTTGGGATTAATAAAGTATGCATCCATGTATCCATCCATGTATCCATCCATCCATACATACATACATACATAATGAATAAAAGTATTTTTTTAAAATGTATCGACTAGAAAAGATTTGAATGGTAATGTATTTAGGTGAAGCATTCCAAAAGTTCCAAAATGAAGAAGCAAGTTCCAAAATGGCAAAAACAATAAAAAGTATAGCCCATATGACTTATGCTCTATTCATGTAATAGCGAATGTGAACAAACCGAAATTTAATTCATCATTAACTAATAATCTCCCCCTCTGGTAAAACTGGTTCTCATGTGTTTTGTGTCTGGATGTAATGGGCAAGTTTGCATATGCTAATAGAAAATGAGATTTGATAGCTGCAGCTGAATAGCAAACTAAATTTGAATCATATGAATTACAGTAGAAGTGTTTTTGTTGTTGTTGTTGTTGTTTTATGAACGGAATGGGGGAAAAAAGCTGTGTGAAGATGAAATTATCCTTTTGTGTTATACTTGGAAAAAATAATGACATGAAAATGAGAAAATATTGACTGTTCCTTTAAATGTTGTTTTTCAAGTCATGTACAATGGTGATGCATTTGGGAAAAAAAAAAATCTTGCCTGCATTTTATGAATCTTTTTTTTATACTTTGTTTTATTGCTTTCTTTGGAATTACAGTTATATCTGTATTGCATTTTTATACTTGTTCATTTCAACAGCATCTATTGCATTCAGCAGAAATGAGCTACTGTGATGTTTCGTTCCTAAACTGGCTTTCCTTCCCTCAGTTTTTCCCTCTGACACGCTCTCAGTTATTCTCTCTGAACACCTGAGGCCATGGTACATCATCCTGTCTCAAAATCACTTCCTTTTTTCTGCTTTTTCAAAACAAAATAAAAAATAACACTTTTTTTGTCTTGATGCCCCTGAGCGACAGAGTATTTTGCTGTCCACAGCACATTTGTGTCTCCCAGGACCCTTTCTTTGCCATCATAACTGTGGCGTCACTTTAGTCTACGTCCTTCTCTGCATAACACAGAGGACAAACAGAGGGGAATTACTGCGCATATAAAATGATTGCATTAATTGTTTGATTTAAATTGATTAATTTATTTAATTACATTTATTTAATTGGCTAATAATCATTTAAATAATTTTAATAACTAACAAAAGAGTTTGTTAAACTTTGTGATAAATAGAACACCCTCAGTAAGTGGGTCAGGTTTCAGGACAGGGCTTGTCAGGGTTTTGAGTAAAAATGACTACTTTTTCTAAATGTGTTTTTGTTGGTTTCAAACATCAAATTCAAAACTGTTTGGATTATTTTATTAGTTCTTTCCTCCAAACTACAATTCAAATAGCATCATATTTTATAATAGTAATTTGGTAGGCCAAGTAAACACAATAAAACTACCCTGAAACATATTCAGACAAGCGTCAACATATGGAGATACATTTATATTTGGAGATAAACTGTGTTCAGGACAAGGGTGTTTTTCATAATCAGGTCACGTACACTCAACACAATTATAAACACAACACTTTTGTTTTTGCCCCCATTTTTCATGAGCTGAACTCAAAGATCTAAGATTTTTTCTATGTACAGTGCTTACCATAAGTGAACACACCCATGCTAAAGTCGACTAAAAAGAGGAATAAAAAAAATCATCTTTTGGAAAATGATCTTAATGCCTTAATTTTATTTTATTTAATGAATAATGTATTATAAATAAATAAATGTTCTTCCTTAAAATACAGGGTGCATAAGTCAGGACTCCCCTATGTTAAATTTCCATAGAGGCAGGCAGATTTTTATTTTTAAAGGCCAGTTATTTAATGGATCCAGTTCCATTAATAGTAAGGACTAAGATCCAATACTAACACTTTATCTTCTATTCTACGGGCCTTATCTTGCACCCAGCACAATTGACTTAGTACACGACACTTGTATCATTCCTATTTTGCACCCGACGCACAGCACACTTTTCCCTCCACAGACGCACGTTGGCAAATTAGGGAATGAACTTGTGCTCCCGGGTGCGGTCCAGCGAAAAGAGGAGGCCTGTTCCGGCACAAATGTTCCCTGGTGCTATTTTGCAGTTTCAGAAAACCTAGTCTAAAGTCAGTGGCACGTTATTCAGATGCTATTTTAAGGGTGCATGCTTGGCCATAATGTGTGTGCCCAACGCGTATACACTTTGCTTCTCTCATCTACACAAATGCAGCAGTTCCCATTTTTGCAAACCATGCCAGCCCCGAAAAGTTATTAAAGACATCGTTAAAATAGTCCAAGTGACTACAGTGGCGCAATCAAGTGACGAGAATACTTTTTGTGCGCAAAAACGAACAAAAATAATGACTTTATTTCAACTATTCATGTCCTTCTCTATGGGCCTCTAGTCAGTTAACTTAGTGTAATAGCGTAAAGCTACGTCACACGTAGGCTCACTATTGGCCGACGCTGGTCATGTGTGTGATGCGTGTGACGTACAACAACAGAAGCTTACGCTATTACACTAGTGAACTGACTCGAGGCCCACAGAGAAGTAAATGAATAGTTGAAATAAAGTCGTTATTTTTTTTTTTTTTGCGCACAAAAAGTATTCTCGTCGTTTGATAAACTTAAGATTGAGACACTGTAGTCATTTGGACTATTTTAACAATGTTTTTAAAAACTTTTCGGGGCTGGCAAGTTTCAATCCCTGAAGAAGCCTATGGACTAGTATGGAGGAGTGATCCAGCTCTCAGATTTCATCAAAAATGTCTTAATTCGTGTTCCGAAGATGACCGAAGGTCTTACGGGGTTGGAACAACATGAGGGTGAGTAAATACTGACAGAATTTTCATTTTTGGGTGAACTATCCCTTTAATTATACCAAAACTGCCAAGTGTGAACACACTGTAAGTGCCCATATGTTACTGTAATTCAGTTCCCCTCAGGTTCACAAGCATTGTTCATCACATTAACAATGAACGTTTGACCACTGGAAAGTATTCAGATGCTTTCATCAAGACATTCATGCATTGTAAGTCTGACTTAAGGATCCAAATATTTTCTGGGGCCGAAATAAAGATTTTGGATCGGACATTCTTTGTCAAAAACTCAACCCTACCCACTGTTCAGATGGTTGCTAAACAAACAATAAAAACATCAAAATATCACGAGAGATTTACATGTGGGTTTATCAGCAAAAGATGCAGGTCCTTGGGGTGCAGCTCTGAGCTAAGCTGAAAATGTTTGAGAACACCAAAACTATAAAAGCCTCTGTTTTATACAGAGCAGTAAAAAAGTTAATCAGGCGCCCCAGGCTAAATCTTTTTGCACTGAATATGACGGGTTGCGTCTGTGGGCTTCTGGGGTCCCTGCAGATGTGAGCCTGTTCTCATTAGGAGGAGAGATCAGCACCTTTGCTCTTACAGCAAGTCAGTTTTTCATTGACCAAACAACCACTATGCAAATGCCCACAATCTAAGAATACACAATTAAAGGAAAGTGTTTAATATGCTCCATGTCATAAACCGGCGAGAGAGTGTTGAATGCTAATTTGTGGCCTATCAAGAGGCATGCAGTTCATAGAGCAGTCCAATAGTCTGTGTTGATTTGTGTCAGGTGAATGTAAAAGAGTCGAGGGTAGTTGTCTAACAGACCCCAGAGCTGTTTTGCAAAAGTATTTTACTATCCGAGACATTTGCTGACGAATATAGCTAGTGTGTTTCTTTTAAGCCGAGTCTTTCTAAATGAAGTGCAACATTTAGGTTTGGCTTCACGCTTGTTTATTTATATGATTATTTATTTTTTATAAGTTGTAAAAGTTTTGTATTTGATCATATTTGATCCAGGTTTAACATATTTCGGCTTTGATGCATCTTCACATCGTGAACAGCAAGCAACCAAGCAAGTCAGCAAGATTCAGCTTTTAGTTAGTATATGGATAGATGTAGATGGTAATGAACTGTGATGATATCAAAAGGAAGAGCTGAAGTTGGATGACAGGATGAACATATATGTCTTAAATTTAGCAACACTTTATATAATCATCTCACTAAAGATCTAACAATGACAAAATTGGTTTTGTCATATGGAAATATTAGACTTCCTACCAAAACAACTATTTGAACATTGCTCAGTAAAAGAGATACACATTGAACAAAAATTTGGCCACAGTAAAAGGCCACTCTAAAATGTGCAGTTTTATCACACAGCACAATGCCCCAGATGTCGCAAGTTTTGAGGGAGCATGCAATTGGCATGCTGACTGTAGGAATGTCCACCAGAGCTGTTGAATGTTCATTTCTCTACCATAAGCCGTCTCCAAAGGCGTTTCAGAGAATTTGGCAGTACATCCAACCAGCCTCACAACTGCAGACCACTTGTAACCACACCAGCCCAGGACCTCCACATCCAGCATCTTCACCTCCAAGATCGTCTGGGACCAGCCACCCGGACAGCTGCTGAAACAATCGGTTTGCATAACCAAAGAATTTCTGCACAAACTGTCAGAAACTGTCTCAGGGAAGCTCATCTGCATGCTCGTCGTCCTCATCGGGGTCTCTACCTGACTGCAGTTCGTCGTCGTAACCGACTTGAGTGGGCAAATGCTCACATTTGATGGCGTCTGGCACATTGGAGAGGTGTTCTCTTCACAGATGAATCCCAGTTTTCACTGTACAGGGCAGATGGCAGACAGCGTGTATGGCATCGTGTAGGTGAGCGGTTTGCTGATGTCAACGTTGTGGATCAAGTTGCCCATGGTGGCAGTGGGGTTATGGTATGGGCAGGCGTATGTTATAGAAAACAAACACAGGTGCATTTTATTGATGGCATTTGATTTTGAATACACAGAGATGCCGTGACGAGATTCTGAGGCCCATTGTTGTGCCATTCATCCACGACCATCCCCTCATGTTGCAGCATGATAATGCACGGCCCCTTGTTGCAAGGATCTGTACACAATTCCTGGAAGTTGAAAACATCCCAGTTCTCGCATGGCCAGCATACTCACCGGACATGTCACCCAATGAGCATATTAGGGATGCTCTAGATCAGTGTATACGACAGCGTGTTCCAGGTCCTGCCAATATCCAGCAACTTCGCACAGCCATTGAAGAGGAGTGGACCAACATTCAACAAGCCACAGGCCACAATCAACAAGGAATATACATAATTTTAAAATATATTAAAACAGAAAATAGTTATTTTAAAATGTTATAAAATTTCATAATATTAAATTACTATTATGTTTTTACCAAATTAATATATAGCCTGGTATGAGCATAAGACACTTCTTTGATGAAAGATCAAGTCTTCAAAAAGACTTAATTTCAGATGAATACCATTTTCTGAAATATTAAATTTTATCTAAAATAATAAAATGCAGTATTTCTCAAAACATCTATATTTAAAGTGTATTATTATATTTGATGGGTGTTCAGCTAAATGTAAAATAATTGTAAACAAAAATGTATAAACTGGAAAAAATGGAATGACGACATCATTCATTGATCATTTAATGTATAAAATTACAAATGTGACTTGTCCGAACATGATATAAGTGAAAAATACTCGTTGTGAGAATATTTCACCCGTCAGTTACAATTTTCCATCAATATATATCTAGATATCAAAAATATGTTCCAAGAAAGTTTTGCTAACGTTCCCATTAGGTTATGTAAACGTTATTATTGAATGTTCTCTGAAGGTTCTTTTTTTTAATTGTTGGTTATATGCAATCATTAGGGAAACATTCCATTGATTCATTTTGCAAACATTATGGGAACATTGCTTTTGAATGAACGTTCTAGAACAAGTAGTAACATTTAAAAAATGTCAGACGACCGTCCAACTGAAACGTTTCAGAAATAAATGTTGTATTAATGTATGAATAATGTTTTGTGCTAAAGTTTTGAGAACATAAGCAAAGACCAGATAACTTTGAACAAATGTTCGATTAACGTTACCTTACCTAAAAACCTTTTCCAGAACATTAGCCAAAACCCCTCTCAGCTCCAACCCCTTTAGGATGTGAGGAAAGGATGCAAGGAAAGGATCCAATCTTAGGGGCCGTTTACACAACACCATTTTCAACTAAAAACGGAACACTTTTAATGTGTTTTGGCCGTTCATTTACACAACAACGGCGTTTTGGGGGCCTGAAACCGCAAACTTTTGAAACGTCTATGTTTTTGAAAACGATACAGTTATTGTCTCCGTGTAAACTACAAAAACGCGAATTTGTGAAAACTGTGACGTCATGCGCATGCATATTACGTGTTAAGTCTATAGGTCTATATTTATGTTGTTAAAGTTTGGTAATTTGGTCATTTATTTATGTGTCAGATTTTTCGACAAGAAAGACTTCTGCAGGATACACCTGTGCTTCCTCACTCCTCGTTCCTCACGGTGCAATTACAGAATTGAGATGTCCTTCAAGATGGCTACTTTTGACCGGTTTTGGGGTCAGAGGAGCAAGGAAGCATCCATTTGAGTATTGAGTTGTTCCCATTGGTTCTTCTTCTAAGCACCTGTTCATCTCACATGACTCTGAAGGCTGCCTCCTGCCAGTAAGGTGTCAGCTTTCGGGTTAAACCACAATAAGCTCCTGAGTCTTCATGTTGCTCTTATTTTTCTGCTTACTACTTGTTATTTGTTATCTCGCTCTATCAGCTCTCTGCTCAAACTCCCAAAGGTACAAGATATAATTGCATATGCAATGTATTATACTGAAAAACATTCTGTATAAAACATTCACGCTGTGAAATATGTGTGCAAAAACTCATAAACAACTACACAAAGCAAGAAAGACAGAAAGAGAGATAGCATATTAATGTATGCATATAACATCATCCGAACTTTAAGAACTGAACACGAAGACATGAAATCCCGGAGCTAATTAGATGCTGGATACTCTAACATACACCACAGAGCTGCCTGAACAAACACCTGTGCCAGATCAATTAAAAATCCTCCATTTTAGCATGCTATTACTGGACTGCAGCTAGCCACACTTACTTTTAAGAACACATCATCTGTATCCAGATGTGCACACTTATACCTCATCTTCTCTTGCTTAACATCTGGGTTTAGTGAATGGTATGCCACAAATTTCAGGCTAACAAAACTCTTTATACTGTACTTACTGTTTTGGTGTAGCATTGTGTTGTTTACCACAGTGTTTCCCAACATTTTCAATCTTAAGTACTTTGATCAGTAAAGTCTAGGTTTTTTATTATTATTGTTGTTTAAACTAGAATTGAATATGTTAACCTTTTTACAACAAAAAATTAATGGTTTGTGGTTTTCCATAATCATAATCGAATATCTATTGGTTATAGTGTCCTGAAATGGAGTGTAACATGCAGCAAGATTTTGCAAAGAATACCTGAACACACATATTTCCAGATTCAATCATAGGCTCGTTCTTACGTACTAGAGAAAGCACTCACATGCAGACTCTTCAAAAACAATGCTTTAAATATCTTGACAAACTAAAATACTTAAATGACATTTGTATATATTCAAATGTCACCTTCCTTTTTTTTTTTTTTTATGCACAACAACAAGAAACTAGCCACACAACTTTGCAATGCTGTTTGCGAATGTTCAGTGGAACCATGGTTTTGGAAAACACCAATTTGTTGAGCTGTGCCACAACACAATCATGAAACGCAACCATAGTTGGCAATGTTTTTGGTAAACCCACCCCTGGTAGTGTGTCATGATTGAGGCCCAATGTGAATTTGATTTGTATATCAACCTGCTCTTTAACCTTTGAATTCCGCAATGAATCATTGTATCTATGACCATCAGTAAATTGCATTTAGCACTTTATTTTGTCCATTGTAAGCATGAAAAAAAAGAGGATTTAGTGTTTTGTGATGGGGTGAGGAGCAAATGGGACTTCTGTACCACAGCCAGCAGCAGATTAGGAGGTGTGAGTGGCCTGTCTCAGCAAGCCTGATGAAAGCACATCTGAACGCACCTGTTCATTAATCAGCGTGCTGCTACAGATGGCGTACGCTGACAGAGAATCCAACGAGCTATCAACCGTTCTGTGCTAATTAATCCTCCAAGTCTTTGAATAACGGCAAAAAAAGCATAAATTAACCTGCATTAAAATAAATATAAGCTCAAAGAAATTGTTTGTCATCAGCATTGTTTATTTTCTCATTGCTTATCAATTAGTAGCTGGGAATAATTGGTATTAAAAAACTTTTTTTTGTATCTTCTAGTGTTACTTTGTAGACAGCTACTCCTTTGCCGCTACCTTTGTTGTCTTTTTTCCCCTTCATTTTTTGTTTTCCCTGGCTGTTTGTTGTTTAATGAGATCACATTTTATCAGTGTGTGGTTCACATCAGAATGAAACAGGGAGATAAGGACCGACTGTGCCGTCTGCATTTCTGTCAGCCAAAGAAAATCAAGAAAAAAAAGAAAGACAACCTCACACATCATTAAAGAAATGGATAGTTTTATATTTTCTGAAGGAAATGTAAGTGATGCTTGCCTGTGCAAAAATCAATGCAATGGGGGTTGCCAATGTGTTGCTATGCAAATGGGTGACATTTAACTCTTAAGCTTTTTATTGAATAATTTATTTAATTTATTATTTATTTGTATTATTATTAAAAACTGATCATTTCAGACAGAGGGTCAGAATGTTAGAAGGTTAAAAATAATATTTTTTTCTGGGTATATATTGGTTTTATTTTATTTTATTGTGCAAAAAAAAAAATATTAACATTGCAAGTGAACTTCAATAAACATAAAAAATAAATCATTGTTATGACACCTTCAACATATCTGAGATGTGAGCAATTGTCTTCTTTTTTTACTCTGCACAATGTCATAACATGCATCACTAATTAGTCAATGATACCTAATCACTCTCCAAGAAATAGTGATCTGGGCCATGGATTTTTTACATTTTATGTAAGAGTGGGCCATCATTGATAAATTGCTTGCGTAAATTGTTGCACTGAATGTTATTAGCACAGAAACAAGTGGATGATGTAGGTCTGATCACTCAAAGTAATGGCACACCTGTCCTCAACAAGCCCCACTATTTCACGTATCCTTCATGTTTGTAGCACAAGTGGTTTGTTCAAATCACCACTAATGATCCATTATTGTGAATTTGACGTTATTCTGAACTTTTTCAAGGGAAGGTTCAATGAAACAGCCCCAACATGCTTTTATGACATTTGGTGTAAGAGTGTGTGAACTGCCTGTCGTTGTCTCTAGGCTCCAGGTTGTCTTCTCATTTAACCATCCATCCAGCCTGGGCATCTTTGAAAGCGCATTTCACATCCACCAGTGCCCGTCTCTATGGGTTTATTTGTCTATTACATGGCACATCAATACCACTGGTGGGAGAAAAAGAGCTTGTGCTGAATTCCAACAGCATTTCATCTAAGCCTGTACCTTACGTTTCAGCACCGACAAACACGATATAATACCATTTAATCAAAGCCATTGGTAGGATTCCCAGAGAGAGCGGAATTTGACTATAACTGCCAAAGCTCATTGAGATGCCGCAAATAAATCCTACTCTAGGTATGGATTTGTCAAGGAAATTTGTAATCTACGACTTTACAATAGTGTCCGGCATGGCCACTGTGGTTCGGCGAGATTTCAGCTGTGGCCTTGTGGATGCTTTGGCCATTGGAGGCAGGCATTTGTAATTATTTAATGGCTCAGAGCTCAATTCCTTGTTTATTTGGCTGTACGGGTAACGGTGTGTATGCCCAGGCTTAACTATCACAGAGCAAACAAGCACGCTTCCTCTTTCATTGACCAGACACTGGACACACAATCTGTTGCGCTCGTACTCACCCTAATCCGTAATATCAGCTGTGCAAATAGCGTTACCTTTCCATTCCAAGGGAATTGGTTTGTTTTGAGCCCTAAAACCCAAAACAAACGATCAGAGCCCAAATTAGAAGAATCTCCACTCTGACGGAATTATCGCACGAGAGCTGTAGCAAACTTACACACGGGTTTTCTCCGTTATTTTGCTGTTGTCCTGCTGATTATATGCGTAGATTCAGAGTTAAGACTCTTTCACACTAAGGGCAATAACTATAACTATACAGTTTTAATAATTGTTCTAATTCTATGTGAATAGAGAAGTCCACCACAACTATAACAATAATGACACAGGGGAACATTATCATTGAAGCTAAGCTAGCTAGGGGGCCGATTACACGATTCCGTTTTCAACTAAAAACCATAAAACTGGTTATGCATTTTGACTGTTCATTTACACGACAATGGCGTTTTGGGTGCCTAAAAAAATGTAAACTTTTGAAAAGGGGTTTCAAAGTGCAAGTTTTTGAAAACGGTCTCTGTGTAAACAACAAAAACGCAAATTTCTTAAGATGACGACGTCATGCACATGCGTATTACGTGTTCAGTCTATAGTGTTTCATCGCCATCTAATGGCCTGGCAGCAGAATACAGAGTATTTAGTCATTTTCGCGGATGTGTGAATGGGATATTGTTTTGACAATGGTGTCGTCTGTATGTGGAAAACTCAAAGGAAAAACTTCTCAGTTTTAAGCATGTCTTTGTCATGTAAACGTACCCTAACTTACAAACGAGTTCTCCTCATATTGCTCGTTAGTATTTAGTATTATCGTAATCCCACTGTTTACATTGAGGCCTGTTCACACTATGGACATTAACTATAACAATTATTATAAAGTTTTAATAATCGTTTAAATTCTATGAGAATACAGAAGTTGATGATAATGACACAGAGCAACAATATCGATGAAATCCCTTTCAGATTGCTTTTTTGTCCAGCTAATGAATGATAAAAAATTGACAGCCAGTCAGAATTCACCTCAGAATTAATGAGCTTGAGCATTTAAAACGCCAGATGACTGCAGCACGCGTTTATAATAATAAAAAAATGGATCCTAATATAGCTATTGTTCTTGGTGGGAATGGGCCTTTATACTCCTCAACTTAGAATGTTTGAACGACACTGCTTGTTAGACATGTAACAGACTTGTCAATTACTTTGATTAGAGCATATATAAGAGAAGATGCGCAGCAGTTTGATATTTCTTCCTTTGATTACTAATACATAGTGCTGCTGCTGAGGCTGGTGCTGTGGGTTATACAAAGTAAGAACAACCTGTACCTTTTCTGCTTTACAAGCAAGTCTGCTTCCCTCTCCCCTCAATTTTTTCCAGGTACTATCCAGTCTTATAAGTGGAGAGAGATTGTACCTCTTCCTTACCTAATTACACAACACTGCATCTGTAATGACACAGCTCCCGGAAGACCACTGCCGGTATCAGAGTGACAGCAGACATCCACAGCAACAGAGCCGGCATTAGGCTCCCTTATCTTATAGTGCAGTCTGCCCCCCATAGCCCGCGGCGCTAGCCAAGTGTACACTCGCAGTAATGAAGAGCGGGGAAAGTAGAGCCGGGTGTCACTGGAATCTTTCCTTTGGGAAATCTCACCTCAGAGTCTGAGCTGTAACTCTCCCGACCTGATATACTGCCACGGAGTCTGGCTCTCGTGATAAATTAACCAATAGTAAAATGAAGGGAGATACACTGAGAGAGGGACTGTGGGAATTAGAGGCGGCTGGTGACAAAGGAAAGTGAGAGGAATTAGCAGGGGAGGTGTGTCCATATGCGTTCTAGTCTGAGAGGTGCTGCCGTGAGCTATTATGGCCGTTTGTGTTAGGGCGACTGAGTAATGCTTTCACACAACTGTCAATCTACCGTGTTTCACCTCGAGGGTCTGAATCAGTCTGTCTTGGCCCCCCCAGATTCAGCCGTCCTACCTTTGCATTGCATTTAAGACTGTGGGCTTCTAGTTAAAGATGACTGGACTGTAAAGACACCTTATTAGAGAAGAATGGAAAGGATTCCCAAAATATATCCTATTGACCGTATATAATGTCCTCATGCAAAACTATTACAGTATGAGGGGCTCGTTGGGGAAGTTGTAAAAAGGGCTTTACCACAGTAAGGTTTTGAGTTAAAAATCGAATTACACAAGTTTGCATTTTCTCTAGTAGTAGCTGTAATTTGGTTTCAAACTTCTTTATCATTTTTGTGTATCCAAAATAATATTCCAGTTTACATTGTGATGATGTTCTCTATATATTGGGACAGATGTTCAATAGCAATTTTTGTAGACTATTTTTAAAGACTTTAAGGTATGTATCAATATGAATTTGAATTTAACCTGTATTTAAAATGTTAGTTGTGTGCAGTGTAGTCTCATGTGGACTTGTACACTTAACCATATATGGCATAGAATTGTAATGTATTCATAAACGGCACCTTTTAAAGACTAAAGTCATTAATTTTATAGACCACTTAAATAAGGGTAATAAAATTGGTAGTCTTGTAGTAAAAGCTTCTTTGGCTATCTCTTCTTCCCCCTTCCTGCTGAGAACAGTGAAATTCATTTGTTAAATATTTTTAAGCTCTTTAAATGTTTTTTTTTTTTGTTTTTTTTGCAGAATACGGCTTCTACGTGCACACAGTCAGATCCGTAATGCGGGGGAAAAGCAGGGTCATCCGAACTGGTCTATTTTGACTCCAACCACTACAGATACGCTCAAGTCATGTTTTCTCCCACAGAATGGTGCAGGTCTCAGTATGGCAGACAGACCTTTACCTTCACAACTCATTTAGATGGAGTTGAGAATGCCATCCATGCTCGGAATCAACAATAGAGTTTTTTGTACGACAACATTCGTCCAATGCGCACACTCTTCTCACTCACCTCGATCACACACTCTTTATCCACCACTCAGGGGAAATTTATCCTCCTCTACAGTCTCCTCATCTGCCAGAAGCCTTTTCCTTCTGATGAATCAATTAATAAGTAACAACTTTTCTACAAACTTCTGAGACAGCAGTATTAACATTGCTGAGCAATGCCTGTGGGACTGAAATTTTTGACAAAGTGCAATTCCGCAACGTTACCGGGTCCAATCTGTCTCAGCAGTTCACGACTGGTGCGCGGATAAAACTCTGTTGTTTAAACCCAAGAGGGAAGGGAAACAATACTACAGCCTACTTCAAAAGAAAAAAAGAACAAATACACTCCATTGTGGCATGCCTGCTAATTCCCCTAAGCCCTGTCTGCATCGCCCATAATGAAAACAAGACACCCAGTCAAGGCAACAACAGAGAATATATCTTTTCTCCTCCCCTTGATATGATTGCTTGTTTAGGGGAGCCAAGGCCACATATTCGTCAGGCGTACTGACTTCTATTATGGTGGAACAACTGTAGCATAGCCGATTCCTCTGTATAGAAACGTTACGGTCCAAAAAACAGATCGGTAGTGATACCGTCCTGATGCGCACATAAAAAAAAGCGAGGAGCTTATGCGCTCTGTTATTTAATAGGTACCATTAGAAATAACGCCATCTCGCAGCCCACTGCTGCTCACTCATTTTCCTTATAATTATCCAATTTTGGAAATCAGCAGGTGTTCCCCGCACATGAATTTATTGAAGACGCCTCTCTGGGTATGATTTGTGAAAGGCAGACGTGTGGAGGGCGGGGAGGGGTGTGTGTGTGTGTATGTGTGGTGCTCATCCATGTCTGACGGGTGGAGGTGGAGTTGGAAAAAGAATTCTGAGTCAGAGAATATCTGAAATCAAAAGTCAGATGTCAATAATCATAATACCAAAGGTGAATGTTTGCAGAAAACCATGGACATCTTTTGAATGTAAAGTCAAATGGGGGCACTACAGGGTTGTCTGTTTAATATCTGATAACTATTTATTGTGATGCTCCTCTACTGACTATAAGTAACTTTGCAGCTACATGTACTTATTCTAACCATAACCTAACAGTCTACTAATACTCTACTTTACTAACACTTTAATGAGATTTAATAGACATGTAGGTGCAATGTTAACAGAATTTGTTAAAGGGACCATCAAAATAAAGTGAAACCACTTATGGTCATATTCACTGACAATCACAGCCATTGACAGCTCACTGGAAATGATTAATGATATAGTAGACATAGTCTATGTTTATCACACAGCACTTGTACTGTAATTGAATGCACAAATTGTAGGAACTACTTTTATTATATTTATTTATATTTAATTTCTGAAGTTTTAAAGCTCCAGTCCTTTAGTGTAATTGCATAGAAGTGTATTACCAGTATTCTATTCAACATTTCTCCTTTTGTGTTCCAAGAACAAGAAAGAAAATCAAATGGGTTTGGTACAACAGAGTGTGAGTAAACCAAATTTAACTTGGGAGGACAGCAAGGACAGCAAGCCAAGTGTGTTTACCATTAACTTTTAAGACTGAATGGGCAGGCAAACTCGTGTTTAATTACTTTAACATATACTGGAGGTGGATGTGCCTTTCATACGGATTACATAATCAGAGTATTTGTTTTCCATTTGTATTGGTTTGTTTAAAGCAGCACTATGCAGTTTTTTTAGCTTAACTGAACAGCTTCGGAGTTATTGGAATGGTTATATGACTCTTTTCGGGTTGAATGGTGGTCGGTCGGTTTCGGGTTGAATGGTGGTCGGACAAGAGTCCCACTCAGTCAGGCTTTCATTGTTAAAGTTGATTCCTGCGATTATCATGAGAACAGTTGTCAATATCTCACATAATTATCAGGACATAAATAAGCCTACATGTTGTACATAGTGTAAATTAACGCAATTTGCAAACTATTATGATAAATTTCAATAATCATGTCTAACAACATCATAACGGACATTGTTACGAAATAATGCGACGTACATGATACACTTTATTCGTGTCATCTGGCATTTAGGCTCAGGGAAGCCTAACGCGGTAGGCTACTTTATTATTATGAAGTGCAGAGGCCATGAGTGCAGATATGCTCTGCGTGAGTTGTATTTACGACGGTAACGTTAAATACAAGTACTCTACAGCGACTCTAGGGATCGCTGTTTGACAAAAACAGAAATCCTGCATAGTGCCTCTTTAAAAGTAGATATTTCAAGCTTTCTATAGATAAGGCTATGTTTCTCATGTCTGTGAGGCAAGTAGCCTAATCACTGAGTTTCGGTTAATTTTTGTGATGCGCTCCAGTCCACAGAGACTGAGACGGCAGACAGTGTGTCCTGAGTTTTTTCACAAAGAATTTGAAGTTGTTTCAACTGGTATCAGGAAAAAAGGCAAGTGATCGCGCCGGCGCCTCCATGAACCCAGAGTACTCCCCCCATATCTCTGGTTAGGACAGTAAGCAGGCGAGTGTGAGGAGTCGGGGTGGTGGAGGGATGCTGAAAACTGTCGAGGAACATGGGTGATTCAGCTACGTATATATATAGGCCTCCTCTTGTGCTGATTGGATAGATCATTTGATCGTGTTCTTCCTGAAATTTGTAAATAAAACGTCATTTGTTATATGCGTCACATTTACATCCACATTTACGTAGATGCCTCTTAAATGTGTGGACTAAAATACAGCCTACCATTATGTGAGATCACAATTTACGGCATAAATTGATATGTCATTTTTGAAACTGTGATTCAATGCTTAATAAATGTGAGCACTGTGCATTTGTACTAGCAAATAGGTGCCATTTTGTGTTATTCGGTAAAGTACAATACAAATTATTACAACTGAAAAAGGACATTTAAATATATAAAATAACTAGTTTCTACATTCTGTCATTTATGTGCTGCCGGCTTCAGACATTGTCATATTCATATTCTTGCACATGGGGATTCAAAAGAGAACCCTTTTTTTATGTATGGAACTGTTCCAATCAATTTATTTGAAATTTGAAGTTTTTGAAATTTGCAACTTTTTCAGAACCAAGCTGACTAAGCAAGTTGAACTTAAGTTATAGTGTGAGCGTCTTTTCTAATAATATGCCTGGAGGTGCAGGAATAATGAAAAAAAAAAAAAAAAAGTCAAATTCAGTCAGTATGACTTGATCTAATTCACTTCAATCTCAATTTCAATTAAGTACAAATTAACTGTATTTAGTTGTGTTGTAGTCCCTAACCCAGTCCAGTACTTTATTGTCAAACTCATTTTAATAAAAAAAAATAATAATGAAGACTTCTGTGCCACCCCAGACTGGTTGCTGGCCCCTGCCCGACCATCCCTATGAAAATACCCTGACTCTGCTTCAACAGAGTAAAACATAGTAAATAGGGTCATTTTTATTCTTACATCAACGTGAAAGCCTCAAGCTGATTCAGGGAGACTGCAAGTTGTAATACAAATGTGAGGCAAGTTACTTTGAATAACAAAGTCTCTGGTAAGAGAATAACAATAAGTGAATAATAATGATGAAATAATGTAGACTAAAGGCAGGTGAGCGCATTCAGCAGCAAATTATAATTTAAATAAAAAATTATACCAGAGGGTGAAGATTGCTATTTTCGGAGATGATTGAGTTGCTTTAGTTCAAAGGAGACATTGTTGCGGATTGTACTGTTTGTGCGTTCAGATGTACATGCAAGCAAGCATTTTGATTTAATCTTTTGATACGCAAAACACGATCCATGTTTTGTTAAAGGCTCCTAACAAGCTTTAAGATTAATGTACAGCTGACAGCAGTTGCAGACATCTATTATTGGCTAAAAAGAAGCACCTATTGACGGCACCGATAAAACAGCAGCAATTCAGCAGAGCCGCTCATGGGAAGCCGGGATAGTTCCACACCAGAGAAACAGAGCAGGAGGTAAATTGAATTTCTATCTTTCTCTCTGACATTTCGACTTTTGACACTCTAATTACTCAGGGCAAGTCATGCGTTGACAAAAAAAAATCTGGGGATTCTTTTCTCTCTCTCTCCAAGTTTTTTTTTTTTTTTTGATCGATAAACTAAGTTCTTGTCATGGATAGCAACAATCAAACCACAAGCACAAATGTGACTTTGTGACCCCTGACAGCGGAGGGATGGGGAATCAATTACGTAGGCCGCAGCGCAGGTGAAGAATTAAAAAGCAGCTGTGAAGGAGACAGAGGCATTACAGTGTGAGCGGGTATCATGTTCATGTTCAGGAGATAAGAATGGTTAGAATTTTGACATTAGCCAATTCTAATCACCACTTGAATGCACCCCAATCTGTGATTTATGCCCACTCCTTCAGATGTAGAAATGTATTAATGTTGTGGCGACATGTTTGCATGGCAATTGGAAGCCAGCTGGGTTACTCATTACAACTCATTTGAAAATGGCAGTGCTACATCAAAGTTATCTCCCAGAGAAATGTAGCTCATTAAGATACAAGCCATACAGCGAGCTCTGCAATAAACATGCTTCTTTTTCGCTGAGGTTAGTAAGAAAGGAAACGTTGTGAATGTTTCTAGCAGACAGGAAATGTTTGTGTGGTAAAGTTCAGCAGCTCATTTTTGAACAATCACAAAAAGTAGCGTGACTGAACTAAAAGTGTTTGTGTTGTGCTTGTAATTTGAACACATTCATTAGTAGTGAAACTAATGATTGTTAAGATGAGCATTACTGTAACTATTGATTATACATATTGAGTCCTATAGGTGCGATGCAACAAGATTTCAGTGACGAGTCATATCTGGAGGCCAGAGTTTCAGATATGTAGGGTAAAACACACCAGTAACTACATAGCGACACATGTTCTTAATGATATTCTAAATTAATACATTTGTCTCTTTTTAGAGTTAAATTGTCAAAAGATTATTATAAAATAAATACAATAAAAAAAGAGAAGCAGCAAAAGATATTAAAACTTGTTTCACACTACCATTCAAAGATTTAGGGCCAGTATTATTTTTTGAGAAATTAACATTTTTATTCAGCAAGGATGCATTAAATTGATAGAAGTGACAGTAAATACATTAAAAATGTTACAAAGTTGCAACTTCAAATAAACGCTGTACTTTGAACTCGATTCATCAGAAACCTAAAAAATAAATAAATAAAATCACAGTATCATTTAATTTTTCACAGAAATATGAAGCAGCTATCAATAAGAACTATTTCTTGAGCATTAGAGCATATTAGATTGATTTCTGAAGGATCATGTGACACTGAAGACTGGAGTAATGATGCTGAAAATTCAGCTTTGCATCACAGGAATAAAATACAGAATATTTTAAAATATATTAAAATAGAAAACAATACAAAACTATTTCACAATATAATACTGTTTTTAATTTAATTGTTCAAATAAACACAGCCTTGCTGAGCATTTAAAGGGTTAGTTCACCCAAAAATGAAAAATATGTCAGGAATTACTCACCCTCATGTTGTTCCAACCCCGTAAGACTTCCGTCATCTTCGGAACACGAATTAAGATATTTTTTAAAATCTGAGAGCTGTCTCACTCCTTCATAGGCTTCTAGGCAATTTCCTTCTGCAGGTCCAGAAAAGTTAGTAAAAACATTGTTAAAATAGTCCAAGTGACTACAGTTACTCAAACTTAAGTTTATCAAGATCCTGATGTTTGAGATGTAGCATATAGCCTACTTGCTTTCCTTAGTTTATAACTTACATTTCACAGGTATATTCTTCATCTGTAAATGTTAGAAACTCGTGCAAATAATATTTCCATTTTTCTGTCAGGAGTGAATCTCCGCTAAACTTAACAGATTTCCATGAACGAGTGCCGCCGCGCTCATGCGTGAAAAACAGACTGAGCACAATAGAATATGAGTAGGATCAAATAGAATACAAGTAAGTTATTACTTTTAACTGTTGTTATTATATTATTTATTTTATGTACGTTTTTGTGCACTAAAACTTTTTTTTTTTTCATCTAAAAGTTTATTTGACAGTCTAAAATTTTTGATGACCTGTTTAGTGTATTTAATATTTAACGTAAACATCATTTTTGTATACAAGTGCACTGATTGGAGAAGCTTGTGTTGTTCAATAAATGTTCAATTTAAGCAATTTTCTGTATCACTTCTTATTAACTGTTAGATTTTATGAGATGAAGAAAAGAAAAAAGTGATATTTCAAAAACGCTGTTTTGAAGTTAGCTGGACCAACACAAGAACAAACAACAACACACATGTGTAGCCAATCAGCATTAGGGGGCGTATGACGGTGGAGGAGAGAGAACGAGCAAGAGGGAGATTTGAAGAAAGACTGCAGAAATAGAGATGAGACACAATACAAAAGAGAAAAGGTCAGAAGAAATCACTGGAAAATGGGGGGTTATGACTGGGCAAGAGCTTTAGGACCCGCGTTAATATTAGAAAAGCAGTCCAGCACTGGAGAAAGCTAAGCGGGAAGGCCTGAAAACAGACACGGAGGTTGCTTTGATTCCACTCCATAAGTGAGTAACACTGGGTGTGAGTGTTATTGTTTGTCTGGAGCTGCTGTGCTGTCGCCACTAGATTGCGGGCTAGAACATAGTCAAAGGATATTTTAAGAAATTAATTGATGAAAAATGCAACTAGAATTGCCTGTGCCTGTGATTGTAACAGTGTATTTTGTAACTGATAGTGAGCTGTTACTCTGTGTTAAATCCTGTAGTAGGACAGTCATTAACAAAAAGCTACATTTGTGTGGCACTGGATAAATTAATAAAGCAGTAGTGACACATAACCTGGCAAGTATCTTCATTCACCAACTTGCAACACAGCCTTGCTAAAACACACACATGTGGGAGATGCGGAATAGATAAAAATAACTCAAAAAATAAAAGAGGACTTGAATAAGCCCATTAATGGCATGTTTGAGTCATGCTCTTAACAAACTATGTTTTATCGAAATGTGTATCATTTTAATTTGCTTGTTACCAAATGGAGCCTAACTTATTGTAATAATTATTTGACGTAAACTACTTTTACACAGAATTATTCCTTGGTATCGTCACGTACTAAACTGCATTTTTTTATTGTTTGCATCCTGACATTGTATGCTATTACGTCGTGTGCAGAGTGATGTTAACATTTAAGCTAGCTGGTGAGAGAAAATGGCACTATCAAAGAGTCTAAAGAGGAAAGTTGACAGCGAAAATAGCGCATACAAAGAAGAATGGAAAGACAACTATGCGTTCATTCTACCTAGTTTTGTGAATGCAAAGCCGGTGTGTCTTATCTGCAACAAAGCGATCCACAGACTCTTTTGAATGTCTTTCAGAACTTTTCATATTAAAAGCTTGAATCAAAATCACTAAAGACACAAGTGTAACTTACGTGTGTAACGTGTCATGACAGATATATTCCAGAACCAGCCACTATCAAAATAATCTGGCTGCGGGCGCTAGCCAGATATTATTGCTGGCGGGCCACCGCCTGTTGCTGACCACTGCTCTACACCTTTCTCAATCTGTGTCTGTTCAATCACTAACCAAGATTTCTTTGTCCTTTGGATGGAGTTGAGGTGCCTACTGTACATCCAACACTGGTTTGCTCTCGAGGGTAGGATATGAATCCATAAAAGGTCACTAAACTTCTCTCTTTCTATCGCCTGCTTGCATGCTTGGGCTGATACCAGGAGAGGAAACAGATACCTCACTAGATCCCCTTTATATGCTGACAAAAGTCAGTTTTAAAAATGAACCATTGCCAATTTGTTCTCTCAGCATGTCACCTTGCTGTTAAAGTTGTCGAACACGTAGCCCCTGAAGCCTGCGTCCCGACAGCTCGGCTTTTCGTTACCCTCAAAGTCAATGGCCTAACACTAGGTAAAAATAAATATCGTAGATTTATAACGGCAGTTAGATGCTCAGCGCACACAAATGATAATTGCTCCATATTACTTGCGTAGTACCTGACGCAGGGGACTTGAAAAAGTGCTTTTGCTCAGCAAATGAAAAATGGATTCAGTGGTTCAGAAGTATCTCCACACTCTCAGAAGTGCAAGGAAGCAGATATAAATATTTCAGTTGTGAGTTATGCTTGCAGATTATAATATTCGCTCTCTGAAGGATAAATCTGAGGAACTTGAGCGTTATTACTTGTCTTTATCACGTTGTTGGCAGCGGCGGTGACTGTCTGAGGTTTCGGTGCTGACTGATGACCTCATCATCCAGCTTGTACAATGGGGAGAAATTAAATTAGCCGAGGCAATGAATCCTACCCTGTTTCCTCGAGAAAAAGCCTGGGACCGACTGCACCGCAAGTCATTCGAAAAACTAATCTCTGGCATAAAGCCTTTTCGCAATGAAGAGAAGAGAAGAGAGCGCAGAGGCCGTCGAGTTCGAGCGCGGGAGAGTTCGGCAGTTGGGAAGGGCGGGAATGATGTCACGTCATTAAATCTCACCATCCCTTGTCTTTCTCTCCCTCATTTTCTTTCGCTTTCTAATGTCATGTGTCTCTCCTACTGTGAGAGAAGGACTGTAGCTGTAAATCCCACAGTCGTAAAGCAGCAGATTGATGTGAGATGGGGTACTCGAAGGCAACAGGAAGCACTGTCTCTGAGATGTGCGCAAAGATTCGGTGTGGCAAATGGCTCCTGGAGGTAATTAATGGCAATGGGGCTGGCTAATTAAAAGCTCTTAGCTTTCCCCGGCGCAGGGTTGCGGCAGCTGCTCAGGCTGGACGTCTCGCTGTGCAAGAGCGGGCATAAATCCTGCTACGGTATCGTAGAATGGCACCTGTGCTCTCTCTCGCACCTGTCACCCACATTGTCATCTCTCATCCTGTCATCACGTTAACATTGCTCATGGCAAAAAAAATAAAAAAAAAAATGAGAAAGAAATGGCAGACTTCCCATTTCACAATGATGTTTCCCAGAGGGCCGTAGAAAACCAATGGAGGAGGGGTGTCATGGAAGAAGGGCAAAGTGTGGGGACGGTGCCAGTTTGTATCGTTTTTTTTTTTTTTTTTTTTTAGCTTTTTTGGGTTCAGCAGCAGATACAACCATCTCTCACACATCTCCCAAGCAAGACTGGTTTCCCAAGGGTTTGCATCTGGGGTTTCTAATATGGCTTGATATCGTGTCAAGATCTCTCAAGCTAGCTACAACGTTGTTGACGTGAGATGCGTCAAGAAAAAAACAGAAGGAGGCTAAGGAAAAACTTTCCTTTTGTGAAATAATTGGAGTCACAGCATCCACTGTACATTTGATTTTTTCATATCCACCTTATCCCTGACGAGTTTACTGCATTTTGAATTATGCGTGGCACTTCCGGTTTGGGGAACTTCCATTCAAAAAGACTGAAATTAATCATTTCAAATCATAAGGTTGCTTATCTGTAAAAAATCTTAGAAAAAAAATGCTTATCTGACAGATAATAAAGCTTATCTGTCAGTTTGACTCAATGAGCTATTAGTTTTCTTTCATGTTTTATTTAAGAATAACATGAGAGTAACTTAACACTTGGTAATTTAACGTGACATGTTACAACAGGAATATCTATGGCAAGAGCTCTTTTCAGTCACTGCATTCTTTTCCTCATGATTATTACTTTTTTCCTTTTGCATTCTGCTGTAATATTATGAAAAAGGTCAACATATACTGTACTAATTCACTGGAATGCACGAAGAATCTCTCTTTTTTTTCTCCCCAAATCCTCACGTCTCTTTACAGGTTTGTTTTCACAGGCAAATACAATTTATTATCTGTCAAAATCTAAATGAAATCACTTTTTTTATTAAGGCAACGTATGTTACATTATACAGATTACCACAGTGATATTTAACCGTCCGATTTTGCTGTGGAAAGATTCACGCTTTTGGGGTTATTCATGGTCTGCTGAAAGTATACCTTGTTGATGCTTTTACACTTTTTAAATGTCATTTTAACCCTTTGGCACGTACGATCACACCGGTGTGATCAGTCTTGGTTGGTCCCTAATCACACCGGTGTGATTAGAACGGTCAGTGCATCACGTGATCAACTGCTAAATTCAAACGTGCTTTCGCGTGTTGGCTGGCACTGAGCCAGAGACAGACTATCACTCAGTGCTGTCATATATCACAACTATTGAGTGTTTTCAACCACATAATGTTTATTTTAGGTTTCAGACATTTAAATACACATAAGTACTAGCAAAACAATGATTTTGAGTTTGTAAAATACACAGTGATGTCTATGGAAGCGGAAATAATAATCCTTTCCATTATAATAAGACGACGCGTTTTATTCATATCAGATACACATTGTGTAAGTAGCTTTACATTTTACCCTATTCTTCTCCCAGTTCACCGGCCACTTACTTTCATGTGTTTCGTGAGGAATTGACGTGTTGTAAATCCAACAGATCCGATTCTCTGAACTGTGAAACAAACTAACATGGCGCCGCCCATCGCGGCAGCTCAACTAACGCGATCGTTATAAAGGTGTTTAAACAACAAAACACATCCACTTGCACACATTTGACAATCGGAATATCAGTGTTTCATGCTATAGCTAATACATTTGAGAATATTTTTAATAAAAAAGGAAAAATGACATCAAAGCGTCATGGGGCGTAAGAATAATGTGGATAGATGGATTTAATTACTCAAAAATTCTTGCCTAATTAGACTGATTTGTTAATGTGTACGTATATTATTGAGCTCGGACATATTGAATACTCCTACACTATTACAGTCCATATGACCTATTTGCACTGCCCCCGTTTCAAACTTTTTACCATCCAGCTCTCCATGCATCTTTCTTACTTTTTATACTTGTTGTGTCTCTCCTTTCCTGCTCCTTTCCAAGACTTCAACAATAAGCACAGAATGTCACAACCATAGAGATAAATGCATGGTAATTGCTGTAGCCTCTGGCATGGTAACAGGCCTTGTTGCCGCGGGTAAGGCTGTTGACCACTAATTACAGCCAGACACTGCATCTATTATTCATATTACTTACTCCTCTGGCAATTATGTCATTTTAATTTGGACACCAGTGCTGTTAGGTCTAAACTAGCTAACTTTGCTCGATGAAGAACTTCTGTTTAGAGGGGGAAAAAAGTGGCCATGTGTGAGCACTTTTTTTTTTTTCTGTGACTTTGAAAGCATAACCCAAATCTACATGCTCATGTTCACACCTATTACACAGTTAAAGTAGTTTGGAAGCACGTGATTGGTCAAGCCCCACTGCTTTAAGACACAATTCATCACCTTGATAGCAGGTGTACCGTTTTACTTCCCAGGAAGGACTGGGGCCTGCCGTCGTACACATCCGTCCCCACTGTGCAGTGCCCTATATACTGGTGCGGTGTGACCTTGAGCACGCACACGTGCGCTTTGGCACAAGCTCCCTTAACACATTACAACCTGTCAGATCACCACTGTGGAGAGTATGGATCTGTGGCAATGAAAGATAGAAAAGTGATGATAGAGAGAGAGAGAGAGAGAAAGGGTGAAGCCTGACCTATATTTAGGAGGGAGCTGTAAACAATCTGTAAAAAATGCTCTCTACAGCCTGAATGATGGGTAATTCAGTAAATGAACAGTGTAAACTATGAACAAGTGTGAGGCATTCAAGAACACTAAAAAGCATTTCCAATGAAATAATGATAGAAATGACACAAGTTTAGATGCAGAAAGTACAAGTGTCCTGGAAAGTTAGCGGTCATTTAGAATGTTTTTCTATACTGTATATTTCCGGAGAGGATATTTGTTTTTAACCCTTTGACTCTGGTGTGATTAGAACGTTCAGTGCATCACACAGACTATACAAATTGATGATGTGTTTTATTCATATCAGATACACATTGTGTAGGTATTAGGTAACTATAAAATTTGCTACATTCTTCTCCCACTTCCCCGGCCACTTACTTTCATGTATTGATGAATTGACGTGTTGTAAATCTGACAGATACGGTTCTCTGGATTGCTGTTCCAACGTAATATGGCAGCCTTATTAATCAGCTAACATGTTATTATTATTATTATTATTATTATTATAAACCCTTTATAACGTTCAAGGTGATATCAAGAGATCAAGGAGAGATCAACAAGAATATTTTCAACTTTAAAATAGGGTTAATGACCCTCAAAATATG
This sequence comes from Gila orcuttii, assembly GCA_026230005.1. NCBI lineage: Eukaryota > Metazoa > Chordata > Actinopteri > Cypriniformes > Leuciscidae > Gila > Gila orcuttii. Next base: position 6,692,433 of record JAPDVR010000011.1, read on the forward strand.
AGGAATATTTTTTAAAATATGTTAAATATGTGGGAAGAAAAAAACACTAAACTTGATCAAGGTATTTATCTGACAAAATGATTAGGCAAAAAAAGGCAAACTAAAGCTACAGTTTTATTTTACTATGCAAAGAATACCAAAAAGTCCTTAGGAAAAAGCATTGATTACAACATAATCAGTTATTCATATTTTGTTGGTTCTCTATATAATATGAGATTTTGTTCATCCTGCATATTACACACAACTAGTTCAGTTTTAACACCTTGAAATTGCACGTTTTAGCTCAAAGACCTGTTTTCGTTTATGCTCACATTAATGGCTGTATATTTGAGAGTTTCTGAAAGCATTTGTCCATCTGTCAGAGAGAGAGAGAGAGAGAGAGAGAGAGAGAGAGAGAGAGAGAGAGAGAGAGAGAGAGAGAGAGAGAGAGAGAGAGAGAGAGAGAACCTGCCACCCCTTGGTCATAGCTGGTGCTGTAACAAGTTTTTGCAGTTTGAAAATTATAGGAATGGATCCCGCAGAAAAACAACTTGTCATCCGTGTGCTTGGTGATAGCATGATGAATTGTCACCTTGGACACCTTTGATCATCAGCGCTGTCTAGCAAAGCCACACTTGATCACTGTCAGAGCCCTCAGGAGACGGGAGGAGACACAGAAAAAGAGAGAGAGAGGACAAAAAAAGAGAGCTAACTGCTACCTCAGGACACCTCGGGCTGGGTGGACAACAGGCCGTTTTCTGCTGAAAAGCCTATCAAAAAGTCCCATATCAAAAAGCGTAGCAAATTACATGCAATAAAGCTCAGGGAGAAACAGACGACTGTGGTGTGGACGTGCCCTTGAGACAAGGACGCAACTCCTACAATAGCACAAAACAAGAGCAATCTGTTATGAATTTAAATGCAACCCATTATAAACGTATTATAATATGTTACCATGCAGAATATAAGAACCTATCATGTTCGGCCAAACATATTCTACGCAAGTAAGCCAACACAGAGGCAAATGATTGACCAATGTATTGCACAGTTCTTGCTTTACACCTAAAGTGCATTCTAGCGTTAAAATACTTACAAGACATAATTATATTCAGTTGATCTTCCATGACACTAGTAAATCCAAAGAAAAAAAATATATAATGTTGTGTAGCATTCAAATTAAATGAATTGAGAAAGCCTTTTAAACTCAATTAATTTCCTGAATTCGAAAGGAATTTTAATCACTGATTTTGATTTGAATAATTTATTAGCAATGTTGAAATTGATGTTAACTAAGATTAATAAATGCTGTAGAAGTATTGTTCATTTTTAGTTTTGTTAAGTAATGTAGCCTCCTAATGAAACCTTATTGTTAAGTGTTGCTGACCTCTTCAGTTTTTTTTTTTTTACATTGATCTGTAAATAATGGTCGTCACACCAGCCCACAAACACTTCTAAAGCAGCTTTGTAGTCGTCAATACTGCAGTCTCTTGTCAAAAAGTGCAATAATACCGTGTCATCCTAAAATTTCATAATGAATCGGTTTGACTGCTAGCTAAGGCAGTCATTTGTGTACACAGTAAACAGAAGTGGCGAACTTACACACCCTTGCGGGACCCCTGTACTATTTACTGCAACATCCGACAACACTGAATTCAATTTCACCTGTTGTGTCCTATTTGTTAAGAAGGAATAATACCAATTAATTATAAAAGGATTAACTCGTGAATTAATTAATCTCTCCAACAGTTTGTGTGGTTGAATGGAGTTAAACGCAGAACTAAAATCAATAAAAAAGTAGCCTAGCATAAGCAGCTGGACTCTCCAGATAAGTCCAGATCCAGATCCTCTAAAATAAGTTTGAAGCACTACAATTAAAACTAAAACCGATAGAACAATAGATTAAAGCTGAATGTAAATATTTAAAATAAAAATGATAACAAATATATTCACAATGTCACATAAAATGACTAAAACTTGATGAAATGTTTTGAAATTTGAAAATATAAAAATAAAATTGAATTCAAAATATTAAGAATATAGTAAATAATGGATGGATTTCTGAACAACATATGACATTGAGCATCTGCATCAATGTCCTTGCATAGAGTATGTTTTGGTTATGGCCCTTATGACAGGTAATATTCCTCAGTTATAAAATGGACAGTTGCAAATGGACACCTGTTATAAAGCCCAGAAACAAATCCCTGGGCTGAAATGGGGGTGGAGGGGGGTCTGGCGAGCTGCCCCTCCTGCTGGGGACGGATTCTGCATACCACTTGGCTCTAGAGCTGAGGCAGATGTTTCAGGCCCAGGAGAGATGGAGTCTAACAAGCTCTGTGTAAACAGGACTAGTCTTGGTCTCTCTTCCTGAAGCATGAGACGCTTTGGCCCGAAAACGCTATCAGGAAGCAATTAAGATATGATTGGATGAAAGGCAAAGCTAAAGCAAAGAGTGCTACCAAATGTGTTTAAATTGCTGAAATGGCTTGAAACTAATATGAATTCTTGATGATAATCCCGTGTCTGCAGACATTTCCAGGAAATCTCTTTATCGCATTGAACTATCAAAACCATCATGCTTATGTGAGGGAATCGCATAATCAATTAACATTGTGGCATTTGCTGGGACATGCCGGAGGACTCATGCAAGGAGGGCCGTCTTGTCATAAGTGCTCATCAAAGTAAAGGTCAGCTGCTGTCGGTGTCTGGTCCGGACCTGGAGAGATTTGGAGAAGACATTAGAGTGCACTTCAGTATCGAGTCTCTGAGCTTGATTCATAATGTGTGATAGTCAAATAGAACATAATTTTGGTAAGGCCACAGGTCGGTGTAATCAACAGCTGAAATGACAGAAACAAGGGCATGAAATGGCATAGAAACATAAGACAGATTATTTTAAATTTGGAGTCTCAATCTGTCAAGTTTCAGGCTGAAGGAGGAACAAGGACTCAAATGCAGAGTTTTAGTTGGAGAGCAGATGGTACAAATTAACCAATGATCAGGTAAAAAGAAGGTCAGGGTTAAGACAATATACAGCGGAGCACATGGCATGTAGAAACAAACAAAAAATAGACGGTATACTCATACAAAGACAAGAAGACATAACCACATAAAAGCACTTGGTCTAGATCAGGACCTTAGATGTGTTTTAGCTTCCTGTGCACTTAAAGGGATAGTTCACCCAAAAAATACACATTTTGGTTACCTTTTATTCAACCTCATGTCATTCTAAACCTGTATGGTTTTCTTTCTTTTGTGGTAAGAAGATATTGTTTTCTGTTTTTGTGGAATACAGTGAAAGAAAGTTGGGTCACTGACTTTCATTAAATGGACAAAACAACATTTTGACAGGCAGACATTTATGAAAATATCTTTCTTTTTCTGTTTGTCTTTTGGTCTGGGTCTTGGATTGTCTGATCTTGATTTCAACTTTTAGTGGAGTCATTCTCCGACATGTTCAAAATGTACTTTAATTTGGTTTTATATTTTAGTTAATATTTTAGTTTCATTACGGTTTTGGAGTCCCAAAATCTTTGAAAGAAATGGTGATGTTTTGACTGTGTCAGTGTCTATTTTGTGCATAATGATATATATATATATATATATAAACGTTAACTGCTCAGTTTTAGCAACACAGCTTCCAGTTAAATTGAAAACTTTAATTTTGGTTTCTTTGTTTCGGTAAAAAAAGTAATTCCGGCAGTTTTGGCGCAACACACGCACTAAAGTTTAATCCTTTTTCAGTGCCTGCGTCATTTGTCTCCAGAAGTCATGAACGAAAAAAAAAAAGTCTTTATAATCGTTAAAAATAGTTGTGGGTATTTCCAACGCTATCTCACGACCAATTCATACGAATTCGTATGAATGAGTACAAGGTGGCTAATTCATCCGACCTCACTCGGTCAGGTGGTATGAATTTGTATGAATTAGCCACATCGTAAAATATGAATATGAATATGTATACGAATACGAATACGAATTGCCATGAGATCAGGTTGGTATTTCTTATCCACCTTACACAAGTGGTCGTAAATATAGGCGTCTATTGTTTTTGGCGTCTCAAATAGTTTGTTGTTGTTGCTCCATCTTATCAGTTTCTTTTTTAACTGAAACTACGGGCCTGGCAGTATTGCCACCTTGTGGACAAACTCATTAGTACAAAAAAAAAATGCAAGGCTTATGTGCGAGCTAAGCATATTGAAAAATCGTGCTGTACACGTACTATGCTGATGATGAAATGTAGGCACTTTATGCATAACCTAGCATACCCATAAAACCTGAATATACTTTGGTCTTGATATCCCTGTCTTGTCCACTCTATAGTGATAAAAAGGGCTGAAAAGGAAATTTAAAACAGCTTTTCTTACTCAGTTCCCCAAATTAGACCAACTAAATAGGAGCACTTCTGTGACTGATCTAATGCGAAATCTGAGCGACATATTGTTTTTAGCTTTTGTGTTTGAAAGGCAAAGTCTTTTAAAGAATCACAAGCATAACGTGAATTAAATTAAGGTAAATTAAAACAACTCTTTGTAACCGTGGTTCAAAACATAGCTCCAGGGTGGTATTTTGCTTATTAGAGCTTGCTAGAGTCTGAAATTACAGTAAAATGGGAATTTTGCGGCAAAGTACCGCCCCTGGCTCAAACATTGCAGTGATACAGGAGCAAGAAGGGTGGCAAAGGGAGAGAAATTACAATGAGAGAGTGAGGAGAAAAGAAAAGTGAACAATAAAACGCGGAGACAATGAGAGGCAGGGAGTGTCACGCCACATGGGAGTGTGGCACAGCTGTGACAGTCTACCTTCATGCATATTGATGGCACCCGTCATGGCGTACTCTCTGATTGAGCAGTCACACAATGGAGAGCGGCAGGCAACTCCTCATGTTGCCCAATCAATCAATGGCCACTCGCACTTCAAGGCTTCTGTTCCACTGTCAATTAGTGGATTCTACAGGAGATGCTGCTTTCAGCTTCTACCAAAGACCTAATGCAGGACATTTGATGCTGTGATATGCATGTGTTAATAACATCCTCCAAATCACATGTCGGAAAACCCTCTGTGTTTGGGCAATGGTATCCCCAGATATCACTTTTGCAGTATTGGCTATACTTCAAAATAATAAGTGCATGATTTTAATAATTTTTGGTGTTTTTTTTTTTCTTTTTCTTTTTTAATGCTCCAGTGGAGCTGCACAACAAATGATCTCTACTCCATTTGATCAGATGCAAATCAGGAAGGTAATTTAATCGAGTAGAAAAAGTAAAGGTTACAAAACATAAACCAATGCAGCCTTTCTGTTTTCATTTTAAATGATCTATCTATTTATTTATCTATCTATCTATCTGTCTGTCTGTCTGTCTGTCTGTCTGTCTGTCTGTCTGTCTATTGTTATCATTATGCTATACTTTATTTGTGTAACTGTATTTTACTATACTTTTTTTACTATACTGTCAGATTTATTTATTTATTTAAAAAGTAAATAAAGAAATACGCTTTGAAATTTGCTTGCTAGGGCTAATTGTACAGCTTTGTCTTTTTGGATAAATTGCTTATACTTTTATTCATTCCATGTCATTCTACTATTATTCTCGTTTGTTTGTATAAATGGATTAATGTGGTGTTCCCTGAAACTAGACGAATGCAGCAGCAGGATTACATTTTGGTTGTGTGGGACAAAAGTTGCTAGATTGATGTCTTTCTTGGCTTTTACTCTGATAGAGAAGCAACCATATAAACTATATTACTGAGAAGTCTTGATATAAAACTGATGCAATATTTTCCACTAAAGAAGTGCATGAGAAAGGGGTGAAGTTTAATTCTGGCTAGAATACTAACACATTTTCATCAGTCAAGCTCTCAACATTTGTGCAAATACGACATGCAGAGTCTCTTTATATAGACTGACCTTTAACTCTTGTCTGAAAATGTCAAGATTGAGGTTTATGGAAAGTTCAGGGCCATATACTCATTAATCAAACGCATGGACATGTGCGTACTGTGTGTGAGTATATGATAGATAAAGAACGCAGAACGCTGGCTAGCACTGATGCACAGTTTCCTTAATGGACATGTTGATGGTGTTTTACCAACACTCATTCCCGTCTCGTCTCTTACGTTTGCTGAAAAGGAAGGCTTCTGTGACTCAGTCAGCATGTCCATGATTTGACAATATCTGGGAATCAAAGTGAATGTTCCCACAAACTGCATCACAGCAGTCTCTCCTCTTACCCTTCCAACCCCTACAAGATTCATGTGACACACATATTATGCTGATGTAGATCAGGTGAGAGTTGTGCTTTTCTCATCTTTACCCAGAATTATCCTTCACTTCCTCGCCAGTTTGCAGAGTAGTCCATAAAGTGGCACATCGAGGCTTGGAAAGAAAGAAACCCTGCGGTTGCTTTGGCTTTTCGACGTCGCCACTCCACTGACTGTAAATTATGAAGCGCATTTGTATGCATTAGAAATGCCAGGTATAGGGCATACTCCATTAATATGCATTTGAGCAGAGTGATAAACAGGAGAGGTTTGAAGAGAGATGGAGCCGTGAGTGGCTCAGGACAACTGTCAATGCCACTTAGTGTGACTGGCAGAAAAAGACAGACTGACAAGTATTCATCCACTCTGCGAAACAGCACTGCTGGGTATTTGCTGCTTTTAAAATTTTTTAGCACAACATATTCCGTCTTCAATATTACAGCTGGAATGAATGTGCTAGTTGATAGACGTCTTGTTTCTAAGTCTAGGTTTTCAGACTAAATTCTGAGAACATTTCAGACACACCAAAAAAAAACAAGAAACATTTTAGGCCTTTATATTTCAAATTACATTATATTTCAGGCCTTCATTAACCTTCTTAGAAGAGTGGCCCGAAAGAATCCTAAAATCCAGACATGGGGCAGAGAGTCCAGGGAGGAAGACATGTCATCATCTGCCTTGTTTGTGCTGCCATTTCCAATGCTCAGTTGCTGACATGTCAACAAAGAATGTCGGCCGTGACCTATACGCATCGGGCGAGGGTCACAGCCCAGGTGACATTTGGCTTTCTTTCTCTCTCTGAAAACGAAATTCATCTCTGGGGTCAGATTGTGTGAGAAATGGAAAAGGTGGTGAAGTAATCATTGAGGTCCTCACTCTCTCATGCTTTCACACAGGAAAGAAGCATCATTCCTCAGAAACTGGTGGTGATATTATGAAATTTTGTTTAGATTGTAAAACTCTCTGACAAAACTTTCTAATTCTTTGTTGACAAAAACACTTTACTAAGGGTTGCTAAATGTCAGGACATTAATTAAATGTATTTAATGCTTTATTCTGTTTGATGTATTATTTTAAGGTCTGTCAAATTAAGCTTTACTGAAGGAAAATCAGTCTAAAATAATACCTAGGAGCAAATAACACCATCATATTATCATTAATTAGATTAATTATTTATTATTTAAGCTTTAAGAACAGTTGAATGTCTCTGAGCAACACAGTCGATCAGTTTTTTTTTTTTTTTTAACAATTGTTATGATGGAACGATTTAGTGATTCATTTCTTAAGTCAATTACTTTTTTGGTTCCTGAGTGTATCAGCATTTTGAACAAATTGGTTCAGTGAATTATACAGTGACTCACTCATAGGGGGTTTCTCAAATGGAAGGCTGCATATCTCAGCTGCCACGTTATCAAATGTCGCTGAAGGCCGTCTCAATTTGAAGGATCCTTAGAAAGCAGTTTTTGAAGGATGCTTCGGATGTATCCTTCACGGCCTTAAATCACCCACAATCCTTTTCACATATTCCAATTCAAGAGAATAAACTGACGGAAAATGAGTGTACGGAGTTAGAGTTCGTAATGAAATGTAATACAAAAATAATGTTTTTGGACATGAAAGCATTGATGTTATCTATTGTTTTGCTGTAAATTAATAACTAACACTAAATTGACAATAATGTAAGCCACGTCTCATTCTAGCGTTTAATGCCGAGGAGTCGTCTAGCCTACAAACCTCAGAAGGACTGGACTAGGAAGGATGCAGCCTCAAGGAGGCAGCCTTCCATTTGAGAAGCACCCTCAATGACAGTCCATTGTTTGGTTCTTAAATGAATCAATGTTTTTGAATGTTTTTTGAATCAGTTGAGTGATTGAGTCAAATAACTCACTTATAAAGACAGTCACTTTTCGCCACCTACTGGTGTAACAATGCCACCTGCTGAAAGAGTTACTGAAAAATCCCCACCACTGACACAGACTGACTGTTTGATACAAACTGGGAAAAGTCCCAGTGCTTTGGCCTAATTATCAATAATATCCAAATAACAATAATTTGAACAGATTGCTCTTATCTCAGATGTACTAAATTTCACATGAAGATGCTTAAAAATACAAGCTTCAACTTATCTCTGTTTGACTATGTGGCAATTTTTATTATTTTTATTCACTCCTGGTCTTTAATATAATCACTCTACTGGGCTGTCTGTCACAACGTTAACAAGTATCGTGAAGAGATGGTAAAATACATTCATGCAGTGTAAGTGTGCTTTATTTTAAGTCTCCTGGAAAAGACTGATGAATTTAAACGTTAATCTTTAAAATAAGCAGTATGATTCCAGACTACCGTAAAGGGAGGCTGCCAGAAATGGAGAAAGAGATAATTAATTGTTCTGAGAGTTTCTTCGAACGGAAAGGTCTTCAGAGGCCTATTTCAGAGATTATGCAGCTGTTAACTTCGAGTTAATTCGATAATTTTCTTGGAGATTTATTTTTGTGCAGCTGTTTCTTTTACACAAAATTTACTCGGATGTCGACAGGGCTTGGGGGCAAAATACCCAGATTTTTACAACTCATGTCTTTACCACAATAGAGGAGATGTAGCATTATACCAGATATGTCGAGTTTCTCTTAATCAAAATTGCAACTTTTTGTTGTAGAAACCACAAGATGTGAAAAATTCTTATTTAATTTAACCTTTATTTTGAAAGACAAACCTGACAACCTGCATTATTGTAATCTCTTAATCAACACATAGATAAGTTATAATTACAACATCAGAAATCATGCATTTTATTGATTACAGATATGATCTCACCTTTATGTTCATAGCTGTCTTCAAAAAGCTGCAGCTGTCACAGCGTGAGATTCCCAGAACAAAGAATAACAACATGCCATTTTCATCTATCCGGCTATCACAAGATCATAAAGAGCCTAATGGTATTTCTTTTTATCTGACAACGGTCAACAAACTCTTCCTGGGCTGCAGCGCGGCATCCTGTCCTCCGCTGCTAATTAACCTCCGATGAGCCAGAGCTGCACAAGTTAATGAAGTCGAGCTCTGTGTTTTTTGGATTAATTAGAACTCAAATAGGACGGTAAACAATGTGAGTAACAAATGGTGCGACGCATGGACTTTAATGCACAATTAAACGGGGGACTATCTGGGGAGGATTGAAATGCATACAGAAGTTGCTCTCTGAAGGCGATGCCATACATCATCCTTTCAGTGCTAATGGTTTATAGGCAGCCTGGAGTCGCCCCACGGTGCCTCTCAAAAATACTGGTAAACAAGCAGACGAGACACACTGCCTAGCTCAAGATGGCCGCCTGAGCCGTGATGTTTAATATTAAATGTCACAAAATACCACGTGTACACAGATACAGCACAGTGCAAAATAAGGATCTTCAAAATAAAACAAAATCGGATGATTTAAAAAGGGGTCACTGTGATTTTGTTAAGTAAAAACATGTTCCTATGACAACATATTTTGTTGATCCTGGAACAACATTCTTGGCCGAAAATGTAGTCCTATCCCTACCCTTAAACCTAACATTACCCATAAGTTATCCCTAAAATCATAGGGAAATGACAGGTGAATAACACTGATGTAGAAGCACCCTGGTTTTAAGGCTCCGGAAACACGTTGCACTTAGTGAAATCAGGTTCACCAAAGAAAACTACCTATCAAGGAAAACTGAATGATCTATTCATTGTTACACCCAGTGTTGTGCAAGTTACTTCCAAACTGTAATACATTATACATTACTTGTTACTGTAATTTAAAAGTAATTCATTACCTTACAATATTACTGTCTCAGAATTCTAATGCGTTACATTACTCCTGTATTACTTTTGAGTTACTTTCACCAAAATAGCTATACAGTAGTAGAACTTAACATTCTAAGGCTGTAACGATATGCGATATGAAACCGAAATCGCGACACTCAGATCCACGAACCTGCAGAATCGCGACACACCCCTTCCAACTCCCAGCGTTATCCATACCGTCCAGATCCAATGCTACCACATCTTTAAATTACTATTAGTATTATTTGAATTTTGAAGTTAACATTATAAAATACGTAGACCTACACCACAGTGTTAATTTCGTTGACGAAAATAATGACAAAAATTATTCGTCAACGACATTTTTTCACAGACGAAAACGAGACGATAACTAAATAAAACCTAGTTTTGAATGACAAAAACTATGACGAAAATCTATTGACATTTTCGTCAACGAATAAAAACTAGACGAAAGTGTTAGATAGTGACGATCTGGGAAGCGATCCAGTCAGAACTGATGTCCTGCGTGTGTGATAGATGCGCACATTTGTACTGTAACGTGCTGATCTACGCAGCGGTCTCAAAACTTTAAAAAATTTAAACGTCTGGGAGAATGAGTAGAGCAGACATAATGACATATAGATCTGAATAAGAGCTAAAAAAAAAAAAAAAAGAGCTCTATTCCGTACGGCACACACCCGACCTGAAGCGTGCAGCCATGCACAATAGACACCTATACAGCGCGCGAGGACTGAATTGAGCTCTCTTTCATGTCTGAATGGACAAATACACACAGCATCAGGGCCGGTCCGTGGCATAGGCGGAATAGGCAAATGCTAGGGGCGCCACTCAATAGGGGCGCCAAAATGAGTGAACGAGTGATTTTTTAATTTTTTTTATTTACTAATACTATTTTAAAAACCTTAATTCAAAATGCTACAAAATAAAGCAAAAAAACTCCACAAAAACTTAACTAAGTCCCCCGACTCCAGTCCGGCGCATCAATCTTCCCCCGCCCAGCGAGTGCTTGAAGTGCGTCAGAAACAGAGCGCGCGCGATCAGTTTACTGTTGGTAATTTGTTGTGTAGCGTCGCCCCTCGCTGCATCCAATGTAGACAGCATTGCTTTCGTTTGAGGGCACTTAACACACTCAAGCATCCCGTAGAAACTAGGGATGCACCGATACCACTTTTTTCAGAACCGATCCGATCCGATACCAAAAATTCAGAGTATCGACCGATACCGATGCCGATCCGATACCAACACAATTTTTTTTTTTAAATCAAGTAGAATTTATGTAACTCTTTGTGTGTTGAACTGATAAGCACTCTTTTGTGTGTAAAACACAATCTACTTAATACAGACAACTTCATTATAAAGAAAAACAAATCCAAAAAATATATGATCATAATCTATGACAAAAATGCTATTATAAACTAGATTAGTGGATGATTCAGCAGTAAAATTTAGTCTAGAAAAATCATGAGTCGACAATAATTGTATAAAATCTGAACATTTAGTGAAAAAAACAAATAAGAGACAATAAGTGTAACACTAAATCTGGTAAAACGTTACACATTGCTCTTTGTATTGTTGTAAAATACATTCATGAAAACAAGATAAAAATCAAAAAGATAAATTATTTTATATATAGCTATAGTCTACTATACAATTGAGACATGTTTTAAATGTATAGCACTGCTGTTTAATGAGGCAGCAACATATGATAGATAGAACAGAACAAGAAAGGCTATTAATAATCTTTCATTTCGTCACCGTATTATGATTATGAAAGGCTTCAATACAGTGCGGCACAAAGTTCTTATGCGCATCCCGAGCGCAGAATGATGCGCTTGAAGCAACATGGAGTCACAGTGTGCAGAGTCCGCATTGAAAAGTTCAAACCACAAACGAAAGACATATTGATGCGTAGTCTATTATACAGTATCTATCTATGCAATAGTTTATTGAGCCTTTTCTTTTAACAGTTTTAAATTTCAGTTACTGTGCGCGTGAAGAACAGTTATAGTGCAGCTGACTCTAGTGTTGTGATCTAACAGACACCCGGTAGAAAGTAACAGGATTAAGTTACAGCAATAAAGTCTAGCAAGATAAAGTTGTTTTATGCGAAACCATAGAGCTTTATCTACACATCAAGTATAATAATAGTAACATTGAATCATCAGGGTTTCATCATGTTGACTGACTCGTAACCGAACACGACGCGCTGTTGGAATGCTGAATGGAGAATGACTGAGAGCCGCAGCGGAGGGAAAAGTTTACGTGATCTCGAATTTAATGACTTAAATGTTCATTTCTATCTCACATACTATAATGGCTTAAGAACAATTGAAATATAGTGCACGAAAACTTTATGGTGCTTTATAATGTGTTTGTGCCTTTTGTGGGGCTTAACAATAACACAGAATAGTATATGCACAATATCGGATTTGGATTGGCCTCGTCTGACCGATACCCGATCCGGCAAAAATGGCAGTATCGGACCCGATATCCGATACAAATATCGGATCGGAGCATCCCTAGTAGAAACGGGCCTGGCAGCTCGCACCAGGTCTAGACATGGTGAAAATTACCTGATTGTGACTGATGGCCAAATTTACATGACATATTTTAAATTAGCATTAGTCTGCAATAGTCTGCAATAGATACAGCGCCAAACGGAAGAGAAGAGGATAAAATGGGATAAAGACAGAGGTAATGTAATGAATGAACAGTTTATCTAATTGCATAGTAGTAAGATATATAATTTAATGGCAGTTATTTTTACCTTAAACTTTATGCTGACAGTTGTTCTGAGTTCTCCAGAGACCCCAGAGAGTGTGATTTGTAACAATCACGTCAGTTTTTTTAGATGCATACACTATCACTTTTATTAATTAATGTTTTACTCTACAGTTGTGCAGTTTTGAGGGGGATATACGGCATTTTTTAAATTTATTTGCCAAAATTATTAATGATATTTATATAGGCTACAAGTTTATTAATTATTAAAGAAGACATTTTGCAGTTTCATTCATGGTGAAAACATGAAACGTGCCATAGTTTAGTGGAAGATTGCTGCCATCAACTGCAAAACAAACACTTTTGCTTGCGCTCAATGAATAGTTTGTGCATTAATGACATTTGGACGATGACATCACTGTTTTATCCAGAGCGGCTATATACTGAACAAAATTATAAACGCAACAAAACTGTAAAGCTGTAAATCTGCCTTGAAATAATCTATATTGTTAAAAGCGCTATAAAAATAAATGGGACTTGACTTGAATGCTAGATGTAATGCTCTTGCTATTTGTGTTTAGGCTGTAATGTGTGTATCCTATACATATATAGGATAAATAATCATGAACACAATGACAGGGTGAAATGGGCTGTGATGCATGGGGCACCAGGTAAAATCTTGCCTAAGGCAGCAAATTGGCCAGAGCCGGCCCTGCACAGCATTATGTCTAAATGTCCGTTTTGGAGAGTATTCATGTAATCTATGTTGGTTATGTCTTAAACAGTTGTGAGTGTATCGGATGTGTATCAGTGCAATTGTATCCGCATGTCATTGGACATGATCTGATGTCTTAAAGTGACAGTGGCAATAAACCTAATGCGGTCTGTGTCCTTAATATTCAAGCTACAAAAGAAAAGCATTCACTGTTTGTTAATAGCTTTAATAAGGATTAATTATATTTAATTCATACAAATAAATATGTCTGCTTGAAAGAATAAATAATGATGTATGCAAGTAGTTATAAAGAATGCATATATCATTCATTCAAAAGAAGACTGTGTTTTACTTTAGGAAAAGTGGTTTTATTTAATTTTAAGATATTTTTTAAGTCACAATAGTTAAATCTGTATCTGTATTGCATGTTCAAACCTAAAAATCATTCATATTAATAGGTTAATAAATGTTTTCTCCGGGAGTATATGGGTTTGGACATTTTAGAGGAATTCTTAATTAATGCATTACAATTTAACTAAACCCATAATATTTTAGTCGACTAAATCTACTGTAGATTTAGTCAACTAAAATCTTATAGTATTTCGTCGACTAAAACTAGACTAAAACTAAAATAATTTAGATGACTAAAATATGACTAAAACTAAATGGCATTTTAGTCAAAAGACTAAGACTAAAACTAAATCAAAATTTGCTGTCAAAATTAACACTGCTACACCACAAAACTAGCAATTCCAGCGTTATGGACGTGACATTTGCAGTCAAAACTTGAAATATAAATTCTCAGAAAATGCATTTAATACCAATATATTGAAACGTCTGTTTATCCATAGGATACCCCCTTAAAAGAGTCCAGACATTAGAAAAATATGAGTCTACACATGCGTTTTATATTTAATATGAGGGAAATACACACGCTTTCATGCGTGACAAAAGAACAATATTTAACTTTTAGGAGGCAAAATATTTTTTTTTGTAATTCTGTGAATTACACTGCGCAAATCAAAAGTAATACTACCCACCGGATGAAGAAGGGTTGGCTCTTGACAGAACATAAAATATTCATTTTATTTTATTTTTCGTGTTCGCATTTATGAGGAAAAAACAATGTAGGCTAAGTGACAGTTCTCCGTTACGGACGCGACCGCTCTGAAGCTGCACTAAAAGACTGTTTTAAAACTTTCACAGAGACCTCAAACAGAAGACACAAAGCCTTTCTTTAAAGTGAATTTCGATTTGTACTAATTGTATCTTTATCTGTATCTCATTTTCTTTGTGACAGCTTTTAGATGCTTTCCTTACATCATGTTACGTGAACGCGTCACCACCGCATCAAAAACATGATTGCGTGATGAAAACAAGAAAAATACCACCTAAACATAGCCTAACTGTTTAGAAAGAAAACACAGAACAAATGGAGTAGCCTAATGCGCATACGTCCATCTCGCGAATGTACAGTCTTCTTCTTCACCCATTAGCCGCTTTTCCGCTGGCCAGCGTGAGCACAGAGGCCGAAATCATGCCAAGCCATGTTGTTGTTGTTTTTTTACTTTAAAATTAAAATTAAAACTAAAAGTGTGTTGTAACGCAAGCGTAACTGAACATGTAATATAGTAAAATATTACTGAAAATTGATTAGTAATGCCTTACACTACTGCGTTACAGCAAAAAGTAATATGTTACTGTAATGCATTACTTTTGTAACGCGTTACTCCCAACACTGGTTACACCTAATGCATTAAACCACCTTACAAACAAACAATTTCAAAGGTAACAAGGAATCTGCAAATATTATGTTAAATTTTAACTTTGGTTACATTTATGCATTATGCATTATAATGGTTATGCATTATAACATACATTATGAATAACTTTATAATGCATTATACATTTTAAATGCATTAAAAGGCGTTGAGCCTATAAGCCTTGACCAATAGCTCTTATGTGTATGTGGGTTGCATTATTGCATTAAATTAAGCAGCGTTTATAGCTACAGTAGTACAGTAGTCTGAAGTGGATCAAAAAAGTAAATCAAAGTTGTCCTAAGGCAATAACGGGTATTGTTCAAAATCCATGTATAACTTTGATGAAAGGTTTTTATCCACTTCAAATGTTGACTACAGTATTTCAAAGTTTATTGATCCAGGTTTTATTTTAATACTCATTACGTTGCACCAGTTAATTTTAAACACAACAAATGTAATTAAAACTTTCCTTTGGGATTCATTTTGTCTGCCATCATGAATTCACCACTATAAGTAAACAGCAACAATGTTACTCTTTATTTTACTTTTTGAGTGACAACCATTTCCATAAGTAACTTTATGCAGGTAAAGCAATTAAAAAATGTAAATGTTCTACTGTTGTTATATGCAGAGCGCTCACCTCTCCTCCAGAGACCAGTATTTTTCCTGTGTGTAGAACAGGAAGTGAAAAGGAATCTCACGTCTAAATCGAGATCAACAGATCCGCATCCTCGACTTGAAAGTATCCGGATGTGACCAACGGGATGAGTGCTGCCGGGCGGCCATGATTTCAGCATGCTGTAGTGTTTTCGCATCGCCTTGTTGGATGTGAATGGTGTCCAGTTATTATCCTGGAAATTAAACTGACTTAATCAGTCTTATAAATCACTTGTAGTCCAATTATTGTGTGAATCAAAAATGGCTGTTATTACTTTGCATTGTGGGAAACAATAGTCTGCTCAGATCTGTTGTTGTCACTTTGCTAAACTCCCTCCCCTAGTCTACCATTTATGAAAACTAAGCTACTGTACAACAACAGTTTATTCATTTACACTTTTATCTGGAATTGAAATAGAACCATTATCATGTTAACATTTACATATAAATAGTCATAAGCACTGTTGGGATTGATTGGTTGGTTGATTGATTGATTGATTGATTGATTGATTGATTGATTGATTGATTGATTGATTGATTGATTGATTGATTGATTTGTTGGTTGATTTGTTGATTGATTGAGTGAGTGAGTGAGGGATTGACTGATTGATTGGTTGATTGATTGATTGATTGATTGATTGATTGATTGATTGATTGATTGATTGATTGATTGATTGATTGATTGACTTTTCAGCAAGGGCAAATTTAATTGATCAAAGTGGCAGTAAAGATATTACAAAAGATAGATATTTCAAATAAATGTTGTTCTTTTGAGCTTTCTGTTTATTAAAGAACCATGAAAAAAATGATCACACAGTTTCCACAAATATATTACGCAGCACCACTGTTTTCAACATTGATAATATTATTAAATGTTTCTTGAGCATCAAATCATCAAAGCATCAAATCAAAGCATATTAGAAGGATTTCTGAAGGATCATGTTGCACTGAAGACTGAAACTTCAGCTTTGTCATCACAGGAATAAATTAAAACAGTTATTTTATACTGTAATAATATTTCACAATGTTACTGTTTTTACTGTATTTTTGATCGAAAAAATGCAGCATTGGAGAGCAAAAGAGATTTATTTTAAAGAACATTTTAAAAAATCGAACACACCCCAAACTTTTGAACGACAGTGTAAAGTTAAATGATCACATTAAATATCATAAGAAACAACCAATGTTACATTGTTACTTATGAATGTAACATTTTAAGTTACTTTTGCGTCACTTCAACATATAAGTATACCACAAAAATATGCTTTTTTTAATGCAACAGAGTTTACTTCAACAGAAATCACAGAAAACATTTTTTGACAAAAATGGTCTCAATACTTTTGTCAAGTCAAGTCAAGTCAAATTTATTTATATAGCGCTTTTCACAATACAGATTGTATCAAAGCTGCTTCACAGTATCAATCAAAACAACTTAACAATGTTTGTTTATAACTGGAAAAAAGACATCCAAGTACATCATAAGTGGAATTCATGGTAAAACATATCTCCAAAAGTGTATAATATGACTCTTTTCCAGCACATTATTCGTACGCTGAAATGATTTGTGCTGTGTGGCATTAAGTGAACATCTAAAGCTCAGCATGGAGTTTGTTCACAGAGTTCTAGGCGGGTTGCAGGGGTTATGAGTGTAAGCAAGAGCTTTTGTTGCATTCTTTGCTTTCTGTGATCCATTCTGTTGCGCATTTTATGGTTTGAAGTAGCATAAAATTTGGAGGGGTAGATCGCTGGCTGTCTGATTAGGTTAATTCAGTCTCCGCGGGTTCCGGCTCTTTTGCAGCGCAGAGTTGGATTTGCAGTAATTCCTTCTCACCCCCTCATGACTATATGCTTTGCTGGAGATCGAATAACACATGAAACATTTAGAAATACAGACAGCACAAACACACTCTCTCTCTGTCTCACACTATCCCTCTCTTCGAACACAAACAGAAGTGTCTGTGATGGAAGTTGGAGAACGGGGAAGCTGCTGAAGTTTGGAATTATTGCTGTATACACTGAGAGAGGCGCTAGGGGCTGATGCCACAACAGGCGCTATGCTGCCAAAAAAGGCGCTGACAGCCATGGAATGCGATGACATTAAGAAGTCGTTGGAGTTTATGACAGAGGAGATTTCTGCTGTCAAACTGCAGCAGAAATCCATCTTGGATCTGGTGGAGGAGGTGAAGGCTCTCCGGATCCAGAACGCTGAGAAGGACCGGCGTCTGGTGTACCTGGAGAGCAGAGTAGCGGAGTTAGAGCAGTACACCAGGATTAACGATGTGGTCATCACTGGGCTCCGCATTAAACCTCGGTCTTACGCTCGAGCAGTGACCGCTGATAACGTGGGGGAGCCGAGTGAGCAGGATGTCAGCTCCGTGGAGCAACAGGTGGTTACCTTTCTTCAGTCCAAAGGGATTGAAATGGACTCTGATGACATCGAGGCATGCAAACCTCTGCCCCGGAGAAATGAAAGTGACAATCCATCTATTATTATGAGATTGATCAATCGAAAGTATAAAACAACACTGCTAAAACAAGGAAGAAAGCTAAAGGGATCCAACGTCTTCATAAACGAACATCTGACAAAACGAAACGCCGATATCCCTAGAAAAGCACACTTCTTGAGGAAACAAGGAAAGATTCAAAACACATGGACCGCAAACTGCAAAATATTCATTAAAATGAACGGAACGCCGGAGCAAGCCAAAGTTTTGGTAATCAAAAACATCGAGGAACTGGATAGGTAACGATTAACATAAGTTGAAGGTATGAACACACAAATGACGTAATGCCCAACATGACATATTCATTTATATCTGGAGATAACAATGGTATAATTCAAACTATTGATGAACTGGAACTGAGAACTTTTCAATACACTGACCATAATTTACTGGACTTGGAAAATTATATAGATCCGGAGAATAATTTCTTCTCCAATACTAAAAACAATTGTTGTTACTATACAGAAGAATGATTTAACCAGTCCATTAAAATGGATAGTATAATGTCATTAATTCATTTCAATAGCAGAAGCCTGTATGCTAATTTTAATCACATTAAGGACTATTTAAAACAATTCACAAAACCATTCACAATAATTGCCATATTTAAAACATGGATAAATGCTGATAAAGGTATGAATTTTGAACTGGAAGGATATGAAGTCAATTGTATAAACAGAAAGAATGAGAGTGGAGGAGGAGTGGCTGTGTATGTGGATAAAACCTTAAATTATAAGGTGGTAGAAAGTATGACAACTGTGATTGATAACTTATTAGAATGCATAACAACTGAAATATGTAAGGAAAAAAAGAACAATGTTATCATTAGTTGTATATACAGAGCGCCAGGCTCTAGCATAGAAGTTTTCAAAGACTGAATAGAAGGATTTTTTTCAAGACCAAATCAAAAAGTAATTTGTTGAGATTTTAACATTGATCTGCTAAATCCAACCAAGAACAAAATGACTGACGAATTCATTAATACAATGGACAGCATGAGTCTATATCCAAAAATCACCAGACCCAGCAGAATTACCCCTCATAGTCCCACCTTAATTGATAATATATTTACCAATGACATTGAAAACAATACTGTGGGTGGACTATTAATTAATGACATTAGTGATCATCCGCCAGTTTTTACAGTCTATGACACCAATTACAAGAGAAATCCGCCAGATGATAAACAAAAATATAGACGAATGAGGGCTGATGAAACTATGAATGCATTAAAGAATGACTTAAATAATTACTTACTAGCACAAAATGGGAAATTATATACAAAGAAAGTGATGTTGAGACTGCATATAATACATTTTTAAGACTATTCACATTATTATATGATAAAAATTGTCAGATTAAACAAAACTATATAAAGCGAAAATATATAGATAAACCATGGATTACAAAAGGATTTAAAAACGCCTGTAAAAAATACATTCGAGAATTCATAAAACTCAAGAGGCAGAAAATGAATATAAAAAAATTAAAAATAAGTTAAGAAATATCTTACGGGAATGTAGAAAGGAATATCATAGTAAAATGTTGAATAATAATAAAAAAATAATATTAAAGGAATATGGGACATATTAAACAGTATTATTAAAAAATAGTACTGGGCAACATAGTTACCCTCATCATTTTATTGATAATAACACAAAAAAGGACAATATGGTTGATGTGGTTAATAGCTTTAACAATTTTTTTGTGAATGTTGGTCCAAAATTGGCAGAAGAAATTCCATTGTCATCTGAAGATTGGAAAGAAAACTTAATAGGAAGGAATCCCAACTCAATGTTTCTTACAGTGGTGGAAGAAAAAGAAATAATAGACATTGTAAATAAATGTAAACACAAAACATCTACTGATTGTAATGAAGTTGATATGAAAATTGTGAAAAGGGTAATTGAGGGGATTTCAAAACCAATATCTGTAATCTGTCATTTCATACCGGTAAATTTCCAAACAAAATGAAAATAGCTAAAGTTGTTCCGCTGTTTAAAACTGGGGACAGACACAATTTCACAAATTATTTCTTTACTTCCACAATTTTCCAAAATATTAGAAAAACTATTCACTATCAGATTAGACAGATTTTTCTTACTTTCTGAGAGTCAGTACGGATTTAGATCAAATAGTTCAACATCATTGGCATCAATTGATTCAATTGAGGAAATTACACATGCTTTATATCATAAACAGTATGCAGTTGGAGTTTTCATAGATCTTGAAAAAGCTTTTGACACAATCAATCACAACATATTAATCAATAAACTAGAACGGTATGGAATCAGGGGGGTAGTATTGAATTGGTTAAAAAGTTATTTAAGAGATAGAAAACAATTTGTGAGGTCGGGGGAATATTCTTTGTTGTGCTTGGACATTGCTTGTGGTATCCCCCAGGGGTCAGTACAGGGTCCTAAATTGTTTTTGTTATACATAAACGATATATGCAAAGTTCCAAAGATAGTGAAATTAGTTCTATTTGTGGATGATACTAATATGTTTTGTTCTGGGGGGAATTTACAAGAGCTTTTGGAGACTATTACTTCAGAAATGTGTAAAATAAAAAGATGGTTTGATAGAAATAAATTATCATTAAATATTAATAAAACTAAATTCATGTTATTTGGTAACTGTAAAAAGAGTACACAAGTCCAGATACAGGTAGATGGTGTGGACATAGAAAGGGTTAACGAAAACAAGTTTCTTGGGGTGATAATAGATGATAAAATATGTTGGAAAGCTCACATAAAACATGTACAAAATAAACTTTCAAGAAGTATTTCGGTACAGAACAAAGCAAAACATATTTTGGACCACAAACCACTCCACATTCTTTATTGTGCGTTGATATTACCATATTTAAATTACTGTGTGGAGGTTTGGGGTAATACTTATAAATGCAGACTATCATCAGTATCTATGTTGCAAAAAAGAGCCATAAGGATAACTCATAACAGCGGTTATAGAGAACACACAAATTCATTATTTTAAAAATCAAAGACATTAAAATTGACTGACTTGGTTCATGTTCAAACAGCACAAATAATGTATAAAGCAAAAAAAAAAAAACTTACTTCATGGCAATATTCAAAAACTGTTTTTTTATAGAGAAGGGAGGTATAATTTTAGGAGTGAGTGCAACTTTAAACATCCCTGTGTCCGTACAACATGAAAAAGTTTTTGTATTTCTATATGTGGAGTGAAGTTGTGGAACAGACTAAGTTCAGTGCTCAAACAATGTCCAAGCATAACTTAGTTCAAAAAGTGGTACAAAAGTATAGTTTTGATAAGGTACGAGAATGAAGAAGGTTGTTGACTGGGTGATCTCACAGTTAATTTATAAATTAATTTTTTGCATTGTTTATTAATTATGGTGGATATAAATATAGGTAAATGTGTTTGTTATTTATGGTATGTATTTCTCGGTGTGTATGGAGAAAAATAGATTAAGATGATCTGGAGGATTATTGATAAGTAGTGAGAAGGGGTAGGATTAAATAAGCTCATGCTTCTTCCTACTCCTTTTTGGACATGTATATGTTAATATTGCTTTCTTTTCTTTTTTAACATTGTTTTTTGTTTTGCTTTCTGTTTTGATGAGTATTTGTTTGTTATTAGGTTTTTGTTTTTGTCATTAAGCTTTTATTTGTTATTATTGTTTCTTTTACATGTTCGAAATAAAAATAAAAAGAAGCTGTTGAATTTCTTATATGGAGCTTGTGTTAAGATTTGGTGCAGTAGCAGAAACAGAGAGAAAAAATAATTCCTCTGATGATGAAGAGTTTTGTGAGAGAAAGGTTTGCTTCGGGGAAAGACTGTCATAGCATGATAAGGTTTTTTTTGTTTTTTTTTACTATAAAACTAGAGTCTGTGTGAACGTGAGCATGTGAACGTATTAATATGTTGTCCGGATTTGTGTGTACTCTACATGTGCGCATTAAAAAACATAAAAACTTAGACTTAAATGCAGCCAAACTCACAGTTTTTGAACATTCAACCATGAAAATCTATTCCAGTAGACCCCAAAAACAAAATAAAGACTAAAAGGGCATAAAATGGCCTCCTTCTTTTTAAATTTAAAAATTTAATTTAGTAGTATTTGGACAAACTGTTATTTTACCCAAAAGAATTATCAAAATATCAAGCAGCTACTCTAATTAGGAGCAATGAGAATTGTAGTTAGTTATAGTATTAAACAAAGGGAAAATACATTTCTCACTGGATAAGTTAGCAGTACGTCATTTGATTTGAAATCATTAGCGAGGTTCTGAAAAAAAACAAATGTGTTTGATTCAAGTTTGGGATTTAAATTACAAAGTAGATCTGTGAAGCACACATTTACCTTAACTCCTCAGAGAAAACTAGTTCTAACTGGATAGGGCTCTACAAATGAAAAAAGAAAAGAAAAAAGTAATTCTGTTATGAAGGTTGAACTGGATGTTGGATTGACTGACTTATTAACTATTGAGCTGTGGATACTGGTTGGAAGATATGACCCCTGTTTTATGCCAAGATGGAGGTCTCTTTAGCTTTATTGAGTCAATAAAGGAGACCTTAAACATGTCCTGTAGGGGTTTGCCTGAAATGGTGGTGGTATTTGCCTGTTTCGTTCAACATTTCATGTAGACTGAAGCTAAAACTTTGGTCAACTAAAACTTTCTTTGACCAGCTTTCTTT
The DNA here is from genome assembly GCA_026230005.1 of Gila orcuttii. Classification (NCBI taxonomy): domain Eukaryota; kingdom Metazoa; phylum Chordata; class Actinopteri; order Cypriniformes; family Leuciscidae; genus Gila; species Gila orcuttii. The sequence continues at coordinate 6,715,523 of JAPDVR010000011.1, forward strand.
GCCAGTTTTCATCATATCAGGACCATTGCAGTGTCTGAAGAGATTTCGCATACTCAAAGATGTGGCTTAAAAGGTTAAGGTTGAACCGCGCTAGTCACTATTTTAATGATGTCTTTACTACCTTGGGCCTTGAAAGTGGTTATGATGTTGCTGTCAATAGGGGGTCAAAAAATATATTCATTTGTGTTCCGAGGATGAAATAAGGTCTTACGGGTTTGGAACAACATGAGGGAGAGGGTGAGGGTAATTAATGACAAAATTTTCATTTTAGGGTGAACTAATGTTATGAAGCAGCGAAAATACCTTTGTGCGTAAATAAATAAATATTTTATTCAACAATTTCTTCTATTCTCGCCGCTTCATAACATTAAGGTTGAACCACTGTAGTCACATGAACTATTTTAACGATGTCTTCACTACCTTTCTGGACCTTGAAAGTGGTTATGACATTGGTGTCTATAGTGGGGTCAGAAATAGGGCTGGGACAATAAATCGATGCATCGTGATTAGTGGATCGATTCTGAGATTTTTGGTATGCATCGCGATATGCTCTCACTTCTGAGCTTAGTGTTGACAGCAGATGACACTGTTGGCTAGTTTTTAACCACACGCTCAAATGCTCACGAAGAAGAGCGCTTGAAGATCGCTTGTGCATTCGGCTGTGTGGGAGATGAGTGACTCAGAATGCTTTTATGACACGAAATTAATGTAAACACAGCCCACCTTGAATACTCTTCTAATTTGTTTTTCAAACTTTATCAAAGATTATTGTATGGAAGATTCAAGCAGTGTGTGTAAGGAATTGGAAGCAAGCAGAGTATGTCTGTTTCTAAAGCATGCAGCATCATATGCTGTTCAAAACTCAGCTCAGAATCGATTGGAAAGAGAATCGCGATGCATACTGAAAATGTCAATATCAATCCAGAACCGTTTGAAGAATCGCGATGCATCGATTTATTGTCCCAGCCATAGTCAGAAAGCTCTCGGATTTAATCAAAAGTATCTTCATTTGTGGTTTGATGATAAACACAAGTCTTAAGGGTTTGGAACGACATGAGGGTGAGTAATTAACGACAGAATTTCCATTTCTGGGTGAACTAACCCTTTTGGCCATATCACAATTTCGGTATTATTTCAATTAATCGTGCAGCACTACTTTATTTATTGATTTTGAAATCTTCAGAGGGTTTTGCAGAGAGGATCTGTGGATGAAGGGATGGAGACGGTCCCAATTCCGTGATTTGAAATCAGCAAGTTTTATTATCAATTACAACACCTTTTAAAGTTGAATTATCAAAATGCTCCAATGAAATCACTGTTTTTTCGGCAAAGAAAGTTCATGTAAAAAACGACAACAAAAAAACAGATTACAGATTATAAAAGCTTATAGCTGCATTAGGTTAACATTTACATTTACACTGGGCCATCTGGAGAGGTGAAATGAAGGTTTAAAAGAAGATGATATTTTCAGTCTCCCTGCAGATCTATAGCACACAATAAAAAAGATACTGTCCCTTGTATCTTATCTTGAAGATTCTTGACTGTTCTTAATTCTGCCCATTGTATTTTTAAGCACACGATAACAAACTGAAAAATCACCAAATCTAAGCAAATCATTAAGTATAGTTTAACATTCACTTCCCGGATTTCTATGACACTTTAAAACCTTTTCATTATCAGTATAATACACTTTAAAGGACTCTGTGGAGACATTGATTTCTGCCCTTGGCACTGTAGTGTGTAAACTTTTTACAGGCCCAGGAAAACAACCACATCTTTTTTGTCTGTTCTTTAACCTAGTAAAATATTTATTCCTAGGTCTGCTTGTCTTCTCCTTGAAACAAATGCCTGTTTACAACCTTCTAAAAGTAGTACCTCCTAAAAAGGGTGTCTGGAGGGCGGCTTAAAGTCCATCAATCTCCAGGCAGATGATGAAAAGTCCTGCTGATGTTCATTACACTTTTGTGTGAGGTGCTTGGCTTTCTCATGACATCGTAGATTCACAGCTCGAGATGGGCGAGCAGAAGTAATAACTGACAAAATGTCAAACTTCACTCGCCCGGTACAACAGATGACTCGAGGCTGTCAGCCCGCACAGAAAAGCAATCGATAGTTTAGAGGTTGAAGCCAAATCTTGGTCCTGGTCCACTCCGGCCTCGTTTGGCACCGTGCCTCACATTGATCAGATCCATCTTGAAAATGAGTGTCTGAAGAGTAACGCGGTAATAAACACTTTAGGAGTTGAATGTGAAACACGAAAGGGAGGATGGATGAAGAGTGTTATTGGCTCCTGTGAAGATGTAGAAGTTCTTGTGAGAGAATGCTGTAGATCAGCCGTCTCCTTTACTTTAAACAATGGTGTGGTCTGAGAAAGTTTTTTTTTTTTGGTTCCACTTTGGCTTTATCTATCTATTTATCTATCTATCAATCGGCTGTCTGTCCGTGTCTCTTTCTGACTAGTATGTCTTTCTTTCTTTGTTTCTTTCTTTGGTTACACTTCGGGTTTATCTATCACTATCTGTATCTCTATCTGTCTGTCTGACTAGTTGTATGTCTTTAGTTTGGTTACACTTCAGATTTATCTATCTATTTATCTATCTCTATCTGTCTCTCTGTCTGTCTGTTTGAATAGTTGTATGTCTATTTATTTGTGTCTTTATTCTATCAGTCTGACTGTCTGTCTGTCTATCTATTTATCTATCTTTCTATATATCTAATCTATCTATAATAATACTATATTGTTATTCAAATATTGAAAACCAAAATGCAGATTTTTTTATTAGATTGTATCTATTTATCTATCTATCTTTCTGAATAGTCATATGTCTTTCTATCTGTCTGTCTGTCTGTCTGTCTCTGTATCTTGTAAACATTTAAATCAGCAGAAACCACATGGAATCATGTGTTTAAGAAAACACATGTACAAGTACAACAAACTCTTTCACTCTGGCCCCAGGCCATCGGGACATCCTTATTCTTTAGCTCTGCTTTATGACAACACATCATCTTGAATCTGGCAATGGAGAGATGTACTTTTTAATTTCTCACTGCACCACCTAACCTGCACAAACGTTCTCTCTGCTGCACACTCACAATGAGTCACATTTACATGAGATAAACATTGACCCGCCGACTCGTCGACTTCTTTAAAATGAGCAGTCATGCTAGCCCTAGCTAATATTCCACTGCCTTATAACAGCATCTGGAATATTCAGTGAGAAATGCTAAACTTGAGTCGTTAAGATTTTAACTGTAATAAGTGTGTTCGGTCTATCAGAACAGCAGTTTAGATAACAAGCTGTTACGGGTACTGAGGGAAAGTTACAGCCAGATGAAGGATACAGAGACAGAAGGGAGAAAAGGGGAAAAAATGAAAAAGAAATTGCGAGGCATGGAGGGATGTTCATGACTGCTGTAGTGTGGCTGCAGGGCTCTCTGAGCGATACCAAGGCCGTGTCGGGTAACACGTTCATTTGTCCACATTTCTTACTTCCGTCCCTCTGGATTCCCCATCCTTCTGTTGCTATATTTTTGCAACATTTTTTTTTTCGATGTCTCCCAAGAGATCTCTCTCACAGAGAAATCTGCGGTCCGACAGTTCACTTGGCATGCTTGAAAAGATGATAAGAGAGCCAAAACAGAAAGCAAGGGAGAGAAAATGTTGAGGGGGGAAAGAAAGCTGCTTCCTTCACATGAGTTTTGCCTAAGGGTGAATCTCAAATAACGCAAAAATCTTACCCTTCTGTTTTTTTTTTGTTTTTTTTTGTTTTGTTTTTTGTTAAATGTTTCATGCAGTACTCCAGAGAATGTATATCAACAAAGTTTTGGTGTCATCAATGCGTATCAATGATATAAGCAGATATGTATTTGGAGGAGGGGCAGTAAAAGAGTTGTTTTTTACTTGAGGAATAAAGGAGGTTGCTTCTTTTTCCTCCATCAGTTCTGTAAACTTTTACAATCAACAACCAATGTTGAAGAAAACCATTAAAAGTATATTCCTGACAGTAAAACACTTTCATCCTTCTGACCGGACCAGAAAGTTATGTAATGGATTCAGAAGAAGGACTGATGTTTTCCTGTGGCTCATTTCTTCATTCATTTCAGCTTTGTTTTTAAACTAGTCATTTTTATCACAACTTTCCTCAATAATAAAAGATAAACATACATCCATTTCTAAATGTAATGTTGCAAAAGTAAAAGTGGCCAAAAGTTTATAAGTTTATAAAAAAGAAAAGAAAATCCACTAAAAGAAACAAACTTTTTTTATTCCTTTGGAATAACGTGCACTGATGAATTGTGCAGAGGACAGTGACCATGTATTGATAAAGTAAAAAATAGTCAGTTTTTATTTGATGTCATTGATACTGACTTATGACCTTGAGTGCATCTCAACATGAAAATATATTTTCTACATAAAAATGCATGTGTATCTAATATAGATAATATTACAGTTGAAAATTGTTGTGCTGCTCATCATTGAAATTTGTGACACTGAAATCATTATTTTAGGATTCTTTAAATGTTATTCCATTTTTTCTCAGACATATTGCAATGACTCTTTACTAACCGTCATCATTTTTTGAAGCTGTAAGCACAGGTGTTCGTTACATTAACTATGGATGTTCTTTAATGTTTTAAACCCCCAAAAAGTGTCACAATACTTTTTGTCTTTATTTTCAACAGTATATCTAAAGTATCATTTTGTAAAATGTTTACCTTTTTTAATATACATTCCTCTTGTTTTTATGTTTTGAATCTACTGCAGTGGCATTCATGCATTTTTTACAGGGGTCATATCATGAGGAATCTCATTTTCTTTGATCTTTTGAGATAAAAGAGCTTGATGTACATACTGCACATTTTAGAACTCAAAACGTCCTCTCCGGTCTAAAAAGAGTATTTATTGAAACCAGGCAGCAAAAATGACTTGTTCTGAACTTCATTCTGGAGCCTATTGTGTGAGCAAAAAACTTGACCTGCCCAATCACAGTGATATCAGAAAAGAAATCAGTTACACTTTATTTTGATGGTCTAGTTCAGACAATCAATTAAATATAAGTAACTTTGCAACTACATGTCAGTGTATGAAACTATTATAGAGTATTAGTAGACTGTAGTATGGTTCTCATTCATTGTTAGTTTCCATGGTTCCTGTTAAATTGCGCACCTGTTTCTAGTTTTTTAAATTATCTAGTTATGTGTATTTACACCCCTAGTTCTCTTTGTTCAGTGTCATCTCAGTATGATGTAGTTGCGTTCTAGTGTTTTTCCAGATATTTCCTGAGTGTTCTGAGTTATATTGCCAATTTAAGCTGCATCCCAATTCAGAGGCTGCAAACTTCGAAGGACTCAAACTTCGAAAGCCACATCTTCGAAGGTCGGACCGAGCGTTGTTAAATGGGATGGTTTAGCCTACAGAGGACTGTTCTTGTCCCCTAGAAATTCTGACAGTCGTTAATGAGCAGTAGTGATGTTTGTATTGGACTGTTTATATTAAACTACCTAAAATCAGATCAGGGTTCAAAAACCTGTCTAAATATGTTCGCCGTGGTGCATTTGTCATAATAAAGAAAATAAACTACAACCCCAAATCAGAAAAAGTTGGGACATTTTGTAAAATGCATTAAAATCAAGAATCTGTGATTTGTTAATTATATTTAAACTTTTTTTAACTGAGAAAAGTACAAAGAAAAGTTTTCCAATGTTTTCACTGACCAACATAATTGTATTTTGTAAATATGAACAAAATTTTGATTTTGATGGCTGCAACACACCCCAAAAAAGTTGGGACAGAGACATGTTTACCACTGTGTCACTTCACCTTTCCTTTTAATTACACTTTTTAATCATTTGGGAGTTGAGGATACTAATTGTTGGAGTTTTGCTAGTGGAATATTTGCCCAGTCTTGTCTGATACAAGACAGCCGCTCAACAGTCTGTGGTCATCATTGCCTGATTCTCCTTTTCATGATGGGCCATACATTTTCCATAAGAGACACATCTGGACTGCAGTAAACAGGCAGGCACACCCCTTATATGGTGCAGAGTGTCTAGAAACCACTCAGTTTTAGCACGTGCAGAAAGAGGTCTGGCATTGTCTTGCTTCCCAGGAAAGATGTCATCTTGATGGCAGTTTATGTCTCTGTACAATCCAAATACAAAGCTTTCTCCTTGCGTAACAGAGATTCAAGTGGCATTTCTTAATGCAGAGTCAGACTGTGTTCAGTGAAAACGGTTTTCCAAATTACTCCTGAGCAAATGTGGCTGTATTTAACGGATTAGCATGATGGTATCTTGTGCAATGCCATCTGAGGGCTCAAAGGTCACGCACATTCAACAGAGGTCTACTGCCTTGCTCTACACAGACTGAGATTTCTCTGGACTCCCTGAATCTTGTGACAATATTATGTATGGAAGATGATAAAAGACATACATTCTTTGCAATCTTGCATTGAGAAATGTGATTTTTTTGTTGATTGATTAATTGTTTGACAAATTCTCTCATGATATTTGGCACAAAGTGATGAGGCATGACCCATCTTTGCTCAAAAAGACTGAGAAGCACTTTTACACCCGAACACGATACCCTCAACTATTACCAATTCACCTGCTCAATGTGGACTGTTTCAAAAGAGTTGGATAATCTAATTTGGATAATCTTTTCACTTTTATTTTGTCTCTGTCCCAACTTTTTTGGGGTGTGTTGCAGCCATCAAAATCAAAATTTGTTCATATTTACAAAATACAATTATGTTGGTCAGTGAAAACATTGGAAAACTTTTCTATGTACTTTTGTCAGTTAAAAAAAGTTTAAATAGAATTAACAAATCACAGATTCTTGATTTTAATGCATTTTACAAAATGTCCCAACTTTTTCTGATTTGGGGTTGTATATAAAATTGCATCTTGTTAAGATATGAGTCAACATTTGAACCGCTTTACAAATATATTTTTATTTTTACATTTTTATCATTAGATACATTAGATTATTGGAGTAAGCTGAAACCCAAATCTGACAATTTCTCTCAAAAAATCCTGTCGCCACTGATGCGCATAGAACTCTGGTTCATTGCTGCATTTGAAGGTGCCTTCGTATTGGGACAGGTGTGTCACGCCATGGTGACGCAATTGACTTTTGAATGCGGCCTTCGAAGGATGCATTCTCCGACTTGAGACACAACTATTGTGTTTTTCTATTAGTTTCTCCATCGTCATGTGTTTACTGCAGCTCTTCGTGACAGAACACCGAACCAAAAGAAAGAAAAGTACTTGGATTTATCGATAGGCTGTATGCTCTGTTTAGAGCAATAACATCACTTCCTCAAGGACCACACGTGTGCCTCACTGATCGTTCCCTATGCATCTTTTTTTATGAACTTGTATGTCCAAACAAAAGCACGCCTGCCTGGTGATGTTTCTCAGGGGACATTCACCAGATTTGTGGAGTGGGTGCTGGCTAATAATAACTTCCATATGACTGTCTGCCTTGCGGACGAGACCAACACCAGCCCCACTCTGCAAAGTTACTTATAGTCAGTGGAACGTCTGTTGGGGGACTATTGAAATAAAGTGTTAGTAGATATTAACTCTTTCCCCGCCATTGACGGAAATATCCGTAATTTGTGAGAAAACGCTTCCCCACCATTAACTGAAATTTCCGGCTTTCCGTGTTTTCACTGTTATACGGTAGCGGCGCTACGACACATATTCTGAAAGAGTACTGAATCTCCTGATCAAAACGCGCGCAATGAAGTTGCAAAAAAGAGCGAACTCATATGTTATCATATGCGTATGTAAAATAACGCAATCATCAACATTAAACAGCATATGAATTAAAACTACCTAATGTTACTGAATGAAATGACAACCCAGAACGAGCTATAAGACTGTGCAAGCATTAGGGGTGTTGATGTACTCGATCTACTCCATCTATGTTTTGATTATCGTTCTGAATATAATCCCAATGTAGTCTTTCACAAAAACATGATTTTCTCAGCTTTTTGCTCAAAATGTTTACCCACATTCAAATGTTAATAAAAAAAGAATGCATGAAGTTGTTTAAAAGTGGTGGCTCTGTTCTTTTGTTTGATATATTGCATGTTCAGATATTCATACAACAAAATATTCTGGGGGCCATGAAAATTTTGTGAAAATGGTGAAAAATGCTGGCAGTGGTTTAATGACTTTAATGACTGGTAGTATCCAATACTTTAATGACTGGTAGTTTACATGTTGTTGCAAAGTTAGTTAGTAGAATGAATGTCCAAAGTGGACCATAAAAATAAAGAAAGAAAGCGTTACCAAGAAATATGGATCGGTAATATTCTTACAAAGCTCAATGTGACTAAAACGAGTACTAGAAATAGTACTGTTTTTTGGTGCAAACAACGATTTCTGATTGTTTTTGTCATTATTTTAGTGTATGTGCTGCTTAACAGCTATGACACTACAAATACAGAAAATTGTGCATAATGGTTGACGTCTGTGCTATCCTTGTTCTCGTCCTTTCACAGCCCACTGGAGGGGCCGGCAGAGTTGGTCACAGACTGATCTTCTGTCCTCTTCTAATGAGTGAGATCACCAAAGCAGATGTCTGCAAGCGCATTCTTTTCCCCAAAAAAAACACTGCCACGTTATCAGAGGACAGCCACTCCAGGACTGATAATTCATCTCATTAGCAGAGCCAGGTGATAATGTAGAGCTAAACAAACACAGTGACCTCCACTCACAGAGAGCTTAGATTCACACAGTGCTGCCAGCGATCATGGGATAGGTTTGTCAATTGGAAAATGTTGCCAAAAGTGGACTATTTTGAGATGTGTTTTGTCCTGTTTGTTCTCTGATGGCAAACTTTTCAACTTTATGCTGGAATCATTGATTCAAATGGGTGGAGCAACGGCCTGGTGGTTACTGCAAAATGGTGCTCTGTAAAACTTATTTCGATAGTCTACTTAAGACATTCTTCTGACTATAAGTAACTATTCAGCATGTCAACTTACTCTCATTAGAGTAATAGTAGACTGTCTGCTTAATATCTGCTAACACTTTATTTTGAATCTCCCCCAACAGACATTCTTCTGACTATAAGTAACTTTGCAAGTACATGTCAACTTAAGGCACAGATATACTTCAAGAAAAATCGAAGAACAAACTGGTGTGATGTCGTTTCAAACAAAATCAGGCCAAAACCAAATTTCATTCCAGCAGATGCCATTGAAAACATGGTAAGTCTATCCCTCACAGCCTCACTTTAATACCTGTCATGCTCTATACCACTGGTCACATATTTCAAAATTCTAAAGAACTTTACTGTAAGTATATCATGGCATTTATTCTATTCACCCTAATCTAAAAGTCTACTAATACTCTTTGACATGTAGTTTAAAATTAATGAGAGTTAGCTGACATGTAGTTGCAATGTTATTTATTGTTAGTAGAATGTCTAAAGTGGACTATCGAAATAAAGCGTAACTTGGTGCTCCTGTAGGCAATGCAAGTTTGTATCTGATTCACGTCATTTCCTGATCCCCCAATGTTGGAGACTGACCTCACTCTCTTTTTTTGTTTGCTTCCCAAATTAAGCACTTCATGAAACATTATGAATCTAAATAGACCTGCACGCATATATTTGTACTTTGTACTGCTCATAGAAATACATTTGCAGTGCTTCCTGGTCTCTATAATCACAAGCTGACACAAATAAATTTTATTTATTTAAATTTCAAAATAACTTGTTTTACCAGTTTGATGAAATACCATCTACGTCTAGACACGTCCTCAGTGATGAATTGTTTGGAATGATTGTTGGATTGTGTCTTACAAGAAAATACCATTTCAGTCTTTCTACTTCTTTTGAAAAAAGTTTAAAAAATATTAAAATGAACATTAATTAGACACCCTCATGTTACTAAGCAATTGTATCAATATTTATGTACCCTTAGAAATACTTTCTCAAATACGGTGGTGTAGGATTACAGATTTTATTTAAATGTTTAATTGAGCTTCCAATACTATAGTATTTTAACTGAGAAAGTTGCACACTGTTTTGTCCATTTTGAGGCAATCAGGGTTTCGGACATTAACCTCTTGTCACATCTCAAAGGTCAGCTGGGCCTTTTGTTGATCTAGTCAAGCTGATTGGATTAGCATCTCAAGACTCTGAGTTACACTGTTACCTGATGAAATCAGGTAACCAGCTGAATCAAGAGTCCCCTCCTCTATGAAATTAATCCCACCCCCTTGAAATGTATATAAACTGCAATGTATAGTTCCCTTAGTTAGACTTGGGTAAGATTGTGGATGAAGCAGACTACAGCAAATAAACAATCCTGCTTAAAAGATACAATCCCAACGTCTCCCGGTCTTCGCTTCTAAGTCTCCCACACTTAAGAAGAACAAGGTTTACAACAGGGTGCCGGGACCCGGATAGAGCTACTCACCAGAATCCAGATTGAATCAACAAAAGATCTCAACGAAGAATGAACTTTCTGACTGAGTTCCAGACGGAATCTTGAAAACCTCAAGCTCAACAAAGATCTCAACAACGAATGAACTTTCTGACTGAGTTCCAGAACTGAATCTCAACTGGACCTCAACAAAGCTGACTGAGTTTTCCAGACTGAATCTTTTCATTCAAACAACGATTCGGTGAGTTTCACTCTATTCAAAGAACCAGACCAGTACGAATTTTGTGCCTCTGCGCCGTCAGAGAAAGAGTTATCAGACAGCTGTAGTGTTTGATTACCTAAAGTTATCCTTTAAAAGTTGTCTTTTAAAGATGAAAATATATCCTCTGTTCAGGCAGGGACGTTTTTAACATCACATGTTAAAAAGATATCCTCTGTGTCAGGCAGGGAAGATTAGTATTATTTTGCTAATTATTTGTTTTGTTGTTTGTTACCTTGTGGTGTTACCCTCTAAAAAAAAATCTTTTAGAGAAGAGAGTTTGATCCTCTGTTCAGGCAGGGAAGTTTTTAACATCACGTGTTAAAAAGATATCCTCTGTTTTGTCAGGCAGGGAAGATTAGTATCATTTGCTAATTATTTGTTTTTTTGTTATTTTGTGTTACCCTCTAAAAAAATTATTTTAGAGAAGAAAAGTTTTACCCTCTTTTCAGGCAGGGAAGATTAGCGTAACATGCTAATAGTTTGTGATGTGTTGGTAACAAGTCTGTGTTAACGAGTGTAACCTCTGCTGATCAGAGAAGTTTTAGTGTTTGTTTGTGTGGTAACAAAGAAACTCACAAAAATGGTTAGAAGGATTGCTAGGCTAGTTCCATCAACTGAGAAAGGTGGACTAGCTAGCCCTGTATGGACAGACAGTGAGTTTAAGTCATTGTTAGGAGAGCACATGGACTCCATAGTGACTCAGTCAGTCAGATTGAATTTGACAAAGGGTTAGGGAATTTGACAAAGGGTTGAAAAAGTTTGGTCTATTGAAGAATGTAAAAAGGTGTTAGGTGCATGTATCAGAAAGAAAAACATGAAAGGCATAATCTGTTGCCATAGAGAATATAGCTTATCCATTGCACAAGAACAAGCTAGGTGTATTGATAAGTTAAATGAACAAAACAAACAATTGCACACTCAAGTGTACTGTTTCAAGACAAAGGTGGGCCATAACCAGGCATCAACCAAATGTGACTCTGAAGACCAACAGTCAGATGAAAACTATCCTGATTTACAGTATTTCTGTAGACTAGAAAACACTAGAAATTCTGGTTTGATAGATAAAGATTTAAATACAGTTGAAGTGTGTGGAGCAAGACAAAAGGCTCAGACTAGGGCAAAAGGGATTGATACAGTTCCATCTGCAACCCCCATACTGCAGCTACAAGCAGTCAAATTATCTTTAGGTCCTAAAGATATCGAGAGGATCGTTGAAAGTTTGCCATCAGTGCAAAGAAATTTTTCTGAGTTTAGGAGAGAATTGTCCAAAAAGATGCGGCTCTATGATATATCTCTAGCTGAAGTCACCCAGCTAATATCACAGATCTTGACTGAGTCAGAATTCAATGATTTTGAAAATGCTGTAAACAATTCTGAACTACAGCATGACAGAAAAGATGAATTGAGAGAAGGAGTTCTGAGAGTGTTAAAGAACATTGTTGGACCAAAAGTGGACTGGTCAAAAATCACTAGTTGTGTACAGAAGAAGCATGAAACTGTTAGTCAGTACACAGAAATGTTTTGTCAGTCAGCTGTAACTTACAGTGGAATAGCAGACACTTCAGAGAAGGTGTTAAATGACAATGGGCCATTAGTTCGCACATGGTATGATGCATTGCCTTTCTTAGACATCACATGGGCTACCAGTACCCTGCAAAGTAACCTAGACAGGTTAGCTACTTGGGAAAGAGATTCTGATGTTAAAGAGAGAGTAAACATTGCAGCAGCATCCTTTAAGGTCAACACAGAGAACCAACAGAAACGTAAATGTCCTGAGAGAGGGCAGTTGTTATTACTGTGGTAAGCCTGGACACTGGAGAAAAGAGTGTAGGAAAAGCAAAAAGAACTTTATTGAGGTTAATAATGTTGCTAAGCTACTACTCAATCTGCTTGCTAATTTGAAGCAGCCCCACCCCACGTCATTAAACGGGTGGGGCAACATGTTGAGGTGCTAACTGTTTGTGCTGTGAGTGCTTAATTCTCCCCAGTAACTTACAACAGAGATAAAAGACTTATTTTTGTTTAATAGAACAAAAAGGAAAGTGACTGTCTCAGCTTTCCTTTGTGGGGACAATGGTTAAGTAAGCTCACAGCCTTAAATGTTGTCTACAGCACAGGCCCTTCATTAGTAATGAGTTAGGTCAGGCTGTAAACTTAAAATGCCCTCAATGTAGTGACCGCAATAATGAATCAAGCAAAAGTCACTTCTGTCACTTCCTCTCGCTGGGGAAATTGGTTAACTACCCCCACAGCCCCGAATATTGTCTTACAGCGTGCACCTGTCACGAATCCGTCCTCATGTATGATGTCTGCTATGACTGAAGTTTTGTTAGAGGATGAAGGAGAAATGACACACGATTGTGTTATGCTTACATATACCCCTACGAGTGAAGTAAAAGAAAATCCCATGGAGAATTCAGAATTTGAGTTGTTCGTTGACGTTCAGCTCAAGTAATTGAAGGTAACAGACGAGCAGGTTATGCAGTAACGTCCACCACGGAAGTGTTAGCTTCAGGACGTCTTCCAGATCATTTTTCAGCTCAAGCTGCAGAACTAGTAGCCCTAACAAGAGCATGCACGCTAGCTTCAGGATCAGTTGCTAATATCTACACAGATTCCAGATATGCTTTTGGGGTAATTCATGATTTTGGTGTCATTTGGCAAACCAGACAGTTTCTAACTTCTGCTGGATCCCCCATTAAGCATGCTGAATTAGTGAAAGATCTAATGTTTTCCATGAAACTTCCAAAGAAATTAGCAGTGATCAAAGTAAAAGCACATCTCACAACTAATACTACGGAAGCTAAAGGTAATGCTCTTGCCGATATGGCAGCTAAACAGGCTTGTTTCTATGCAACTGTACAAGTGTGTTCAGGTAGTGCAGCACAGAAGACAATTATGCCTCCTGAATCAATAATTGATCTGTACAAAGACGTTCCTCTGTATGAAGCATGCACATGGTTAGACAAAGGAGCCACCGTGGATTCATCCGGTTGCTGGACAACAAATACACAATTTGGGTCACAGTGGTCCAGCAACGATGAATCACAGGTTCTCAAATCAGTGGTGGAATCCAAAATTCAGAAATGTAGCCACAGAAACAGCCAAGAGGTGTGTTACATGTCAGAAAAATAATGATGTACCAGCAGCCACTACACCAGCAGCACATACCCCAGCCCCACCAGGACCATTTCGTCACCTTCAAGTTGATTACATATCATTGCCTCGTTGTAAGGGAAAAACTGATGTTTTGGTAGTAATAGATACGTTCTCAAGATGGGTAGAAGCTTATCCAACAGGGCGTGCTACAGCTGCACATACTGCTAAATGTCTTGTCACTGATTTCATTCCCAGATGGGGATTACCAGATTGCATTGACTCAGATCAAGGTACACACTTCACAGGACAGGTACACACTTCACAGGACAGGTAGTCAAGAAAGTGTCTAGAATTTTGAAGATTAAGTGGAATCTTCACTGCCCATACAGGCCACAAGCATCAGGACAGGTTGAACGATCGAACAGAACAATCAAAACCAGACTAAGCAAATTGCATCAGGAAGGGGTACCATGGGTCGAAGCACTGCCAGCAGTACTGTGTAGTATGAGGGCATCACCTAACAGAACAGTAGTACTGAGCCCTCATGAGATTATTACTGGACGCCCCATGCAGATGCCAGGTGTGATTGATCTTAGAAATGCTGATGTACACATTGCCTCAGATGCCCTGATTGCTTACTGTGAAAACCTAACAAAGGCGGTACAGAGTGCCAGAGAGAGAGTTGAGTCATGTTGGCAGACTCCACCAGAAGGTGGACACACAATCATCCCAGGTCAATGGGTCATGATAAAGTCATTCAGGAAAAAGCCATTAGAACCTAAGTGGCATGGACCACATCAAGTGATGTTGATTACAGCAGCTGCAGTATTGTGTCAGGGAAGGAAAACCTGGACTCCCGTATCACACTGTAAAGTTGTTCCCCCTCCAACAGGGATAGGATAGGACACGAACCAGTGGGGAGCCAAGGGAAGAACCGATTGCAACAGGCGTCAGGGGCCAACCCTTCGGTGAAGAATCCCTCATAGGCCTTCCCATCCATTAATCCATCCTCACCTCACTGCGTTCTTTAGGTGTCATAATTAAGAAATAGGGAAAGAAGGAACAACAATAGCAGACTCGGAAAATTTCCCACCCTAGTGTTTGAACCAATACTGCTTTACTGTTTAGCAGACTCAGAAAAAGTTTACAACCATAGTGTTTGAACAAATACTGCTCTACTGTCTAGCAGACTCGGAAAAGTTTACAACCCTAGTGTTTGAACAAATGCTGCTCTCCTGTCTTTTGTTTTCTTTCTTATTCTGTGCAGACACCACTTGATGACTGTTCCGGGACCCATATGCACCGACCTCGTCATCTGCGTATGAAGCCACAAGAAAACCTCAAGAACACGACTAGACCCACTGCCGAACCAACAATCACGAAAGAAAAAAAAAAAAAACACAACGCGGAGACTCACATACGAAACCTTCAGTCATCCATCAACATGATCAAGATTGTTGTACCAGTAACATCACAGACACTCTCGCTTTGCACAAGATAATGATCTTACATAACAGAGTGGCCTTGGATTACATTCTAGCAATGCAAGGAGGTGCCTGCACCATCATCGGACCTGAGTGCTGCACCGGGTTAATGGACCCAACAGAGAACTTGAACAAAATCCAACAAGACATTCTTGATCTTTCAGCAAAATTACACCAGATGACTGAAGATTATTATCTGTAAGAACTTCACGGACCCTAATTGCATGTGTGTTTCTGTGTCAGCATGCAATTATAGAAAAGCAAACACAGAACATCCGTTATGTGCCTGTAACGATCACAAGTTACAATAATGAACTTTTAAGTGTCTAAATTTGTATTTTGTGAGTTATTTAGAACTCTCAAATGGGGAAATGTAGGATTACAAATTTTATTTAAATGTTTAATTGAGCTTCCAATACTATAGTATTTTAACTGAGAAAATTGCACACTGTTTTGTCCATTTTGAGGCAATCAGGGTTTCGGACATTAACCTCTTGTCACATCTCAAAGGTCAGCTGGGCCTTTTGTTGATCTAATCAGGCTGATTGGATTAGCATCTCAAGACTCTGAGTAACACTGTTACCTGATGAAATCAGGTAACCAGCTGAATCAAGAGTCCCCTCCTCTATGAAATTAATCCCACCCCCTTGAAATGTATATAAACTGCAATGTAAAGTTCCCTTAGTTAGACTTGGGTAAGATTTTGGATGAAGCAGACTACAGCAAATAAACAATCCTGCTTAAAAGATACAATCCCAACGTCTCCTGGTCTTCGCTTCTAAGTCTCCTACACTTAGGAAGAACAAGGTTTACAACAGTGGTGATGGCGCAGTGGATAAGACACATGCCTTTGGTGTGAGAGACCTGGGTTCAAATCCACTGTGAGACACCAATGTGTCCCTTAGCAAGACATTTAACCCCTAATTGCTCCAGAGGCGTGCGACCTCTGACATGTATAGCAATTATAAGTCGCTTTGGATAAAAGCGTCAGCTAAATGAATAAATGTAAATACAATGAAACCAAATCATGCTAAAGTCATAGCTCACATTTTGTTGTCTTTTTTATTATTATTGTCTCATCATCCCAGTTTACCTTTTTGGACAAAGTGCCCCTTGCATAGCCCACAGATTTCTTCTACCCGTGGAAGCCTTATTTGTGTGACTTTTTCTGAAGCTAAACCATGCATCTCATAGGCTGTATTTGGTAAAAAAAAAAAAAAAAAAAAACTGTCTCTGCTTCTTATCTCTGATGGTTTTCTTCCAGATCATACTTAATGTTCCTGTTACATTGCAGTTGACTTTGATTTGTACTTTTTGTTTTCCCATTGGATCCAAATATGCATTTTATCACTCTGTATATCTTTGCAGTCAAAGCCCAGTGAAGGAGGCTGGTGTAGCATGGAAGAACGGCTCTAAGAGAAATCTGTTAAACCCAGTCTGAGCATAATGTGTGGCTACAGAGATATAGCCTCAGGTCTTGATTTTAAACTACACTCCTGTCAGAAAAGAGCTGCTGTTTTCTCTTTCTCTTGCCTAGTTGTGCAAATTACTAGATTTCTCCTTGCTGCCCATGTAGGTAATCTGCTCACTTGTCATGACAGCTACTCTGAGGAATGACAATTTTCTCTCTCACTCTTTCTTTCTCTCTTTTGTATCCTTTTAATACCCCATTTCTGTGTAAATTGTGTTAGTAAGCATTTTTTCTCAGCATCTTCCCAATGAGAGAGGGTCTGAGCTAATGTCATGTTTTGTCAAGTGAAACTTACACAGTTTAGTTAATAAGAAATCAAAACTTACACTGAACAAAACTATAAACGCAACTAGATGTTAACTTATTCTAACCCTAACCCTACCAGTAATACTCTACTAACACTCTAATGAGAGCTAGTAGACATGTAGGTGCAACGTCATGTCATGACCATCATACTCATTCTCCAAAAGGAAGAGGGAAAGTTATACAGGTTTGGAACATCATGAGGGTGAATAAATGATGACAGAAGAAGACAGAAGTCATTTTGGGGTGAACTACACTGAACAAAATTATAAACGCAACACTTTTGCTTTTGCCCCCATTTTTCATGAGCTTTCATGTAACCATTTTCCAACGTCATGACCATCATACTCATTCTCCAAAAGGAAGAGGGAAAGTTATACAGGTTTGGAACATCATGAGGGTGAATAAATGATGACAGAAGAAGACAGAAGTGATTTTGGGGTGAACTACACTGAACAAAATTATAAACGCAACACTTTTGCTTTTGCCCCCATTTTTCATGAGCTGAACTCAAAGATCTAAGACTTTTTCTATGTACACAAAAGGCCTATTTCGCTCAAATATTGTTCAAAAAAATTTCTAAATCTGTGTTAGTGAGCACTTCACACTTCTCCGAAAACCAGTCAGTATCTGGTGTGACCACCATTTGCCTCACGCAGTGCAACACATCTCCTTTGCATAGAGTTGTTCAGGTAGTTGATTGTGTCTTGTGGAATGTTGGTCCACTCCTCTTCAATGGTTGTGGCCTATTTCTCTCAAATATTGTTCACAAATCTGTCTAAATCTGTGTAGTGATCACTTCTCCTTAGAGATAATCTATCCACCTCACAGGTGTGGCATATTAAGATGCTAATTAGACAGCATGATTATTGCACAGGTGTGCCTTAGGCTGGCCACAATAAAAGGCAGCAATCACACACCACAATGCCATAGATGTCGCAAGTTTTGAGGGAGAGTGCAATTGGCATGCTGACTGCAGGAATGTCCACCAGAGCTGTTGCCCGTGAATTGAATATTCATTTCTCTACCATAAGCCGTCTCCAAAGGCATTTCAGAGAATTTGGCAGTACATCCAACCGGCATCACAACCGCAGACCACGTGTAACCACACCAGCCCAGGACCTCCACATCCAGCATCTTCACCTCCAAGATCGTCTGAGACCAGCCACCTGGACAGCTGCTGAAACAATCGGTTTGCATAACCAAAGAATTTCTGCACAAACTGCCAGAAACTGTCTCAGGAAAGCTCATCTGCATGCTCATCGGGGTCTCAACCTAACTGCAGTTCATCGTCGTAACAGACTTGACTTGACCGACATGACATCGAAATGCTCACATTCAATGGCGTCTGGCACTTTGGAGAGGTGTTCTCTTCACAGATGAATCCCAGTTTTCACTGTACAGGGCAGATGGCAGACAGCGTGTATGGCATCGTGTGGGTGAGTGGTTTGCTGATGTCAACGTTGTGGATCGAGTGGCCCATGGTGGTGGTGGGGTTATGGTATGGGCAGGCATATGTTATAGACAACGAACACAGGTGCATTTTATCGATGGCATTTTGAATGCACAGAGATACCGTGACGAGATCCTGAGGCCCATTGTTGTGCCATTCATCCACGACCATCACCTCATGTTGCAGCATGATAATGCACGGCCCCATGTTGCAAGGATCTGTACACAATTCCTGGAAGCTGAAAACATCCCAGTTCTTGCATGGCCAGCATACTCACCGGACATGTCACCACTGAGCATGTTTGGGATGCTCTGGATCAGTGTATACAACAGCGTGTTCCAGGTCCTGCCAATATCCAGCAACTTCGCACAACCATTGAAGAGGAGTGGACCAACATTCCACAAGACACAATCAACTACCTGAACAACTCTATGCAAAGGAGATGTGTTGCACTGCGTGAGGCAAATGGTGGTCACACCAGATACTGAGTGGTTTTCGGAGAAGTGTGAAATGCTCACTAACACAGATTTAGAAATTTTTTTGAACAATATTTGAGCGAAATAGGCCTTTTGTGTACATAGAAAAAGTCTTAGATCTTTGAGTTCAGCTCATGAAAAATGGGGGCAAAAGCAAAAGTGTTGCGTTTATAATTTTGTTCAGTGTAGTTCACCCCAAAATGACTTCTGTCTTCTTCTGTCATCATTTATTCACCCTCATGGTGTTCCAAACCTGTATAACTTTCCCTCTTCCTTTTGGAGAATGAGTATGATGGTCCTTTTAACACATTCTGTTGACTATAAGTAACGTTGCACCTACATGTCTACTAGCTCTCATTAGAGTGTTAGTAGAGTATTACTGGTAGGGTTACGGTTAAAATAAGTTAACATGTAGTTGCAAAGTTACTCACGTCAATAAAATGTCTGTTGGAGGACCATCACAATAAATAGTTTGCAGATTTTGAGAAGACAGTCTACTAATACTCTAATAAAAGTTAGTTGACATGTAGTTGCAAAGTTACTTACAGTCAAAAGAATGTTCAAAGGGGACCATCAAAATAAACCAATTTTTTTCATATAATGAAAGTGACTTTTATAAGCTCCAAATATATATTTATGTAACAAACCTAAATGTAAGTCAGCCTTCAATGATCTTCACTTTCAGATATCTTGCATTTACAGTTTTTTTTTTTTCGATTGCTAAACGACAGTGAGCACAACTGGAGCTACATGTGCAAAACTACAGTCTGCACTACCAACAGTCACCTGAGCTAAACAGTTCACATCACCTGCAAAACTCACTCCAAGCAACACAACTCTTAACACATGGCTCAAAACAGGCTCAGTGCAGCCAAACACTACACAACCCTCACTGAGATAACACACACTGTCACTCAGAGCACACTGAGAGTAAAAACACTAGCATCAAACACCAATACAGAAAATACAAACTTTTCATCTTTACAGTTTGAACAATTTCAATGACTTCATACAAAGTAATAGTTTTCTTCAAAGAAAAGAGTGACATTCTTTCACATGATTTATTTACATTTTTAGAACATAACAATTCTTTAAGGTAAATGAAAATGTGCAGTTTGCTTCAATAGTCTGTAGTAATTTACGGAATTACAGTAATGAGAAAAAAAGGTAGAAACTAAAAGTACATACTGTAATTCGAACAAATAACAAACAAGACACTGCTTAGCCTTTCAGCTGAAATTGCAGTGTTTGAAAGGCACAAGGCTGAAATCTATTCTGTTTTGAATGTGTGGTTCACAGTTTTGACAGCTGTGTGTTAGCATTTGAACAAAGTGCTGTAAATCCACAGTGTTGTGCAGGTTGTTGTTAAAGTCATGGGATAAGTGTGTAGAGTTTTGAGACTGTAGTTAGAGTTTTGCACATGTAGCTCCAGTTGTGCTCACTGTCGTTTAGCAATAAAAAAAAACTGTATTATAACTCGGATATTTACAACACGTGCAACAACCAATTTGAGGCATCTAAACATCAAATTTGAATATGCATAGACTGCCCATTGTAGTGAAGATTTATGAGCAAAGAAGCTATGTTGAGATATAGGACACTGAATTTTCAGCAGACATGATCCTTCAGAAATGAAAATAACCAAATGCATTATAATATTCTATTATGCGTGTGTGTGTGTGTGTGTGTGTGTGTGTGTGTGTGTGTGTGTGTGTGTGTGTGTGTGTGTGTGTGTGTGTGTGTGTGTGTGCGTGTGTGTGTGTGCGTTTATTTATTTTATGTTGTGAGGACAAAACTTTGATCCCCATGATTCTTATAAATCATACTAAATCATGTTTTTTGGTAAATGTGAAAACATATTATATCAGTATTATAAAGTGCTGCCAAAAGATCTCTTTTTTAGCTCTTGTTCAAAGCTTCAGGCGTGTGTTCCAGACTATATTCCTTTCATTTTATTCTACATTTGTTTAACTATTTCTCTTGTTTAATTTCCAATAAATCTAATGTAATGGAAGCGTTCCCTGGCTGTGCTGTGATGGAAGATTCAGTATGTTGTGTCATATACATGCTGAGTAAAGTGCCATTAATAGTCAGATAGTACTTTACTATATTGCTAAAATGATACTCTCCAGGTCCAGTGTGGTGCTTCCTAATTAATGCTTTACCTTAATGAACACAGTCCCAAGAATTACAGCAATTACCACCTGACATTTCCCTCTCGTTGTTTCAAATGTGCCACAATTAAATTAATCTTTGTTGTGTTCCACAGTTAATTACCAATAAAATGCAGAAATCAAGATGCTGTCCCTAAAACCCCTTAATTGCAGCATCTGTAGATAATAGAGGTCGAATGGAGCATAACCGGTTATTTCCAATTATTGATGGGTGTTGACCTTCAGAAGGGCATTCGTTTTAGTTTGTGTGTCTGTGCATTGACCACATGAAGGGTTATTTTTTAGTTGTGTCTCATAATTGTTCTGATCAGTAAACCTTAAACAAACATGATTTAGCCAGGTGTCTTGTGGCACGGCATACTCATTATGTGTGTAAACAGCATCTAGACAATAAACAAAAGTTTTGCATAATCTCTAAACAGCCTTCATGCTTAATATTAAGATATTTGACTTATGAATTATGGACAATTGCCTAAGGACATGGACAATGGAGAGTAAGAACCTGTAAATCTGTAAACATAATATTATAGATGTTATCTGGGTAATTAGTTGTATAGACCATGAGATTTGTTTTCAAAGGACCGGGGGTGTTTTCTTTGATAAGAAAATTGGGTAACACTTTATTTGGATGGTCTACTTTAGACATTATAATAACTATAAGTAACAGAACTACCTTAATTCTACGTGGCATAGATTCAACAAGGTGCTAGATACATTCCTCCAAGATTTTGGTCCATATTGACATGATAGTTAGCCTGGGAAAACCCAGACAACTTCCGGCAAATTTAGATTTGCTCTGAAAGTTAGTCTGGCAAAGAGCCCATTGAAACCCATTTCCAGTCCGCAGAAATCGCGGCACCAATCAGAAACGTTGGGGCGGGCTTTACACGATGACGACAGCGCTGGGATTTTGAAGCAGATTTTGTAGTCTACATTACAAAGATGGATGCCGCCGTCGAACATCACTCGTTCGAATCAGCTATCGCGTCTGTTTTAAGCGGTTTGAACGTTTCCTTTTTGTTAAAAACCGAGCAAAGAACAACACTCGGAGATGTTTCTCCGCCGCTCTGCATACGTCATCTCCTTCATCGCTCTGATTGGTTTTAGGTCTATCCGCGACGTCCGTTGGTGACGCCCCTCTGGAAATGATTTGTCAATGACGCTTTGCCAGACCCTAACTCAGTTACAACTGAGAATGGTCTGGTTTTAACCAGGCTACATGATAGTATCATACAGTTGCTGCAGATTTTTCGGCTGCACATCCATGATGTGAATCTCCCGTTCCAGCACATTCCAAAGCTGATCTATTGGGTTGAGATCTGGTGACTCTGGAGGCCATTTGAGTTTAGTGAACTCATTGACATGTTCAAGAAACCAGTTTGAGATGACTTGAGCTTTGTGACATGGTGTGTTATCCTGCTGGAAGTCACCATCAGAAGATGTGTTTACTGTGGTCATAAAGAAATGGACATGGTCAGCAACAATACTCAGGTAGGCTGTGGTGTTTAAACGATGCTCAATTGGAGCCCAAAGTATGCCAATAAATGTTCCCACACACCATCACACCACCAGCAGTTTGAACCGTTGATACAAGCAATGCTTTCATGTTGTTTACGTCAAATTCTGACCCTACCATCTGAATGTTACTGCAGAAATTGATATACATCAGACCAGGTAACGTTTTTCCAATCTTCTATTGTCCAATTTTGGTGAACCTATATGAATTGTAGCCTCAGTGTCACCAGTGTTGTCTTCTGCTGCTTTAGCTCATCTGCTTCCAGGTTGGACGTGTTTGTGTGTTCAGAGATGCTCTTCTGCAGACCTCGGTTGTAACAAGTGGTTATTTGAGTTACTGTTGCCTTTCTATAAGCTCAAGCAAGTCTGCCCATTTTCCTCTGACCTCTGGCATCAACTCTGGATTTTTCCTCTACTTCAGGCCATTCTCTGTAAACCCTAGAGATGGTTTTGTGTGATAATACTCAGCGTGAAAATACCAGCCCATTTAGGACTAACAACCATGCCACGATCTAAAGCCCTATATTTGGACTGTAATTGTTTCTCATGGGGGTGTAAGGTATTTTCAACAATTACAGGGGCTAGTCTGCTATTTTATTGCGGCCTGAATCCAGAATTTCAGTATTTTTCTCCAACCATCCGCGTAAAAATCCCTGGCTGAATTCCCTATTGTTTTTTTGACAAACACCAAGGTCATGCGGTAATTTCATTGCTGTCCGAATCCACATCACTGAGTTTACAAGAAGAGATCAATTAAAAATTCACTGTTTAAATCCTTTTTGACCACCACAGAGCACTATAAGAACTGTTGCGCTTAACTGTAATTTGGATGCAGTTTAAAGATGAAATAATAATATCAATAATATCAATAATAATATCAAATAGTAATTAGCATATTATTTGGTTACACTTTATTTCGATAGTCCACTTTAGACATTCTACTAACTATAAGTAACTTTTCAACTACATGTCAACTAACTGTAATTAGAGTATTAGTAGGCTGTAGTAGACTTTCAGTAGACTGTTAGGTTATGGTTAGGTGTTAGGGTTCGGGTTAGGAGAAAAAGTTGACTTGTAGTTGCCAAGTTACTCATAGTCTGTAGAATATCTGTTGGGGGGACCAACACAATAAAGAGTTAGCAGATATTAAGCAGACAGTCTACTAATACTCTAATGATAGTTAGTTGACATGTAGCTCCAAAGTAACTTATAGTTAGTAGAATGTCTAAAGTGGACTATCGAAATAAAGTGTTGCCTATTATTTTCCTATTATTAAATTAAATATGAACTCATTATTCCAAGCAAATTACATTTTATTTACAGCAGACAATCATGCACTGACCATGTGGATAATTTGAGGTGCCATGCAAATTTATTTTTACAGACGTCCACATGAGAAACAATTACTGACCGAATATGGCTTAAATCACTACTTCAGCTGATCATCTTGACCATTTCAACATGGCTGAATGCATTGAGTTTCTGTGATTGGCTTATTAGATATTTGCATTAAGGAGCAGTTGAACAGGTGTACATAATACATAATAAAAGTGCCAGTAGGTGTAGAAGGTAAAGACAGCAACATAGTTCTCTCTATAGGGTTTGGAACAGAGCAACTTGGTGAAAATATCTGAGAAAAATTCGTGGAGAAATGTGGCCCTTTCTTCTTTATTGAGAGAACACTTTCTACTTTATTTTGCTTTGTAAAGAGTAAGCACTACTTTATTTTACACTTAAAAATTTAGTTTGAGAAATTATTTAAACCACAAACAGTAAATTACCAGAGAAAACATGTTTTTGAACGGTTTTGAAAGTTGTTTGTGGCACACAAAGAATTTCACAATTGTATGTTGCACCATTTACCCCTCTTTTCTAAAAAAAAAAAGAACCTTAGCAGGGGGTAAAAAGTGCAAGCAATCTCAGAAGTATGTCTGTAAAATGGGACAAGAAAAGATCAAAAGTTCTGGGCAAGTAATGATTGAGAGTGAATTAAATAACCCGAGGTAGGCAAAAAGACTGCTGTCAAGCATCATCAGAAAGGCCAGTATGTAGTTTCCTCCAGCTGTAAGAGCTTCTGCGGTCAGAAAATGAAATACATTTATTTAAATAAGGATAAAATAAGACATAGGTTGATGTCTCATTTATTGAGACATCAACCTAAAATCTGGCCCAGAACTTGTTCAGATATGTAGCATTGGTTTTCTTGACGTTTTAGAGTGAAAATGTTTTGCAAATATATATAAAATACAACAATATCTAGCCTATTTTATATATTTTTTTAATTTTCATAAACTTCTAAACTTTTTAAACTTTACTTTTACAACTTTGTTTTACTTCTTTAATAATCGAGAGAAGTGTGCCCATTTAGTACCCTGTTAGTTCGCAGTGCATAATGTTGTCAAATAAACCTTTTTATTTTAATAATCAATAGTAAACGTTGAAATTAAAATTAGCAAAGATCAATAAATTCTGTAGAAGTGCAGTTCATTATTAGTTCATGTGAACTAATGTAGTTAAATAATGTATGAAACCTTATTGTAAAGTGTTACCGAAATTACAACTGGAAAATTTGCGAGATGCATCTCGAATGAAGGGATTAAGGGACTGTCCGCGGTGCTGAAAAACGTACGTTTTTGGTGACCGCAAAGCGCGCGTCGATAATGTGCGTTTTAAATAGCAGATCACGCGTCGAAGTCGCGCGTTTCTGACGCGTGTTTTCCGTGACCACAAAGTTTGACCGCATGTTAAGAACGCCTGCTTTTAAGGTAAAAAAAAAACAAAATAGAGCGCGTTATGGTTTGGCTTATTGGCTTATCGTTATGGTTTCGCAATCATTATGGTTTGGCTGTCGAAACGCACTCTTTTGGCGGGTCAGTGTGCAATCAGACGCCTGACCAGGCGTTTATGAATACTTTGTCTTGCCATAAATTCGCCAGTTCGCGCGAATTGACTAACACAGATAATGCATCTGTCTTTTCTATCATTTCACTGTAGCTCAGAATCGCGATGTAACATTAACGTTATTACTTTAACAGCAGCAGTAAAACTTACTGGGAGGGGGATTTAATTATTGCATGTTTTTTCATTGTGCATGATCACAGTTCATATGTGTGGGGAAAGATAATCTATTAGAGTAAAAATATTGCGTTAGGCTTCTTCAGTTAATAAGAAAAAATATTTTATTCTTGCAATTCTTGCAAATGCAGTGATGAAGTTCATGTTCTCATGATTTATTTTTATGAATAAAAGTGTTTTCAAAACATCCCCCCCCCCCCCCCTCCCCTCTGTTTTTTTCACAAATCGCACCCTGATTTAGACTATCAGAGATCTGGCCCTTAAGGACCCTCAAACCCATCCTTGGAAACCTCAGATATGGGGAAAGAGAAAAAGTGAAGTTTGCTGATTTCTCTCTCTCTCTATTGCTTCTTTCCATAACCCATCTGGAGGCTAAATAGAGCATTGTTATAGTGGAAATAAATGTGGCCTTGTCCTAAAAATGTATACTGGATTGCTATATTTAAGGGCTACCCTAGTGATAAAAAAAAAAAAAAAAAGTAAAATTATATATATATATATATATATATATATATATATATATATATATATATATATACACTAACATGTATTTGTAATTCATTTATTTTATGCTTAAGTACTACAAATATATTTACACATGTATGTACTTGTAAATACCCTGCAATTGTACTTTTAGTACACTAAATTGATATACTTTAAGTCTGCTAAATTGGAACACCTAATTTTGTTCTTAATGCACGTTAGTTATCCAGAAATAATTTGAATCTGAATTTATTTATTCAAGGATAGCCTCTTGAGATGCAACATCTCATTTTCAAGAGGGTCCTATAAACACAAATACAAAAGACAAATCATAAGAAAAACATTACATAACATACTTTACAAATACACATACAAAACTCATTCATACACAACTCATTCATACACAAGCTCTCTCACCCACTACCACCGATCCCTCACATTAACTTATATTTTATTCCAAGTTAAATAATACAAGTTGTAAAAATAATAATAATAATATCACCAGTAAATTAATACATTTAAATTAAATTGAATGAAATAAGAAAAAGTAATAACAATATAAAAAATACAAAATAAATAAAAATAAATAAAAAATACAAAATGAGAAAAAATTTGACCAGATAAACAAATGAAACAAGGATTGCATTTAACTTAGAAGTTAAAAGCATAGACAAGTTGTTTTAAGGTATAGAGATAGAGATGATCTGAAAAAGCGAAAAGACGTTATAGATCTCAAGGAAAGCGGGAGATTATTCCAGTCACTTGGAGCTTTATATTGAAACGTTCTACGTCCCACTTCTTTATAAATTCTGGGTACAAAGAAAAAGGTGTATTGCATGTGTCTGAGAGGATATGAAGATCTGCATGGAATTAGAAACTGTTTTAGATAGGAGGGGCAGTTAAAATAAACACATTTAAAGATAAACTGAACCCAGTGAAATTGCCTTCTTGATTTAGGTTGCAACCAGTTTAGTGATTCATACAGTAAACAGTGATGAGATCTAGAAGGACACCTCAAAACAAATCTACAGAGCGAGTTAACTACAAAATTAAGAGGCATTAAATTAGTGTCGGAGGTATTCTGATAAACAATATCAGCATAATCAATAATAGGCAGTATCGTCTGAGAGATTATTCTTTTTCTGGCAGAAAGAGTGAAACAATTAATAGAACGGTACAGTGCATTTAGACAGCCATATGATTTTTTAGAAATAAAGTTAATATGTGGTTTAAATGAAAGTTCAGGGTCAATCCAAAGTCCAAGATATTTGAATGAGTCGACCTTCTCAAGTAGGGTCCCGTTATCTAAATTAATTTGTAACTCAAATTAAAAAGTCTAAAGTCTAGTTCCAAACAACATGCAACATGACTTCTTCCTATTCAGTATAAGTTTGTTACTATGAAGCCATTTTTGTACCAGGTTGAAGTCAAATTGTAAGGAATTCTGAACTTGTGATAGATCTGAGTTAGAGGTATAAATAACAGTGTCATCAGCATACAGATGAACAAAAGACTTAGAGCATATTTGAGGCAGGTCATTAATAAAAATGGTAAAAAAAGAAGTGGTCCTAAAGTGGAACCCTTATCTACAAGTAGATAGTCGGACTGGCAACCCTGAAAAACAACGCACTGGCGTCTGCCATGAAGATAGGAGTTAAACCAAAGAAGAACATTTTGATTCAAACCAATGGAATAGAGCTTGTCAAGAAGAAGATGATGATCTACCAAATCAAAAGCCTTAGTAAGATCAATAAAGATTGCACCTGTGAATTGAGATTTATCAAGGGATGACAGCACATCATTTGTGAACTTCAGTAGAGCAGTAGTAGTGGAAAAATTCGGTCTAAATCCAGATTGTGATGGAGATAAAATATTGAATTGAGTTATATACTTTGATAATTGATTAAAAATAAGTTTCTCAAAAAAATTTGCAGTAGTACAAATAATAGAAATTGGACGAAAATTGTTCATATCAGACCTATCACCATCTTTGAAAAGAGGAGTAACTCTGGCACATTTCCATAAGGAGGGGAATGCACAAGTAGAGATAAGTTAAATAAATCCGCAAGAGGATACATTAATACATGAGCAGCAAGTTTCACAAATTTTGCTTCTAGACCATCCGGACCTGCTTTACTATTTTCTTTTAGCTCACAAATGGCATGAAAAACATCAACTGGAGAGATTTTACTAAAAGAAAAAGAATTATTAGTATTATTTAAATTCGAGGTACCAGTAAATAATGAACTAAAGATATACTTAAGGATACTTGATTGTGCTAAAGTGGAAGTATTGCAAGTTTACTTTAGGTACACTTTAAATATCTTCCATTTTAAGACTGATAGTATATAGAGGTCATATGATCCTTACTAATAGTGATATTAAACACATTTTAGGCTTCTAATAATTTAGGGATCTAATAATGTTTATGGATGAGTGAAAACATTCATGTTTTTTAAAATGACTGGTATGAAGCAGGTCGTGATTGCTAATGAGAGACAGATTTCAGCGCCACACGCAAGTCTTTTGGATATAAAGGAATAAGGACATTTAATTCTACCGAACTGAATAGTGCTGAATTACTACTCACACAGGTCAGTTTATTTGACGAATTAAACTTGTGAGGTAACACGTCGCTGTTTCATTTGGTGTAACGTTATCCTATCATACTAAACAGCATTTGAGTGTGTTGAAATATGGGACAAGATTTGATTTGATTTATTTTTATTTTTTTATTTTTAGAAAAGCCTTTCTAGGGACCCGAGACGCAAATTAGCTTATGCTATACTCTCGATGTGCAATACATATTTTCCAGTTTTTGACTGGGATCATGTTTTTGTTGTACTGTCCCTATACAAATAAACATAAATAAAATAAATAAAAGTTATAATGTTATTCTATGTGTTAGTTTGTTTGCTATATGAGACTAGCAGTAAGCTAGATCAACATTAACATACTGATCATATTCTAACATTTCATCATGTTGAGCTGTATAACATTGATTTGTTTTATGTACATTTGCTCACCTGTCTAATAAAGTACATGCAAGAGTGTAATATATCTGTAAAGTCGTGACTCGTGAAGTTCTGTCAAGTCCAAGTTAGTCGCGGACGTGGATCTCTCGGCATCTCGAAAACGCCATGCTGATATTGATCCAACAACAGTGTGCCGCTAGACGTTACTCACTACGCAGTTTTCCCCTGTCTGTCGCCATGGTTACTATGGCAGTACAAACGGAATCCTGAGATAACGCGGATATTATGTCATTGACAGGCGACAAGTGAACAGGGACGGGCACTTTTTAAAATTGTGAATTTCTCTGAATTTACAAATTCTTGGAAACATTTCGGATAATGGAAGTACACAATTGAAAGAAATATATAACACTGTCGGTGGTTTTTGGATATTTTGATACAAAATTATTACATATTTTACCTTTAATATTAATAAATATCCATTGTGCAATAAAGAAGTACTCCAAATAAAGTTTAATTATAATATTTATATTAGGGCTCCACAATTAATCGCAATGAAACTGCACGCGATTTGGCAAAGGCTGTGATTATTTTCTGCGTAGCTTGTCAGTGCAGCGGCTGATCGGTAATAAATGCTGCTCCATCTGAATGCCAAAGGGCGCTCTTACGCAGACATGCCAAATATGCCCCGTACAATAACACGTCATTCCAGGAAATTCCTATCAGGCATCATACTATCTGTAGCTGAATAAACAAGATTGAAACGCTCTGATTGATTAAACATGACTAATAAACACATGTGTCAGAAGCCACATCATCTCACAGAAGGATGCTTAACTGTCGTTATGAAGTGAGTTTAGAGTAAAAGCATGTTATTAAATGTTGTCTTTTGTTGGACAAGAGGTTCATAAATAATTCTTACGTTTGGAAAGATGTTTGATGCATGTTGCGTTTTCAAAAGCATGTTATGAGTGACTCAAACTCACAGTGCTTTCAGATGGAGCAGCGTTTACAGAGCCGTACATCAATGACAAGCTGCGCGTAACAAATAATCGCAGCCTTTGCGATTTCATAATCGCGATAAGCCAAATCGGTTTAAGTGGGATTTCATGTAAATTGCGATTAATCGTGCAGCCCCATTTTATATCAGTAAGTCTCAAGCGATATATTTTAGTAAATATGTTAATGGATTTATAGTATACTTCGTATTAAATAAATGTATTTTAAACACATTTTGGTATAGTTTGGCTAGACACCATTGTAGGGGTGAATGTATTTCAAGTGTTGACCACAAAGCAGGTTGCAAATGCAGCAAAGACTTTAAAACCCTGAGGCTGAAGAAAGCCACTGAAACACACACTCTCCCTTCCAACCCTTCCAAAGGCAGCTGAGGGCATGAGGATCCATGGGAAGGCCAGAATAGCTTGTTTTTAGACTAAAAGCCAGAGGACCGGGGATAGCAAAAAGTATGACCTCGTAAGGCATGTGCAGTTTTACATCAAATAAGGTTACCATTGTATTCCGGGCTCCCAGAAGACATGATGATATATAAGGTGTCATGTTATTGTTTTTTTTGTTGTTGTTTTTTTAACAAAAGCATCTCCATGGCATCCTATAGTCTTGCAGTCAGGGCATCTACAATCTTGAAGCTCTTTTCCCATTAAACACAGACCATTTATTACAGTTTTTTTTTTTTTAATTGCTTACACACTAAAAGTGGCACTTGAGGCCTACTCTGTGAAACCCTTCACTCATATACTGTACATCTTCAGACCAAATCTGCAAAACTGCAAGCATATTATCTGCTTTATATTCAGTTTGCAATTGTAAAACCAACTTTGGTCTCACTTTATATTCGCTATGTACTAACATTTAAATTAATCATGTAATACAATGCACTATATTTTTTTGCCTGTATTTTAAAAATACCTGCACATAATTGCACCTTTTTTAGTAGAGTTAAAATAGTTCTGAATTCAGTTTTTGCTTTTGCAAGAGATGTGTGATGTTTTGCATGTTATGTACATGTTTTGTGGTTTTAATACCATAGTTTGAGAAAATGTGTGTGAGTTAATTAAACAAATAAAACTGTAATACTAATCTTCCAAAACAAGTCATCATAAAAAACATCACAAGCATGACATCAGTAACACAAGTGTCAATGCCTAATCAGTATTCAGCAACTTTTTTTATTTCAGAGATATTTTACTCATAAAAGATTCTAGGGGTGCCAATAATTGTGGCCAAAGTTTTGGAGAAAAAACATTTATTTCATTATGTGATTTCCCCCAACCCCTTACGGACAAAATCTTACGGAACTTTTTATGACATGTAAACAAAACATTTTACAGTAGCATCATAAAGATACAACAACCTTTTTGAACGTCAACATTAATTGCTGTTTGCAACCCATTTTACTTCTGTAATTTGGTGTATATTTCTGTGTGAAAAAGCATATTCAATGATGAGAAATGTAGGGCAGGACTTAATTTAATCCATTAGGAATTAAATGGGTTGTGAAAAGTGGCCGTTACATTACAGAAGCCAGCCAGACTGAATGCAAATCATTTCAGAGGCAGAGCAAATGATTACATTTTGATTAAATATTGTAAAGACATTTTCTTTATTAGGAATGTGCATTAAGAAAACTAAACTAGTTTTTATTTTGCGTTAATTTTAATTGTAATGGTCATTTACTGTAACATGCAATAAACATGTATTGACAAAAGTGACTTCAGGGAGTAAAAAAAAACAAACAGCTAAACCTGGACCGCCATTAGTAAACATTCTGACCTTTCTGCTCAAATTTGTAAATTTGCCAGTACTAAATACTACCTCTGCTTTTCCTCCAGTGACTGTGAGGGAAGAATGGTGTTCATTTCTGGTTCATGGTTCTCACACAACCAGGGCATGACTCAGCTTTGCATCCCAGTGTTTTGTTATATTTATAGTGTTCGCAACTCTCCATCTAAAGAGACAGAGAGCTTGTTCATACTCCCCTGGCATGAGTGTGTATGAAGGGTGAGTTCCATCTGCAGTGGAATCAGGTGGTGAGAGAACAGCCTCTTCTTCCCCACTCATCTGCTCTCCATCTTAGATGGACTCAGTGAGACAAGAGCTATGCCTGGGCAGGTCCTATTAATGTCGGCAAGCCTCAAAGAGAAGATGAGGCGCGCAAACACACAATTATTTGTGTGTACATGGTGGAAAAGATGTGGCTTCCACAAATGAACTAGGTTAGGGGTTTGTAAAGCACACACCATGCATAAATCTACTTACTGTGTGTGCCTGTCACAGTAAATGTAATTTAGGTGAACAAAATGGCATCTTGTGGACTGAAGTTTGCCTCTTTGAGACGGACATAACGTGTGTGTGTGTGTGTGTGTGTGTGTGTGTGTGTGTGTGTGTGTGTGTGTGTGTGTGTGTGTGTGTGTGTGTGTGTGTGTGTGTGAGTGAGTGTGTGTGTGTGTTTTAAAAGCTCCTAACCCATTTCACTCCCTAAACAAATCATGCCTGACCAAGTGCTTAGAGAACAGGAGAAAAAAATCAATCAGGCAATTATCTTGATTCATCCCGCTATGTCCAGAGTCCCATTCTGAGAAAAGCTGAACATCAACTGAACAAGTTGAACATCATGTTGGCCTTCTGTAAAGGACAATGCTGCAGTGCAGAAAGACATACAGAGAGTGGAAATGTTGGATTTAATAGGTGTTTTTTTACAATTATTTAAAATTCAGATTTATAACGAACAACCACAAGCTCAGAATAAACTATTTATTTAATTTTTATATAAATTGTAGCTGGTTTGGTTTCGTTACATGGCTTATAATGCCTTAACAAAGACTTTTTAAACATGATGGGAAAAATTAATAGAAAAGAACCAGCTACAAAAAAAAAAAAAAAAAAAAGGACGGGCACTAATGCACTCTTTTGGAGTTACAAGGTTGCATTTTGAGTAACTTAAATGTTTTACACAATATTTCCAGTCTGTTTTTGCTCCGGCAATGAAAATCACACAAAATAAAGCCGCAACAGAACCGCTACAACACATAGTAATGGTGTTTCTTTCCTTAATGATTCAGTATTGTTGAATAAATACTTTGAGTGAATGATTCAGTGACTCACTTATACATGCTTCGCCAACAAATCGGTTGAATGTTTGATTCAACTCACTCACTCATGAGTCACTTGATGCCTACTGGTGTAACAATGTTACATGCAGAAAGAGTCACTGAAAAATCTCCTTATCTAATAATCAGACTGACATTCTGTCTGAAATACATAAACAAAGACAAGCGGAGATAGGCCTGCATTATAATAATGAAATTAAAGAACAAATCTAATAAAAAAAATCAAGCAAATTGCATTTTAAAATTACAAACCACAAACCATTGCTCATGAACATCTAATCCATTTTCAAGTTTATCTCACAGTAAATCATAAAAACATTTACCCACAATGCTTAGCTCAGTGCTGTCCCAGAGAATTACACTTTCTGCAAAGCCTAGCGTACACCCCAAACCTCCTGTTCTGGACAAAACTAAAATAATAAGTAAATATAAATAAGTCAGCAGCTGATGTTTTATATTCATCAGCCAGTGCCTTCCATCGCTAATATTTCATAGGCGTAGTGTTTTTACCTTATGCCCTCTCCGCATCCTGTAATGTTCTTTAATCCTTGCTTGATAACTTTACTGCGCAGGTAAGTTTGCAAGCGTGAGATTTATGTTTATTACTGTGAACTAACACGCACATAAATACATAACTTGATTTCCTGTGGGTTTACTGTTGGCGGAGTTTCTCGTATCGCTGTAGATTCGACTATTGTCACTGAGCGAATAAGTTAGCAGGTGAAGAATCCCATTTCCGCATGTGTCTGACTGTATACGAAATTCAGCAAGGGGTCTTATCAGCTGCATGCTGAATCTTGACCGGATCCTACAGCAGTATCTCCAGACCCCTTTTCTTCCTGCCAAGAGACCCCCAGAGCTGATCAATACCCAAACACTTTTTTTCCCAAGATTATAGCATTCCTAGATATCAAATCTGTGTAAGAGGGCTTGCTTTTTTTTGGCTGAGAAAGACCCCTGACGGTGCGGCTAAAATGATTCATTGCACATATAAAGGGGACAGCCCTCTAATATTAATCACTGCAGATAGAGGGCACAAAGATAATTGGTTGCAAAGGCAAACGTATGGGGAGGGAACATCAGGGAGACACTATCTTTAGTCAGAGATAGAGGAGAGAGCATTGAGCGAAAACAAGCTGGATTATCAACAGATAGGCTCTTCTTTTCACTTTGGCTCTGTTTATCATTGCTGGACGCACAGAGGTTAAGTGGATTATAAAGCGCTGTTCACATGGAAAGCCATTTAATCTATACTGTTGGTGGCTAGTAGACATTCCTTCTCATTGGGTAAATGGTAGATGCCATAGACATTCGGCACTCCATTGAAGGCCATTCGAAGTTTGTGTACTTTTTGTTCACTCCGGTAAAGCATGATATAATAGTCTGAAAAATCAAATTTATTAAAATATTTTTTTGGAAGTTTATTGAACCTTTAGACAATATAAAATATTTTTTATAATAAAATAAAATAAAAGGTTTACATATATGTTGAGTGTCATATTTGATAAATCCAGATTTGTTGGACATACTGTACAATGATATACAGTAGGAGAATATGGAGCTCATATTCAGAAGAAAATATATTTTATTCAGAGCCCCAGTTTTGTGCAATTGCTGATATTTATATGGCCAAAAAGTATGTAATACGGATACCTTGTAATATAAATCAATGAGATCTTTTGTAAAAAGTATACATAAAATTCATATAAATATCAGTTGTCACCTCATATCTTCCCATAAAATTATGTCTTCGTAAGATGATATTTAAAAACTTAGTTTTATAATCAAATCACTTTTCGATGTTTTTATTGTGTGGGGCAAACATGCAATGCAATGCAATGCAATGCAATACAGAAATGAAGATAGATGTACAAATAAACGTTCCTCAAAAGCCTGATGGATTATATTTGATCAATCTGATGAATTTATGAAAATAACCATCATTTAATGTAATTTAAGTTGAAATGACTTAATCATCCAAGTTGATTTTACTTAAAAATTTAAGGTAGCAACTTTTTTACAGTGTTGTCAATTATTTTGCAGTCATGACTGTACATTATTCCTCTGTAATGCAGCTACTAAAAAAAATGGAAATTAATATTGATTTGAGTAAATAATGGAGAGTAAAGAGAGACTTAACCCAAGTATTAGTTTTTTTGTATTTGTTTATTTATTTATTTTTGAAGAAGTTCTCCTTTAATAAGGACCCTCTTGAAATGATCATACTTTTGTCGGCCTGAGCAATAAAGAAAAAAAATTGTCTTTCTGGGGCGCCATTCCAATGTGAGTGGCAGGTGCTGTTTTCTGCAAATTTTGTCTTAACATCCATTTAACCTTGTTCATCTTCATGCTCGGCTCACAGCATTTCGGCTGTTCCTTTTCCTGTCTCAGCATTTCATCAAAGATATAGAAAAGGAGCTTCTGATATTGGAGTTTGAAGTTGGCACTGTTACTGGAATAACCTAAATGACCTTGGACAGACATCACAATGCCTATTTGACAAGTATGATGAAACAAGACAGAGGGATGAGGAGACCACCTGTGGAGCCGAGAGGAAAAACAGGAACTAGAAATGACAGGTCTGGTCAATCAAACGCTGGTAAATTAGGCAGAGGCCCTTAGAAGCACACAGTGTGGGACAGCTTCTTTTATTACGGAGCGCTGACCCAATCGGCCAGGACAGGAGATCACACTAAACCCCATGTAGAGGGACATTAAAGCACTTGCTATTCATCTCACTGTCTCTCTGTGTCAAATGAAAAGCACATTGCTTGTGTTTTGATTCCGGTAAAAGACGTGATGGACAATGGAGTAGAAACAGAAGCCCAGCAGAGTGTTTGGACTGTAAAGTCACATATAAAATGTCATTGCATTAGATCAGAAAATATAAAATCAAGTGTCATGATGCTTGACCTTTTCTCATTTTTGCAATGACTTTTGCAACAAAAAAAAGGTGATTTTTGGATGTATGAAGTCAGGCAGGTGTCCTAGCAGAATAACCATATATATGAGTGAAGTTTAACCGCGAGTCTTAACCGGGTGCTGATGCTTAGAGTGTGGGTGAGGGTGATAGTTGCTGAGTTCGGAACCACATACTAACATATTACTCATAATTTTTCCATATCTTTCTATGGGAGGATTAGTAAGAGTAGAATGCTAGGTTCCGAATTGTGAGTGTGAGCGGGGAAGAGCCCAGAGAGTGCATGTGACAATGAGTAATAAAACCGCCATCTCTGCATCGCTTTTACAACTTTTCAAATCCTTCAGTTCTTGACATCTTTGAAAATCCAAGCCAATGTTCATTCTTGTTTTATTACAAGCTCTGTTACTTTCTTTTTTTGCCAGCAGACTCTCCTCTGTTCCGCATTTTCATCTTCATGTCAACCTTTCTAACTCTTTGTGAAAACAAACCTATGCAACACACTATACACACGTCAAAGTAACCGGAGAAACTTTTCTCTGTTTACGGATATGACAAGACACGCACATGCGAGTGAAATATGTATGTAATTTCTCACAAAAACTATCAGGTCTAAAATATAAACACTTATACAGTAATAGGCTTACCATAGTGAATAAGGGTAAGACAAAAACATGTTTTGGAAGAAGGATTGATGATGTATTGACACATTGTTTAAATTCTGTACTTTAAAAAAATAATAATAATAACATAGTGTACCTTTAATAACACTTTTTTAACTGTATCTTATAATGATGTGATGCTTAAATTCACTTGAAACATCTAAAACACAGGTGTCAAACTCAGTTCCTGGAGGGCCACAGCCCTACACAGTTTTGTTCCAACCCTGCTTCAACACACACACACACCTGCCGTTTTCAAATAAGCCTGAAGGACTTGATTAACTGATCAGTTGTGTTTAATTAGGGTTGAAGCTAAACTCCGCATGGCTGTAGCCCTCCAGGAACTGAGTTTGACACCCCTGATCTAAAACTATCGTTTTTAGTGTTTTCTTCTTCTTCTTTTTTTTTTTTTACAAAATAATAATAAAAATATATCTGCCATTTATCGGTAATCTGCCATAACATGAAAACATTTATCAGCTTATCAATTTTAATATTGGTGCATCCCTAAATGAATGTAGTGCTTATATCAATATTTTATATTAATATTAGCATATATTTGGTTTATATATTTATACACTTACTATAACATCTGATGTACTCGCTACATCATAAAAAGAATGGCATCTACGCTAATTTTAGTTATTCTGTTTATTCCGAGGTTAACTGTAATCAGCCGTACCCGGGCCGTATCCAGACCAGATGGAGGACCTGCGCCTGGACACAACCACAACACATTCCTGAAATGTTCATCAGAGATTGTGTCAACTAGACTCTCCCCTGTGAAGGCCTCATCGACACGACAGCCATCGGCACT
Organism: Gila orcuttii; assembly: GCA_026230005.1. Taxonomy (NCBI): domain Eukaryota; kingdom Metazoa; phylum Chordata; class Actinopteri; order Cypriniformes; family Leuciscidae; genus Gila; species Gila orcuttii. Next base: position 6,753,228 of record JAPDVR010000011.1, read on the forward strand.
GATCCTCAACAAACTCGTCTCCATACGCGCGTGATGACTCTTGTCTTCAAACAGATGAACTGCTTAATATATTGTTCCGATCCAATCTGACCTCTGACCTGTAATACTGCCAGAATCATAATCATACACTGTTCGTTCGTTGGCCAGAGGAGAACTGGCCCCCCGACTGAGCCTGGTTTCTCCCAAGGTTTTTTTTCTCCATTCTGTCACTGATGGAGTTTTGGTTCCTTTCCATTGTCGCCTTTTTCACCTTTCTTCACCTTTGTCACCATTGGCTTTTGGCTTGCTTAGTTGGTGACATTTAATTTTATATTTAACAATATTATTACAACATTATTTTCCTGTTATCTCTGTAAAGATGCTTTGAAACAATCTGTATTGTAAAAAGCGCTATATAAATAAAGGAGACTTGACTTGACTATATTTTTAGAATTCATTGTGCTAAATTAACATGTAACAGTAACTGACAGCCTTAACATTCAAGATATTTTTTTAATTATTGCCCACATCACTTTATTTCAAGCAACGGTTTATGGTTTTAGTTTGTTAACTATAATAACCCTGATAATGATACATTGAGGAATGATTATTAATGTTCATGTTTCCATATGTACGGTTCCTCATTCTGTGGGACAAGATCATTAATAGGTCAGGCAAAAGTGCGGGCTCTTTTTGTCTGTCAGGTTCTGTTATATCCTCAAGAGAGGCTCTAGCGTCCTTCTGACTTCCCAGCAAATTATCTTGAGAGGATTACGCTCTTCCGCAATGTGTCCCCATATTCCTCGGCCGCATAAAAATACACTCTGTAAACCTGTGTATTGGATTAAAGATTTCCTACTCTGTGCCGCAATAATAGGGCGAGAACGAGAACACAATAAATGGCCTGGCCGGCTGATGTAGGATGCCACATTTAAAATGCATTTGTCGCACGATTTCTCATGAATTCTATTTTGAAGCCAGGCTTTGGGGAAATAGTCTGAGAGCACTTCACAAAAAAAAAGCCCTGAGCTTAACATTATTCTTTTTTAAACATAATATTATATTGGAAAATTTAAGAGCATTAAAGCAGTAACGTCTGATTGTTGCTTGATCCAACCAAGGATTAAATGTCACTGCTTTGCCTTTAGTATTTATCACCTTGTTTAGAGGGAAATGCTACTTTCATTCTTTTTTCCTCAAACTGAGCCCACTTGCAACTGGATGTAACAAAGTGTTCCCTTTGTGTGTCAGACATGACAAACTAATTATTAGTCATTGTGAGTTTTTGTAGGAGCAGATGGAAGCAGTATGCTCCAGGAAGCACTGGAACGGGCCCCCTTGTGTGTTGCCTTCTTCATTTTTTGGAGTGTCACAGGAAGTGCCTCGTAGGATGTTGTAGAAGAGGTGGCAATGATTTCCTGTAAGCACCATGTAAATGTCATGGTCTGACATATATTTACATGATGTCACATAAAACACTGGAACAGGACAGGCATATTAAAGACAGCATCTGAAGCATATTTAACTCCTGTAATCCAGAGAGCAATTGAATACTCAGTTGGGTGGGAACTTTTGTCCATTAGGATTTCTTTTGAAATTATATTAACTCCTTGTGCTGCAAAAAATATATATATATTTCAAATTATACTAAAAATATATTGCTAATATAGATTTGAAAATATATTGTGTTTCATAAAAAATAAATTTGAGTTAATGATTTTTCCAATTTTTGGGCCATTATATCAATCGAAATATATAGCATCTAAGATTTATAATGTCCAAAATATATTTTCTATTTTGCACTTAACCAAAATGTATTTTAAGATGAAAAAAAAATATATATATATATATATATTTTTTTTTTTTTTTTTTTTTTTTTGCCTCTTAAAAGTAACATTTGTAATATATTCTGGTATTTAAAGGTTTAAGAGATATCTTTAACAAATAATTAGCATATATTTTAAATATATTTTGGACAGAAAATATTGGACAGAAAATACATATTGTTATATTATTATATTTTATATTCATTTTAATATTTATTTGCCTGATTTTTTTTTTCTATATTGAGCTGGGTTTGTTAACATTATATATATATATATATATATATATATATATATATATATATATATATATATATATATATATATATATATATATATATATATATATATATATATATATATATATATATATTTTAGCAAAAAACTAACATTCAAAATTTTCTTTACAAGCAAAAACAGAACTAAATCCATAGAAATGATTCAGAAGCCGGATCTCTCAAATATTGTCAGAGGAAACAGAGGATCCACGTGCAAAGGCAAGTTTTTGCTATTGAAGAATTAACATATGCAGTCTGTCGTGCAACGACACAGAACTGGAATAAACTCAAAGTCAGTGTACTTAGTATGTCAGCAGAAACGGAAGACTCCTGTCTTGGTGATAGTTTGCAGAGCTGGAAGTTCACGTAGGGCAGTAACACTGCCATTGTAAGCGGCCACAAAGCCGCAGAGAGAAGACTGGTAGAAGGCCACAAGCAGCAGGGTGACAGGGCCAAGAATGCACACAAGAAGAGCACAACTCCTCTTGACTAGACAAGATAATACAAGGTAAATCTTAATGGAGATAACATAGCACAGGCATGACTCACATACACACATAATCCGACAAAGAACAAGGGGAACAAATGCTAGAAGTAGAGAGAAAGTGAGAACAGGTGTCAAAAAGATTTTGCAACGATAAACAGGTGGGAAAAATAGAAAGGCAGAGCCAGAGCGAGAGAGATATAGAGAGAGAAGAGAGAGAGAGAGAGAGAGAGAGAGAGAAAGAACAAACCCAGCTCATGACAAATATGATACATAAACCCACATATGCATTTTTTTGTCTACATGTTTAAAAGGCCTTGTTGAAATTAAAAGATTTACAGCATTCTCTGAGACCCTGCTTACAGCTGGTATTAAGATGCATTTCGGTTGATCGGATCACAAGTGGACGACGTTAAATACAGGTGTAAACGGGGTCTAAAACGTTTTGAGCTTGTCCACTTTCGACCACTTCCAGAGGTAGTCGAAAACGACAGGATTGCTTTCGTAGTGTAAACGCTCATGTGTTCAGCCACAAAAGACCGTTTACTCTCCGTCCACTGACCTCATGCATAAACATTTTGGGAAGCGCTCTAGCCAGACCGGGTATAAATTTTGTCAGCTGAAAGCTCAAGTTTGCTTTGAAGGCAAAAAACGTACCAAGCACAATGTTCTCTCACCATTCCTGATTTCTAACACACACTCACAGCGTTCAGCTGGTCTTGAGATCCTCCTCTCGAAGAAATCAGGAGTCGAAAGTGGACAGAAAAGACAGATTAAAACACCAGGTGTAAACAGGAATGTGTCTCCCTCGTCTCCTTGTGATCCGATCGAGATGCATCTTAATACCAGGTGTAAACAGGACCTGACACAAGTGAAACTAAAGCCTTGGACATTTATTATTTAAAAAAAATGACCAAGGTTAACTTCATTTCAGGTTTCTTGTTTACACTTTTTTTAAATGTTAGACTGCAGTTCTGCTGGTTGGATACATGTATGGCTATGTTTAGCACCTATTGTCATCAGAAAAGCCAAGCGTTCTCCTCTCAAGAGGCCTGTGGTGTCTGTGAGCTTCTCAGAAGAGGCTTTGCACATTTGCCAGCGATTGAGCAGGAATTTGGGTACGTCTGGAAACTGTCCAATCGCCCAAGACGCCTCTCACAGCTCCCCTGCTGAGGTAAGGCACAGTCACTGGAAAGAGAGGTAAGGTGGCTCTTAAACATAATCTAAATCCCACCTCACACACGCATAAGCGCTTACTCTCAATACAAATGAGAATTGAAAACAAGATTTCAAGCTAATATTCTGCCATTGTCCACTTGGCAGCATTCTGTGACAGGAATAGCAGCGGTGCTTTGGTTTGAGAGAGACTGGCAACTATTGTCCGCTTATCTCTCTTTTCACAATTTGTCTTCATTTTTGTTTGTGTTTGTTTGTGATTTTTCTCCTTCGCCCATTTCTCAAGGGAAACAAATAAACATCTGTAATTCATTCTTTGAGAGGAAATTGCCTGCTCCTCCGTCTAAACAGTGGTTTTCAATTTGTACTGCTATGAAGAGGAAAGCAATTCTGAGATTATTTTGTATCAACTGTGGTATCACAGAAGTAGTGTCAACCTCAGACAGCAGGTCCGCGAAGACCATTTATTGACTGTCTGAGGCATATTGCACATAAAACTGAAAGATCAGTAAGTTACAATCACATTGCAGCAACTTTTATTAGTCAGCTGTCAAACAGCGTTGATAAAAAGAGGAAGAACTGATCACTGAAATTTGCTAAAGTTTTCCAGGTGGCATCAAATCGTTGAAAGTTTTGTTTGAGGCATTTAGAAGAAAGTTATTGGAAGATGCATCAAACAAAATGATCAAATGATTTTAATTATAATTTCTGGTTTCGAACTACATATTTGCAAAACACAAAAGACATTAGATTCTCAAAACACTTGTTAGCGGTGTAATTATAGTTTTTAAATTGAAATAGACTGCATAAAAAAGGATCTACTTAAGAATAAAGGTTTCCACAAAATGAGTGACATACTCATGGATATCAAACTATCAACTTTGAATAATAATTTGCAATTTACTTACACGATGAATGAAGCACATAATTATTTCTGATCAATAATCACAGCAAAGCTTTATGACAACACCTAAAATCCATCGACTTTTTCTTGGCTGCGGTTCACCACATTCGATATCGTCTTTGTTTAGTGTCGGGATGATCTGATTGAAGGTCATCACAAGGTGAGGCCTACACAACCGATTAACAATGACAGTCAGGAAAGAGTCCGTTTTATTGACCTTTTATTGTCAAGATACGTCTGCAGATCCATTAATGTTTAGACCACGAAAAGGTGGTGTGGGGGATTTGATAAGCACATTTAATTCAGGTGACTTTTCTTGTACCGCAACCCAAAATGACCTTCTACGCTTTGGCTGCTTGAAGAACAAAGGCTTCATTCTGAATATCAGAATAATGATAGTATCAGGATGTAACAATGTAATATGCATCAAAGACAAAGTCCAGTTCTCACTATAGCATGTATATTAGTAGGAAATTGGCTGTTTATTGGTACTTACAAAGCACATATTAATGGCTTATTCTGCATGATCATATTCTACATCCCATAATCCTAATACTTAAACTTAACTACTACCTTACTTACTATTAATAAGCAGTAATTTGGAGTTTTCGAGGCAAAAGTCGTAGTAAATATTTAGTTAATAGTGATAATTGGACCCTAATCTAAAGTGTAACCATATATAGGCCTATTTAATTGATTATATTATAATAATGAAGCGATTATAATTCATTATAAATAATGATACATAATTTGATACACAAATATTCATTTTATGGACCATGATGGAAGAACACGTAATGCTCTACAATAAATATTTTGTGGTGGACATTTTGTAGTGTTGTTTGGCAAAACTAAAATCTGTTTTGATTTGATACTAAAACTCTTCTGTTGTTTCCCATTCCCTAAATTCACATTTTGGTCCAATCCTTGTGTATAAAGCAATCAGTGAAGGATATATATAGGGCATCATTCAATTTATTTTTATAGCATAATATATGCAACAATACAAGGCAAAGCAATAATATTTGTAAATATATACAGACAATGAATAATCCATGCTGTCTCAGGAAATCCACTGCATATACTTCCTGCGGTACTCATTGACTTTATGAGGGCTGTATTGCTATTACCATCTGTCTCTTTCTTTATGCATCTCTGACTCACAGCTGGATGCCGTACTCATTCATGAGGGAAAGACAAGAATATTTGATTGACGTCTGCAGCTGTCAAGCTTTGGGACCACTGACGGATTCCAGGTCCAGACTGAGAGAAGCTCATGCAAAAGTCCAGGAGAACATGCACTATAGTGAGGGGATCTGGCCTTGGTGACTACACCCCTCAAGCTCCCTGGATTCAGCTTTAAGCCATACGCTGATGGGCCCAGTAAATTGCAGGGCTTTTTTTTTTTACTCTTACAACAGTTTAACAATGGTTACCAACAATTGCATCAGCATGTCCTGAGGCTAAAAACCTATATAAATGAGCATCTTGTGCATTCAATTCTCCTCTGGCGTTTAGAAAAACAAGCGGCTGTGATTTGCATTGTGGATACCCAATAAAAAGTGATTGCCACAGGAGATTCATTAAAAAACGCAAATCAATGTGGATTCTTTTCATAGTGATGGTGCAGATACTGAAGGATTATAAATTATAAATGTTCTAATTATAAAGGTCCTGATTTAAAAAAGTGAGTAGGTAGTGGTCCCAAAAAGAATGTCAATGCATTAGGGAAACAAGAGAGGCCAAACTTTTTACATACCATAAGAGTTCGGTCCTCATTCCAGCTAATTCTAGCCAAGAACTGCCCAGTTAGACAGGAAGAAACCGTCTGACTGAAATATAAAGCTACCAACCACTGTGTTATTTTCATTTAGGGCCATTCATTATTGATTTTTATGTAACACATTCAGTTCTCAGCTTGATTCAGGCTTAATTTTGTTCATTTGAAGTTAAGATTTCTTAAAAACTGTCCACTCCTCATGATGCTCTGTAAAACTGGGACGTTTTAATGTGACTGCAATTTATTTTTACAGCAGTCTGTCTTAAGAATTGCTTTAAAAAATGTTCCGTATTCAAGTCAGGTTCTTTCACTGCAATAAATTTGTGTTTTCTTTTTCTTAATGTTAGTTTCCCTGTCCAAAACGGCTATAAAATTCCTTGTGTCATGTTATCACAGCTTCCATTAAAAATACAGCTAAATCCATCAATGCGCCCCCTAAGGTTAATGAAAGAATCTTCCTAAACTGTTATGGTCCACCCTGTCTGTTTCACATCTCATTACTTTTGAAGCATCTCCAAACATCCTCCAGACGGTTTTATGACGTTTTAACCTACGCCGCAGTTCATTTCTACCGAGGATACTACATCACACTGGAGCAGTGGGAATTTCCGTTGGTGAATATGATCGGTTTGTGTCTTGCCTCTCATAAAAACAGAGTTCTTCCCAGCTATATATTTTTTATATGTGGCTCTTTTATTTTAGCTTATTTCACTCCTGGTTTACAGAGCACCATTAAACGACTCGCCGGCCAGCTTGATTGGTTTGTGCTGCATATTAAACGATTATGCTTTTACCAAACATGATCATGGGTTCTTATATAATTTAAAGTGCTTACTAATTAGAGATGAGTCTATTGAATGACAGTTATAGGCCCAGTTATGCATTGCATTACACACTGACAGCAATACATTTCTCTTAAATACATATGACATTCACTGTAGATGTTTCCATGAGAAACATGTGAACTTTCAGAAAATAGTTAAACTAGTTAAACTTTTCCACTCCATGTCCAACAGAGCATTATACATGTATCACAGGAGAATTTTGTCATTTTTCCAAAATGTACAAAACATCTCAAATTGTGCATTTTACATTTGAAACATTTTTAGAATAATATGTCCAACTCCTCTGTCATGCTGAGGGTAAAATCATCGCTAGATCTGTATGTATAGATATAAATAATCTTTACAAAATAAATATAGAAACTAATTTGGAGGGGCAAAATGTCATAAACAAAACGGTATAATGAAAAATGTATCTTAAAACTCTTAAAATACACTTAAATTAATGCAATTTTTACTGCTGTTTTAAGTAGATTATAAAAGGAAAAAAATATCTCCACAAGTTTCTGTGAGATTCACCCAAAAATGCTAAATACTAGCTGACTACACAAAAGTTAAAGCAAAATAAGGAAGCTGTATTTGTATTTTCTTTTAAAATGCATACATATTTGTAGAATCTCATACTTTTTTTTTCAGTTCTCTCCTGAGTGTTTTCAAAGCAAGAAAAATGAGCCTTTAGGGATATAATGTCTAGAGCAGATTTGTAAAGTGAGTTTGAGTGAACCGCTAATGTGCTTGTGTTTTTTGCTGAACTAAACAAATGGACTAGAATTGTTTTCTCTCTGCGTGGGTTGAAAACATCAATATTTAAGAGCAGCATATCATTTAACACTTAAAACCGCACAATTATGCCTCCTCGCAGGATATTCAAGTATGCTGAAGTACCACTGAAATAATGAATATTCAAACAACTTTCCAAGTTCTCAGCAGAGCACCTTGAAATTAACATCACAGCTCACAGTGGCTACATAAATTAAAAATGCATGTGCTTTTATTCCAGTCCATTAACATCCAGTAACTTCACATTATGCCTCGAAAAGATGTGAAACCAACAAACATATTGGGTACACACACAAACAATACGTAGGCATGTATCAGATGTAACGAATGAAGAGTCTCAGTACTAAGAATGACTAAAGGTGAAGTGGAACTGCAAAAATTATTGTTTCCAAAGCATCCAATTACTCCAATCGCCCAATCTGTGCTTCCTTCCATCTGCCAATGTTCAACTAGTGAATTTTGTGATGCTCTTCACAACATGCTTCTGGTTGAGCCAGAAGTTAAAAGTGCAATGTTTTGATTTCACTGTTGAGGAAAACCATTTTTAAATGAATACTTTTGTTAAGTTTGAAACAATTGAGGGTGTGATCACACTTGTAGTTTAGTTTTTCTTGGTTCTTTTGGTCCGGAAAAATTATACATTTAGTCCTTATTCGCTTTTAACACCAAACCTAGATATAAAACAACAACTTTTATGACATTTTTGTGTAGTAACTTACCGAACATCCAAAGCAATGCTGTTTGTCTGTTGTACGTGCGTACACATGATGGTATTTTTACCAGAAAAATCACACATACCAATTTTTGACTTACTGTAATTGACATATTGAAACTCAGTTAGTATGGACCAAGAGTTTCTAAAACAGGGATAAAGAAATTTATAAATAAATCAATATATTTTTATATATTGTCTTTTTTTCTAATTTCCTCTAGTATATCTTAAAACGTACCAACCAGTTTTACATCTACATATTTCATAAGTTGTCGGAGGGACAATTGCAAACATGAGTCCATATATCACACGAAAGTTAAGCCGATAGCACTTCATTTTACAGCCCTGTTCCTTATGTACATACTATGTACTCATTATAGTAATAACAATTACAGGGTAATAACTAGGAAATAACCCTGAACCTACCCCTAAACCTAACCCATGAAATGACCTTATATGAACCAGTACTTTCTTAGGTAAGTACATTGTAAGTGCAAGTACTGTACAATAAAGTGCAACCGTTAAGCTAGTCTTTTCACTTTCCATTTGTTGAAAAGGACAAAAAAAAAAGACTTCAGAATTGCAGGTCCTTGTACCTTATCCTTGAAAAGTACATATGTCCTTTTAGCCCACAGAGAGAATATATAGTTTGATTACGGCACAGACTATATCGCTGCATTGATTTTTGTCCTCTGCACAGCGTCTAATCAGTTTTATAAAGTTCCAGTTGTTCCACACTTTTAATTAGGTGTCATCAAAGGTCAAGCTGCAGGGCTTCTGCTCTTTTACATTTCAACCCAAAGATTCATAATTTCCTCTTCTTTACTTGACTCCCAGTTGTCACCTTTGGGCTTTGTGATTTCACCTAAGGAGTTGAGTTCAATGTTGGCTCATTTTTCATATACTAAGTACAATAAAAGTTCCGAGATTACATTTAACAGCACAAGAGCTTCAAAGGGAATTCATTGTGTGGTTTGGTTTGGGGCTGTTTAATTTACAGCCATTTTTATCTACACTATCATGTCCACTACTCCATGAATATTTCATTCTGGACCCTTGAAACAGATCTTATCATTTAAGGGCGTTTTCACACCTGAAAGTCCGCACCAAGGTCCGAACCAAAGTTCACGTTTTGATACATTTTATACTTTCAGAAAGTTTTGGTTTGGTTTCACACTGCAATTATGCGAGCGCACTAAAGAACTTTACGTGACATACTTGCGTCCTTTTGTCATCATCTATGTGGGCTGCATCTTGACATTGATTGGTTTGTAAATGGACGTGCGTCTGACGTCAGCGTGTTGTCAATTCGGCGGGTAACTTTAACAACATGAATGAACAGACGCATATCTTTGCAACTGTATTGTTATTTTTATGGCATAATTGGTGAAGTGGAACTGCAAAAATTATTGTTTCCAAAGCATCCAATTACTCCAATCGCCCAATCTGTGCTTCCTTCCATCTGCCAATGTTCAACTAGTGAATTTTGTGATGCTCTTCACAACATGCTTCTGGTTGAGCCAGAAGTTAAAAGTGCAATGTTTTGATTTCACTGTTGAGGAAAACCATTTTTAAATGAATACTTTTGTTAAGTTTGAAACAATTGAGGGTGTGATCACACTTGTAGTTTAGTTTTTCTTGGTTCTTTTGGTCCGGAAAAATTATACATTTAGTCCTTATTCGCTTTTAACACCAAACCTAGATATAAAACAACAACTTTTATGACATTTTTGTGTAGTAACTTACCGAACATCCTCAGCAATGCTGTTTGTCTGTTGTACGTGCGTACACATGATGGTATTTTTACCAGAAAAATCACACATACCAATTTTTGACTTACTGTAATTGACATATTGAAACTCAGTTAGTATGGACCAAGAGTTTCTAAAACAGGGATAAAGAAATTTATAAATAAATCAAATCAATATAATATATTTTATGGCATAATTACCTGCAGCACCAACTATACACAAGGCTAGTTCAAATTCGCCAAATGAACATCCTCGTCGTGCGAACATTTTATCGTCGCCGGCAGGAAAGGAGGAGAAGACTGCAAGCAATCTTGTGAGCTCTTTTTTTTGTCCGTTTTTTCCAGTTGACTTCTTATTATGTCATCAGAACATACTTTAATTAAAAACCTCGTCTCCTCCTCTCCCCATGTGCGTACGGCTCATTGTTCCTGCCACCTTCTGTTTTTTCGGCTATGCGGGAACCACCTGAACTTCCTGTAAAAGGTCTGAAAGTCCGAACCATACAGAAATGCTTTCACACTAGAAACGAACCAAACCTTTGTTCAGTTTGATCCGGACCGAGACTACCTCTTTTCGTCGGACCAAATTTCATCTGTTTGGTCCGGACCGGGGTCCGGGGTAGGTTTCACACCTGTAATTTTGATTCGGACCAAACTGAAAAGTCCGAAAGTCCGGACCAAACAAGGTAGGTGTGAAAGGGCCCTAAGACTGCTGGCTTTTTTAACATGGGATGAAAATTTAATTTAATGAAAATTTATTTTTCCATAAAATGTTATACAAGATTCAGCTAATTTTTAAGTCAGTTTAATGTAATTTAAGTTGAAATGACTTAAACATCCAAGTAGATTGTACTTTTTTTTACAGTGCACATATAAAATGCAATTATTACTTAAGTTTAAATGTGGATGTTTTTAAAGCTAAAACATTGAACCAGTGTCTACTCTTTTGCATTGTAAGCTGACAGTGTTGACAAAATAAGCAACCATATTTTTTCAGATCACACGTGCATAAAATGTATGAGCCATTTTGGGGTTTATCTTATTTCTGTTGCCACCATCTTCTAAAACCAAAAATGCATGAATGGCCGTGGTAACAGTGATTTTACCATGGTTAAGGGTATTTCAGGTACTCCACATAAAGAAAACCGCTTACACAAGGTGAATCTCTACCTCAAGAACTCCAAAGTAAGTGTGTGATCTATCGACTGTATAAAGATTCCTTTTCTCTTCTATGTTTTTCCAAAAAGTAATGTTGTTCACTTGAGCGTTTCAAAACCTCTGCAATTGAACAGGAGAGTTGAAGTGTTTAGTGATAAATCAAACCTGAACGAAACTGATCTTCCTAGAAATATTTGTGGCACAGACCAATCATTTCCCTTCTCAGAAGTTAAAGAAGCAATTTGAAATGTCATTTTGTTCAGTAAACAGCTCCTTTAAGCTCACATAAGCCATGATGCTGTTAAAAATCTGTGGTGGTGAGAATTCAAACAACTGAAATGAGTAATTTTGCAGAAGAAAGTCAGAAGTAAGTTCAAGACAAACTTATCAGCACATCTCACAAGTTTATTGGGCCAAACCTAAACCCTTGAGGTGTGCAAGTTTGGCAAAATTGATTGACTGAAATACCCATAATAACTGAAATAATTGGGTTTGTTTTTATTCAAATTGTAGTGGGTAGCTTGGTGTAGTTGGGAATAAATGCAAGCGATATGAACAAATCAAAACAAATACATCCATGCACTTTACTAAAGCGACAATATAAAGGTCTGTTCACACAGAATGTGTTTTTTGCGGTGGTCCAGTAGTGCACAATACAATGAAATTTAAAAAGCAAACATAAGTTCACAACAAAACAAAATTAAGGGAATTCATTTTCGACTTTCGCAACACAACTAAATGAATCCACAACACAACAGAAAATGTACAACACAACGCAAATAAGCCTCAACACAACGAAATAAAGCCACAACACAGCAGAAAATCTCCCGACCACTAGAGGGCTCTCGGAGCGCGATAAAGTTAGTTTTCCTTGCCATTGTTCTATAGAGTTGACAGTCTTAAGATATCAATACCACGATTTGTTTTAACAGTATGTAACCATTGTATATCAACATAAAATATTACTTCAAAATCACCTACATGAATTATCTACGTCTTTATACTCGAGAATGCATTGACCCTTTTCCATGATCCCTAAGGGAATGTTTGTCAATCCCACCAAGTGGTTAAAACGTATAATTTATTATAATATAATTTGATGAATAAAAATAAAAACCATTTGGTGAATTGCAGAATTACAGGAAGGTATTGGTACAATTTCACCAGTAATAAGTCAGTCTGGTCACTTTGATTGTACTGGGCCACCGAAGTTTTTGGTAACATTTCATTTTACAGTGTCCTTACACATGTTAAATGTAGTTACTGAAGTAATAACTACAAATTATGTATAATTACTTCCAACTAACCCTAAACCAAACCCTCATCCTAGCCCTATAGTAAGTACATGCAGTTTATTTATTATTACTCAGTTTTTAAATGTAATTACACTGTAACACGGACACCTTAAAATAAAGTGTAACCACGTTATTCTATTGGTTAAGTGAAAGTGGTCAGCTACTTGCGCATGACACGGCATTGTAAAAATGCAGCGCTCAAGTTAAAAAAAAGTTCAACTTGTAAAAAACGCGTCTCTAGACCTTGCACTTTTTCCGTTCCACTGACCTGCATCACGCATTTTTAACAGCATGAATGCCTTCTGTTTGATTTGCCCCTAATAAGTGATTGTCGTGACTTACACATTTTCCAATAACTTTTACAACAGTACAAAATTTACCATTAGAACTTTATCTAGGATACAGAAAGTTTTTTTTTTTTTTCCCTAACCAGATCATCATGTAGCATCGCATGTTTTATATAGCTGACATTAACACATCCCTCCTGCTGTGCGACTTGAAGTAATATGCAGCTTTCCAACTGTTTCTGGAGTTAAAAATAGATAAATGCATAATACTGATGAGAAATTGAACATAAAATATCAAGCACTTTCATTAACCACAGTAATCTGACATAATAATTTAGCCTTTATGGGAAAATTCAAATGGAAGCAGCATGTGTGAGATATGACATCACACTCAAAACTCCACAAACTTCTGTTTGTCCATGGGCGCCATCCAATAAATGATCTTAACATTGTAGATTCACCCCTGTGGGATTCCCTTGAAATCTGGTGTTTTTCTTCGCATGCATCTTAATAGGTCTCTTGGGTGTGTTACAGTCATGTTGCACGAACAGCAATGTCTTATATTGCTGTACTGCTGGAAAACAGTAGGAGAAAAGGGTGGGGGTGTAATTGAAGTTTCATTGCTGTTTTCCTTCTCAAGTTTTCACTTTTTGTGTGCCAGTTTGTTTGTTTGCCTTTTCACAATAACTGCGATTTGCATTCTGCATCGCATGTTGCTCCAGCTCAAAGCAGATCAACGGGAAAATCTCTAAAATGAGGCAAGGCAGGTTAGACTTAACCTAAACCATTCTTATCAAATCAGTATTGAGAGCAAAAATTGAGAGTATCTTTTAAGGGATTCAGTGTGCTCAACGGCACTGTCAGCACTAAACAGAAATACACTGCCGTAGTGAATGAAACTACTCCAGTTAAGCAGGAAAGATTTTAATAAAATGTGAAAGTGTGCTTGTCTATAATGCTGAGTAGGAGTAAAGATTGCAATAAACTTTTACAATTAACAGAGCACAGGGCCGGCGCTCCGCACACACACATCACGCACTGCGCGTAGGGCACCAAGTGCTTGGGTGGGGGCACCAAAAAATCTGGGTCATGAAAAATCATCACAATAGGCTACTAGTATAAATAACAAATAAAATATGTCTAAAGCATGATAATATACAAAAGCAATACAAAAGTAATATAGGCCTAGACAAAATTAGTCGAGAAAAAGGTGAATCTCCTGTGCCAGTCTCCCTCTGGTGCCCCCCCTTCCCCACCTCCCAGTGGTCTGTTCGATTATGCCTCAATGTCAAATTTGGCAGACACCGACCTCAGACATGGCCTCGAAAAGGCACCAAGAGTCGGGGGCGGAAAAAAGGAAAAAGAAGAGACAGAGGGATGATACTCGCGCGTCGCTTGCAGGTAAGACAATGTTTTAGATAAAAATGTTTGTTTTGTAGCGCGGGCGCCCTTGCGTCGTGTATGCATGTCCCCCCATTTTTATCTAAAACATTGTCTTACCTGCAAGCGACGCGCGAGTATCATCCCTCTGTCTCTTCTTTTTCCTTTTTTCCGCCCTTGGTGCCCCGACTCTTGGTGCCTTTTCGAGGCCACCAAGCATTTGTGCTTAGGGCACCCAAATGGCTAGCGCCGGCCCTGACGGAGCATGAAAGTCGGTTCTTTTGAAGTCTGTTTCTGTTTACCTGATATTAAACTCATTGAAGTTATACTTTTTGTTGGTAAAAACAACAAATTAATCTTATTTAAATAACCAAAACATAATGTTTAGCCATCTCTGATTGTTTAGCCATTCACATGTAGTTGAATGGTAGCCCACATGAATTTATTAGTAGAATGTCTAAAGTGGACCATCAAAATAAAGTTTAACCTATTTATTTCAACAATCTGCACTCTAAAAAACACTGGGTTAAAAACAATCCAATTTGGGTTGGATCTCTCTTTCCCTTGGTAAACTGAATGCATGTATGTATGTGTATGTTAGAGTAGTTTAAGTGTTTGGTCTAGTTAAGAAAGTCTTGTTCATAACACACGTTGTAACGGTCACCAGCTGGAGTGCCCTTGAGAGCCACCAGAGGGCACTCCAGATAAGACTATTATCACTCACAAATTACATTTCCCATAACTCACTGCCCGGACTTACCATCACTGATCACATTCACCTGTACCTCATTCACTGATTGCATTCACCTGTGTCTCATCCTGTTAGTCTGTCTATTTATACCAGGTTCATTCATTCGCTCACCGCGAAGTCTTGTTTTAGTGTCACACTGCAATTCTGAGCATTCTCCCCGTTTTCTTGTCTCTTGGTCTTTTTGGATTTCTTGCCTGTTTTGGATTACTCTTTTGCCTCTGACCCCTGGCTGCTTTGTGTGTTTGTTTGTACGGACTGCCTGCCTGTGTTTGACCTTGCCTGTTTTGGATTACCCCTTAATAAAACTGCATTTGGATTCTCCACCTTCGTGTCTCGGAGCAGTTTCGTGACAGAAGACTTCGCCACATATGGATCCAGCAGTTGTCAGCAACCAGGCCCTGAGGAAGTTCCTTTCTTCGGTGTTCCAAGATGGCCAGCCTATTGAGAGGTATGCAAGGGACTTTTTGTCTTGCTGTCATCTGTGAACGTTAAATGACACCCAGCTCATGGACCTGTTTTTGAGTGGGCTGGATGATGATGTTGCTCAATTGATGCCGGAGGACTATACCGGCTGGACCCTACAAGGGTATGTCGACCTAGCCCTCTCCTTGAGTGGTACGGCATTTACTGTGGGCTTGGCTGATGAAACACCCTGCAAGCTCACAGTACCCCCAGAGCCCTCACCGCTGGCCGCGTCCAGTTCAGGGTCTTCACAGCTCCACGTCCAGTCTGCCCAACCAGAGTCAGTTCACGTCTCGCCTGCCTGGCCTGGGAATCATCACGTCTTGCTAACCATCAAGCCAGCCACTGGATCGGTCTATGGACGTACAGGACCGGTTTCCAGCGTGGCCGATCCCCCGCTTATGTCTGCACGCGCTGCCAAGAGGGCCATCGTTCAAGGGTTCAGTCCTGCCGAGCCAGACCCAGAGCTTCACGTCAGCCACGTCCAGCCAGAGCTTCACGTCAGCCACGTCCAGCCAGAGACCGTCCAGCCAGAGACCGTCCAGCCAGAGACCGTCCAGCCAGTGTCTACGGACAAGATGGCTGAACCAGAGACTGTTCACGTCACTTCCTCCGAGCCAGTGTCTACGGACAAGATGGTCATCTCCGAGCCAGTGTCTACGGACAAGATGGCCGCCTCCGAGCCAGTGTCTACGGACAAGATGGCCGCCTCCGAGCCAGTGTCTACGGACAAGATGCCCGATCCAGAGACTGTTCACGTCACGTCTGCCGATCCAGAGACTGTTCACGTCACGTCTGCCGATCCAGAGACTGTTCAAGTCACGTCTGCCGATCCAGAGACTGTTCAAGTCACGTCTGCCGATCCAGAGACTGTTCAAGTCACGTCTGCCGATCCAGAGACTGTTCAAGTCACGTCTGCCGATCCAGAGACTGTTCAAGTCACGTCTGCCGATCCAGAGACTGTTCAAGTCACGTCTGCCGATCCAGAGACTGTTCAAGTCACGTCTGCCGATCCAGAGACTGTTCAAGTCACGTCTGCCGATCCAGAGACTGTTCAAGTCACGCCTGCCGATCCAGAGACCGTTCAAGTCACGCCTGCACCTGAACGCTCAGCGGAGCCGGTATCTGCTCCTGAACCAATGTTTGTTTCTGTGTTTGTGTCTGTCCTTGTGGCCGTTACTGTTCTGGTGTCTGTTCCTGAGCCAGAGCCAGTGTCTGTTCCTGAGCCGGCGTCTGTTCCTGAACCCATTTTTGTTTCTGTGTTTGTGTCTGTCCTTGTGTTTGTTCCTGAGCCGGGTTCTGTTCCTGCGCCCTGGCCGCCCGAGGGGTCTTCACCGCCCTGGCCACCCGAGAGGTCTTCACCGCCCTGGCCGCCCGAGGGGTCTTCACCGCCCTGGCCGCCCGAGGGGTCTTCACCACCCTGGCCGCCCGAGGGGTCTTCACCGCCCTGGCCGCCCGATGGGTCGTCTGCTTCGCCCTGGCCGCCCGATGGGTCGTCTGCTTCGCCCTGGCCGCCCGATGGGTCGTCTGCTCCGCCCTGGTCGCCTGCACAGCCTGCTCCGCCCTGGTCGCCTCCACAGCCTGCTCCACCGCAGTCTCCAGGTCCTCTTCCGCTCCACGGGCCTGGCCCTCCATCCCGCCCCCAGGTCCACCTCCGCTCCACCTCCCTCCTGGACAAGTTGAGGAGCGTCTGGAATCCGCTCCTTAAAGGGGGGGCTATGTAACGGTCACCAGCTGGAGTGCCCTTGAGAGCCACCAGAGGGCACTCCAGATAAGACTATTATCACTCACAAACTACATTTCCCATAACTCACTGCCCGGACTTACCATCACTGATCACATTCACCTGTACCTCATTCACTGATTGCATTCACCTGTATCTCATCCTGTTAGTCTGTCTATTTATACCAGGTTCATTCATTCACTCACCGCGAAGTCTTGTTTTAGTGTCACACTGCAATTCTGAGCATTCTCCCCGTTTTCTTGTCTCTTGGTCTTTTGGGATTTCTTGCCTGTTTTGGATTACTCTTTTGCCTCTGACCCCTGCCTGCTTTGTGTGTTTGTTTGTACGGACTGCCTGCCTGTGTTTGACCTTGCCTGTTTTGGATTACCCCTTAATAAAACTGCATTTGGATTCTCCACCTTCGTGTCTCGGAGCAGTTTCGTGACACACGTAAAGTTGTCCATGTTTCAAGCTCATATATACTGGAGTATATCATATATCATGTATGATGCAGATTTTGACTACTTGCTCTTAGTAGTACTGTAAAGTAAGAAAGACATTTCCCATACCCCGGAAATGTACATTTCTTAGAATTAATAAACAATTAACAAGGGACAAACAGGTTAATTGATTGTAATATTAATTTTACTACATTAAGTAAATTCAATTAACTGATCTAAATATTCATAATCAATTATAACAAGTTATGATTGATTATTAATATTTCTTTAGAGCTAATTTGCTACAGAACAATTCCTTCTCAGTGAATTCTCACCTGAGTCTTTAAATGTGCGGAGCGCGACAACCTTCCTTCTAGTGCCTTACTGCACAGAACATGCACACAAACCTGAACATGCTGCATTTTTAACGTGTGGTACTTTAACCCATTTCATTAAAGGCCTCTGCGCCATGCATATGTAATGCTAATAGATGCCCTGCCTTTAAAAACACAGCTACAAGGAAGTCCTCTCCTCTCAACTAATGAGGCCACCCCTTAAAAAGGAGGAAACAGAATGTTTGCAGGGGAACATTTTCAAAACGAGCTGCAGAAAGGCTGTTTGGCTTCTTAAAAGAGCCAAAGTGGGGCATTCGCAGCCAGGCCAGAGTGTGTGTTTGTGTGTGTGTGCGCGTGTGCGCGTGTGTGTGTGGTCTAGTAAACCCTACAATATGGGTACAAAGTGTCCCAACAAAGATGGCAATATCCACAATCCAAAAATGTTTGGTTCTGTGTGTGTGTGGCCTAGTAAACCCTACATTATGGGGACAAAGTGTCCCAACAGAAATGGCAATATCCACAATCCAAAAATGTTTGGTCCCCATGAGGAAAAAAGCTTTTAAATCATATGAAGTTTTTTGAAAATGTAAAAATGCTGAAAGTTTTCAGTAATGGGTTAGGGTTAGTGTAATGGCATAGAATAAATACAGTACAGTCCAGTACAGTATAAAAAATCATTATGTCTATGGAAAGTTCCCATAAAACACAACGTTTTATGAATTGTAAAATGAATGTAAAACCTGAATTGAAATATCCGGTGAGTGGCGCTAAAAGGTTAATGCTCCATCGCGTTTTAAAATGACGTACACCCACACTAAACCCTATTGTTAACAAAAGCAAATGTGCATCGTATCGCAAGTACAATTCTGTACGAGCTGAGCTACCGAGCAAGCTTAGTATGTCAGAAAAGCCAAACATTTGAAGCTGGTTATGTGATGCAAACTCCAAAATGTATTCCTTTACAAATCATGCACTATGGTAAAAAGTGTTTTGAGGTCATAATATAATATTTTGCAAGGAGCCACGTGAAAATAAGTCTTTATTAATCCATAATCTGCCCCTGTAATCGTAACTTTGTTTGAAAAGGATTAAAAGCTTGCTGTTTTACTGCCTCTAGTGTTCATTTCTGTTTGAAACTGCAGTGATATGTTGGTACGTATTTTACGTTTTACAGAAATGTTGCCACAGGTCGGCTGTTTTTCCAGTAAGCCTGTGTTGCTCTGGTTAGTCTGAGGCGGAGAGTTATCAGCAGCCCATTAACCACAGAAGAGAAAAGCTGCTGGTTTGTCTGAGGCAGAGGACAGAAACAGCCCATTAGTAGGCTTTGGAAGATGGAGGCTGTTCTGATCACTTCTCCTCAAGGTTATTTTGCTCCTTGTGGACAGAGATGAGAGAGAGTGAGTGAGCGAGTGAGGGAGGGAGGGAAATATTTTGCTGTGCCGCACTGGACAGTCACTCAAGCTGCATCAGAGAGTCTGAGAGTGCAGAGGCTCAGGGAAACTGTGCTATAGATGCAGTGTTTCGGGCTGAAAACAAACTTGGCATTCAGCCTGTATGTGATGTGTTATCAAAGGAATTCTTGAAAGGATAGATCAGCCAAAATGACAATTCTCTCATCGTGTGCTCACACTCATATCATTCCAAACTCTTATGAGTTTCTTCTGTTGAACACAAAAGGAAAAATCTAAAAATAAATAAATCCCAAAACTACCACAAAATTAGTCCATGTGACTTGTGTGCTATATTCCAAGTCTTCTGAGGCCATATGGCTTTGATTGATTGAAAATCTTGACCTATGTGCCATCTAAATGAGCAAATGTTTTTATTTATTTTTATTTTTTATGAATCAGTTGATCTAATTCACATTTGTCTGACTGATTCAATTTAAACTTCAGTCTCACTAAAATACTTCTAGAACACACGTTGTATGGACTGCTTTCTGCTAATGGCTGAATTTTCAGCATCATTACTCCAGTTTTCAGTCACATGATCATTCTACATCATGCATAATTCTAATATGCTGATTTGCTGCTTACGAAATATTTCTTATTATTATGATCGATGTTAAAAACAATTGAAAACAGAGTCCTTGGTGAATAAAATAATTCTTACTGACTCTAAAACACATTGGTTATTACAGAATATTAATCAAACAGCAATACTGCTCTTGGCTGGATAACTTTAATAAATCATCTAGAACAAGGGTGTCCAAAAACTCAGTCCTGGAGGGCCAGTGTCCTGCAGAGTTTAGCTCCAGCACCTGCCTGGAACACCCCTCATCTAGAAGCAAACATTAATACAAAGCCTAGAAAAAGAAGCAAACTAATTTGAAATTACAGACCTATACATCTCAGTCAAACTCTGACAGAACTGAATCAGTATTAATCTATCTCATCTAATTACCCAACCTCTGAATGTGGCACGAAATTAATAGACCGCAGATACAAGCTGTAACATGCACCACAAATGAAAGTTTTCTATATTTAATATTATGAAAATATATCTGTTTGATACATTCATAATATTAGGGCACAATGAGCAGTTTTAACATGGAGAATTTTTCTGTATTTATTTTTCACTATTAATTTTTGCATTATTATGTAAAACCAATGCCTTTTTTAAAGGGGTAATGACATGTTTTTTTTATTATTATTATTATGTTCCCTTAGGTGCAATTATAGTATTACTATAGAAAAACCTTTTCAAATTGAGTGATGTATGACCTTTTCCCACCCTGTTTGCCATCCTCTGATTCAAACAGTCTGTTTTGGGGGTGATTCCCCTTTAAGAGTTCAGTGTTAACGCCCACTGTTATGATTGGCTAACGTCAGTGCTTACACATAAATTATTAATGCCCCCTAAAAAGAACATGTGCAGATTCTGCGGAACTGTTTACATTAGTAGCGGGTGCGGGTGTGTGATTGCTGCGTGCGAGGCGATGGCTCTTGCAATGATACAACCCTATATGTTTGATCCGGAATCCGATGAGGAATCAGAAGAAAATTAACCATCACCACAACAACTAAGAATGGATCAGCCCGTGTCCACATGGAAAGTGTGAAACTATTTTGAATTAATATGTCATTTGTAACCCGAGACACTTGAAAACGGCTTATTGTTGCGTAATCATCCTATAATTTGCTAACAGTTGAACATTATTTGTCTGAGTGGATCGGTCAGTTTGACATCCTACATCTTTTAATACGGGGCCTGCCCTGAACATGACGGACTCTGAAAACAATATGCAAGTAAACTAAGTAAAAACACTGTGATTATTCATAATGAATGAAACTGCAATTAACGTTTTAAAAAGTAGTTTTAAGATGAAATACATTACTTACAGTGTGCATTGTCGTTGGTGGGCCTAGAATAGTTGGCACGGTCTGATCTTTAAGTAAAAGTTTTCTGGCAAAGCCAGCATCATACTGCGATTTGTTCTCAAAACAGTCATCCTTGAAATGTAGAGAATACAGCTTAAATTAACACTGCCGTGACTGGAACGTCCGCAAAAAAACAAACTGCAACCATTTTTCCCTGACGTCTGGATCTTTCGGCACCGTATTCAAACATGTTGTTTGTCCACAGCCAGGAACAGAACATCTGCATGGCATCGCGATATCCTTGTAAACAGACCTACTCGCTGCACGTCAACTGAACACATGTGCGCGCGACAATGATGCGAAATGAGGCGTAGTCGTCTTGCTCTTGAGGCGGTCATATGCAAACGACGGGTACGTCACTTCGTACCGTGACGTCACTTCGTACCATGGATCCCCAACGAGCTGTATTTAGAGCTTGATTAAATAAATTGTTCGTTTATAATGGGGAGGACGTCTTAAGCTATGAAACTTGCAGGAAGTTTTAATGGTACAAAGACCTCTTATATACCAAAAGATCAAGGCAAATTTGGTTTCTCATGTCATGACCCCTTTAAGGTATGATGCCATATTGTAAATATTATCAGCAGGGTTGCCAACTTTTGAGTTTTGCCTGGAGTAAGAGTTATTTATTGGGGGAGGGGGTGATTCGATTCATAAGGTTGCGATTCAATTCTGATTTTGATTCAATATATATTTATTTGGCTAAATATCAGGTACAGTAGGACCTACATGTTTATTTTTCTCAAGGAAACAAATCTCTCCCAACTAATGCTGTAAAAATACAGGGAAACATGTCAGCTATTATTATAAAAGGTTAAAATTAGCAACTCATTCTTATATTGCAATTAATATAATGCGTTCTTTATAATAATGTTATAATATTTTTAATGATATAAGAGTAGAAATATAATAAATATGTAATATGGTGCATATATTTAGCAAAATGCTCCTCTCTAGAGTTAATTTTTTCTAGCTTATTAACATGCTATACATGTTCACAAGCTGTTTTATTCACGTCTTTTCGCAGTTGAAACACTCATTTAACAATTACATGAGACATGATACATTTCAGTAAGCTGTACTTTATCTTTCAACATACCATCTGATGTTAATTCATGTTTATTTGGTGCTATAACTAGTAATAAAGAGGAACACAGATTACAGCGATCATACAGAGCGCCAAAATGGTATTTATTGTTTCAATTTTGTAATAAATTTGACAGAATTTGAAAGCTGAGACTGTTTAATTTCTAAAGTAACCAGCTCTGTAAGCGTCCTCTTTGCTCCACGATGTTTTTCACTGCATGTGAAAATGGATGTGTGTGAGAGAGAGCGTGAGAACAGTGTCAGTTGCGTGATTCTCACGGTGAATGCGTGAAAGTTTGTTAGCCCTGTATCAGGGGTATTGATATATTCAAAATGGCACACTCTAAAGTTCCTTATTGTCTTAGCAAATTTTATTTCATTATCAAACTATTTAAAAATGTGTATTATGAGGAGACACCACAATAATGCATTATATACTGTACCAGCTGCACAGAAAGTGTTGCCAGCTTGGGTGGGAAAATATCGATCAGTCCTGTGATAGGAAGAAAGCAGAAAGGAGATTTATTTCAAGGCACAAGCACAGGTTTTTTCAAGCTTATTTTCACATTTAATACTAAACCCAGACATTATTCTCATAAACATGCCAGTCATGAGGCT
Source organism: Gila orcuttii (assembly GCA_026230005.1). NCBI lineage: Eukaryota > Metazoa > Chordata > Actinopteri > Cypriniformes > Leuciscidae > Gila > Gila orcuttii. The sequence goes on from JAPDVR010000011.1 coordinate 6,776,651, forward strand.
TTACTAGGTTTCCATGGTGCAAAAACGGAGAGATTTATGAGGGAGGTTTGCGAGCGAATGGACTACTGATGTGTGTGTGGGTCAATATGTTTGTACTGTAAATTGTGCCATTTTGGGCTTTCTAGCCCATGCAGGATTGTGTCTCTGAATGAGATATGGCAGTCGGAGAGTTGTCACAGCACTGTCCTAAGGTGGAGGGCTTCTAAGTGGCCAGTCCTTCCAGCTGGGTCCAGCTTTTCTTCTCTTTCAACTGCTTCCCAATGGCAGATGGACCCAAGGCAGAAAAAACCCCGAGCCCTGTGCACAAAGAAAGAAGGCCTTTGATATAACTCCAGTGTGCACTGCAGGCACTCGGGGTGCAAAGCCCTCTGTTTCTCACTTCCTATATCCTTATCCTTCTGTGACTTTTTTTTTCCATTCCTAGTTCCTGTTCAAAAATTATACCCAACTGGTGAGGAGACAGTGTGTAAGACTGTCTATTGAAATCCTCACAATGTGCACAGAAGAAGGGAACCCGATGCACCATGTGCACATGAAAAAAGAATCCCATGCACACCAGTGGCGACTGCTGGTCTTTCAAAGAGGGGAAGCTCATTTTCGACCTACATCATAAAAAATTTTCATTTATTTATACATATATATATATATATATATATATATACACACACTGTATGAATGAATGAACAAACAATAAAAAAAAAAGATATTAAACTCCACAGAGGAAATGTGGGAATTAGGTTAAACTGAAACAATGAATGTGGTGTATAATTGTGTAAAATGTATGATGAAACTTGCCTAGCAATTTTGCCAACCAAATACCAAGAAATAGGTTTCAGCAGTTTGTCTTTCGACTACACTTGCAAAATCCGCGATGGGACAGAGCTCGAATAGCTTCAGCGTCAGTGACTTTTTATAGTACAAAATCGCTGTCAATCAAAAGGAGATGCAGTCTTTGGACAGACCCTCCAACCATCACGCAGAAGCCCGGAGTCCAGCCCCGCCCACTCCTCCATCCTCCAAGACATAATCGCAGATTTATCCAATCAGCGCCGCCGCTCCCATCACGCGCTGTGCGTAGGGCACCAAGTGCTGAGGGGGCACCAAAAATAGCCTAATGAAAAATCAATCATCATATCATAGTCATAATAATTATAATATTATTTCAGTATAGAAATATTATTAGGCACTTTTTAGGGATGTATATATATATATATATATATATATAACAAAACAGGTGGAACAAGAGTATTTAATTGCTCTAGAAAGTAACGATGGTGCCGCCGCCGCCTCAGTGGTCCGTTGGATTGTGCGTTAAAAAGTTAAAGTCAAACTGGCAAAAATAAAAATAAAATTTCTTTCTCTTGCATCATAAAGGAATTATGCTTAGGGCACCAAAATGGCTAGCAGCGGCACTGTATCCAGTGACCGTCTAGTTTCGAAGCACTGAAAAAAACTGTTCAAAGCAGCCCTATTGAAGTCAATGGACGCTCGGCTTCAGCAGGGAAATGCACTGTGACGCTCCGGGAATGAATCAGAAGGAAATCGAGTCAGCCGTTCTGCTATATGTACTGTAGCTGATTCTGAACTAACTCGTCTTCGAGATGAACGTGTTCTAACGGATTTTTAAATGTTAACACAATAGTAGATATTTGACCATTAATTTTTTGACATTATAGGGGAAGCCGAGCTTCCCTTGCAGTCTTAAAGAAATCCCCACTGATGCACACACACCTTGGAACTGTGGGCCAAGATCTGTCTGCTCTGAGTGAGGGTGATAACTGAAAGGCCATCAGCCCTGCGCCGAGAAAGAAAGAGAGGAAAAAAGATGAGTACAGGGAATCTCAGGGAGATAGACTGCTATGAAAGTGAGGAGCTCTGATATTGGGTTCCCATCAGGCCCTGGGGCAGCCGGTTGTCACGACCACCAGACTCGGAGGCCATCGGGGCAGCTCCATCAGAGAGACAGCTCTGAAATCACACACGACAGAGGTGAATGAAGCTGTTTTTCCCTCTTAATTTCATTTAATTTGCCATAACAGTTCCCCTCATCTCACATTATATTACAAGGGTGAGTGAGGGTGAGGGAGGAAGAATGAGACGAGCCCACAATGCACCAGCACCACCAAGTGGCTCCAGAAATATAATCCTGCGAAAAAATCCTGATTCCTTCTTTAAAAGAGTGTTAATACATCTTTGAGGACTTATTTATTGTTTTAACACTGAAAAACAGTCAAGTAAAAAGCACCTATGGATAATAAACTAATGATCACTCACTACTGAATATAGATAGATAGATAGATAGATAGATAGATAGATAGATAGATAGATAGATAGATAGATAGATAGATAGATAGATAGATAGGTAGGTAGGTAGGTAGGTAGGTAGGTAGGTAGGTAGGTAGGTAGGTAGGTAGGTAGGTAGGTAGGTAGATAGATCTATCTATCTATCTATCTATCTATCTATCTATCTATCTATCTATCTATCTATCTATCTATCTATCTATCTATCTATCTATCTATCTATCTATCTATCTATCTATCTATCTATCTATCTATCTATCTATCTATCTATCTATCTATCTCTATATATATATATATATATATATATATATATATATTTTTTTTTTTTTTTTTTAAGTAGTTTAACTAAGATTTTGTTCACAGTTCCTTAACTTAAACAAACTCTTATTCTTACTATTTTTAATTTAAATAAAGTTTTAAATAGAAAAGTTGTTTGGTTCCAAACTTGTCAAGCTTTTATCATTTATACCCGATCTGACCTTTAAAAATACTTCAAAGGTTGATTAGATAATATTTATATTTTACTATAATTATTTTTTTTAAATCGCCTGACAAAATATTTATTTTTATACTGAAATCAATGCAAAAATAAATAACAGTATAGGACAATCGTTAAAAGGATAGTTCACTCTCGTGTCATTTCAAACCCGTAAGACTTTCGTCAAAGTGAAATTTTGATGTATAGCTGTCAATGGAGGGACAGAAAGATTTCAGATTTCATCAAAAAGATCTTCATTTGTGTTCTGAAGATGAATGAAAGTCTTACGTGTTTTTAACGACATGAGGGTGAGTAAATGATGACAGAATTTTAATTTTTGGGTGAACTAACCCTTTAAATGTCTCTGTCAGAGAGCAGGAGTTTGGTCCTTCTCTCGTTGTCTGTTTTTTGAATCTGACCCGTTTCCACATTCACTCTCTGATCCTGATCAGAAATTTGCTTTGCTCGAATGCAACTGAACTTCATGTTGCCCTTTCCCTGCTGACGTGACCTTTTATCTCACACCTCCTATTGTTACTTGATTGCCAAAATGTGCAAAAAGAGAGATTCAGATTCCCTTTCATTTCACTTCCGGCTGTGAGGCAAATCACTCGACTCGGTGGGTTATTTCGATGATAAGAGTTTGAGAATGTAGGGGTCTCTATGTGTGTGCTTAGAGGGATGGTTCATCTTAGTTTGTTCTCAGAACAAAACTGAAAACTCTGACACTTTCACTGCTGTAGCCTCTGATTAAGTGCAGATAGTGGACTGCTCCCATTGAGCTGGTGGATCTTTTATGTTCTCAGAGTGCTAATCTTCAATACCGGACACGAGAGATCTTTTATAACATGGTTTGCACACATTCAGCTATGGATTGCATAACCCATTACATCCATCTGGAAGATATGAGAGGACAAAGTGTGTTCATAGCCTAATTCTCTCCAAACATCCATATTGCTTCAATTTCGTCTTCCAGGCTATACACTGTAAAAATGGTTCTTAGATCAAGTAATCATGCTAAACTGATTCAGTTGATTATTGTAGTTACTGTGGTTTACTAATCTTTCTAAAGTTCCAGCTTTTAAACTTTCAGGAACACAAGTAATGCATCACTGTACAGCTTTTTCAGATGGCGAACCAAAGATTTTCGGAAGACGAAACCAACAATAAAAGCAGCTGTTTTTTTTGTTTTTTTTTTCTAAAGTTTCCTAGTGCATGCTGGGAAGAGGGAACGTCTACGGTTACGTATGTAACCCTCGTTCCCTGAGTAGGGAACGGAGACGTTACGTCGGATGACGACGAATGGGGTTTCGCTTAGAAAGCCTATCAACTTCGAGTATTACAAAACGAGCCAATGGCAAAGAAATGCCATGGGTCTGCGGAATTTGCATGACGTAACTCCGCCCCACCTCGTGGGTATAAAAGGAGGAAGTCCGCAACAGCAGTTTATGTTTCTTCGCTGAGGAGCCAAGACTGAGCTCAGGCGATCCCCGCAGTACAGCGGAAAGTGGCAGGCAGACGTAACGTCTCCGTTCCCTACTCAGGGAACGAGGGTTACATACGTAACCGTAGACGTTCCCTTTCGTTGTCACTCCGAGTTACGCCGGATGACGACGAATGGGGTTACCAGTCTAATCACGCCACCTTCTCAGCTGTCTTCCAGTGCCCTGCGTAAATCAAGATCCCTGTCAAGACTGGACGAAGGACTCCATTTAACACAGGAATACCAAGGTACACTGGGAAGCATATCCTAAGCTAGGGGAAGTATGCAATTAATGCCAACCCAGAGGGGGGGGGACTTAGAGAATACACATATGACCCGAAGGATGCATATGGGGAACACTGGGGTGTCCAGCCGCAGGTGGAATATTTCAACCCCAGGGGTGGCAAGGTGGCTTGCCAAGGGAAAGACACATGCTCATAGAGGCTTACAGTGGAAATACACATGTGGGGGTCGTTCAGGGGAGGGACCATGCACACGGGAGGCACCTAGCCGACGCGCAGGCAAGAGACACTGGCGCCGACATCAGGAGTGCTGGAGGAGCTCAGGGCTTTCGGAAAAGCTCACCTGAGGAGAATATCGCACGTATCCAGTCCGTGGAGTGGAATGGCGAGCAAGCGAAGACACCTGAGCGGGTCCGGTACTAGCTAGTTGAAGCGAGTACATGAGAGGACACTGGCTCCACTCGGAGATTATAGAATCTGGCGAATGTTTTAGGTGTCGCCCAGCCTGCAGCTCTGCAGATGTCTGTAAGCGAGGCGCCATGCGCTAGAGCCCAAGAGGATGCCACACTCCGAGTGGAGTGGGCCGTCACACCAAGGGGGCACGGTCGACCTTGCTGCTGGTATGCCAAGGAAAACGCATCACTGGGGGAAACGCATATTTGCGGCCCGGCGGCCAGCTGTGCGCCAGTGCATCCGTGCCGAGCGTGCCCTCGGTCAGGGAAAAATACAGGGCGCTACGGGTCGAGTCGTGAGAGGCAAACAGATCTATCTGTGCGTCCCCGAACTGGTCCCAAATCAGCTGAACCAACTGGGGATGGAGTCGCCATTCTCCAGGTAGGGGCTGAAGCCGTGAGAGCTTGTCGGCTGCACAGTTCAGCGCTCCGGGAATGAAAATGGCTCGAAGCGACCTCAGATGCTTCTGACTCCATAGGAGGAGGTGGCGGGCGAGTTGTGACATACAGCGGGAGCGTAGACCACCTTGATGGTTGATGTACGCTACAGTGGCGGTATTGTCTGAACGGACTAGCACGTGTTGACCCCGGAGCAACGCCCGGAAGCGGTGCAGGGCAAGACGTACTGCCAACAACTCGAGGCAATTGACATGCCAGGAGCCCGCAGCAGCATGTCCATTGCACATGGCGCCCCAGCCCGTGGTGGAGGCATCTGTTGAGACAACAACATGCCGGGAAGCTCGTTCCAGGGGGACACCCGCCCTGAGAAAACTGAGGTTCGACCACGGGGTGAGGAACTGACGGCAGGTCGGAGTAACTGGTACTCGGAGCGTGCCTTGTTGCCATGCCCACCTCGGGACTCGGTCGCGAAGCCAAAGCTGAAGCGGTCTCATATGAGCAATCCGAGCGGCGAGACCGCGGCTGCAGATGCCATATGCCCCAGGAGACTCTGAAATTGTTTCAGTGGGACCGCACTCTTGCTCTTGAGTTGTCTCAGGCAAGTCAGCAGTGACTGTGCGCGCTCGCTCGTAAGCTGCGCGGACATGGCGACCGAGTCGATGTCCATACCGAGAAAAGAGATCCTCTGCACGGGGCAAAGTTTGCTCTTCTCCCAGTTGACCCGAAGGCCCAGACGAGCTAGGTGCCGGAGCACTAGGTCCCTGTGTTCGCAAACCTGATCTCGAGAGTGAGCTAGGATCAGCCAGTCGTCGATATAATTCAGGATGCGAACCCCGTGCTCCCGAAGGGGAACAAGGGCAGCCTCGACGACCTTCGTGAAGATGCGAGGAGACAGGGCCAGCCCGAAAGGGAGGACCGCGTACTGGTATGCCTGCCCCTCGAAAGCAAACCGTAGGAACGGTCTGTGGCGAGGAAGAATGGAGACATGGAAGTTGGCGTCCTTCAGGTCGATCGCTGCAAACCAATCCTGGGAACGCACGCATTCGAAAACGCGTTTGGCGGTGAGCATCTTGAACGGCAGCCTGTGAAGGGAGCGGTTCAGCACGCGCAAGTCCAGGATTGGCCGTAACCCACCGGTTTTCTTGGGGACAATGAAGTACGGGCTGTAGAAGCCGGACCTCATCTCGGCTGAAGGGACAGTCTCGATTGCACCCTTCGCCAGCAGGGTGGCAATCTCTGCTCTCATGACGGGGGGATTGCCACCGACCAAAGAGGAGCGGACTCCCCTGAAGCGGGGAGGAGACCGTGCGAACTGAATCGCAAGCCGAGCCTGACGGAACGCGCGATCCAGCGGGACAGACGGGGAAGCTCTAGCCAGGCTCCCAGGAACTGAACCGGCAGGATCATGCGACAACAGGCGTCCCCCCGGAGGGGCAGCCTGTCAACCACCTCTAGGACAGAGGGGGACGAGGAGAGCACGGCTAGAGGGCGGCGCTCTGTGTCGTCCGAGAACTCTGTGTGCTCAGAGACGGGAGAGTCAGTTCTTTGCGAAAAAGGATTCTTCCCCGGCCCTCCACCGGGGAAAGGAGTGGTCCTGCTCCCAACTCCTGGAAAGAACTGAGTCCCATCTCTGGGGAGCCCCTCTCAAGAGCGCCACCTAACCCGGCGTGTAGCGGGGGGCGGGGCTGGAGAGGGCTGTGGCGTCCGCCCTCGGCGGTGGGCAGACCGAGGGACCTGAGCGGACGGCGGGGCCGTCGGGACAGAGTCGACCTCAACCTGCTCCATCCCCGAGGAACCCGTCTCAGGAGCGCCGCTTAACCCGGCGTGTAGCGGGGGGCGGGGCTAGAGAGGGCTGTGGCGTCCGCCCGCGGCCCCCAGAGCCGGCCCGGGTGAACGGGCAGGGTGGGAGCCGCGGGAGGGCGCCCTTGGCGGTGGGCAGACCGAGGGATCTGAGCGGACGGCGGGGCCGTCGGGACAGAATCAACGTCAGTCTGCTCATGGACGGCTGAGAGCTGTTGGGCCAGCCCTCAACCGCACCGCCGAAGAGGCCGACCTGGGATATGGGAATGTCGGACAGACGGGTCCGCGCGACATCCAGCACATCAAACAGGTACGGCCACCGAATGGTGAGCATCACCTGACCCAGGGAGCGTACGGCCACTTTCGTCGCTCGGAGAGCAAGGTTAGTGGCGGCGCGCAGCTCAGTGAAGAGCCCTGGGTCAGTCCCGCCCTCGTGCAGGTCCATGAGCATCTGGGTCAGGTAGACCAGCAGAATGACCATGGCACGCGGTGAGGCGGCCGCCAGTCCCGTGGCGCTATAGGATCTCGCCACAAGTGTAGACGAAAAACTACAGGCCACGGACGGGTGCTTAGGATTGCGCCGAGAAGAAGCACTCTGAGGACACATAGCATCGCAACAGAGCGTTCAGCCGGGGGAACTCCAGTGTACCCACGGGCAGCGGCCCCATCGAGGGGAGGAAAGGCGGATGAGATCAGCGAATGGTCCCTGATCTCATCATGCACGTCCGGGAAGAACGGTATTGGGGTTTGCCGTGGACGAGGGTCGGCGGCCTCACCCAAAAACCAATCGTCCCGGGAAAGCATGGCCGTCATCTCCGGATCAGACTCGACGAGTCGTCACTTCCAGGAAAATCAAACCCACCTAGTGAAGCTGCTACAAACATAATATCATCCTCTGTAGCTTCAAATGAAACACACGGGCCACCAGAGGGTAGACCCGTGGGAATCACCTGTTCACTAGCGGGCACCGTCATTGAAGAGGGGGGCTGGGGTCGCGGACACATAGTCGGCGCCTTGTTCCAGACCGAAACCCTCAGGTCACCCTGGCCACCAGCCGAAGATCGGGGGTTGGATGAGGGGACTCTCACTCATGTGAGTTCACCGAGTCTCGACCTTAATGACGCGATGATCATGTTTCCATGGAGAAAACATGAGTCATCCACGAGCGCTGCTCTAGCATGATCAAGCCCAAACATACTAGACAACGCTCGTGCCCATCAGAGTCCGATACCAAGCTGCCGCACCATTCATTTTTTTATTTTTTTTTTTTTTGAAATGCACTGGCGAGCCGTCTTTAAAAAGACGTGCCGCGTGCAAGCTCTTTTAGTGAGAGAAAACTCAAGTGTTGAAGCACCCGGGGAGACACGCACCGACTGGCAGACCACTGCAACAGATCAGCAGGAAGCACGCGCTCGCCGTAGATCGCCGTCACACCAACACTCGAGGTACTCGTTTGTAAAGCTGACAATTCAGAGATGGCTTGTGGAGAGAAGAATACACTTGGCTCCGAAGCGAAAACATAAACTGCTGTTGCGGACTTCCTCCTTTTATACCCACGAGGTGGGGCGGAGTTACGTCATGCAAATTCCGCAGACCCATGGCATTTCTTTGCCATTGGCTCGTTTTGTAATACTCGAAGTTGATAGGCTTTCTAAGCGAAATCCCATTCGTCGTCATCCGACGTAACTCGGAGTGACAACGAAAGGGAACCGAAATATTAATGTGGTTGCATTGTTTGACCTTTTGCCACTTTTTTGCATTTTTGTTTACATTTACATTTTGGTTTACATTTACATTTACAAAAATGTACATTTTTGTTGTTGATTTCTGCAGTTTACTTAATCTAAACATATATAATTTAAAACAGTAACATATATCATTTGAAACTAGTATATATATAATATATAGGTTCCATTTTTTGCATTGTTTAACATGAAGTAACAATGAAAGCGTTTATTAATCCTATTAATGTTAATTCCAGCATTTACTAATACATTATTTTAATCAAAAGTTGTATGTTAATATTATTTAAATGACCTGAGCTAACGTGAACTAACAGTTGTATTTGTATTCATTTACGTCAACCATTCTAATTACTAAACTTTGCAACTACATGTTGACTAACTCTCATTAGAGTATTAGTAGTCTGTCTGCTTAATATCTGCTAACACTTTATTTTAATGCTCCCCAAAAGACATTCTACTGACTAGAAGTAACTTTGCAACTACAAGTGAACAACTTCTACTAACCTGAGCCAACACCTAACCTTAATCTAACAGTACTAACAGTCTACTAATACTCTAATGAGAGTTAGTTAGTTGACGTGTAGTTACAAAGTTACGTATAGTATGTCTAAAGTGGACCGTCGAAATAAAGTCTAACCTTAGTTAATGCATTAACTAGCTTTAACATTTTAAGTTCAGTAAAGACATTCGTAGTCCTTAATATAATTTTGTCGATGAATTCAGGTAAAATAAAACTCTCCACTTTTATACAGTTAAAAATTGTCATGGCTGATTTTACTTTTTTTTCCTTGTGGCTGCATTGAGAAGTCTTGTTCTGGTATCTGCATGGACTGTCCTAATTCGAGAAAATTGAAAAGTTCCCATGATTCCCCAGGTAAGTGAATCGAGAGCTCCAGTAACCTGGAAGAGGCCCAAGCAGGTGAATTGTCAACTCATCCGGGTGGAGATGAAACTACTTTAGAAACTCAGGTTCCTTAAAGCACAAGGCCTGCTAAAGTGGGGCAAGAGCTTTTCTTCAGCACAAAGCCCTTTCCCCGACCCCCTTTTACACTGGCTGTCCATTTTCCCTCAGGGCTGTCAGTGCATACAGGCTTGATCCTGTGGCACAACTCAATTACATTACCTTAAGTAAACACCCCAGTCAAACGCCCCGCCCTCCTCTGTTAACTCACGGCCTCTCGGGCGCCCTGTCGGCTCTGATGTGCGCAGGGGTGAATTAACATTTGCTCGCACCATCTGCAAATGGCAGGCCGTGTCTGCAATGGGAAATGAAAATGCGGCAAGCTGCGGACTCAGTGAGATGAAATATTTGAGCAACTTCGATTAGCAATTCCATTCAGGTCGAGGAAACATTTGCTCCTGGGAGAAAGCGTGAGATTGAAAGCATTCTTTCTTTGCCCGAGTTCCACATCTTGCAACCATGTGACTGGATTGCACCGCCGTCAGGTCGAAGGACACTCTGTACTGATGCATTTCTATTATGGTTATTGTGTGCTGGAATGAAATTTAAAAGAATTGTGGTAGCATTTTATTTTGTAGTAATTACAATAACTGGGTAATAACCTTTGGACCTACTCCTACACCTAACCTTAACCCATGAAATTACCTTATCACCCTTTCTTAGGTAAGAAATAATACTCGTGCTGTAAAATAAAGTGCAACCAGAATAGAACTCAAAAATGAACATTTTGTTTCTCAGCAGAATGTCCAAACTTCTGGTTTCAATAGAACAAAATGATTGACGATTTATAATCCCAAGAAGGGTTAAAAAAAGCACCATAAATGCATCATATAAACTGTCAATAGACCATTTGGGAGCACACATCACAGTTATGTCTGTTACGGGGTTGTGTGGTGATGAAGAAGAAGATGACGAGAAAGCGATCCAACACAACAACATTAACATGATCAGAACGTATGCATCAACTTAATCATTAACGAGAGCCGACCATGAACAAACTGAACTTAAATAGTGAGAGGATAATGAGACAAACACCTGCACACAATGTCACACACCTGAACTAAGTAATGAATCTGATTAACAACCACGACGACAAACTAAATAAGGTGAAAACACAAACAGAGTTCATGTGGTGAAAACTAAGAATAAACATAACCTGATACCCCTGACAACATCACTGCAGTTGCACGTGCACTGTGGTGGCAGAAAAACAGTGCTAACAAGAAGAAAAATCCACTGAATAAGGGAAAAAATATCTTGTGCCTTTGGATGTGGAATGCAAAAAGGATAGTCTTCATTTTTTTGTCAAAGACTCCCTTTGAAGCTAAACGTGGACATTTATGGTTGCAAGCCTTTAAATTGAGTCTGGACTGATGAAACCTGCGACGGTTACTCTGCTATTAAAACATGAATTTGATGTAGCCTAAATAATAGATCTACATAATGTTCACAAATGCATTTCTTAGGGGGTATTATGTATTATCCATACAGTTACAGCATGAAATAATATTTAAACCTATAACATTTTTGTCTCACAATTCTGACTTTTTTTGGCAATCGAGTTCATATCTTTCAATTCGGCCTTAATAACTGTCAATTGTGAGTTTATATCACAATTCTGAGGAAAAGGTCAGAGTTGTGGGATATAAACTCGCAATTCCGAGAAACAAAAGCAGAATATTGACTTTAAATCTTTTGATTTTTCTTCTCAGATAGACCTTATGCATCAGAGAAACAAACGCGCAGCCATCTTTAGAATTTTTTGTTTGAAAAGCTCTGTATATTTCTATGGCATTGCTGTCCAAGAGCTGGTAAAGTGGATTTACTTGTTGTAGAATTGATTATTGTTAATGTTTGAAGCGGATGCTATAACAAAATATCAGGTAGACCAGGACGATTTTAAAATGAGCAGTTCATTCATAAATTCATAAGATCTTACCTTCACAAACTGGAAGACAGAACACAACGAGTGCAGCGCTGAAAGGGGGCGGGGCTACATAACATCTATTCCATGGCTTCCATAGACTACTTCTACAGAACTATCATTTTCTGCCACCAGGTAGAACACACGTTATCGCTGTTTGCAACCCCCCCGAATGGTCTATACAACTTATACACTATATTGCAAAGATTAGATTTGGGAAATATTTTAGGTCATTTTAAATCTTTGAAATTCTGAGCACAGATTGATATATCGTTAGGATCTGAAACTCTAGAGAGGGAGATAAGTGGAATGTTTTTCTCAAGAGACAAATCTGAAAAGTTGGAAAAGTCTCCATTTACTCTCCATTCAACCTCTTTGCTGTCTAGCAGAAACAACTGAGATATTAAAGAGATTCCGTGTGATTTTCCAGTGACACTTTACATTAAGATCTCATTTGATAATGTATTAGTTGACATGAACTAACTTTGGTGACCAACAATACATTTTTACAACATTTATGAACCTGTGTTAATGTTATTAATAAAAATACAAGTGTTCATTGTTAACAAATACAGCTTTTGATTTTAAAAATGTAGTAGTAAATGTTGAAATAAGCATTAAAGGTGCTGTATGTCATTTTTTTTTTTTTTTTTTTTTTGGCTGTACTAAAGCAACAAATAATATAATATATTTGCAGAAATTTAGGAAACATGCAAAGTTCACATATTTGTTTCTCCGAAAAACAATGCTACCTCCAGTTATTCTACTTTGAAATGTGTGTTCTGTGTCGGAATGTCTGTTTTTGTTCTGGTCCGTGTGATTCTGACCACTGCCAATTTGCCCAATAGTGTTTCGACACCCAGGGTTGCCATTTGGTGGAAAACACAGTGTATTGTAGTAACGGAAGCCAGCAAACAAACTGGGTCAGAGATCGCAGATTCTACCCAACCTAAAAAGCCTCAGCATCCATCTAAAAAGTTCAGTGTCCAGAGGCACATTAAAACATGGATAAGCTCAATTGCCTTCCATTGTGCTCATTCCTGTTGCGTGTTCTCAACTTGAATTTGGACTGCAGTACCCATTTCAAACAATTTCAATTACATACTGCACCTTTAACTAAGAATAATAAATGCTGTAGAAGTATAGATCTATATGTTATGCCATGTGTTTTTCTTATGGATACTTAGAAAGCGTTAAAAAAAATTCTTTAAAGTAGACTAGAGTCACTGTAGAATTTAATTTAATTTAAAGGAGCCGTATGTAAGATTGTGGCCAAAACTGGTACTGCAATCACTTTCAAATTACTGTAGAGCGGTGTATCCCCTTCCCCTCCTCCCTGACTCGAGGTTGCCAGATAGGCTGCAGGATCCAGCAGGAACGTAGGCTGCTACAAGAAACTTTTTCTGTTAATTATGTTTATGCTTCAAATGAGAGATGTTTTGCAAAGTAATTATATATCGCAAAAATTTACTAATGGCGATTAGCCAAATATAATCGTAAAGATGTACGCTCGTATGTGACAGTACATTGTTAGAACAGTAGCTGTTAGTCTAACTTGTAACGGTAGGTATCTGTCATTAACGTAAGCACAAGCCTCTGTCACTGTGTGTAACCGATATCTAAGATACAGCTATTCATTTAGCTGATGCTATAAGTGAAAGCGACCAGCTGTATTTTTTAACTTACCCTGCAGTACACGTCCATAACGCTAAAATATGTGATGTGAAAGATTACATGTCATTCTGTTATTTTTGGCTGTAGAACTTGCATGATAAAAAATAATGGGCGTGCTAATGTTGTTTTCCTCAGCGTCTCAGCATAATAACAGAGAAATGGGCTCTGATAATGCATTGCTAATGTTAGCAATGACGACTCGCCGTTTTTATTACCCAAACAATTCCTTACCTTTTCAATTCGACGACCCACCTCCTCCATATGAGCTAACGTAACGTTACTTTGCACGAACATGCATAACTTTGTTCGACTGTCATGAATATTTGAAATGTCCATTTACATCAAGTACAAGTTAGCCCAGAAGTCCAGAAATTCTTCTCCGTTTTCAGCCGTCTCCATCTTTCAAAGGCATCTCCTATACAGATCCTTGTTTTATTTCGGACTTTGTCACTAAGTATTTCGGATTCATAACAAGGTTTTTTTGGTTTCGCAACGTTAGACATTTTTTTATCCGATTCCGACACGTTTGTAGCTGCAGCTGTGGTAACTAGAGCAGAGCAGGCAATCCGGATGCCGCAACACTACTGACTTCGTGATTGGTAGATAGGTGGAGGGTGGTGCATCAGACCAAAACACAACATGACAACATCAACGTCAGTTGAGGGCTGCAACTTCACTTTTTAATTGACAATATCCTGGCCGGACTATTGTTGTCAGTGATATAAGTATTTGAAATTAACATGATTTCTTAATGTCTAGTGACATATCAGGGCCATTTTATGATTAATTGAAATACATTTCTTTTACAGCTCCTTTAAGCACCCTAATTGCACAATAATAGATTGAATTCATTGTATGAGAGTCAGAAGTTACGAATAACTAACCTTAAAATGACCACAATGGGATGAACATATTAAAAATATAAATAAAGCATGGTAAATGCAAGCCTGGTCCCTCATGTCAAATAGAAGCCTGAAGCATCATACGTTTCTCCACTTTAGTACGGAGCCAAGAGGTCATTAATGGCAGAATAAAGTAGCCACTCTGGATTCTTCCGTTTGATTGCTTAAGTGCATGCGGTGATGGGAAATACCCTCTTGCTCTTCAGCTTCATGATTTCTTATCTGACCTGAACTTTCATGCTCATAGTCTGTCCTCATCTGTGGGAAAAAAGACATTCTCAATGTTTAAAGGTTATCCTCACCAAACAAAACAACACATTATCAAGTAGAGATGGGAGATGTGGCTTAAAAAAAAACGAATCTCAATATCTTTCAGCCTTTTGGAGATTCAACATTTCAATATTTATGCACTATATTTGCAATGAAATTTGTTTTGTTCAATCAAAGAAACCAAACCATTTTAACCAAAATGTTTAATATAAGATAATATAAGAACTTAAACAATACAAATCTAGTAAAACATAATCAAGGCATGTTGTCCACACTGCATGTAACTAAATGAACACAAGGAAGACTACTTATTTTTATATGCACCAATATAACAATACGTGGTAATAAATAGCACAATTCCAAATGATTTTAAACATCATTCATGTCCATATGGCTTTCTATGAAGGTCGAGTTATGTGTCAATCTTAAGGGTTTAATCAAGTCCTTATAAATGAGCAATGACAAGACTTAGCACCAGAAACTATCCTTTGTTGATGGGCGATGTTTAAACAATGCTTGTTAATGAACAGCTGTACAGAAGCTAAACAAAACTCCGCTCAACAACGGCTGCTGCATGTCATCTCTAGTTTCACAAACGCAGTACAGTCACCACTATACAGTATCTGCATTTCAGCAATCCAGAGTCCTGGTCTCTCGAGGGAGTCTGTCGGTTTCCCCTAAGAATACTCTGTTAGTAAAAGCCAGGTTGCTGCATTTTGTTCCAGCCATCCATTAGAGGAATGTTCTCTTCAGAGAAAAACAACCCAGTATTTATAGGGAGGGGTGATTTGAAGTGGTAATAAGTAACTTTTATTGATTTGAGATATCTATAAAAAAAAATTAGAATCAAGCACGGACCAAGAAAGCACATTCACTGAGAGAGAGATTTGTTCATTGACATTAATGTAAACCGCATCAATATCAGAACTTTTTTAAATGCTTACCAAAGACACTGAACTTGAAATTGTTTTTTTGTTTTCAGTTTCATTACAGTTTCTCTACCATGATACCAGCCTCCAGTAGCTATCGATACTAAAGCAAAACTTTAGGCAAAAAAAAAAAAAAAAAAAGGGCAGCCTGGGGCAACTAAAGAAGAAAGATATGGTTCATGATTTTTTTTTTTTTTTTTTTTTTTTATTATGGAAAAAAAAAGGGTGTTTCTTCGACTACTAGCACTTTTGGTAACACTTTATTTTAAGGTAACATGTTACTACATGTACTTACTATAATAATAACAGCAAATTATGCATAATTACAAGTAAGAAACCCTAAACCAAACCCTAACCGTAACTTTATAGTAAGTACATGTAGTTTATTAATATTACTCAGTTCTTATTTGAGTAAGTATGTAACTTTGTCACCTTAAAATAAAATGTAATCACACTTTTATATGCAAGGGGTTTATGGTCATATTAGCATGACTTATGTATAGATTTTACTGTTTGTCCCAGACCCAGTCTTTTAACCTTATATGAAATCTTGGTTGCACTTTATTTTACAGTATGTGCACTTACGTGTACTTACCATGCACTTACCTAAGAAAGTACGGGGTAATAAAAGGTAACGACATGGGTTAAGGTTAGGTTTAGGGGTAGTTTCAGGGTTATTACACAGTTATTGTAATCACTATAAAAAGTACATAGTATGCAGTTAACAGGACTATAAAATTAAGTACTACCGAAATCTTAAAAACATAAAACATAAAATCTGTAAAAATATAAACAATTAATGAAATATAGTACTCCTGTAGCTCAAACAGTACAGCATGCTGGCGCTAGCAATGCCAAGGTCATGGTTTTGATTGCCAGAAAATGCATGAATTGTGACTGTAAATGAAATACATAACTGGAATGCAATGCAAGCCTTGCTTTGGATAAAAGCATCTGCAAAATGTATTAATGTAAAATATTCATAAACCATTTTTATATTTATTTTAAAATTTAAAAAAAGCTGACCCAACTAAGTAATTTTGTGTCAGTGAAGAGATGAAATATGAGATGTGATCTGTGAAGAAAACAAAGAAAACCAAATGGATGACAAACTTAGCAGAATAAATGTTCATATGTACATATAAAGACAATGGATAGGTCGATTTCTCCAACAGTGTGCTCACATATATTCAATATATCTCAATCTGCTTCAATGCATGGGAAACGCAAAAACTGAACTCAATACAAATCTGCATGATATAATTATATACAGATTTAAAATCATACAACTTTCCCCATAATATACTTTCATACATATGTAACAAAGAAGTTTTTAACATCATCTGTCAGTCTTATCATTAATGCTTGCATGATATTTCAGAATGGTTGAGCTTTGATGATCATTAAAATCCTGCCACACAAGTGCAAATGATTTTTCTTAATCATGCCATATGGATTTGATTATAGATAAATTACATAATGAAACTCAGTCTCTAAATGTGTTGCCTTGCCTTTTATGCTTTACATCACACAGCTTGAAATGCTGATCTGTGCTGAATAGCAGAACATTTTTCTTTGGGTCAGATGATGAAAATTGCTGAATGATAAATATTTTTTGATAAATGGTAATGTTTTAGTCCCAGTATACAGTGCAACAATCCTTTTGGGTAAAATTTTATTTCAATAGCCCATTTTAGACATTCTACTGACTAAGTTTGCAACAACATGTCAACCATCTCTTATTGGGGTTATAGTTTGTTAGATTAGGTTTAGGATTAGGGATAGTAGAATAAGATGATGTAAGACAATAAGACATGTAGTCGCAAAGTTACTTATAGTTAGTAGAATGTATGGAGCATCACAATATAGTGTTAGCAGTGGTTAAAGTGGGATTTGGTAGGTGGGGGAACCCTAAAATTTTGTGTAGGTGCAAGAGGGAAAAATGACTCACCGTGGGACAACATATTGAGTATTGTGGTATAGCAATACTTTTTGGGACAAGAGTGTCACTGTGGCACCACATATCACAATACTTATTTACTTGATATTTTAATGGTTTTATTTTGGTCCATCAACACTGATATGATGACGATACTATGTTAAAATTGCTGAACACTGGGCCAAAAACTGAGCCCTGGCATTGTAGCCACATCAGCCCAAATTACCCCCCACAGCCATGTGTATTTAAATGTGAGATGGTTAGGGGGGTTCGGGGGCATGTCCCCCCCACCCCTCGGGCGGCCAGGGCGGAGACGACCCCTCGGGCGGCCAGGGCGGAGACGACCCCTCGGGCGGCCAGGGCGGAGAC
The DNA here is from genome assembly GCA_026230005.1 of Gila orcuttii. Taxonomy (NCBI): domain Eukaryota; kingdom Metazoa; phylum Chordata; class Actinopteri; order Cypriniformes; family Leuciscidae; genus Gila; species Gila orcuttii. The sequence goes on from JAPDVR010000011.1 coordinate 6,794,519, forward strand.
GACCCCTCGGGCGGCCAGGGCGGAGACGACCCCTCGGGCGGCCAGGGCGGAGACGACCCCTCGGGCGGCCAGGGCGGAGACGACCCCTCGGGCGGCCAGGGCGGAGACGACCCCTCGGGCGGCCAGGGCGGAGACGACCGCTCGGGCGGCCAGGGCGGAGCAGACACCGGCTCAGGAACAGCAGACACCGGCTCAGGAACAACAGACAACACACACTATGGCTCGGGAACAGACAACACAGACTCTGGCTCGGGAACAGACAACACACACACTGGCTCGGGAACAGACATCACACACACTGGCTCGGGAACAGGCATCACACACACTGGCTCGGGAACAGACATCACACACACTGGCTCGGGAACAGACATCACACACACTGGCTCGGGAACAGACATCACACACACTGGCTCGGGAACAGACAACACAGACTCTGGCTCGGGAACAGACAACACACACACTGGCTCGGGAACAGACATCACACACACTGGCTCGGGAACAGACATCACAGACTCTGGCTCGGGAACAGGAACAGACTCTGGCTCGGGAACAGGAACAGACTCTGGCTCGGGAACAGGAACAGACTCTGGCTCGGGAACAGGAACAGACTCTGGCTCGGGAACAGGAACAGACTCTGGCTCGGGAACAGGAACAGACTCTGGCTCGGGAACAGGAACAGACTCTGGCTCGGGAACAGGAACAGACTCTGGGCCGGCCATCTTGTCCGTAGACACTGGCTCGGAGGCGGCCATCTTGTCCGTAGACACTGGCTCGGAGGCGGCTATCTTGTCCGTAGACACTGGCTCGGAGGCAGCCATCTTGTCCGTAGACACTGGCTCGGAGGAAGTGACGTGAACAGTCTCTGGATCAGCAGAAGTGACGTGAACAGTCTCTGGTTCGGCCATCTTGTCCGTAGACACTGGCTCGGAGGAAGTGACGTGAACAGTCTCTGGATCAGCAGAAGTGACGTGAACAGTCTCTGGTTCGGCCATCTTGTCCGTAGACACTGGCTCGGAGGAAGTGACGTGAACCGACTCTGGATCGGCCATCTTGTCTGTAGACACTGGCTCTGTAGAAGTGATGTGAAGCGTCTCTGGCTCGGAGGAAGTGACATGAACAGTCTCTGGATCGGCAGACGTGACTTGAACAGTCTCTGGATCGGCAGACGTGACTTGAACAGTCTCTGGATCGGCAGACGTGACTTGAACAGTCTCTGGATCGGCAGACGTGACTTGAACAGTCTCTGGATCGGCCGGGACCAGCGGCGAGGACTCTGGGCTGACAGGAAGTACAGGGAGGACTTCCAGGTATTGCGGGACGCGGGAAGTGCGAGAGGGCGCTGGGCTGGACGGGACCAGCGGTGAGGGCGCTGTGCTGGACGGGGCCAGCGGTGAGGGCGCTGTGCTGGACGGCGTCAGCGGCGAGGGCGCTGTGCTGGACGGCGTCAGCGGCGAGGGCTCTGGGCTGGACGGCGTCAGCGGCGAAGGAAGCTCTGGCTTTTGCTCAAAGACTGGCTCTGGCTCTTGCTCGAAGACTGGCTCTGGCTCTTGCTCGAGGACTGGCTCTGGCTGGACGTGGCTGGCGTGAAGCTCTGGCTGGACGTGGCTGACGTGAAGCTCTGGCTGGACGTGGGTGACGTGAAGCTCTGGCTGGACGTGGGTGACGTGAAGCTCTGGCTAGACGTGGGTGACGTGAAGCTCTGGCTGGACGTGGCTGACGTGAAGCTCTGGCTGGACGTGGCTGACGTGAAGCTCTTGCTGGACGTGGCTGACGTGAAGCTCTTGCTGGACGGTCTCTGGCTGGATGGTCTCTTGCTTAGGAGCCACCGGGCACGTCGTTGAGGAGGCCATTCCTCTCCTCCTCCGTCTCCGGACCACTGGACTCGGGACCACCGGAACCAACGGTGAAGGCCGGGCGTGACACGGGATGAAGCTCTCCAAACATTTGGAGAGCGCCTCTCTCCAGCCCAGACCGGAGAGATCGGGGAGCTCCCTAGGATTGACCTCCTTAGCCGCCAGCCAGTAACATAATTTTATCGCCTCATCCTCTAGAGAGCAGGAAGCAGCAAGTGAGGCAAACCCCCAGGTGAACTGAAACAAATCAGGGCTCCTCAGGGCTAAGGCCGCGGTCTTTTTAGCGAAGTCCAAGCTCACACTGGGAAGATCAAGCGAGATCCTTGCTGCTGGATTCATTTTTGGGTCGGTTGTTCTGTTACAGCCAGTCAGGAACGAGACGGAGAGCGAATCCAATCGCAAGCACATTTAATAAACAAAAACACACAGGTAATTCCGGGAACTCAAAACAGGACAGAAGTAACATTAAACAACAACCGACAGCCAACAACTGAAACACAGGGGTTTAAATACACAGACAAACAAGCTAAACAAGATAACAAGGGGGCGTGGTTAATAAGAAACACCTGGGGAGACTAATAAACATGGACGAGGAACACCTGTTGACACTGAGCAACAACAAACAAAAGACAAGACACATGGCAGGGTCACATGACAAACAAGGAATCACGTGATACACAAGACACAACAAAAACCCACACGTAACACCCTCCTAAAGCTGAACTTTGACTGATAGTCTTTTCATTTTCGTCTGTGTCAGTGAAGAAAGTAAACATAAGCTCAACTGATGAGTTTTATGCATCATTTTCTTAGATAAGTTAATTTCCTCAAGGCTACCAGATCAGCATTGCCAATAGGAACCTTCTACAAGCTTTGGAATTTGAAAAGTAATTTTAAATAATACAAATTATAGGCTACGCTTAACGCAGTTGGTGGAATTGGTAGACGTTCCCTTAGGCATGCGTTGTGGAAACGTGTCAAAGCATTCTCAGCTATAAATATGCAGCATTAATGCACGGTGATTTTAAGTGAATATTTAATGTCAATAATGGTTACATAATGTTAAAACTAATCCTGCTATTGATATCTTTGTAAGACTCCCGACCCTATGGAACAGTGGCAATGGAAAACAATGTCCGGCGAAATATCGAACATTAAACTAACTTTACCGCGCTCAACCACCGTGAGTGCATTTCACGCATTTATAATCACTCGCGTTCAGCGGGGAGGAAGGGAGGTTGGTCGGCCAGTCGGTCCATCTCGGGACCAGCGAGATTCGTTGAGATTAATGAATCTATTTATTTAATAATTTATCTGAGGTGCCGGAACACAGTTCCTCACCGTTCCGGCCCACTTTAAGCCCTGAGTGTTAGCAGATATTAAATAGACAGTCTACTAATATTCTAATGACTGCTAGTTGACATGTAATTTATAAAAAGTATGGTAACCCTTTAGTTCGATAGTCCACTTTAGACATTCCACATATAAGATAAGGGAATTATGTCAGAAGAAAGAAGAAGAAACTGATCGGCTTCATAGAAATAGCAGGAGTCCACACATGACCTTGTATGTTTGACATTGAAATTCAGCGTACATCAAGCTTTAATCAATGTTCTCATGTAGAGGTTCACAAACTCTGATGTTGCAAAGCATTAATTCCCATTTCAACTCTCTCTTCTTCCTACTGAATTCATCTCAAGCCTTTACCACTGCATAATTTAGTGTAAGATGCATTCTTTATTAACCCGCTATATGGTACACCTTCAGGCCAAGGATAAAAGTCTCCCCGTGGAGAAGATCTAGGTAGTGTTGTTTAAATAAGGTCTGGATAATGATTGCTTGACAGATGAGTGCAGTTGGGGCGGTGGTGAGATTTAAAGGAATAGTTAATTCAAAAATTAAAAGTTACTCACCTTTGTGTCATTCCAAATCTATATACCTAGATGTTATTTTTTTAATATATGTGGTCGCTCCAGGCTGCGACTATATGGTCACATTTCTACCGTTTTTCTCTTGCCGGTGTGACTAAGTTCCTTCTGCTATTTATGTTGCTTATAAGAAACATCAGGACGCTACTTGTTAGAAACACTACTTGCTTATCAATGTAGTGTGAGCTCAGAGCAGGTGCATTTTAATTGCATACTATAAAACTGTTTATAGTTAATATGCTGTTAATATGACTAAATTTACATCAGCACCATTTGTCATGGGATTAAATATGTAATATTTTAAGTAACTGCAATTATTTGTGAAATACAATAGTAATTCTTTTGAAAAAGAAATGGGTTCGAGTGTACTTATAATCTTACAAGTATATATTTTTTTTAAATTGCATTTGCAAAAAATACAACATTAATGAAACAAAAAGGCAATTTAAGTGCATTTAAAGAGTACATTTGCATGACTGTTTCCTAACAAACTTAAGTACACTTTTAAACAGTACACTTTGTAATAATGTCAAATATATTTTTATTTTTTTATTTAAAGGGTTACACTTTATTTTAAGGTGATTTTACATTGTGTTTACTCAAGCACTGAGTAATATTAAGTAACTACATGTACTTACTGTTGAGTTACTTGTAATAATTATGTAATAATCATTGATAATCTGCTGATATGCTTTAAAGTACACTTATTTCCATGCATTGACTGACTAAAAAAAATAATCACAAGTACTTGATTATAATTTTATGTGTATCATGATATTTGATATTAAATTTAAAGTTTATATATTTTAAATGCAATAAATTGCAACTTCATCATTACAATTGCACAATTCCAAATATATTTAAATACATAACATACAAGTTTTATTTTACCATAAATGCTAGTCAGTATATTCAGCAGAACACATTAGCCACATTCCAAAAGTCAATAGAATTATGAAATTACATATGAAGAACTTAAGTGGGTCAAAAAAGAACTCAACTAACTGCATTAATCTAATTAACATGCAATTAAGTGTCCCCAAAACATTACATTCAGTTCACGCTTGATTATGCACTTTTATTATGTCCATCATAAGTGCTTTTTTTAAAAGTATGCTACTTTTTTCACAAAGGAATATTATTGTTTTTCGTTTCTGCCCTAACGTTTTCAGGTCCCAGATGGTGCTACTGAACATTATCATTATATATCAAATACCAATTTTATACGGATTCTGCATTTTTTTGGAGCTTGACAGATGTATTCACTATGACCTGACGTATGGAAAAGAGGGTAAAGTAAATCAACTATTGCATATTCTAATCCAAAATCTTGTTTTTTTTTCCGTATTATACCAGATAGGAGAACACCCAGCGCAGAGTTAATGTTCCTCTGATCACGTTCTCTAAACAACGGAGGGCATGTTGTGTGTGGAGCCCACCAGGGCTTGTTTGGTGTTGTGCGCAGTTGGAGCACGAGCCATCTGACTCACTCGTTAGGATGTGGAACTACACTGATGGGGCCTCTCTCTGCTCCTTTTGTTTCTCTGCCTTCTGTCTGTCATTCACTGCCTTGTTATTGAATTTAAAACAAGTAGAGAAAGAGAGGAGAAGAAGAAGAAGAAAAAACGAAAAACAGGGAGGAAATACTTTGGAGTATCCCACAGAGAATACAGCCTCATTTCTGATGGTGTCCTAGAAACATAAATCTCATTATAATTTGGAACATCAATACAATCTACTGTGGAGTAACACAAAATCATGATTAAAGATAAAAAAAGATTTAAAAATAAACGCATTGGAAAATTCAAACAGCTTCAATCTATACATATGCATAGAAGAACAAGATTCAGCTAACACTAACTGCGACTGCTTGAGAAGGAGGGGTTTGGGGGGTCTAGTCTTGATCTTTGAAAACTTTGCAAAAATAACTTGCAATGTTGTTTTGCTGTCACAGATTTGGGCCCAAGAAAGGATTCCTGTTTTTCTGCTGCTTAATTAAAATGTCTGCATTGGCTTTCTGTGCTCCATGCTGAAGCACGCTCAATGAAAACACAGCTAACAAGATATCCAACCCTCATTACTTATTTTCTTGAATTAGCTAGTATGAAATAAAAGTTTTTCAGCAAAACATGTTTTGTAATATAATCCATTGCCTTTCACCATTTTGTTCCGTATTGTACGGCTTGATGTTCAAAATGTTCTCGGTAGGAGACACAAAGCTCATTTATGAGGTTGGAGAGTTGAAAGGAGATTTCCTTCTGTGTAACTGTTCCCTCTCAAATAGCATAACATTTCTGGCTTAAAGGAATAATACAGCGCAAAAGAAAATTCTGTGATAATTTACTGTCATGTCAAACCCCTTGGCTTTTCTTTTCTCATGACACACAAAGTTAAGAGGGGCATGGGTCTGTTTCTCTTCAGATTACTTGGAATAGAGTGCATAAGTCATGTGGTCTATTTTTAATGATACTTGTATTGTGCTTGTTTGTAATTTTGGAGCTTGACCGGGTCCCACTTTATATTAAGTATATTGAACTACTATGTACTAACAATTGAATTAATCATTTGGCACAATGCACTTATACTATGGAGGGATTATTGGGTCGGATTGAAAACTAAAAGTCTTAAACGAAAACTAAAAGTCTAAATCTGAAACTAAAAGTCTAAGTCAAAAACTAAAAGTTTTTTAACTAAAAGAATTTGGTATTTAGGATTGGGCATTTGAGGATTGAGGACTGAGGAGTGTATCCAAATAAGGAGGCGTAGGCCAAATACTGGAGGCTGGGTTTGAAATGGCTGGTGCGCAGAGGCACAGCTTGTGGACAGCAGAGAGCTCCCAGTGCTAAGGAGCACACTGGCAGAGCGTCCTCTTCAAAGTGAAAGTTGTCATGCTCTGCCATCCACGTTGGCTGCCACATTAACAATGGCAAAGCCAGAGCTAGCATCTTTGTTGAGAAACAGAACCAAGTTTATTGTAGAGATCATTGGTGGCAATGGTTCTATGATCTGCTTTGGCTTACAATGTTTTTGGGAAACGCAGCCCCCAGCATTACTGAAAGCCTGGAAAGAGAGGTGCTGCAACAATGTAAAATATGTGAAAGGGGGGCTTTTAACCCACCCTTAAACCTAACCATACCAACAAACCTGTCACTAACCTTACCCACCTCAGTAGAAGCAAAAGTGTTTTGCAATACAAATAAACACATATGCACCAAATATTTGTGTACCTCTTGATGGAAATAAATGTTGAGATTTTATTTCCATCAAGAGGTACATATATGTTTGGTCAAGATCTTGCATTGAAAATGCACGAGTCCAACACTCTGTAAAGTCTTCTCCAGCACATCCCAAAGACTTTCAATGAATTTAAGGACTGGACTCAGAGAAGCATCAATTCATGTGTGAAAATGATTCTTCATGTTCCCTCCCAAACATTCTTTCACGGTTTGAGCCTGATGAATCTTTACATTGTCATCCTGGAAAATGGCCATTATGTGTGTTCATACATGATTGTTTAAGAAATGAAGGTAACACTTTATTTCGATAGTCCACTTTAGACATTCTACTAACTAACAGCTACATGTTAACTAACTCTCATTAGAGTATTAGTAGACTGTCTGCTTAATATCTGCTAACACTTTATTGTGTTGGTCCCCAACAGACATTCTACTGACGATAACTTAGCAACTACAAGTCAAATTGTTCTCCTAACCCGAACCCTAACACCTAACCCTAACCTAACAATCTACTGACTGTCTGCTACACTCTACTAATACTCTAATGACAGTTAGTTGACATGTAGTTGAAAAGTTACTCATAGTTAGTAGAATGTCTAAAGTGACTATCGAAATAAAGTGTAACCAAAATGAAAAGCTACACACTCCATCAATTAGGGTTAGAAGAACTGTTGCCAAACATATAACATGCTAGAAACATAATAATCACAGCAATAATGATCGAATTGACTCTTAAGCTTTTGCCTATTTAAATCCAAACAGTGACCTTTTTTTGGGCCGTGCAGCATACAGTACGTACATTAAAGACGCCTAATATAAAGTCTGACCCTTCACAGCCCCAATTTCTATTAATTTTAATTTTATGGAAATCTTTTGTGTTCATATAGATTAAAAACAACATGGGTTAGGGTTAGTACATGAAAGAATTTGTTCCTTTATAATTTCAGAATAAAGTTTTATTTTTGAACGAGCACTAACCTGTGCTAACACCATCCCATTTATCTTATTGTTTCCTCATTCTATTAGCAAGCGCAAAGCTTTAATTTATCTTGTGAACCACATAAACACACAAATGTGATTGTCGCCGTCTGTCAGCTACAAACACCATACAGGTCTCCCCATGCTGATAGGAACACTACTATTCCCGTTATCTCTGAAGCCTGAATTTCCCTCTATTGTTCGTTGTTTTGTTGCGTCTTTGTTGTGTGTTTTATCATAAGGAAACAGAGCACAGCTGGGTCTTGGCGGGTGTCTGAGAGTGGCAGAATCCACTGCTCGCGCGGTCCTCTTACATTGTGTTTATCTGGCTAAAACCACTAGAGTATAAATTACTCTGTGCTAACCCGAGCCACTCGATAATATATGCTCCCCTCTGAAAACTCCTCACAATCTACTATTGAGGATCTGGAGGGTTAGGCTCTATCTACAGGTCTGCTGTATGAAAATCAGTGGCGGAGCATGCCTTTTCGGTATGTGCAAGCAAGTGAGAAAGCAAAGGAAGCCTATATTAAACAGCTAAGGTACCAATAATTGGAACATAGCCCGGAATTGTCTTTTCCCACATAATAGTATTATATGGTGGCCCCAAAAAAGCATTTATACATTCATCAGTTCATTCAGCAGTGTTTTCAAACTTGTATATGTATGTATATTATGTATATTTTCCTCTGTGAAACACAAAAGAACTTTGGGGTCCAAAAACGATATCAAAGGAAGTGGCAACTTCAAATAAATGGTGCTGGACCATGTATGAAAGGTGAACTAACTTCAGTCACATGAGAGTCAGAATCAGGGAACGAATCGTTATTTTGAGTTGGTTCTCATCAATGAACCCAGTTGATCTGGTTCACAAATGATTCACAAAGCAGACTGATTTATTCATGAATCAGCTAACCAATTCCATTTGTGGCAGTTCTCGAGTTTAAATCTGTTCCTCACAAAAAAATAATATAGCTTCAGAAGATAGCACACGGGTCATATAGACTACTTTTAAATGTATCGATGTGGTTGCACTGAACTTTTCTTCTTTACCTGTGTGACGGTTCTTTAAAATATCAAATTGAAAAAAAGCCATGGCTCAAGGTCTATTCCTAAAACCACTTGCCTGCACAGTGACAATGACAAGGCCTGGGCTGCGTTTCCCAAAAGCATCGTAAGCTTAAGTTGATCGTAGAGACCATTGGTGGCAATTGTTCTACAACTTAAGCTTACGATGCTTTTGGGAAACCCAGCCCTGGTCTTCAAACTGACACAAGATTGATAACCCAGAGAAAGGTTTCCATAGGAATTCAGAGTAAGCTGAATGCCATTGAAAACCCTCTTTGGATGCATAACACCATCATTGCGTGGTGGCAGTAACGTTGCTGCCTTATCACCCTACCTTCCATTATCTGAGTAATGGAAGTTAACAGGGTAAAGACTATTTGTAATTATTCAAATGCGGAGACAACCACAAATAAGTGAATTCAGAGTTGCTTCTGTTTAGTAAAAGCTTGATTTGCATACATGATCACATAAATACCAGGCTATAACATCATTTAAATGTCAATTCAGAACATTCTCTTTTGAAAAAAAGAAGAGAAAATCATTAATTTAGATGCCGGCTGGGCTGTTCTGCAGAACCGCAGTGTTTTTGTTGCTTTTTTCCCCTTCCATTTCACATCCTAAATGCTCCTTCTCCATTATCCACAATTATCCAATCAGTTTCCCGCCACCTACTCTCCCAAATCTGGAGCCTTTTGTGGGGACAGATGTGCTCGCCAGCCTCCCAAACCTTTTAGTGCATCAGATGACTTTAAATGACTTCAAACTTTATTTATTTATTCAATCGTAATAATACATTTTCCTTCTGCAGTAACGCGGCTCCATCAGTCTCTAATGCCCCCAGGGTGACCAGATGTTTCTCCAGCCATATGGCGTCCCAATATCTCTCTTTCTCTGTCTCGCACATTCTTCTTCTGTTTCTCTGTCTCTTTTTGCCTTTAGCCATTACTCTACTCTGTGTCCATGTTTTGTCTCTGCACTCCCTTGTCTGGCATTTGTCATGATTGCAAACTCTTAGGCTTTACCTGATTGGTCCGATTACAAAAAAATAACACAAAAATCACATCTATACATAAACAGGGTGATCTCATTCCTGTCCGTAGCAATGCTGTTACTAGGATGCTATCTGCTTCATTTGGACATCTTGGGTGGACAAATATAAAGTTTTGTCATGAAACTCTAGATGGCACAGGCTAATATGTCCTTAAAGGACAATTCCGGCCAAAAATGAACCTAGGGCTAAATAACACATGGGTACCGAGTCGACCGTTTTCTGGGACAGTACACTTCGCATATACAAGCAGGAGCCATCTTTGGAAAACAGTCTCGACCAGTCGAACCACGAACGCCGTGCTACGTCCTGGTCGATAGTCACAGTTCAGCTCACGTAGCACGGCATTCGTGGTTCGACTGGTCGAGACTGTTTTCCAAAGATGGCTCCTGCCTAAGTGTACCATCTTTATAAAGTATCTTCTTATTAAACTGTCTGTACACTTACAAAGTTCTCAATGCTTCAGTTTGCAGGTAGAGACCCTGATTATGCTACAGTGTTAGTGTGGGGCTATTTTGAGCCTTGTTAGTGGTATTAACTAGCGATTTTTATTTTTACTTATTCGATGCCCAATACCACTAGCGTTATAAGCTAATCTGTGGTTAAACTAAAACTAACGTTAAAACTGGGTATATTCGATTATCATGAAAACGCATCCCAGAGAACGGTCGACTCGGTACCCATGTGTTATTTAGCCCTAGGTTCATTTTTGGCCGGAATTGTCCTTTAACTCAATCTGCTTGCAATCACATCATTCTCTATAGGCCACAGCTGATTGGTCCCTGCTGTATTAGTAGCCAATGAGCTCGCTGCTCAACCTTAAAATACTTGGTCACCATTTTCTGTAGCAGCTGCAACACGCTTTGTGAAACCCTCCACCTTCCCCAGCTCCACCAGTATAGATTTGCTGCGGGCAATGTATGTATGTATAGCATGTATGCTATATTGTACAGCAGCAGCATGTCTTACTTGCTCACAGCAGTGTGTCAACAGGGGTGTCCAGACCTGGTCCTGGAGGGCCACTGTCCAACACTGGCAGTTTAGTTAAAACAGGGCACGGTTTGCATGAAAACTTGCTAAAGTGTAAACTGTCATGTGGACAACCTTCAGCCAAAAAAGCATAATGGCTAAAGCTAACACTCAGGGTGTAGCGGAACACAGGGAAGGAGACAAGGATATCAATGGGGGAGAGGCTTCACTACACTGAATAAACAGGTTTTGTGAGGAAATTGCTTAATTAATTAATTGAAAGCCTGTTCGCTAATCTTCAACATGTTTTACACTAAACAATACTTTCCATAGGAACTATATGTAGATTTTACCTTGATAAAAATGTTATTTTTTAAGAGAAGGCAAAGAAGGGAATGTCGCGACAGGTAGGACTCATTTACGGCATTACCGCCAGCAAATGGGTATCAGTATTTAATAATAGGCGTTTTGTAATATTAAGTGATATTGTATATTGTCTAAAGAAAATAAACAATATCGGGGTTTTCTCTATGGCTTCCAGGTTTCAACAAATGAATTAGACTTGATTGTAATGATTTATGACTGCTGTGTATGCCTAATAATGATAACGCTTTTTAATGAATAAAGGTAAACAAAATATAAAAAATTTAATAAATGTATTCTTTCTATGGCTTCTTTCAGATTTCAACAATTAAATTAAATGTATTCTTTCTATGGTTTCTTTCAGATTTCAACAATTAAATTACAATTACATTTTTGTAGTATGTAGCATGTTTCTAGTATGCATTGAAAGACCTTGATTAGCTGGTTCAGGTGTGTTTAATTTTGAGCTGAACTGACATTGTAATGCAGGATTGGACACCCCTGCATTACAATGTCAAATGCAGTAAATGCTGCATTAAATGTGATGCATTAAGCTTATTTAATGCATTTCAATAAAATTAACCAATACAAGTTGTGAATTCAATAATCTATAAACCTCAATGATTTCTTCAAAAGTTGTTCATACTATAGTCTACATACAATTGTTTTATGCATGTACATTTAAGATGCTGTTAATATGTAGATATTGTATCAGTGTTTTTCCAGATGTATGAAAATGTATCTATATCAAAACTTCAAGTTTACACACTTTTAGTCTCTTCTGCTTAGGAATCAGGGTAGAACCTTGAGCTTTTAGCAGACCTAAAGGGAGCTGCATGTTTTTCACATGTTTTTGATAAATAAGAGATGAAGAGTGCTTGCAGCGAGTACAGCACCTGCAGGAGTTATTTACGGATTTACTAATGCACCGCTGGTATCATTTCACATAATCCACATAGGCATAGTCCACTCGATAAAATTTGTAGGCAAAGTTTACAAAGTTTTGACATAACATGACTAACATATAGATCTCTGGGTCTCTTCTCATGAAATTAGAATCTGTAGTCCTAAAATCCACTTAAGATGCCCAGCAATCCCCATAACAGTCTGGATTACCTGAAACCTGTTCACCGTGCATAATCCATCTAACCATCTATAATCCATCTAATGGCACCTCTTCGCATCCATAATGCAGCGCTCATTTCACATTCCCATGCATTCATCAGGCCTCAGCTAAGGGCAAATTTATCAAAATGCTCTTTTACAACATTAGAACTACAGTTTGCTTACTGAATACCATCATTCAATTAATGTCTCGATTTTGTGTCCAATGTGTGCCAGGGATTTTTGATATCATCCTTGTTTTCGAGTGTGGAGAATCACCGAGAGTGAAAATCAGCCATGTTTCTCGTTCCTATTTAGCTTTAGTTAATGGCTGTCCAGAACATCAGAGTGTCCTATTCAATAAGTCATTTCAAAGCAGTGGCTACAGTGTTTGGTTGCTGGCTTTGAATTTCCCCTGACTTCCACACACGCTTGTTCCACACACAGTTAACTTAGCATTACCTCTGCATCGCCAAACACGTTCGATTCCAATCATTCCAAATGGTCAAAATAACAAACTCAAATCAGCACTTTCACTGGGATAGATTACTGCAAAGTTTGAGGGAGATATTTTAAAGAAGTTAGTTCAGTTCGGTTTACTTTAACAAAAAAGGTTTTACTTTTAGTTTAGATTCAGACAAAAAAAGTATCAGGGTATGGCTTAATGGTGCACCATTATGAATTTCTACACCAAGAACTGGCAGATTTTTAAAGAATGAGAAGTCATTCTTCTAAGATAACGTACATTTTTTATGAACAAAGCAAACAGCAGCATGAAATGATGGGTAAAAAGGATTGTGATCACCCTTCATGTCTACTTAACACAATTTAGAAAAACTCACCTCTGATCCTTAGATCCTCTTTCTTTCTCATTTCTCTTTCTCTCCATAGAAAGTGGTTTGTTTTGCTAGCAGGGCTTTAACTCACTCCCTCTGTCAGAGTGTCACACGCTGGCTTGACTTGATAATCCACAACAAAGATGCATGACGCAAAAGGATGATAAACTCACTAGGAACCATACAGAGAAACACCAGTGCGTTAACCCAAGAGAAAGACCAGAAGATAACTGAGGCTATAAATACACAGGATGATGAGGAACAGGTGGGACACTAATCAATGAATAACTGTGACAAGCGAGGAAACAGGAACTAAACACACAGGAACTGAACACTGAATACATTAAAATAAAGTTAATGAACAAAGACAGTGGCGAATCCTGCACAAAGAGCCCGGAGGCAAATAGAAAATGGATGACTTTGGCTATGGCTCATAGCGGACTATATCGGGTCTATAGTTTACAGAGACGGTGAAATGATGACCACAACTTAACAAAATTAAGCTGCTTTCTAATATAAATCACATTCGCAGGGGTGTCCATTCCTGCTCCTGGATGGCATCTGTCCTGTAGAGTTTGTCTCTAGCCCCAATTCAACACACCTGAACCAACAAATCAATGTCTAATGTCTAGAAACTTCCAGGCATGTGTGTTTTGGACATCCCTGCACAATTGGAAATTTCAAAAAAAAAAAAAAAAATGTCCCACTAGCCAACAATTAGATTTTGGCAGATGTCTTATTTCATAATTTTTGCTCAATTCCTGTCCTCTTATGATTGAGGTTTGTCACACTCACCATTAGGAAATGAAAGTTTCAATCAGACTCGAGCAAGACTTGCAAGATCTTCAGTGTGAGAAGGTCATTCTCTCGTCAAGGTCATCCCAAGGACTGCATTCGATTATTTTAGACCAGTTAAAATGACTAGAGTCAGCAAGGCCATTAACTCAGCGAGTAGTTCAGTCACTGGAGCTGTTAACACCCACCCGCTGAGAGACAGGAAGCATATGCAACAAAATGTATATTGCAAAGGCGGCATGATTAGAAAAAATACTGAAATATACTAGACGGAGTATTTTAGTTTCTGAATGTCAAGCACTGGGAATTACAAGTTGATCAGAATTTCAGGTAGAAATATATAACTAGCAAGAAATATTCAGTGCAGCCCTGTGGGAATTTTGTGGGGAAATGCAGTCACATGTTCATAGCCAGGTGTTAAACATCTTGCTTTATTCCAACATGTATTTTCTACACACTTCCAACCCCTTTGCTTTCTCCCTCTCATCATCTGCTGCCCCTTCACCTCAATTCTGTCCATCTCTAAAGGGCCTCAGGCCATGAGAAAAGATGTTAATGCTATCTTGCCCAATGTGGCGGCCACAAGAACATCTTTAGCAATTTCCTGCCTCTGATCAAATTCCCACTTCAAACATACATGAATTGCCTGTGCACATGCACTCACCTTGCCCCCGTAACCCTTGACAGATCATGTGGAGAGAAGGAAGAAGCCGTAGACGGGGATAAACCAGGCTCAGCAGCATTGAGGAGCTCTGTGCTCTCGGCCTGCCCGCTGCAGAGACGCATGCTTAGGATCAACTTTGGTAGAGTCAAGGCAAAGTGGACCTCTTCATCCACCAAACCGCTGGCGGCCAGGACTGAGTCTAAAAGTCAGCCCCATGGGAACTACACACCGTCCCATCACAACCCATATAATACACTACAATATGTATAATTAGGTGGTCAAACAGAGTAGCGTGAATTCACTAAACAAATCTTGGACAAAATTTTATTTGCACCACTTCAATAGCCACATGCAATTTAGTTCTACCAGCTAACTATATAATGCTGCACTATATTTTTTTCCTGAAATAATGCTGCACTGAAGGATTTTAAGTTGCAATGCAATGTAAATAGCAATTATCTAAAGGATTGTCGAAAAAGAGTTCTATCCATCAGTTGTTGAGGCAGATGCATGATTGCAGGCAATTGGACGAAAGGGGCAAGGTTTAAGCAGACATGTGCATTGCATGGATTCACAATAAGATAACAATAAGATAAATAACATGCATAGGGTGAACTGCAATTCGTGGCAAATTTAGATTAATCTAAGCAACAATATTTCGAATGCAAACACAACTCATTACTATTTTAATTAGACTCATTATAAATTGCACCTAATTCACAAAGCTCAGTGCTATTTGTCGAGTACAATTAACAATTTGCTATTACCACCAACAGAAAGTGAGCTGTAAACAGAAATTTACATTTTATAGCACCTGCATGTTATCAAATGAAAACGATAGTGACTTTCGAAGTTTGCGCATTTGATTTATCAATGCTGTAAATTTACCAATTATAATACCAATTACCAATACAGTCCAACTAACACTCAAATATGCTGGGCGAAGCCGGACTACAAAATATCTTGGTCTTTCGAACTTCAGAAAGCCAGTTAATTCCATTCAAGTCAAGTTACATTTATTGATATAGCACTATATACAATACATCTTGTTTCTTCAGCTTCACATTAATATACAGGAAAATAATAGTGTTAATGTTCAAAAATTCATAAATTATGAAGCTAATTAATTTCCAGCTGTAAAGCAGCTCTACAAGTTAAAGGGATAGTTCACCCAAAAATGAAAATTCTGTCAGTATTTACTCACCCTCATGTTGTTCCAACCCCGTAAGACCTTCGTTCATCTTCGGAACACGAATTAAATTTTTTTTGATGAAATCTGAGAGCTGGATCACTCCTCCATAGGCTTCAAAAGGATTGAAACTTGCCGGCCTCGAAAAGTTATTAAAGACATCGTTAAAATAGTCCAAGTGACTACAGTGGCTCAATCTTAAGTTTATCAAGCGACGAGAATACTTTTTGTGCGCAAAAACAAACAAAAATAACGACTTTATTTCAACTATTCATTTCCTTCTCTGTTGGCCTCTAGTCAGTTAACTTAGTGTAATAGCGTAGAGCTACGTCACACGTAGGCTCACTATTGGCCGACGCTGGTCATGTGGGTGATGCGTGTGACGTACAACAACAGAAGTTCTACGCTTTTACACTAGTGAACTGACTCGAGGCCCACAGAGAAGGAAATGAATAGTTGAAATAAAGTCGTTATTTTTGTTTTTTTGCGCACAAAAAGTATTCTCGTCATTTGATAAACTTAAGATTGAGCCACTGTAGTCACTTGGACTATTTTAACGATGTCTATAATAACTTTTCGGGGCCTGCAAGTTCAATCCCTCAAGAAGCCTATGGAGGAGTGAAACAGCTCTCAGATTTAATCAAAAATATCTTAATACGTGTTCCAAAGATGAACGAAGGTCTTACGGGGTTGGAACAACATGAGGGTGAGTAAATACTGACAGAATTTTCATTTTTGGGTGAACTAACCCTTTAATAGAGTCAGGTCAATAGAGTTAAAAATTGTTTCAATTTCGTTCAATACCTGTGTCAATGTTACAAACTTAATCAATTATGAAACGAGTTCAGTTTGGCTATAAGCAACTATACAGGTGGCAATAGGGGCAGTCGTGAACTTGAGAGTCAGACTTGTAACACGAAGGTCATGGGTTTGATTCTTAATACCAGCAGGAAACCACTGAGGTGCCCTTGAGCAAGACACTTAACCCCTAATCGTGTGTGTGTGTGTGTGTGTGTGTATGTGTGTGTGTGTTCACTACTCACTGCTCCTAATGTGTGTGCACAAACTTGGATGGGTTAAATGCAATGAACTAATTCCGAGTATGGGTTACCATACCTTCACGTCACATAACTTTTAGTGTTATATCAAGCCAGTTCAGTGTTGGTTCATTTCAGTTCAACAAGTATTGATGTAGTGTCATCATTAGTGTCATTATCAGCTCAGTTACATTAAAATGTTGTTCTTATCTGTGTCAATGCCGTAAAATAGACAATATTACTAAATATTAATTGTCTTTTAAAGCCAAACTACATAATTTAACAGACAAATTATTGCTTTAGTCCAACAAAATCAAACTTTTAAAGAGCATGCCATGTACTGTGTAATGTCGATTTAGCCCTCTCTGTACACTGTTGGTAAAATGTGCCAAATTTTTACTTTTAGGGGTAAAGCTTGAGACTGGAACAGGACACTCAAAGGGACATCTTTGTACCTTATACGTACCTAGAATACGTAGTATTCTAAAGCATATAAATTAGAAAGTTTAACCCCTTTAAGGGTACTGCCCCAGTGATAAGCTGTTGTATCCCCTGACAGTATATCTATCTCTGTCAGTGTAGATTGTCTCCTTATTTAGCGGGAGAACTGTGGTTCCTTGTGTATCCACATTTCAGAAAAAATCTTTCACATTAATCAAACAAACAAAACTCTGACGTCAGACTCACTCGGATTGGCGCCAAAGCTCCAGTGTGTAAACTACCAAAGTGACTATTACAACGCTAGCTCGCATTCAATTAAAAATATACAGGGTT
This sequence comes from Gila orcuttii, assembly GCA_026230005.1. Classification (NCBI taxonomy): domain Eukaryota; kingdom Metazoa; phylum Chordata; class Actinopteri; order Cypriniformes; family Leuciscidae; genus Gila; species Gila orcuttii. The sequence goes on from JAPDVR010000011.1 coordinate 6,812,361, forward strand.
AAGAGAGGCAGAGAGAGGAAGAGAGAAGCGGGGGGCTGGAGACTCTACAGAGGTTTGTTTGTGTATTTCCAGGCCTCATCACTCCACCAAAACACATGAATCTTTCATCAGTCAATTCTCTCTATTCTGAATGCAAGAGAATGAAGCAGATCACAGTCAGCATCTCTACAGTTCTAGCACACTAATTTGGGAGGAACATTTACTGGGCTAGTACAGAGGAATGGAGAGATTCAAGGATATGATTTGCACACAAAGATCCGTGTTGTTCAGAGACACACCCACCCACCTGTGCACCAGTGGGATCGACATCAGCTTGAGTCAGAAGGGACTGTATGAGCCTCTTATACAATTCAACTAGTTTTTCATCTACACTTTTACAAATCCACTATACTCTAAAAGCTCTCAAAAAACTGAAATGTCCAGCTATTGTATCTTGTGTCATTGAATGCCACCGCAGTGGTGTACCTCTAAAGAGTGCCGTGGACAGGCATTCAAAAAATACAGTGAATGAAAAGGCTTTAGAGGAAAGGCTCTTCAAGGTATTTTGTCTATCAATCTAGATTGATTCATGAGCTCAGACGTGTACAAGGATGCAATTGAATAGCATAAGAAGCAAGGCCATGATAAAGAAGGTTATTTGTATGTCTTAAATGTGAACTGTGCAATTTCTGTGCCACTAGATTCAAACAGAATTGCAGAATTGCCAGTGTTGGCCCTGTCAGATAGTCCCGCACCAGACTCATGAGATTAGTTGAGCCAACCTCCCATCCTAAAACAGAATATTATGTTTAAAGGGGTCATGACATGAGAAACCAAATTTGCCTTGATCTTTTGGTATATAAGAGGTCTTTGTACCATTAAAACTTCCTGCAAGTTTCATAGCTTAAGACGTCCTCCCCATTATAAACGAACAATTTATTTAATCAAGCTCTAAAAACAGCTCGTTGGGGATCCATGGTACGAAGTGACGTCACGGTACGAAGTGACGTACCCGTCGTTTGCATATGACCGCCTCAAGAGCAAGACGACTACGCCTCATTTCGCATCATTGTCGCGCGTACATGTGTTCAGTTGACGTGCACCGAGTAGGTCTGTTTACAAGGATATCGCGATGCCATGCAGATGTTCTGTTCCTGGCTGTGGACAAACAACATGTTTGAATACGGTGCCGAAAGATCCAGACGTCAGGGAAAAATGGTTGCAGTTTGTTTTTTGCGGACGTTCCAGTCACGGCAGTGTTAATTTAAGCTGTCTTCTCTACATTTCTGTCACGATTCATAAATTCACTGCTTTCTTCGTGTCTCGTGTATTTGTTGTTATGTGTGTGTGAGCGTGTGTGAGAGGGCGTTACCGCTCGTTCCACTCTGATCAGCACGCCAGCTGATCTCATTCCCTGCACCAGCTGCTGCCAATTCACTCACATATATAAACTCATCACACTCTCCCCTCTTTGTCAGATCGTTTGTTTGGTGTCTTCCGTGTGGTGTATCGTGTGCCTGTCTGCAGTCCTGTCCTGGTTCGAGTTCCTGTTCGGTGTCTTCGTGGTTTTCGTCTCGTCTGGATTTCACCTGCACTGGATTATTCACCACCACTCTGCACCAGCACGCTGATCACCGATTCCCTGCGCTACAAGCCCACCCGTGTTCCTGTACTGTGTATCTGCTGACCTCACAATAAACGAGTGACTTGCATCCTTGCTTCCGTCTAGTGATTGTGACATAACGATCTGACCAACATGGAAGCAGCAAGCGGAACCTCCTCTTCGCTGGACGAATTCATCAGATCCAGCATTTCACGGATGGATTCCCAGGAGAGGAGTATGAACGAGTCGGGTCGGGCTATTCAAGCTCTTGTGGCGCAGGTGTCCGAGCTCACCCAGCGATTCCAACTTATGCAAGTTCCCACTGCGCCACCCCCACCGCCCGCTCCCCCCGTACCACCAGGGAATGTCCCCCAGTCAGAGCCCCGCCTACCGGTGCCCGAGTCATACAACGGTGAGCCTAACTTTTGCAGAGCCTTCTTAACACGCTGTTCAATGCACTTTTCTCTGCAGCCCAGGACCTTTGCGGAGGAACGAAGCAAGGTCGCGTTTGTGCTCACGCTGCTGACTGGGAGGGCAGCTCTATGGGGGACGGCGGTGTGGGAGAACCAAGATCCATGCTTTTCCTCGTTCCAGACACTCGCCGCCGAAATGAAGAGAGTTTTCGACCGCGCGGTCACGGGAAGAGAAGCGGCACGGATTCTCGCGGACCTTAAGCAAGACGAAAAATCTGTATCGGACTACTCGATTGAATTTCGGACTCTGGCGGCTGAGTGTCAGTGGAACGAGGAGGCGCAGTGGGATATGTTCCTGCATGGGCTGGCTGACCGCGTCCAGAGAGAGATTTATGCTCTGGATTTACCTACCACTCTCAATGGTTTAATCGAACTGGCGCTCCGTGTGGATTCCCGACTTTCCCGGGTCGAACGACGGAGACTACCCGCGCGGGGGTCTGGAGCGGTGGAGTATCCGCGAGCCAGCGGCGGGGACGCGGTCAGCCCAGTTTACGACCAAGAGCCCATGCAGGTCGGGCGAGCTCGGCTTTCCCGGGAGGAGAAGGAGAGGCGGAGATCCCAAGGCCTTTGCCTTTACTGTGGCACAGCGGGACATTTTGCTTTCAACTGCCCGGTAAAAGGGCAAGCCCGGCAGTAAATCTGAGGCTACTGTCGGGTGGGATCTCCGCTGAGAAGACCTCATCAACATCTACACTCCTCCCGGTAAGACTCAGGTGGTCAGCCCACATTCACGACTGTCGAGCACTACTGGACTCTGGGGCGGAAGGTAATTTCATGGACTACACATTCGCACTCAAGATTCAGGTTCCCCTTCTGCCTCTCACCCGTACCATCGCAGTTCACGCTCTCAACGGCCAAAGACTTCCCACTATTTCCTTCACCACTGGACCCATCACACTCAGCATATCTGGCAATCACACGGAAATTATCTCCTTTTACATTCTGGACTCCCCCCTCGCACCCATTGTTTTAGGACACCCCTGGCTCATTGAACATAATCCCAAAATAGACTGGCAGCAGAGATCTGTATCAGAGTGGAGCAGTAAATGTCATGAGTCCTGTCTTGTGTCTGCTTGTCCGTCTGTTTCTGTTTCTACGTTTCAGGAGGAAGCAGTGGATTTGTCAAACGTGCCCACGGAGTATCTAGACCTGAAGGAGGTGTTCAGTAAGTCTCATGCTGCTTCTCTCCCTCCGCATCGTCCCTATTACTGTGCTATAGAGTTACTACCAGGTACGTCTCCGCCCAAGGGCAAGTTATATTCACTTTCTGTTCCAGAAAGAGAGGCTATGGAGAAATATATTTCTGATTCTCTGGCATCGGGGTTCATCCGTCCTTCCTCTTCTCCAGCGGGGGCGGGGTTCTTTTTTGTGGGTAAGAAGGACGGATCCCTGCGACCTTGTATTGACTACCAGGGGCTGAACAGCATCACGGTAAAGAATACTTATCCTTTGCCGCTGATGTCTTCAGCCTTCGAGAGGTTGCAGGGAGCGTCGATCTTCACAAAGTTGGATTTACGTAATGCTTATCATTTGGTCCGCATCAGGAAGGGGGATGAATGGAAGACTGCTTTTAATACCCCCAGGGGGCACTTTGAATACTTGGTCATGCCTTTCGGGTTGTCCAACTCCCCAGCAGTCTTCCAGGCACTCGTCAATGACGTGCTGCGAGATATGGTCGACCAGTTCATATATGTCTACCTGGATGACATATTGATCTTTTCTTCTTCTCTCCAGGAACACGTGCAGCACGTCCGACGAGTGCTTCAGAGGTTGCTAGAGAATGGGCTTTTTGTCAAGGCGGAGAAATACGCGTTTCATGCACAGTCTGTTTCTTTCTTAGGGTACATTGTGTCGTCTGAGGGAATGCGTATGGATCCTGAGAAGGTTAAGGCTGTGGTGGATTGGCCAAGTCCAGATTCCCGTAAGGCCCTACAGAGGTTTCTGGGGTTCGCCAATTTTTACCGGCGGTTCATTCGCAATTTCAGCCAACTAGCCTCGCCTCTGACCGCCTTGACCTCCCCCAGAACTACGTTCAGGTGGTCAGACGCAGCTGAAGCTGCGTTTGCCAAACTGAAAGGCCGCTTTGTTTCAGCCCCCATCCTGGTTACCCCTGATCCATCACGTCAGTTCGTGGTGGAGGTCGATGCGTCAGAGGTGGGGGTAGGTGCAGTGTTATCCCAACGTTCTCCTACAGACGACAGAGTGCATCCATGCGCGTTTTTGTCTCACCGTTTGTCCCCTGCCGAACGTAATTATGATATTGGTAATAGAGAGTTGTTGGCACTCAAGTTAGCGTTGGAGGAATGGCGCCACTGGTTAGAAGGGTCGGGGGTACCTTTTATCGTCTGGACCGACCATAAGAATCTGGAATACATTAGAACCGCTAAAAGATTAAACTCTAGGCAGGCTCGGTGGGCACTTTTTTTCGGACGTTTTGACTTTACTCTCTCGTACCGCCCGGGTTCTAAGAACATCAAACCCGATTCTTTATCGCGCATTTTTGACCGTTCCGATCGCCCGTCTACTCCCGAGTGCATTTTTCCAGAGACCTTAATTATCTCTACACTCACATGGGAGGTCGAATCGAAGGTCAAGACGGCCTTACAAGGGGTAACGCCTCCGGTCGGTTGTCCACCGAACCGTTTATTTGTGCCAGAGAAATTACGGTCCGACGTCATTCAATGGGGGCATTGTTCCAACGTGGCTTGTCATCCAGGAGTTAGTCGCACCACATCTTTAGTCAGGCAACGATTTTGGTGGCCACGCATGGCTCGCGACGTTCACAGTTTTGTTTTGGCTTGCTCAGTTTGTGCCACTGGTAAGACTTCCAATCGACCCCCAGATGGGCTCCTTCAACCGCTGCCGGTCCCTTCGAGACCCTGGTCCCATATCGCTCTAGATTTTGTCACCGCCCTCCCACCCTCTCAGGGTAACACGGTAGTTTTGACCGTGGTGGACCGGTTCTCGAAGGCGGCCCATTTCATTCCCTTGCCCAAATTACCCTCAGCCAAGGAGACAGCGTTAACAGTCGTTAACCACGTCTTTCGGTTACATGGCCCCCCGACAGACGTGGTTTCCGACAGAGGACCCCAATTTGTGTCTAAATTTTGGCAGGAGTTTTGTAGATTACTGGGTGCGACTGTGAGTCTGTCCTCAGGGTTTCATCCCCAGAGCAATGGTCAAACTGAGAGAGCCAACCAGGATTTGGAGAGAACGTTGCGATGTCTGGTCTCCAAGAATCCTTCCTCATGGAGCCAACAACTGTCAATGGTGGAGTACGCCCACAATTCGTTACCAGTGTCATCCACGGGCCTATCTCCGTTTAAGTGTAGTCTAGGTTACCAGCCACCAATTTTTCCTAGTCTGGAATCCGAAGTCGCGGTCTCCTCCGCCCACGCTTTCGTCCTGAGGTGTCGTCGCACTTGGACTAGAGCCCGTGAGACTCTACTCCAGGTGGGAGTGCGCACCAAGGCCAAGGCCGATCGCCACCGGTCTAGACCTCCCGTATACTCCGTCGGTTCCAAAGTGTGGCTTTCTACCAAGAACATTCCTCTCCGCTCCGTTTCTAATAAGCTTGCTCCCAAATTCATTGGCCCGTTCACTGTCACCAAGATCATTAGTCTGGTGGCAGTCCGCCTTAACCTCCCTCCAATGTACAGGAGAATCCATCCCGTTTTTCATGTATCCAAAATCAAACCCGTATTTCATTCTCGCATTAATCCGCCAGCCCCGGTTCCCCCACCGCCGCGACTCGTAGAAGGGGAACCCACATATTCGGTGAATCGTATTCTGGACTTAAGGCGGAGGGGACGCGGAGTCCAGTACTTGGTGGACTGGGAAGGTTACGGTCCAGAGGAGAGAAGTTGGGTGCCTGCTAGAGACATCCTGGATCACTCCCTTATTGATGATTACAATCGGCAGGTAAGGGAGTCTGGGGACGTCAGGAGACGTTCCGAGGAGGAGGGGTACTGTCACGATTCATAAATTCACTGCTTTCTTCGTGTCTCGTGTATTTGTTGTTATGTGTGTGTGAGCGTGTGTGAGAGGGCGTTACCGCTCGTTCCACTCTGATCAGCACGCCAGCTGATCTCATTCCCTGCACCAGCTGCTGCCAATTCACTCACATATATAAACTCATCACACTCTCCCCTCTTTGTCAGATCGTTTGTTTGGTGTCTTCCGTGTGGTGTATCGTGTGCCCGTCTGCAGTCCTGTCCTGGTTCGAGTTCCTGTTCGGTGTCTTCATGGTTTTCGTCTCGTCTGGATTTCACCTGCACTGGATTATTCACCACCACTCTGCACCAGCACGCTGATCACCGAGTCCCTGCGCTACAAGCCCACCCGTGTTCCTGTACTGTGTATCTGCTGACCTCACAATAAACGAGTGACTTGCATCCTTGCTTCCGTCTAGTGATTGTGACAATTTCAAGGATGACTGTTTTGAGAACAAATCATTTGAGAACAAATCACCGAACACGGTTTTCGTCTCGTCTGGATTTCACCTGCACTGGATTATTCACCACCACTCTGCACCAGCACGCTGATCACCGAGTCCCTGCGCTACAAGCCCACCCGTGTTCCTGTACTGTGTATCTGCTGACCTCACAATAAACGAGTGACTTGCATCCTTGCTTCCGTCTAGTGATTGTGACAATTTCAAGGATGACTGTTTTGAGAACAAATCGCAGTATGATGCTGGATTTGCCAGAAAACTTTTGCTTAAAGATCAGACCGTGCCGACTATTCTAGGCCCAACAACGCCGCCGCACACTGTAAGTAATGTATTTCATCTTAAAACTACTTTTTAAAACGTTAATTGCAGTTTCATTCATTATGAATAATCACAGTGTTTTTACTTAGTTTACTTGCATATTGTTTTCAGAGTCCGTCATGTTCAGGGCAGGCCCCGTATTAAAAGATGTAGGATGTCAAACTGACCGATCCACTCGGACAAATAATGTTCAACTGTTAGCAAATTATAGGATGATTACGCAACAATAAGCCGTTTTCAAGTGTCTCGGGTTACAAATGACATATTCATTCAAAATAGTTTCTCACTTTCCATGTGGACACGGGCTGATCCATTCTTAGTTGTTGTGGTGATGGTTAATTTTCTTCTGATTCCTCATCGGATTCCGGATCAAACATATAGGGTTGTATCATTGCAAGAGCCATCGCCTCGCACGCAGCAATCACACACCCGCACCCGCTACTAATGTAAACAGTTCCGCAGAATCTGCGCATGTTCTTTTTAGGGGGCATGTGTAAGCACTGACGTTAGCCAATCATAACAGTGGGCGTTAACACTGAACTCTTAAAGGGGAAACACCCCCAAAACAGACTGTTTGAATCAGAGGATGGGAAACAGGGTGGGAAAAGGTCATAAATCACTAAATTGGAAAATGTTTTGTCCAAAAAACTATAGTAATACTATAATTGCACCTAAGGGAACATAATAAAACAAAAAACAAAACCATGTCATGACCCCTTTAACCTGGAAATATGTCACATTACAAAAATGTGTAGTATGCTAATGTTTTTTCAAATGGACTTTTTATTTTTAATCATGATTATTTTTAGCTAGCTAGTTAGCTTTTAATGTTAGAAGGCTATATTTAGTTTTTAAACATTTGTAAAATAACATTTGTATATTACAAGAAATATTCAAAGAAATCTACTTTTATGGCACAAGAATGTATTAATCTGATCATAAATTACAGTAAAGACATTCATACTGTTACAAGAGATTTCTATTTCAAATAACTGCTGTTCTTTTGGCCTTTTTATTCACGAAAGAAACCTGAAAAAATTATAATGGTTTTCTCATTTCTAGGGACAGAATGACACTTTAAAAGTCCAACCATGACAATAAGAACAGAAGATTCAATTAAACCATGCGAAGGCAAGGACACACGCAGGCATCAACATGCATCCATGAGCATTCAATCTGATGTCTATGCACTTGTCAGATGGCATATCCAAGGTTTAAGTCACTGGGGCTAATGCAAGCTATTAATTACAAGCTCGGGGTGGGGGTGACATTTAAAGAGTGGGGAGGAGGCTGGCCCTTTCACTCAGCCATAACAGTAAGCTTATTAAAGATTTTACAGCGTCGTCATGAGCTGTGAGTCATTCCCTCCAAAAACCACTGATAAATGATAGCCTTTATTTCACAACATCAGAGAACTAAGATAACAGATAGAAAATAGAATACTATGTTGATTCATAATATTGCATTTCCCACTATAGTTATGAAGCAGCTGCTTTAAAGTGCATCAGAAAAAGCATCCTAATATGCTCTTTTTTTTTTACATTTTCAATTTATTTTAGTGTGTAATGTTGCTGTTTAAGCATGAAAAAGGTCTACAAAGGGAGTTATTCTCTATATCAGTGTGCACTGTTTCTGAACTCCCTGAAAAACGCCTCCATTGCAATCTTGAGTTTTCTCCTGGGAACGTGCACGTAACAATATTCCACATTTAAAAAATTCCAAAAAAAATGCAAAAGTCAAATGATTTCCAGCTCTACCTCTCTGGGCATCTAATGGGGTGAAGGGATAGAGGTGTTAGGTAAGGGTTAGGGTGTGGTTGGATATTCTAACACCACCCATTAGGCCCAAATAACATTCGCTCCTCCTTGCTAGTCGTAAGCTCTACAGTGAGCAGCCTTTCAAAATAGCAGATGAGGCCTGGGTGAATCGTGTTAGTAGTGTGGTGAAACTCGCAACTATGGTTAAGGGTGTTACGAACCCCACTATTAAAGTGCTCGTTAAAGAAGGGGGTAAGCAACAAAGACACCCAATGCAAAATATAACAGTTTTAACTGTTTATTCTTGGAACTACATGACTCACATGTCAGCAGGCAACAGACAATGTTAACAGAAATAAACAAACATAAAACTTCGAAACATTGAAACAAGCACCAATAAAACACCAATATCAGCGGCTGGGGGAAACATCATGACGCACTCTCGACACTCCACTCAAGCCCTTCTCCTTCAGTGCACGCCAAGCTCTTGACAGAGCTGAAACCTGAAACAGTGATCGAAGCGATCACGCTGCTAGAAACAAATCGTAGTAGGTCAACCTCCGCGCCCTTCTCTCCCCGCTTATATATCCAGCCCAGAACATCACTGAACAGGCTGCAGGTGCGCAGGGGCAGAGCCTCTCCGAAAGAGAGAGAGAACCAGATCAACCTGAGAAATACAAGCACACACAAATAAACATAAAGCTCAGGCCGTAACAGGGGAGTGACATTCCCCAAACACTCTCAAAGCGGAGAAAAAGGAGATGAACCAGCATGCACTGCTTCAAGTCAGCTGCCAATCGGTCTGCGCAGCACTGCATGAGGTCGAACAAGCCTAGTAACTACACAGAGGTGCATTTCCCGTACAACAACATAACTCGCTGCTTAAATACCGTAGTACGATGCATTGTTTGAAGAAATCAACTAGCTAGTCATATCTGTTTCCCGAAACCGCATTGTTCGCAAATTTGGCCTTCATCCACGTTGGTTAATGATGTCACGCAGGTGGTGGAGTGATAACTTATTTTAATGAATCTGTTTGAAATCAAATGAATGCTATTTTTTTCCCTATAAATTATGAACATGGCTTCCGAGGACTCATTTAGAATACGGACTAACTTTAGTTATTTTCCCTTATTTCCAGATTCAATCATAGGCTCGTTCTTACATACTAGAGCACGTACGCACTCTTCAAAAACGCTGCTTAAAAGCTCTTGACAAACTAAAAGACGTAAATGACATTTGTGTCTAATCGAAATGAAAGATAGATTGTACTGAATGGCAGCTTGCTTATTTTGCTTAAGATAAGGATTTATTAAGTCCACGTGTCATGCAAACAAGAAACTCTGCTTCTAACCACAGGTCGAGAGCTGTTGTTCCAAACACACAACTTTGCGATGCTGCTTGTGAATGTTCGTTGGAACTATGGTTTCGAGAAACACTGACTCATTGAAATATGCTGATAAATACGGAACTTGCGACCATAGTTGGCTTACAATGCTTTCGGGAAACGCAGCCCAGAGCGTTACTGACAGACTAGGAAGAGAGGTGCTGCAACAATGTCAAATATGAGAAAAAATTATGTTTTTTTTTAACATTCAAGCATGAAAACCTATTCTATTAGACCCCAAAATCAAGACTTTGAAAAGGGGCATAATAGGTCACCTTTAACTAGTTTCATCTGGGTTTGCCTGCATTTATAACTTTGCAACAATAAACCTGACAACGAATCCTCAGCATATCTTCTTCACTGCAGGGAATTCTGTCAGAGCCAGTAGCATTTTGACAGTTTCGTTTTGTGTTGTGTGTAACGGTTCTTGATTAATGTTTGAAGCAGTTGCAAGCTTTGTCCTCCTCAAAAAGACACCCTCTGTCACTTCTTAATCTACCTCTTTTTTTCTTTCTTTTTTCTCCTTTCTCCTTTCAGTTATTGTAGCCTCTCTGTCAGACAGAAAGCATTTCTGTGCTCTCACCATTTAACTCACGTTCTCTCTGTATACGGTTTCTCTTTCCTTATCTGTCCCATCATTGTCTCTCTGGCTGTCTTTATCTCTGATTTACTACTAATCTGTTCATCAGACCATCCCTTGCTAAGTAACCAGATGTCTTCTGGAGTGAGGACATGTTGACTGTGTTTTTGTATTAGGGCATGGTGACATATTAAAGGGGGATATGTTTTATTCTGGGGTATAATCATTATATTTTTAACACCATGTTCTTAACATTAGGCATTTAATCTGAATATAACATTTCTTCAATTAAATAATATAATGACTTTAAATCCATTATATGAAACCAGCAGACTTTAAATCCAACTGGTTGAAACAGCGGGTGACTAAAATGTAAGGGGAGAAAAAGTTATATTAATTAATATATTTGACTTGAATAAAGCCAGTTAATTTAGATGCTTCCACATTGAGCATATTTTTCAGGTTACCTGACAAAACATTTTCATAGTGTAGGCAAAACAATCCAAACCTCCGCACAGATTTTAATGACTCATAAATAATTGCAGTAAGCCAGTAATTAATGCTGCTCAAATGGAAGAGTAGCTCTAACTGTAAAACTGTAATAATGCTGTGTGTGATGTGAAATAATGTCCAGATTTTAACCATCTCCACCTCTGTGACAGATACTGCGTGAATTTTAACTCAGTCCTTAGGCAACAAACTTCTGTATTGGATGCTGGTTAGAGAGAGAGGAAATGAGAGACACATGAAAGCAAGATAGAAAACGAACAACTTCCTGCACTTCCCTTTGTGAGCTCTGCATTGGCGAGGTGTATTCCAGCATTTGAGTGGTACTCTGTTTTGGCATTCTCCAGAGCTCTTCAGTGCCCACCAGACACTCTGTATCTCCATTTCTGAGAGGATCCGAAAAATTTAATTAGCTTATAACCATTTAGCAACATTAATATTCATTAAAATGGCATTTTGAACTAAATACTAATTACAGCCAGATGGACAGACTCATTCTACATTTTTGTTGTTGGTGGTGGTTTGCTTTCTTGTTAATTGAAAACACTTTTGACAAATGAAACACTGAGGTGAAAAGGAACATAAAGGTTTTTTGTAGGGTGCCAAAATGCATGTGTTGTGTTTAACATTTTTGGATCCCTCCAGTGAATTTCATATTTGAGAACAGACTGTAAACTGATTTATTGTACATCTCGATGAGCTGGATGAGTCTTGTCTGTTATATATAATAAGAAAAATAAATAAATAAATGCAGCAGGGAGCCACAAATCTCCCCCCCTCATTGGTTAAAAAAGTTCATAATTTTATGGAATATTGCAGTGTATACTATAAATGATTTATCAATCAAAACTAATTATTATTTATTAAAATGAATATGCTCTCGCAATCTTTAATGAAAAACATTAACTTTCCCCTACACCTTGCAACGACATCTCTAAATTATAATATTTTACAATATTATTGTATTTTTTATTAAAAATAAATGTAGCCATGGTGAGAAGAGACTCACCAAACTTTTGAATGGTGGTGTAACAGTAAAATCAGTATAAAATATTTGGGTTTTTTGTTGAATGTTCTTTTGTGGGTTTTGGCAAAAAAAAAAACTTTATGCCACAATATCGCCAACAATATAGTTTTTCTAGTATGAAAAACAGAAGCTTAGTCCTAAGATCTAATTTTGATCTCATTCTGAAGGACACAGAGGTGAAAAATAGATGACAATTTTTTGTGGGGTGATCTGTTCCTTTAATGGAATTATTGTATTCAGCCTTTATAATGCAGACATGGGTTACTTTTAATAAAAAAATAGAGATTTTTTTCAGCAACATAATCACCATTGTAAGTTCTCATTCTCCTCTTCAGCCAAAGGAATGCAGTCCTGATTTTTCGCATTTTTTGCTCTAATCTCCTTTGGTTAAGAGGGTGTCATCAAACTGCAATTCCCCTTTCCCACTCAGTCATCAGCCTGTCATTTCAAGGGCCGTGTGACTGAATTATCTTCTACATTCTCCTGCTCATTATCATTGCAGTTACTACAGATTCACCTTCCCTTTTTATCACAGTGAATATCTGCCTTCACCCAGCGACTGCTGACTGTCGCCCCGCACCTTTGGAGGACGAATACTCATATCAGACAAAAGAAGAGACGCAGCCAACCACGACTTCTTTATCTAGAGCGTGATCATGGTGTGTATGAACATTTTGTTATCAGCTAAACCTAAAGCCCTGACCTTGAGTTTGCATTGAGAGAGAGGGCAGCATGAACACTCAGAGGTGATGCAGTCAGTAGACAGGGATTGACGTGTGAAATGTACTTACAGTAACATGTTTATCTTTTTCTTCTGACTGCTCTACAGGTTGTCTTTGGATACATAAACACTTCATAGAAGTATAAATGCTTCATGTCAAGGATGAAACCATATAGTCATAAGCCACAATGCGAGTTGAACAAACTTAGAGTTACAAAGTTGCACTTTAGACATTCTTTAAGTTCGACTTAATTCGACAATAATATATAATTTCATAAATTTGACTATAAGTTTGTTACGTCAACTTATTCTCCTAACCATAACATAACAGTCTACTAATACTCTAATGATAGTTACTTGACATGTAATTGCAAATTAATGATATTTTCCTTTGAATTTTTGAGTACAGACGATAATGTTGTCAAAATGATCACATGGATCCGCAAAAACGATTAACCCTCTGATGTACGGTGGGGTCCATTGGACCCCAAATGACTTTTGCTTGAATTAATAAAAATGTTCTCTTTTTCCAAATGGTATGAAACTTCCTATGGCTCTCAACACTTCCTAGATCTACAAAAAAAAAATTAAAATGGAACGTTATCTGTTTTTATGTAGGCGTGACAAAAATAGTCACACTCGTGGTCTTCGGGGTCCATTGGACCACACTGTATTCCCGAAGCACACATAGGGAATACAGAGCAGCGCGGGCGTGGGGTCTGTATAGGCACATGGCATAATCCCTTTAGTGCAGCTCAACCAGGAGAGCTGAGTCATGTGAGAGTGATCTGAGCAGGAGATCTGGGCAGAATACATCTCTCGTTCAGACTGACAGCAGTTTAGCCTGCAAGGCGGGAACTTCTAGGTTATAGAACCTGACAAAGGTAGACGGGGAGCTCCAGCCCGCCGCTACACATATGTCGTGGATAGAAATCCCGCTGGACCATTCCCACGAAGAGGCCACGCCTCTCGTGGAATGAGCCCTGATGCCCAGAGGGCATTGCAGATCCTTCGACGCATAAGCGGCCGCTATAGCGTCTACTATCCATCTGGACAGGCTCTGTTTCGAGAAGGCGAAACCCTTGGTGCGCCCACCAAACGAAACAAAAAGCTGTTCCGAGCGCCTGAAGGAGGCGGTGCGCGTAATGTAGACCCTCAGCGCTCTGACGGGGCAGAGGAGGTTCACATCACTTTCACTGTCAGATGCTGTGAGAGCAGACAGTGAAATAACTTGCGCTCTGAATGGAGTGCCCATCACTTTAGGGACATAGCCGTGTCTAGGTCTGAGGATGACTTTAGAGTCATTTGGTCCAAACTCAAGACACGACGCGCTGACAGACAGCGCATGTAGATCCCCTACGCATTTTACTGATGACAGCGCAGTAAGAAAAAACGTTTTCAGTGATAGATATTCCAACCCCACGGAGTCTAGTGGTTCGAAAGGAAAAGCTTTCAGGGCCTCGAGGACCAATGAAAGATCCCACATAGGAACCGACGGGGGGCGCGGCGGATTCATCCTTCTAGCTCCTCTAAGGAAGCGGATGACCAACTCATGTTTCCCCAGTGACTGGCCGTGCGTTGGTTCTGCAAACGCTGCCACGGCCGCCACGTACACTTTGAGCGTGGAAGGGGACCTTCCCTTATCCAACAGCTCTTGTAGGAAAGTGAGCAGATGCGCCACCCCGCATGTCCGCGGGTCCAGACCTCTGTCGGTGCACCAACCGGAGAACACCGACCATTTAGACGCGTAGAGCCTTCTCGTGGAAGGGGCTCTAGACTGCGTGATCGTGTTCATCACTCCTTCTGGCAGGGTAACGAGTACCCGTTGATCAGCCATGCATGCAGCGACCAGCCCTCTGGATGGGGATGCCAGATCGTGCCGCGAGCCTGAGAGAGGAGATCTGCCCTCACCGGAATCGGCCACGGAGCTGTAAGTGACAGCTGTGCTAGTTCCTGGAACCAAATCTGATTCTCCCAACGCGGGGCTATGAGGAGCACCGAGTGGCGCGTTTCCCTGATTCTCTTGATCACCTGGTAACAGAGAGACCGGAGGGAAAGCATATAGCGGGAGGCTGGGCCAAACCTGGGCCAGCGCGTCCTCGTCCTTCGAGAAGAACATTGGGCATTGAGCGTTGTCTTTTGACGCAAATAGGTCGACTTCCACTCTGCCAAATAGGCGCCACAGTTTCTGGACCGTTTGGGGGTGCAAGGACCATTCCCCTGGGGGGACATTGTCTCTGGACAGTCTGTCTGGGCCGTCGTTCAGATGGCCAGGCACATGCGCCGCCCTCAGCGAGCGCAGGTGTATCTGAGACCAAATAAGGAGGCGTTCCGTCAGATTGCAGAGATTTCTGGATCTGACACCGCCCTGACTAATACTCTAATGATAGTTACTTGACATGTAATTGCAAATTAATGATATTTTCCTTTGAATTTTTGAGTACAGACGATAATGTTGTCAAAATGATCACATGGATCCGCAAAAACGATTAACCCTCTGATGTACGGTGGGGTCCATTGGACCCCAAATGACTTTTGCTTGAATTAATAAAAATGTTCTCTTTTTCCAAATGGTATGAAACTTCCTATGGCTCTCAACACTTCCTAGATCTACAAAAAAAAAATTAAAATGGAACGTTATCTGTTTTTATGTAGGCGTGACAAAAATAGTCACACTCGTGGTCTTCGGGGTCCATTGGACCCCAAAAAATGCAATTTAATTTTGTAACATAACAATATATATTTTTTTTTTATAAATATAAATTTACTTTATTTATTAATGTTTTTACTCAACATTTGTGCAGTTTTTGGAGGATTTATTATATATTTGAAATATCTATAAATAAATAAATACATATTTATTTATCATTGGACTCAAAATAGACAAAATTCATCATCAAAATCAGAAATAACGCAGAACATAACGCAAATCTTTTTTTTTTTTATTTTTTTTTTTTTACTGCTTTATTTGCTAATTTGTTATTGTAGTTCAGTTGAAATAAATGATACAATCTTAAGACTCCAACATTTACTTTTGTAACATGTTGTTCAGGTTTGATTATAATCATACTGTAACATTATTGAAAAACGGTTGTTTTTTTCAGTACAAAAAAAATGCTAAACTTTGACAAAAAGTATTTTATTTTTGTTATAATTGTGTTTTAAAATTTTTATATATGAATCCAACTGAATCCAACTGAATCCAACTTTAGAAACTTTAGAATCTTTCAGTAATTCAAATAGCATATAGGCCTTATGGAGCTCTATAGCCATCTAGTGGTTAAAGTGATTTATTACAAATTTTAACCTGTATTTTAAAAAAAAAATCTTACATTAAACCTTGTAAAATTATCCATGGTATCCCCAGGAATTAAATTTTGAAATCTGGGTTTTTAATAAATTTAATTTAACGTAAAATGCTGTTTTTTTGTAAAAATCCTATTTAAATAAATGTTTATTTATTTATTTATAGAAATTAAAAATAAATCATAAATCCTCCAAAAACTGCACAAATGTTGAGTAAAAACATTAATAAACAGAGAAAAATTATATTTGTTAGAAAAAAAAATATTGTTCTGTTACAAAATTAAATTTTATTGTCTGGGGTCCAATAGACCCCGAAGACCACAAGTGTGATTTTTTTTTAAGACCATCAGAGCTGTATTCTTCTGCCAGGCCAGTAGTTGGCGATGTCACTTTGTAAAGAAACACTACGCGCATATAGACTGTACACATAACGCATGTGTATGATGTCAGCATTTTCACAAATTCACTTTTTTTGTAGTTTACACAGAGACGATAACAGTATTGTTTTCAAAAACGTGCACTTTGAATCCCGTTTTGAAAAGTTTGTATTTTCAGGCCCTCAAAACGCCGTTGTCATGTAAATGAACGACCAAAATGCATAAAAAGTTTTCAGTTTTTTAGTTGAAAACGATACTCGGTTACTAAAGTAACCTCGGTTCTCTCTAGAGAGGGAACGAGTATTGCGTAAGTTTAGCTTACGCTACGGGAAAGATTCATCTTCTCGAGATACTGAAGCCAAAAAATTATCCTTAATTTTTGTATACCTTGTCAACGCAGTGCAGCAGCTAGCAGACCTAGAGCAGGCTATCTTGCGTGCTCATTGGCTGCCCTGCAGGCAACTGCTACAGCCTACCAGTGAGCCGTTCGTGACATCACGCCCAATGAAGGGCGCCCGCGCCTTCATAGCGTCACAGCCCGCCAGAATGGGCGTGGCTTTAGCCTATAAAGGAATGGGCTGTAGGCTGCTTCCCTGGTTTTTGTCGACTGAAGCGAAGTCGCTCGTGGCGCGAGCACGGCCGGTTACGCAATACTCGTTCCCTCTCTAGAGAGAACCGAGGTTACGTGAGTAACCGAGTATCGTTCTCTTACGAGAGGTTCTCTCGTATTGCGTAAGTTTAGCTTACGCTACGGGAACACTTTGTCAACGCCGTGCGCGCCAAGCATCCACATGAGACCCCGAAATTTAGGGGGAACCCCATAAGTGGAAGAATAAGGTGGCCGGCCATTTCGCGGGCCATCACTTGTACGTAAGCACACATAGGGAATACAGAGCAGCGCGGGCGTGGGGTCTGTATAGGCACATGGCATAATCCCTTTAGTGCAGCTCAACCAGGAGAGCTGAGTCATGTGAGAGTGATCTGAGCAGGAGATCTGGGCAGAATACATCTCTCGTTCAGACTGACAGCAGTTTAGCCTGCAAGGCGGGAACTTCTAGGTTATAGAACCTGACAAAGGTAGACGGGGAGCTCCAGCCCGCCGCTACACATATGTCGTGGATAGAAATCCCGCTGGACCATTCCCACGAAGAGGCCACGCCTCTCGTGGAATGAGCCCTGATGCCCAGAGGGCATTGCAGATCCTTCGACGCATAAGCGGCCGCTATAGCGTCTACTATCCATCTGGACAGGCTCTGTTTCGAGAAGGCGAAACCCTTGGTGCGCCCACCAAACGAAACAAAAAGCTGTTCCGAGCGCCTGAAGGAGGTGGTGCGCGTAATGTAGACCCTCAGCGCTCTGACGGGGCAGAGGAGGTTCACATCACTTTCACTGTCAGATGCTGTGAGAGCAGACAGTGAAATAACTTGTGCTCTGAATGGAGTGCCCATCACTTTAGGGACATAGCCGTGTCTAGGTCTGAGGATGACTTTAGAGTCATTTGGTCCAAACTCAAGACACGACGCGCTGACAGACAGCGCATGTAGATCCCCTACGCATTTTACTGATGACAGCGCAGTAAGAAAAAACGTTTTCAGTGATAGATATTCCAACCCCACGGAGTCTAGTGGTTCGAAAGGAAAAGCTTTCAGGGCCTCGAGGACCAATGAAAGATCCCACATAGGAACCGACGGGGGGCGCGGCGGATTCATCCTTCTAGCTCCTCTAAGGAAGCGGATGACCAACTCATGTTTCCCCAGTGACTGGCCGTGCGTTGGTTCTGCAAACGCTGCCACGGCCGCCACGTACACTTTGAGCGTGGAAGGGGACCTTCCCTTATCCAACAGCTCTTGTAGGAAAGTGAGCAGATGCGCCACCCCGCATGTCCGCGGGTCCAGACCTCTGTCGGTGCACCAACCGGAGAACACCGACCATTTAGACGCGTAGAGCCTTCTCGTGGAAGGGGCTCTAGACTGCGTGATCGTGTTCATCACTCCTTCTGGTAGGGTAACGAGTACCCGTTGATCAGCCATGCATGCAGCGACCAGCCCTCTGGATGGGGATGCCAGATCGTGCCGCGAGCCTGAGAGAGGAGATCTGCCCTCACCGGAATCGGCCACGGAGCTGTAAGTGACAGCTGTGCTAGTTCCGGGAACCAAATCTGATTCTCCCAACGCGGGGCTATGAGGAGCACCGAGTGGCGCGTTTCCCTGATTCTCTTGATCACCTGGTAACAGAGAGACCGGAGGGAAAGCATATAGCGGGAGGCTGGGCCAAACCTGGGCCAGCGCGTCCTCGTCCTTCGAGAAGAACATTGGGCATTGAGCGTTGTCTTTTGACGCAAATAGGTCGACTTCCGCTCTGCCGAATAGGCGCCACAGTTTCTGGACCGTTTGGGGGTGCAAGGACCATTCCCCTGGGGGGACATTGTCTCTGGACAGTCTGTCTGGGCCGTCGTTCAGATGGCCAGGCCTAGCGCCGCCCTCAGCGAGCGCAGGTGTATCTGAGACCAAATAAGGAGGCGTTCCGTCAGATTGCAGAGATTTCTGGATCTGACACCGCCCTGACGGTTTATATAGGAAACCACAGATGTGTTGTCCGAACGGACAAGAACATGCTGGCCCTGTATGAACGGGAGGAAGCACTGCAGTGCGTTCTCGACCGCCATCATTTCCAGACAGTTTATGTGAAACTCCTTCTCCCGGTCTGACCACTGGCCAAAGGCCGGTCTGCCCTCGAACAGCGCTCCCCAACCTGAGTTGGACGTGTCTGTTGAGATGACTTTCCGGTGAGAGACGGTTCCCATCGTTACTCCCTGCTGGAACCAGCTGGCCGCTAACCAGGGCTGCAGAGCTGCTATGCAGGCCTGAGTCACTCTGATTTTCCGACCGCCAGACACCCAGGCTCGGGGGGGGGGGACGTGAGCATTCAGCCAGCGTTGGAGCGGGCGCATGCGCAGTAGGCCCAGCTGGAGCACCGCTGCAGCTGATGCCATGCAGCCCAACATCCTCTGAAAATTTTTCAGAGGAAGGAAGCTGCCCTTCTGGAAAGAAGCGGCCAGGTGGCGAACACGGCGCGCGCTGTGTCGACAAACGAGCCGTCATGGTTACCGAGTCCAGTTCTATTCCTAAAAAGGAAATTGACTGGCTGGGCAGTAATGAGCTCTTGGTCCAGTTGACCGTGAGACCCAAGCTTTCCAGATGACTGAGAAGCACTGTTCTGTGAGATAGAAGCTCTGTCTCTGACTGTGCCAACATCAGCCAATCGTCCAGATAGTTCATTATGACTTCTCAGGGGGGCGAGTGCCGCGTCCATGCACTTTGTAAATGTACGGGGTGCCAGGGGCAGGCCGAACGGCAGGACGGTGTATTGATATACCTGACCGTCGAAGGCGAATCTCAAAAAATTGCCTGTGACGGGGTACTATCTGAATCTGAAAATATGCATCCTTCAGATCTAGAGAGATAGACCAGTCCCTCGGGCGAACGTGCACAAGGATTTTTCTGGTCGTAAGCATTTTGAACGGTCTTTTCGCAAGCACTTTGTTCAAATGTCTCAGATCTAGGATGGGTCTGAAGGCTCCGTCCTTCTTGCACGAGAAAATAACGGCTGTAAAAGCCTGACTCGCTTAGAGAAGGCGGTACCCTTTCTATAGCCCCTTTGCACAGCAGCTTTGCTATTTCTGCGTGAAGTAGGTGTGCTACTTCCGCATTCACTATTGTCGCGGTCCGGGCTCGAAAGCGCGGGGGACGGCGAATGAATTGTAGTGTATAGCCCTGCTTTATTGTAATCAATACCCATTCTGAAATCCCTGGGAAGTTCTCCCACGCGGCTATGTGAGCCGCTAGAGGGCGAATGGCCTCCGGGTTCAGACCGCCATTTGCTGGCTTGTGAAACTGAACCGGAGCCGAGAGCACGTCGCGCGCGCTCTCGGTTCTGGGCAATGGCGGCTCGCTGTCAGCCGAAACCGGCTGATTCATGTGAGATGTCCCGATCATAGGAGATGGGGAACAAACTTTTACCACATTTTGACGCGCGAGCAGCGCTCTGGGTGAAAGAGCTCTCTGTAAGCGTGAGCGCGTGGACGCGGGCACGAGACTTACAACTGTATCTAACGCCCCGGTCATAATAGACGGGGAGCGTTTTATTAACGCTCTGCTTTTTGTGATAACGCTTAAGCACGCGGGCGGGGCCCAGGGAAAGGTTTGTGTTAGTAAGCGTGAGCGCTCTCTGGCGGGCACGAGACTTACGTTTATAACCTGTTTGTTTGACCGTGTAACAGAGCGGGCAGATTGTGGGCACAGACTTGTGGACACATTTCTTACATGCAACACTCGAGCGGCTTTTCTGCGCTTTATGAGAGTGTGCTCTGTGAGTGACACAGAATTTTGAGTGCTTATGTGTAGGGGTGAGCACTGGGGCGTGGGCACTTTCACTACACTTAAAACATTAACGGCATGAGCCGGACCAGACATTACACTCTTTTTGAGATTTCTCTGGGTCGCCGTGAAAACGGCGTTTGTGTGCAGGCGAGAGGGTGAATAAACCGGCTCGTTGGCTGCTAAATGAACCGCTGCAGTAGCCTGTTTGAAGGGGACTGACAGGGAAATGAATTTTGACGGCGGTCCGGCCGCAGCGGGACATGCGCGTCTTTTCTCTCTTACTGTTAGGAGGGCTTCGCGTGCTCAGATTTCAGCGTGATTCTCTGCCGAGGCCCTCTGGGAGGCGGCGGTCTGTGACGGCTGTCTGAGCGCGATCTAGGGCGGCCGCCCTGACGTCGCTGCGAAGGCTGTTTTAAACTGACCCGGAGCCGAAAACGCGGCGCGCGCGCTCTCGGTTCTGGGCAATGGCTGCTCGCTGAAAACCGAAAACCGGCTGATTTATGCGAGATGTCCCAATCATAAGGGATGGGGAACATTCTTTTTTCACTTTTTTGACGCGCGAGCAGCGCTCCGGGCGAAAAAAACTTCTTGTAAGCGTGAGCGCGTGCGCGGGCACTAGACTTACAAGTGTATTTGACATCCTGATCATAATGGATGGGGAGCGTTTTATTAATGCCCTTCGTTTTGTGATAACACTTAAACGCGCGGGCGGAGCCCGGGGGGAGGTTTGTGTTAGCAAGCGTGAACACACTCTGGTGGGCACGAGACTTACATACATAACCTGCTTCTTGATCGTGTAACAGAGCGGGCAGATAGTGGGCACAGACCTGTGGACACATTTCTTACATTCAACACTCGAGCGGCTTTTCTGCACTTTATGAGAGTGTGCTCTGCGAGATTCGGAGTGCTTATGTGTAGGGGTGAACACTGGGGGCGTGGGCACTTCACTACACTTACAACACCGACGGCATGAGCCGGACCAGACATTATACTCTTTTTGAGATTTTTCTGGGTCGCTGTGAAGACGGCGTTTGTGTGCAGGCGAGAGGGTAAACAAACCGGCTCGTTGGCTGCTAATTGAACCACTGCAGTAGCCTGTTTGAAGGGGACTGACAGAGAATAAACTTTGACGGCGGTCCGGCCTTAGCGGGAAGCGCGCGTATTTTCGGAGGCGATGTGTCTATTAGTAAGCGTGAGCGCTCGTAAGTGGGCACGTAACTTACATTCTTAACCTCATATGCAGGGTAGCTCTCTTGTAACGTAAAGAGAGCTAGCCGCGTGCTCGTTGGTCGAGCAGAACTGGAACAGTGTTTGTACAAGGGCGCGCGCACGAGTAGTGGGCACGGGACCTACATTAACACAGATGATGCCTGTCCGGGTCATGCAGAGAGCTCGAGAGGGCGGGGTAGCTCTCTTATAACGTAAAGAGAGCTAGCCGCGTGCTAGTACGTGTCCCTCGGCCTCATCCTCAGATGCAACGGCAGTGAGGCTCGTGAGCGGCAGCTGCGCGTCGGTGAGGAGGGGCGGGGGGTTGAAGGCTTTGAGTCGAGCCCACAGGGTCGACAGCGGAAGCGCTTTACAGAGCTCGCAGCCCCCGGAAGCGAGGGCGAGCTCTGCGTGTTCCAGGCCCAGGCAGAGAGCGCAGAACAGGTGGCGGTCTCCGGCGCTGAGCGGGGCTCTACAGGAGCCGCAGGAAGTGCAAGGCATCTTGAAAAAGACGCTCGCTGCTCTTTTAGAAAATAATCAAAATAGCAAGGCAAAAAGGATACGTCGCCGGATAGCGTAGCTCGCACGGATGGCTGAAGGTGGCGAAGACGGCCGGCTTCCTCAGCGCTGTCCTAAGCTGGCTGTTCGCTGTTCGACGGCGGCGGTGGCTTCTCTCAGATCCAGCGATGCGAAGAGCTCGCTGAAGAGACAAAAATCGGGGAAGCAGCCTACAGCACATTCCTTTATAGGCTAAAGCCACGCCCATTCTGGCGGGCTGTGACGCTATGAAGGCGCGGGCGCCCTTCATTGGGCGTGATGTCACGCCCGGCTCACTGGTAGGCTGCAGCAGTTGCCCGCAGGGCAGCCAATGAGCACGCAAGATAGCCTGCTCTAGGTCTGCTAGCTGCTGCACTGCGTTGACAAGTTATACAAAAATTAAGGATAATTTTTTGGCTTCAGTATCTCGAGAAGATGAATCTTTCCCGTAGCGTAAGCTAAACTTACGCAATATGAGAGAACCTCTCGTAAGAGAACAGTGTTGTGTAAACGGCCTCTTAGTTCTAGTTGCAAAGTTACTTATAGTTAGTAGAATGTCTAAAGTGGACTATCGAATTAAAGTGTAAACTGTTTCAATTCTATCAAATAAATGAATATACTTTTTTATACTTATTAAGGGATACAGGGTCAAAACAAGCTTAAAAGCAAAACATATAAGTTTATTAATTAAAAACATATATACATTAATTTGGTAATACTTTTTTATCAATTTATTAACATTAGTCAGTGCATTGGGTATCATGAACTAACAACATAATTTTACAGCATTTATTAATATTGGTTAATGTTAACATTTACTAATAGAAAGATGCAAAGATGCATTAAATGAATCAAAAGTAACAGTAATGATATTTATATTATAAAAGATTCCTATTCATCAAAGCATCCTGGAAAAAAAAAACATCATTTCACAATTTAAAATATATATATATATATATAATAATAAAATAGAAAAGTTTTTAAATAGTATAGTTTCTATTTTTTCACATACAAAACTGGTACACAGACCCTTGTTCTCAGCGTCACCAGCTTCATTATGTTTTGTTCATTGATGAAATATGGTTATTATGCTGTTAAATTACTATATTTTATTTGAAACCTTTATAAAGCTGTTGATGTGAAGCAATTAACTGTTTTAATGAATTATTGCTTGTTCAATGTAAGTAAATGCAACAGCACATAAACAGGAACATTTAAATTAAGTCTACTTGCCTTTTAAGTTATCTGTACTTAAACATTTAAGTTAATTCAATGGAAAGACCACATTAGGTGAACTAGTTTTGTTAGGCACGATTACTCAATTAAATTGGTGGAATAAGTTTTCTCAAATCATTTGTGCTTTATTAACTTATTAGGCTTTACAGTCTATATAACTTGCAAATAAATGCATAAACACAGCTTAAAATATTCGCAAAGTATACAATTTAAATAATATACCAAATTAAACAAACAGTCACATTAAACAGGAATAGACATTTGTGCTCACAGATACGGTGTTTACTTGCTACTTAATAAGATTGGAGCTTGCCGTTTTGAGAAAGCTCTTGTTAGTGCAATATGCATCAGACGATCTGTAAAACAGTTGTATGAACCATTTTTGTGGCGACTCTCACCCACAACAGTTACAGATGAAGATTTGAGAGATGGGAAGATTTTTCATTCTCTTTACAAACATTCAGCATCTACTTGCATAGTTTATGCACGGCTGGAACCATGAGTTCTATTGAGACATCTGCTTGGTGTTGGAGACAGAGAGTGGGTTGAACAGAGTTATCCCAGAGTGGGCAGCACGAAAGACAAACAATCCATCAATGAAGAGCCTCCATCAATAGTGCCCTATTGAGGAGGGGGTCAAAACAGAGCTGGTGTGGGAAAATAAGACATTGGCTGCGTTTTACTCCACTTTTTTATGCCCCTCGCTAACTTCACTCGGATGTACGTCGTTGCTTACGTTGCACAAGTGCCCACCACTGGCGGAAACCTTTCAATGAGTTTAAATGGAAAGAGTTGCTGTTGTGATGTCAAAATCATGTTGCATTGTGGTCTATGGATCTGCTTGAAGAGTACATATAAGTAGACTCACTCCCTCTGTCAAAATCGAGGGGCTGAGGGTCTGTCCAAATTATCTTTCCTCGTCCACTTGACTTAGTTGAACGCACTTTAAAATGGCATTGGGGATTCCTTGAAGTGCTTAGGGAAGTCCACAAGTGTATGTCTAAAAGTGGAGTTGAACGCAGCCATTGAAGCTAATGATGGCTGCTAGGGGTGCCACGGTGTGGTTACTAGGTGGGCACTTACTGTCTAGAGACTGAACCAAATCTCTATAATGTTGTGATAAATACCGTAGATATGACCTCTTAAATCTAAGTGTAATTTAATATTTTCTTTTAATGTTTCCACATTTTGGCAAACACTTAGAATTGTACACTGCCGTTCAAAAGGTTGGGGTCTGTGAGATTTCTTAATTTATTCTTTAATATTTTATAATATGTTTATTCACCAAGGATGAATTAAATTAAATGACATTAAAGAATTTTGCATTGTTAAAAAAACAATGTCTACAAAAACAAAAATCTATTTCAAATAAATGCTATCCTTTTGAACATTCTATTCATCAAGTAATACTGGAAAAAAATGTTTCCACTAAAAACATTAAGCACAACTGTTCAACATTGATAATTATAAGAAATATTTCTTGGGCAGCAAATCAGCAAATGATTTCTGAAGGATCATGTGACACTGACTGAAGACAAGAGAAATGATGCTGAAAGTTCAGCTTTGCCATCATGAATAAATTACATTTAAAACAGAAAACAGCTTCATTAATTGTAATAATATTTCTAAATGTTTAATCAATAAATGCATCCATGGTGAGAAAAAGAGACTTATTTTATAAAGTTTACAAATGAACAGCATGTCCTGAACCCCTGAATGCAGAGTTAGACGCGTTCCTGGGTCAACATATTTTGTTGATCCTGGAACAACATTCCTGTCCAAAAATGCTGTCCTCATATCCCTAACCCTAAACTTAACCCTACCTATAAATTATCCTTAAAATCAGAGGGAAATGATAGGTGAATAACAAGCACTTAACCCTGGTTTTAAGCCTAAACTTGATATAAACTCAAAACTTATCCCTCAAATCTGATTGGTTGATTGTAATGTTGTTCCAGGATCAACAAAGATGAGGATCCAGGAACAGGTTGCACTTGGTGAAATCAGGTTCTGCGATATGCGATAATCTGCCAGTTTTCTTCAAATTTCTAAGCCTAATTATGAGTTAGATACCACTAATAATAATTTTTACAATACAATATTTTTTAGTTTATTACCTGTGTAATTTATATGCTTTAAAAGGACAGCAAAATGTTCCGAACCTCTTACCTCCCCACATCAATGTTAATTTAATAGTCTCCTCCATAATGATCCAGTCATAGGCAGACAGTGAACAGAGTGATACCTCTGCTCTTTAAAGCTTTTGATAGCAGTGATCCTGTATTTATGGGCTACGAATAATGTTAATGCATGCTTTAGATGATCATCGTGATGCGAAGGCAGTTATTCGTTAGGTAATGAACCAAACAAAGAGAGAATGGATGACCACGGCGAATTTGGAGCTGCGTGGGAGGACCAGACAGGGGGATAAAGAGACTCACGAGAGAAGAAGAAGAGAAGAGAGAAGACATGCAGAGATGTGTACAGTTCAGAGGCAGGTCAGCGTGGTGAGGAGGTGGGGCAGAGTTTTGATGAACAGTGAGAAGCGACTGGTATTTTGGGCCGAGGTGGCGTCTCTCTGTGGGGGGGAGGGTTTCGATGTGGCAGATGGGGAGTAAACACAACACGGAAATGACACACACTCACAAAACACACAGAGGGGGGTCAGCGCTGCGAAAACCGTCCCCAAAAGGAAAGACTGTGTGTGTAGTGGCATGGAAAGAAAAATTTAGTTAAGGATGAGGATGCAAATTTTCCTGGAGAAATAGACAAAAATACTTTTTATTGTCGTACTGTACAACCTTGAGAGGGGTTCAGAATTCCTCCGATACACTTACATAGTTTTCCATGAAATCTGAACCAAAATAAAAAAATGTTATCAAGGGATTTATCAGGTTTATCAAAAGTTTGTCTTTTTGACAGCTTGAGTAAAGCTATGGCCTATAAAAAATTACATAATAGCTGTTGCCCTTTGCACAGTTGCACTGTTTTTCATACAAAATTTGGCCAATTTATTGATTTACAATGATTTATTAACTATTTTTAGTTAATAAAATATATTAACTCATCTAACTTATCAAACCCATCTTGAATCTCATCAGGAGTCATCAATTACTCATGTCGTTCCAAAACTGTATGAGTTTCTTTCTTCTGTTTTTTATTTTTTTTATTTTTTTTTTTATTCTGTGTCATTGGGGTCCAATTGTGTTTGTACCCCAACATTCCTCAAATTATTATTATTGTTAACTATATTAATTATAGTAAACTGCTTTAAACTTTAAACTACTTTAAACTTCAAACTATTTTAAACTTCAAACTACTTTAAACTTCTACAAACTTTCTGGTCTGGCTTTCTCAAGCCAACTTAAAGTTTGTCTCGACAAACTTTTTAATCTAGTTGTTATTTGAAGACTAAAAATTTACTGTTTAATGTTATTTTTTATTATTTTTCTTTATTAATTTTCATAATAATTTCATAATGTATTTTGTGAGTCAGAGTATGTTTGTACATGAGTGCTGATGAGAGATATGGGATGAGTTATATATTTTGCTTAGAGGTATGTGTGCAATGCAACATTCACTGAGCAGAGATTTTCCAATGATGATGATACATCCAATGTGTACAATTGGCATGTTCTTTACAAGGAATTGAGTGTTTCAACTGATGCAAATGTACCACTAATGTATACACAGAGGGAAAGTGGATTGTACCATGTGTAAGCATGAGGTATATGTTACATTTAAAACATAAGCAACATGTTTTTCTACCTTACAAGGAAGCTGTAAGTCCCCGAGTGGTGTATATAAGCTCAATCCTTACTGTACTGACTCAGAGAAACATAAAGGCATGGCGGGGTGAGGGAGGAGAAACCCAGAGAAACCATTACAGCTGGTATGATGGGGTGAGGGAACAGAGAAATGGGGAACAGAGAAATATGGAATGAAGACCTCCTCACCTGTAGCCTTATTCTTCTATGCCTGTTTCTCTCTGTCTGATACATGTATAAAAATAATAAATTAGAAATCTCTTGGCAAAATATCTGGTGTAGCTTCCGTGATTGAACAATTGTGGGGAAAAGCATGATTTTCAAATCTACAGTATTATTATTATGCGTGTGTGCGTGCGTGCGTGCGTGCGTGCATGTGTGTGTGTGTGTGTGTTTTAGTGTTATTTTACAGCTTGGCCTAACTACAAAATTTACAACCTAGGCAGAACAAATACAGTATATGTATATGTATATTTGTTTTTGTTTTGTTTTTAAAGAAAAAAAGACAGATATCAGGGAATTAAGTAATATAATATGATCACAAACATTATTGCTCTGTATCATATGCATTTTATTCACAATGGACATATGCACACACCTGCCAAAGTGTATTTTCCCCCTACAGATATGTTTCTCCTAACCACTGTACTCCAGCTATAGCTCTAAATCTCTGTGCCCCAGGCTGGCAGGCGCAGTCGGGGGTGGGTAATTACCTGAGTCCCAGGCTTCTCCTCTCTCATAGGCCTGAAGGCCCATAAATCCTTCCCCTGTCTGATGGGCCCATTCTAACAGTCGCTAGAGAAGTATCTTCAGATACTTTATTGCCCTCACCAGCTTTGACCTTTGGTGGAGCATGTGGCCCAAGGGGGAATCTAGATGCACCTCAGAGAGATGAGAAAATAAATGTATAAAAGCAAGGGGGGGCATCAACAGAGGACAGACAGAGAAAGGTGTGGGAGTAGTTTAATTTTTCAGAATGTGCCTCATGTGAAGCCTGTGGGGGAAAGACAGAGAGGGAATAAAGAAGAGAAAGAGAGAGAGAGAGAAAGAGAGAGCATTGTGTGCTCCATTGAGGTGGAAATGTGTGGATGGACATCTCAGTTTGGCGATTTGATGATGGCCATCTAGTTAGCACATGGTAACCATGGAGACTTGGGAATGCAATGATTCCATGGTGATGTCAGAGGCATGATGGGATCACATCTCAGCTCGAGACAGGAGCGAGAAGGATGCTGTCATAAATCTCAGAATCTAGAGATCAAAATCTTTACTAAACACTAAAATCAAATCACACCAATGGTCCAAAAAAGGTTGCATGAAACCTGTTCGATGTAATATTTCATAAAAATGTCATTTGCACCACTTTGGAACAGCTTGAACATAATGTTTCACTCGGGAAATGCCTCACATTACGGAATTCGAGAAAAGTCATACATAATTTTACATAGTATTTTTCAAGAAATTTTATTTGAAATAAGCTGAATCTTGTCTTGGAAACAGAAGTCATTTCAGGCTTGATGTGAATGGAATCAAAATATTTTGGTTCTCTCTTTGGTTCCCTGATCGTTATTGACATAAACATGGTGCAATGTGAGGCATATTTTAATTTATTGATTGAGCTTTAATTTAAAATAAAAAGTATATTATTCCTCCTTACAATAAATTAGATACAATTGTAATGGTTGAACTTGACAGATTTCTTTTTCTATGTTCCTCACACAACAATATTATGTTGTTATGATATATTTAGTGTTTTTTTGGACCCTGGCAGCCTCGTGCTCCTTCACTTTCACTGCATGGGAAAGAGCAGCATGAATGTTCTGCCTAGCATCTTTTACCTTCTACACAAGAGAGAATCTCATGGGTTTTAAGCTATGAAAAGGTGGGTAAACGGCATAATTTAAATTTTTTGGTTAATCATTTACTTATGGCTTTTTAAACAACGTCAACATTATCGAAAATAGCATTAATAATTAATGAAAAGCTGTACATCGGTGGTTCTCGATTCGGGGCCAGGGCCCGCTAGGGGTCCTTAACAAACTTCCAAGTTTGACTTAAAATGATTTAAAATAAGACAAAAGCATGAAATTAAGTTAAAACTAAAAATCAAGACGTCTTATTATTTGGTTATTTTTATAACAAATATACATCTTAATAGTTATGCCAAGCTCTAAAAAAAATAAATACAAAAAAATCAGGTAGAAGATTGTGAGTGAAGGGGGGCCTTCAAATATTGTCGTAGACAATTGGGTTGCCTTGAAGTCAAAAAGGGTAAGATCCATGCTGTATAGACAGCAGAATGCAGATCCTGAACTGTGCACTTCAGACCATTGATCTATGCATCACACTTGCTCTGTCTGTGTCTTTAGCACATCTTCATAGAGAGCCATGTAAAGGGCTTTATGAACAGATGAATTTTTACTTTATTTGCTGTTGTGGTTTGAGCTTTACACCTCTCACGGCCTAGAGGCTTTTGAAAAATCTTTTTTGAGTATGTGATGAGATTTACAGAAAGCAAGAAATGCCTGGGGGAAGCTGAGGGGAAAAAACACACACACACACACACACACACACACACACACACACACACACACACACACACACACACACGCACACACTCTCACACTCTCTCACACACACACACACACACACACACACACACACACAGGAAATATCAGGTTGTCATTATCAAATTCTAATTCCCATGCTGTCAGTTTCCATTACAGCAGTCAAGCTCGGAGTCCTAAAGGTTATTGATTTACGTCCTAATCTACAAACAAATATTTTACCTGGCCTTTTTTCTTGGCCAGAAGCAATGTTAAGAGAAGGGCAAAGTCTAGTGTTGATGGATTTCGCTCTGGTTGGCACCGAACGTGTGTGTGTGTGTCTGTGTGTGTGTGTGTGTGTGTGTGTGTGTGTGTGTGTGTGTGTGTGTGCGTGCGTGCGTGCGTGCGTGCGTGCGTGTGTGTGTGTGTGTGTGTCATATACTGCCCCTGCTTTGGCTTTATGAATTATGGACACTTTCAATGAATAGGATACAAACTAGGACCTGAATCTTCAAAGAAAAAAAAAACTTTACTTTTTTTTTTAACACATGGCCAGTTACATGCTTAACCTTCAGGAAATGTTGTCTTGAAAAACTTTCAAAATGTGCAATTTTTTAAGCCTGTACCTAAATGTGGGAAATGTCTAAATATAGTTTGAAACCCTGTGATTTTGTAATTTTAGTTTGTAATTATTGAGTTTCAATTTAAATAAAATATAAGTATTTCTTACATTAAATTTGACTGAATTGTTACAGGTATGAATGGTTAAGCTTGATGGTGTAATAGTCTTGTTCTGTTTTGGTTTTGTTTTCATTCTTTTCCCTGTTCCTCTTTGTTAGTTGCCATGGTTTCTGATTTGAGTTATGCACCTGTGTCTTGTTCCGTTGATTATTTCCCTTTTTGTATTTAAGTCCCTGCTGTTCATTGTTTAGTGTTGTCTATGATTATGTGGTTGTGTTTTATGATCAGTACTTGTGCGATCTCTTGCGTGTTCCTAGTTGAATGCTCCTTCGCCGTACATTTGTGTGACAGCCACAGCGTGATAAATTGATAAAGTTAACACTAATATTTGTGTAAAAAATGTGTTAACTTTTTTAACAAATGATACAGTGTTTTGTAACGGGTTACTAAAATGTTAGTTACAGTCATTACTTTAAAAGGCTGAGTTCGGCTGTATACATACACTACACATTTGCGTCAAAACTTAAGTATACTTTTGGCTTGAAGTTTCCATAAAAAAAAATTATAATTCATTTTTTTTAATGGAATATTGCAGTATTTATTATAAATGTATTATTTATCATATTTTTTAATTCATGTACCTCGTAATCTTTAATCAAAATAAATTCTCCCTCTTGCAGCGAAATCTCTAATGACTTTTTTACTGGCGCGAGGGCGGGACAACCTGTCAATCACATGAGATCCACCAATATCAAATTACCATGGACAAAATCAAGCCCCAGTCACCATTTTTTCTTGATTGAGAAGACGTTGCACTCAGGGCCGGATTAACATAAGGGCTAGGTGGGGCTGAAGCCCCAGGGCCCGCGGGATTAGGGGGCCCGTGATTGTTAAATCATAGGTGGTTGATTTGTGTATATTAAAATAACAAGAAGTTATTGGAAAATGTGCCTGACTGATATAATTCACCGCCCAATCAAATTAACTCTACAATTTGCGCCATGACGTTGAAAACCGCCTCTTTTCGTTATGCTTTCATGATAAAACATAATCGCTCGCTAGAGTGCAAAAATTATGAAAAAAAGCGATTGTGGTGCACAAAAAAGGAAAAACAAACTCGAAAGACAGAAAAGGGATGCAAAAATTCCTAAACTAACTAAATACTTTGGTTCACTTTATCCGTGCCCGTGGAAGACCCCGAGTGCAGAGACAGCAGCCCACAGTTAACTTCACCCTCCTGCGTCGTCACCGATCTGCGTGTTTTATACGTCGAAGAAGGTGAGCAAGCAGCTGAAGTAAGTTAATGAGTTAAGCACTCTTTGGATGGTAATTGTTTCTCGTGGATTGTAAGGTATTTTCAATATTTATAGGGGCTAGTCGGTGATTTTATTGCAGTCTGAATCCAGAATGTCAGAGTTTTTTCTCCCACCACTCACCCGTGTCAAATCTTCCATGGGGTCTTCCACGTTTTTTATATATAAAAAAAAAAAGCCGAATTACTTTTTTTTTTGACGAACATCAAGGTCCAATATCCAAGGTCTACATGGGCATTTTTGCCCCGATGAGTTTTTGTCTTATTGTAATATTAGCCTATTACATAATATAAAATGATGTGATATATTCACAAGTAAAACCGCAGTTTTCCCCAAATATCAGCACAATTG
Source organism: Gila orcuttii (assembly GCA_026230005.1). Lineage (NCBI taxonomy): Eukaryota > Metazoa > Chordata > Actinopteri > Cypriniformes > Leuciscidae > Gila > Gila orcuttii. The sequence continues at coordinate 6,844,865 of JAPDVR010000011.1, forward strand.
CTAATGTGATATATGTTATGCAACAATAAATGAGTTTACCAATAAGTTAACATTGAGAGTTACGTTTTGGTGTATCGTCACTTCGCCGATGAAAATTCCAAAATGAAACAACAGCAGAAACGATCTCTGAAACTGATAATGGTGATTCGTTACTGAATAATCCGCGTTTTGAACAAATCCATTCATTTAACGATTAAATGACTCCTTGTTTGCTTCGTCGTTGAATCAAACAGCCGTTTGAACAAATCGGTTGACTGAATGACTCGATTATTAAAACAGTGACTGGATTTTAATGAATTTTAATGGATTTTAATGATATCATAAAGGATTTCTGCTCTGCTAAAGCTAGAAAAAAAGACTATTTAACTGCAAGACCCTATGTAAAAGGAAAGTTATAAAAAAAAAAAATCTGTCATTTACTCACCCTCATGTTGTTCAAACTGAAAGAATTTCTTTCTTATGCTGAACACAAAAGAAGATATTTTATATAGTGTTAGTAACCAGACAGTTTACGGTAGTCATTGACTTAATATATATTTTTCCTACTACGGAAGTCAATGGGTGCCGTCAACTGTCTGGTTACCAACATTCTTTAAAATATCATCTTTTGTGTTCAGCAGAAGAAATAAATCCATACAGGTTTTGAAAAACATGAGGGTGATGTTGTTGAACTATCCCTTTAAATTATTTATGGTTAAGTACTTATTGTGGACGTATGACTGAAGTATGAGTAATGTTGCTGATTTTGGCAACCTTTATGTTTTTGAGTTCATATCTGGAGTAAATGCACATATGGAAGGGGAGGGGGTAAAAATGTTTTATCAATAAAAGGTTCCCAAAATGAACCAAGAAATTATGTGGAGTAATTTTTATCCTGATATTCCATATCAAAATTTTTACTGTCATAAGGTGTTTATATTATGTTATATTATAACACGTTTATGCATAACAGGGATTCTGTTCATACACCGTTTATTTCATAGCACTATGATTGTTATTTGTTTATACAAAATAAGATTTACTGCAAATGCTTTTTTCCCCTTAGTTGATCAGAACAAAAGTGGATGTTACTTACTTGTTCAAACATTATTTTCTGTTGAAAATTCTAATATTGGTCATACTTCCACAAAGTATAATGTGTGATTCTTAATGCCCGTATCCACACCGGCGCGGTGATTAACAGCCGCACACTCACCTCAAAACATTGGATTCATCCGTGCTGTTTCATGCCGATGTACAACCCACGTAAAGTTGATAATTCCGCAAATAACTGCAATTGCAGTTTTTGAACCGAGATGGCGACAAAGAGGAAAAGCTACGGACTGCAGCTTTAATAACAATAAAAAAATATTTATTGCGGTAGAAGACTGTGGCGTGGCAATCAGATGAAAGGGGGCCCTTGGTGTTGCTATAGCCCCAGGGCCCAAAGTGCTCTTAATCCGGGCCTGGTTGCACTCCGATATACAGTCACAACAGGGAAGAAAAGACTACCATTTCATGCCAAGTTTAATGGGATACGGTACAGATACTTTTCATGAAACATGAGTGAATAGAATCTAACATGTCTAATATCTTTCACAACATGGGATATGTGCCTCTACTGCTTTAAAAACTGTGATGAAGCCAAAGTGTTTATGACAACCTCTCATCTAACAAAACACAAAAAGGAAACACAACAAAGATACCTGATAGCCTACAAAGGCAAATGTTTCTTTGTAACTGACAAGCTGTCCATAGATATAATCACAGCATATTTCAATCTATATCTCTGTCATGAAGTGAAATGCTATTGAAAGAAGGGGTCATCACAGACTGACGCATTCTCGGCACTACACCAAATCAACGTATCAGCGCATAGTAACATGGCTGGAGTGTGAACAAGAGGCTACCTGCTGAGAAAAGAAGAGCCAGGGTGGTTTGTTGCCACCGGTCAATTACAGCTCGACTATGGAGCCATCTGTTAATATTTCCTCCTCTTCCTCTGTTTTCCTCTCACTCTCTCACTTCGCGCTAACAGCCTTCACGCTGTCAAACCCTGAGCGTATCTGAGAGATGCTAGAGAATGATAGCTGTCCGACACACGACGCCTTTATCTTAAAGTAGTACAATAGGACGGATCCAGAGTAGATAACAGACAACTAGTGATAATACCAGGAGACTTCATGGTCCGGTGGTGTGAGTTCAGGGAGCAGGAGTTTTAAAGAGCAACAGTGCCACCTTGTGTTTATGAACGGTATACTGCTGATGGAAGTGAGCAGGGCATGCCTATAGGCAAGTTTTGATGCTCAACTTTACCTCAAATGTTGCCCCTAAAATTCATTATAAGAAATAAAACTGACATAGTTGTTTACATGCATACAGCACTGTGAAATTAATATGGATAGTATAAGCTCAGATAATTTGGTCTTGGAAGAATTTGGTGAGAAGAAATATATAGGCATTTTGTTAATTTCTGGATTCTTTTTTCTGGAGATAAATCCTAAATGCAGAAGTCATAATGCTTCTGACCATTTGTCAGGATGGAATTATAGATTATTATGAATTATGAATTATATTATGAATTATATATTCTGAATGAATTATAGATCATAATCACCAATTGCAAAAAAAAAAGAAAGAAACTTTTTAAATAAGCTTCCCCGTCTACCATCAGTCAAACACACGCACACGTTTTCATGTTTTATGGAGACTTTCCATAGACATAATGATTTTATTCTGTACAAACTGTATATTCTATCCCCTTACACTAACCCTGCCCATAACTGAAAACTTTCTGTAGTTTTACATTTTCAAAAAACATCACTTAGCATGATTTATAAGCTGTTTTCCTCATTGGGACCATAAAATGATCCCACAAGGACAAGGATTTAGGACACTGCCATCTTTGTGGGGACATTTTGTCCCTACACTGTACGGTTTACCAGGACCACGCACACACACACACACAGGTTATGCACATATAATTTTGAGGTCTTATTTGCCATTTTTTCTATATAGACTGTGCAAGGATAAACAACGACATGCTCTGAATTAACTTCTCATATTTTAGGACTTTATCATGCTCAAAACAGGTGAACAAGTAAAGAAAACATGCACATGATGTATCCGACAGCTGTCTTGAAGAGGTTTGTATGGTCTCCTGATCTAATTTCTGTTTTGCACCCAAGCAATCGTGACTTGTGCGTTCCCATCTCAATAAATCAGCACTGACAGGTTGCTAAAGCAACACCCAAGGCCCACTGCAGCCTACGGTGTATAGCGTACACTTCGGTGAATTCCAACAAAACGTGTGTGTGGCACAGCCTCCATATGTGTGTGTGTGTCCTGAGAGGTAGAAATCAGAGCACGACCCTTTTCAGAGCCACTCCAGCGCCTCGTAAGTGAGACCGATTATGAGTGTTTAACACAGCCTATTACATCCCAGACCGAAATGACGATAGCACACATTCAACATGCAATCACATGGAGAGACAGAGAGAGAGAGAGAGAGAGAGAGAGAGAGAGAGAGAGAGAGAGAGAGAGAGAGAGAGAGAGAGTGGAGAAACTGGCTGCTTGTGGTGCCCAAGGGACTGGATGTAAATTAATATAAGCGAAAAATAAAAGACAGGGTGTCACAGTTATAATGAGACAGGTGGTTTCGGCAGCTGGAGAGAAAGAAGAAAGGATGATTGAAAGAAAGATGCCGAGAGAGAAAAAGGAAGAGACTGAGTAAATTAGCAGAGGCCAGAAATACGCTGAGAAGCAGTGGAGCAGACATTTGCAAAACAGGCATGCATACTGTTGAATTAAACAGCAGAATGCAAGACAACAGAATGCAAAGAAAGGAAAATATAGTCGATGGTGTCAGGGTTATTATTATTGCACAGCACTGAAAAAGTAGTAACTGACATGTAATGTAGCAGTAGTAACTGCAATGTAATCAGACAACTAAAACTAAATAAAATTTGATGACTGTGCTGAGAATGCAAACAGCAACAGAGTATGCAAAAGGTCAGAATTTGTATTAATACATAGAAAAATAAAATCTGTCTTTTTGTTAAAAAAAAAATGTATTTAAAAAAATAAGTCTTGTAATGTATTTACGATTTCAAGTTTACTCTTGCCCGTACAGTGTTTAAAAACAAATTCAAATGTTTTGCCTATTTTAGGTGTAAATTATTCTGGCAATGTTTTGTTGGTTCCTCAACTTATACCTTAGCTATAATTATATCTATAATAAGTAACTTAAAGGTTATTCTATGGAAATGAGTACTTTTCGCATTTTGAAAAGGTGATTTTTTAAATCATTTTTTAAAAATAAATATTTATATTTATATAATATTTTATCAGATGATTAATCAAAATAAAACAATGACATCAAATTGCAAAGGGTGTGCTTTAATTAAGCAAATTATGTGTGGTTTCCTGCCAAAATGAAGAAATGAAGCCATAAATAGTATTGTCATTTTACAGTTGTACTTATAATAATATTTTTTTCTTAGTCAGTTTTTTATTTTACAGTGAAATATTGGTTTATATATTAGTAATATTTACATTTTTTATTTAGTAATAATAATCATGAAGGTAACTTGCAAATACTATTTTTATTAGGAAAAAAATATTTAGACAAATCTCTTTAAGGATTAATAAATAGCATTGTGACATCTTTATGCCTTTACAAAAAGTAATAAGGAAAAATATATTACAGTTTAATTTGACATTGCAAGCCCATGGAACTAAAGGGTGTTTTTAGAAAGATAATTTAATGCTGATATTTCTACAAATATCCCTTTCAGTTATCAGTTATCTTTAAATGTTAACAGGGTTGACTATTAAACATCATCACCTGACATCCATAACAAAATATTAGATAAGGCCGGAGTGGTCTGTTGATTGCTGCGGATTCAATCAGACCCCAGAGGACAAGATCCCAGAGGTCACTGCTACACACACACACACACAGAGAGAGAGAGAGAGAGAGAGAGAGAGAGAGAGAGAGACAGTCATTAAAGATGAGGTCTGGTTTTGTAACTCAAGCTTATGTTTATGAATGCTCTGTTCAGTTCATTTGTATTGATTATCTAAAGACTGAACAGGACAGATCACCATGGTCAGGTGAACGCAAAGGGCATGAGGGAGGGTTTGGCGTGAGACGGCGCCCGTCCGGCAGCTGTGACCTTCTGAAGGTCATAGACGATAAAGAAAAAGCATACAGGCTCGATGACAGGAGTGCTGCACACCCAAGGGGACTGGATGGCCCACTTGTCAGGTGTGGCTTGAGACAAACACATATACGCCCACAAATACAAATACAGACACACACTCTCTACGGTTGTTTCGGTAATGATGGGTGATAAAGACAGCCAAGAGGAGGAGACGAGATGGAGTTAGAGCTCATAACTCTTTGCACGCTTCTTCAGCTGATACATCAAACTCTGCACACGCAGACGGTAATGAGCCGTGCCTGTGAAAGAATGAGTCAGCTATGTTCAAACACACACACACACACACACACACACACACACACACCTGTCATGGGCAAAAAGAGGAGCCCTCAAACAAAGACAAACTGTTTCACTCACAATAGCTATGCAGCAAATGCATACTACCTACTTACCTACTATTTTTGTAAGTAAATTGTATTATGTATACTGTGAACAGTATGCATACCAGCGCAAAATGTGAGTACTACACACTGTATCCCACAATGCAAGTGTGCACTAGTGATGGGTCATTTTGAACAAATCTTTAATATGACTCGGGAACAATGAGTTGTCTCAGAGAGTGATTTGTTCATTTTGTGTTGACCGCACATGCCGTATTCGCAACATCCCATAGATTCTGTACCAGAAACAGAAATGATTAGTTCACCTCCTGAGTCTTCATGTCTGAGTCTGTAGCTTCAGCCTATGGGGAAGTGACATGACAAAAGAACAAAAGTCTCAGATCGGGAGGTGAAGTAAACTAACAGTTTGCATAGCCTAAAAACCCAGATAAACAAAATAATTTCTGTTTCTCATAATTCGCCCTTCTCTACATTATATATTTTTTATTCTAAATGTGACCATGTTTGCATAAGATGAAGTGTAGGGGAATTTGGCTGGATAATATAGTTTTTGCTCCCACCTCATATACTATCAAATGAAAAATTTCTAGGGGAACAAAAGTTTTGCAAACAAAAACTTTTTACACATCCCCATGTCCCTTTAGGGTAAATGAGTAAACGGCGACAGAATTCCAATTTTTGGATGAACTATTCCCGTAAAGATGCGCAGCGCAAAGAGATAACCTGACAAAACGAATAAATGTAAGAAATGACAACAATTTAACGTTTATAGTAGCGTACTACATTCTGTTTAACATACTATTTGTAAACAATAGTACATACAACAGTAAATACTCTGCCATATGCAGTAAGCATACACTACTATTCTTTTCAGAGCAGAGCCTGTATAAATTTCAGAGCATAAGAGTCTCTTAAAAACTCAAAGTCTGAGACAGATGTTATGTTAATGGGTCCTTTCTCTCTTGACAGAATAGGTAGCGCTGAAATGCCACAAGGCTAAATAAATGCATCACTTCACATAAAAGCAAACAGGAACCCAACAAGAAAGGCCTCAGGCATCCTTTACGGAAGTACCCGAACCAAAGTTACAAGATCTCTTCTTTGAAGTTCTGCAAAGGTTTTTTTTTTTTTTTTTTTTTGCTCATATGGGACATTTCGGGCAAGGTACCGTGGCTCAAGGCCTCATCTTGCACATTTTATACAAAAATCCTTCAATCAAACAGGGCTTCTCATGACTTTGCTCTAAGAGGGTGCATGCACACACTCAGTTAATCATCCTTCTGGTGCAACAGGAGAGGAGGAGAGAGAAGCTAGGTCATTAGGGGAGGTTGGAGAGATGCAGGATGCATCTTAACGTGACACTCACACTGCTTGGTATGCTGGCCACATGAGGGACAGTGTTTTTTATTTAACACAAGCACACACACACACACACACACACAAACACACATCTCTCAGTGAGGGTCCACGGTAATTTGATCAAAAGCGACCTTCAACAAGCGATCCCAAAAGGTTAGGCCTCACACCAAATAAAGTCATATGAATAATCACGTTCGCTGTATCTGTGTAAATCAAGCTCGGTTAATCTTCTGTGAAGCCATATTTCAAAGACCATAAAATGAAGGCATAATTTCCAGGCGAGTTACACATTTAAAAGGGAGATAAGAGTTTTAAAGAGACGAGGAAGAGACAAGATGAGAAAAGGAAGGGAGGAAAAATGTTGAAGAGAAGATGCGAGGAAGAGACGAAATGAGAAGATGCAGAAAATTAAAGGATAGATAGGACACTATGAATGGAAGATTAGAAGAGACGAGATGTGAAAAAGAAGAGTTTAGGAAGAGCAAAGGCAAACTGAGAGGAGGAAGAGAAAGGATTGAAAGAAACTAGACAAACTGAGACAGGGATGGGACAAGATGAGAAGACAGGAAGGAAGGAAGACATGATGGAAGGGATGCTATGAAAGGAGGATCAGAAGAGATGAGAAAAAAGAGATGAGGAACAGAAGAGCTAGACAAAACCAGATGAAGAAGGGGAAGGTTCAGACAAAGTGAGGTGAAGGAAAAGGACAAGAAGACAGAGGGAGAGGAGAGGAGAGACGGTGCAGAGGAAGAGATGATGGAAGGGATGATACAAAAGGAAAGATCAGAAAAGACAAAGTAAAAAGAGAAAGAAAAGATGAGGAAGAGAAAGTGTCAAAAGAAACTAGATGAAATGAGACAGGGATGGGACAAGTCAAGATGAAAACACAGAGGAAGAGAAGTAAAGAGATGAGATGAGGAAGGGAATGGAAAATGTTGAAGAGAAGGGATGACAAGAGATGAAGTGGAGAAAGTAAGAGAGGAGACAAAAGGATGAGACAAGTTGAGAAGATGAAGAAAAAGAGATGGTATGGGAAAGCAAAGAAGGGAAAATCATAAGAGATGGGGAAGAAAAGAGCACATGCATAAGGAAGAGAAAGGATTGAAAGAAACTAGACTAAATGAGACAAAGGGTTGGAACAAGGCCAGAAGACTCATAGATTACTATATTCATCCTGAGTTTCATTCCAGCCTTTATCCAGTTATAAAAGCTTGACCAAACAAAAGCTTAAACTTTTTGGACATTATGTCTTACTTGTCTCATGATTCATTCTATCCTTTTCTCCTCCTTCTGGGAAAAGCAAATGAATCATCTCTAAACTGAACCAAAAGAGAGGAACAAATGTTCATAAGCATTTAGGAGAGAAAAGAAAGAAAGAAAGAAAGAAAGGCACAACCTTGAATAAGTTAGTCTATTTCTCGAAAGAACACATTGACCTTGTTTTGACAGGAGTCGCTGCGTTTTAATTTCAGGATTTTAGAAGTATGGATTTTGTTTTATGCCTTTTTAAATGGAAGCCTTGCCTTCTATTTTAGACCCGGTCCCGTTGACCTTTCTTCCTCCTTCGCTCTCTTCTTCCGTGATCTTCCTCTGTCACCCCCTCCCCTTTCCCTGCTCTGTAATTTCAGATGGAGTTTGTGGAGGCAATAAATGTAATTAGTATCGTATTTCAGATGGACTAGACACAGCGAGGGAGGGAGAGACCCTCCCTTTGCCTCTTGCTTGTTCTTGGCGCACTCAGTCTCTTTCTCTTTCCATTGTTATGCCAATGTCCCCTCTGTCCTGTCCTCTTAGCTGTGTCAGTGTAGTGCTGGCTTGACTCTGTCTCTCTCCATTTATCCGCTCTGCTCTCCTTGCTCCACACTGGACGGACTCAGAAAGGTCACGCAGAAGAGAGTTGCTTATATACCAGAGAGAGCCGGTCACTCCCTGGACTGCAGTAGAGGAGAGCAGACACGTCCGAGCAGATGAGAAATGTGTCGTACATGAGACCCACTCAGAGGCTTTGATCAGAATGCATTCAGACCTCATATATGGGATCAACAAAAAATTCCGCAGACACACACACACACATTCATGCACACAGGCAGGCAGTTCTAACATTAATGGACAGCCCTGAGAGGACTTGCCTGCATCTGTGACCTATAAACAACCTTACACATAAATTTAAAAATGGAGAGTATAGTCTCCCTATACATGTCTGTTTCGAATTCGAATTCGAAGAGAAGAGAAGAGAAGAGAAGAGAAGAGAAGAGAAGAGAAGAGAAGAGAAGAGAAGAGAAGAGAAGAGAAGAGAAGAGAAGAGAAGAGGAGAAGAGAAGAGTAGAGAAGAGCTTTTAAAGGAATGATCCAGGTTCAACCAGTTAAACGCAAATGAAAATTGCTTTGACTCAGTCATCCCTCATTTTCTTTAAAAAATAAAAATAAAAAACTTGGTCACGTTGAGGCAATCGCGAGGTACCATCTGCTTTGTAGTTTTTAATAATTTGATACTGCCAAAACCATTTTTCCACCATGTTTCTGAGGTAGAAGCCTCCTACCACCATCAGAAATGTCTCTCCTTCTGAGATGGAAAACCAAGGTCTGTGTGCTGTATATATATCAGATCAACATGAAACCCAATAAAATGTTCACAACCAATTTAAATTACTGCATATTCAACGAGGAAAAGTGGTTGGGTTGAAGAATGCGAAGGCTCTATGACAGCCAAAAAGGAAAGTCTTTTCAAAGGTAGAGCAAATTATTGCTGATGACTCGTCGATGAATCATTCACAATAAAACCAGGCATGTGCATTAAGAAAGTAAATAGTGCCGATTTTGAACAAATCAATAATCTCTTTCATTGTACACTGAAAAAAATTAAAAACGCAACACTTTTGTTTTTGCCCCCATTTTTCATGAGCTGAACTCAAAGATCTAAGACTTTTTCTATGTACACAAAGGGCCTATTTCTCTCAAATATTGTTCACAAATCTGTCTAATTAATATGTTGGTGAGCACTTCTCCTTTGCCGAGATAATCCATCTACCTCACAGGTGTGGCATATCAAGATGCTGATTAGACAGCATGATTATTGCACAGGTGTGCCTTAGGCTGGCCACAATAAAAGGCCACTCTAAAATGAGCATTTTTATTGTATTGGGGGGGTCCGGGGGGTGGGTCCGAAAAACAGTCAGTGTCCACCATTTGCCATTTGCCTCACGCAGTGCAACACATCTCCTTCGCATAGAGTTGATCAGGTTGTGGCCTGTGGAATGTTGGTCCACTCCTCTTCAATGGCTGTGTGAAGTTGCTGGATATTGGCAGGACCTGGAACACGCTGTTGTATACGCCGATCCAGAGCATCCCATGCTCAATGCTCAACGAGGAAGGGGTGACATGCTCATGCTCAATGGGTGACATTTCTGGTGAGTATGCTGGCCATGCAAGAACTGGGGTGTTTTCAGCTTCCAGGAATTGTGTACAGATACTTGCAACAGGTATTATAATGCTGCAACATGATAATACCTGGTCGTGGATGAATGGTCGTGGATGAATGGCACAACAATGGGCCTCAGGATCTCATCACGGTATCTCTGTGCATTCAAACGTGTCCGTTGTCCATAACATACGCCTGCCCGTACCATAACCCCACCGCCACCATGGGCCACTTGATCCACAACGTTGACATCAGCAAACTGCTCACTCACAAAACGCCATATACGCTGTCTGCCATCTGCCCTGTACAGTGAAAAACGGGATTCATTTGCCCACTCAAGTCGGTTACGACAACGAACTGCAGTCAGGTCGAGACCCCGATGAAGACGAGCATGCAGATGAGCTTCCCTGAGAAGGTTTCTGACAGTTTGTGCAGAAATTCTTTGGTTATGCAAACCGATTGTTGCAGCAGCTGTCCGGGTGGCTGGTCTCAGACGATCATGGAGGTGAAGATGCTGGATGTGGAGGTCCTGGGCAGGTGTGGTTACACGTGGTCTGTGGTTGTGAGGCGGGTTGGATGAAATGCCTGAGACAGCTTATGGTAGAGAAATTAACATTCAATTCACGGGCAACAGCTCTGGTGGACATTCCTGCAGTCAGCATGCCAATTGCACGCTCCCTCAAAACTTGCGACATCTGTGGCATTGTGCTGTGTGATAAAACTGCACATTTTAGAGTGGCCTTTTATTGTGGCCAGCCTAAGGCACACCTGTGCAATAATCATGCTGTCTAATCAGCATCTTGATATGCCACACCTGTGAGGTGAATGGATTATTTCGGCAAAGGGGAAGTGCTCACTAACACAGATTTAGACAGATTTATGAACAAAATTTGAGAGAAATAGGCCTTTTGTGTACATAGAAAAAGTCAAGTCAAGTCAAGTCAAATATATTTATATAGCGCTTTTCACAATACAGATTGTATCAAAGCTGCTTCACAGTATCAATCAAAACAACTTAACAATGTTTGTTTATTACTGGAGAAAAGACATCCAAGTTTGGTAGAGCTGATCAATGGTATGATTGGTTAATTAATTTGAATATCCCCAACTGAGCAAGCCAAAGGCAACAGTGGCAAGGAACCGAAAAACTCCATCCAGTGACCTAATGGTGTCCTAACACCCCATCAGATGACCCAATGGAGAAAAAAAAAACCTTGGGAGAACCCAGGCTCAGTCGGGGGCCAGTTCTCCTCTGGTGTTTATGAACTAGAGGCCGAATTTACAGTAACTGTAAGATAAAAAATGTATATGAATGCCTGGCTAAATAGATGCGTCTTCAGTCTAGTTTTAAACTGGGAGAGCGAGTCTGAGCTACGAACAATATCAGGAAGGCTATTCCAGAGCTTCGGAGCTAAATGTGAAAATGCTCTGCCTCCTTTGGTGGATCTGGATATCCTAGGAATGACCAGAAGCCTCGAATTTAGTGATCTTAAAGAGCGCGATGGATTGTAAGGCGATAGAAGATCCGTTAAATAGACTGGAGCAAAACCATTTAGAGCTTTATAAAAAAAGTCTTAGATCTTTGAGTTCAGCTCATGAAAAATGGGGGCAAAAGCAAAAGTGTTGCGTTTATAATTTTGTTCAGTATATTTAAACAGTATAATTGAGTTTAAACTACATAACATTCAAGTCAGTTTCCATTCATGCTTTTTACCCACTTTGCTCTATCTCTGTTTGCATCAATCTGTTCTCATTCAGCGTTTTGGTCGGATCGGATCACAAGTGAACAGTGTTAAATACAGGTGTAAACGGGGTCTAAAACGCTTTGAGCTTGTCCACTTGCGCACTAGCCAGGCAGGATTTAAACTTTGTCGGCCGAAGAACCAAGTTTGGTTTGAAGATGAAAAATGTACCAAGCACAATGTTGTCTCACCATTTCTGATTTCTAACACACATTCACAGCATTCGGCTTGTCTTGCGACTGTCAGAGCAGAAACGAAAGCTGCTGCTCTCTATGTGTTTTTCCGTCGTCTTCGGTGTGTTCATATGTAAATTGCGTGATCTTATTTCATCCATTAGATCAAAAGATCTGAAAAAGCCCTTACATTTACCTGCCCAAAGACCCTACCCTCAGAGAAATCAGGACAGAAGTGTTTGAAATTGGACAAAAGAAACACCAGGTGTAAATGGGAATGTGTCTCCCTCATCTACTTGAGTTCCGATCGACCAAACGCATCTTAATACCATTAAACAGGGCCAAGAACATCTTGACATGACCATCAACCATCTCAATATCCTTTTTATCAAACAAACCTTCCACTAGGTAATTTCTGGATATTTACAGGCATGTTTTGAAATGCTATTTAAGAATAAATTTAACCCCCGTGATGCCACAGAGACAGTAAAAGACTTCTCTCTTGTTGGGAATCTGACAGGAAGAGAGTACAGATGAATTTCCAGCATGTTAATACATTGCAGGGTGGTATTAGTAACTGTACCCCAGAGGTGGTCTCCTAATTAACTCCTGCCAAGTGACACTTCCTACAAGTCTCCCCTGGATTACAGAGTCAACCTTTGATCCATATTTTAATTTCCCAAGAAAGGAGAGGCTAACAAAAAAAAAAAAAGACTGAATGGAAGGGGAAAAAAACATCATGTCTATTTTTAATAAATTAGAAAATGACTTGGACACTGTGGGGGATTGACTATTTAGTGAGATGAAAACAAACATCAGACAGGCTGGTGAAATATGTGATAAAATAAAAGCAAGTAAAATGTCATTACTGTGACATCACTGGTACCATGGTATCCAGTTTAAAATTCTGGATTTTGATTTTGAATAAAAAAATGTCACTGTTGCAATAATGTTTTAGTGGAAACAATGGTTACTTTTTGTAAAGGGCAGCTGTATGTTAGTCAGAGCTCAAATAAATCCTTCTTATAAAATGTAAAATAACTACAAATAATACTCTAATCCATCAGCGTACCAGACTGTATTTGTCTTTTTATTTTGTCTGTCCTCTCACCACTGCACAGATCTGAAATGACAGGGTGGACCAGAGCGATGAAGCAGACAGGCTCTCTTTAGCCCGGTGTGGTGAGGTGTTTTCACCTGAGGTCCAATCCTGAGGGAGCCAAGCCAACAGCCATTCAGACGGCCAACAGTGCCACCTGCTGGACAGTTGCATACTTAATTTACCTTCTGATTTTAAGGATGAGCTCTGGGGTAGAGTTAAGCCCAATTTATACTTCTGCATCGAACTCACGCTGTAGCTACATCGTAGGCTGTGTGTAGCACGCTTCAGTGTACTTTGACGTGCACCTCTCCAAAAATGTAACAACGTGTCAATTCTACTCGGACCGCAAGCGCTGTAATTGGTCTACTAGAACCCCTCCCTCGGGTTTCACATGCTCCCTCTGCATGTGTAATTGACAACGATGCAGAAGTATAAATGAAAACCAATGCGTAGCCTACAGCGTAGAGGCTCCGGCATAGGTCCGTAACAGAAGTATAAAACAGCCTTTAGGGACAGGATTAGGACAAGAGTTATATATATATTTAGACCAATCAGGATCTCTGCTGGCTTGAGTGCGGGCCACACCTTCTCCTGCAACAGAAACATTTCTCCTGCAACACAAACACACTTCTAAAAAGACATATATATATATATATATATATATATATATATATATATATATATATATATATATATATATATATATAATTATGGCTTCAGCATGGTAACAGCATTGCTGGTAACAGGTTGAGTTTTGTTTAATTTAACATTATTAAAGCTTTTTTTTAACTACCAGTGCTTCTTAATTAAATGATAATAAATGATAATTAAATGTTATTTTTTCTACAATATCCCATTTTCAATGATCAGTTGTTTACTATATAAAATAATGGTTAAAGGGATGACATCATGGGGATGGGAAAATGCAGACAAAAAAAAAACATCTTCAAAAAATAAAACAATAAAATAAATCAGAAACGATCATGTGGTCAAATAATTAATTTAACAATATAACTTTTATTTATTCCAGTGCATACTTAACTCGCTTGGTTTGGTAAGGTTTGATGTCTGTCAGTGCAGGTGTTTGGAATTGCAGAATAGTTAACACCCCGGGGCAGAGGTGAAGGGGGTAATATTCACAGCTGGATATGAGAGTCTGCACACATCCAGACAGCATCTGTGAAAGGTTAGCAGGAATGAGATTACAGCCCTGGATATAAAGACAGATACAGTATATACTGCATGCACACATACAACACAGTATATGTTCAGAGAGCTATAACCAGTGTTGTATAAAAGATATCTTGAGAAAATTTGAAAAAAAAAAAAAAACTTATTAAAGGGGTCATGACATGAGAAATCAAATTTGCCTTGATTTTTTGACATATGGTCATTGTACCATTAAAACATCCTGCAAGTTCCATAGCTTAAAGTGCCCTCCTCATTATAAACGAAGCATTTATTTAATCAAGCTCCAAAAACGTCTCGTTTGGATATTGAGTGATTTGTGACGTCACATGGGCAAATACATTTGCATATGCCTACCTCCAGAGCAAGACATCGACAGTAATTATCGCACTGTATAGGCCCCGCCCACTGGCGGACAGTCACGTGATTTGACCAAGTATCACATGTTCCTGGATCAACATCTTTGTTGATGTCTCCTTTGTCTCCATATCTAAGCAATGCCCACTAAAATCTAACTACAATGTACACTGCCTAAGTTAGACTTGATGACTGCAGCTACCGACAGCTCTTGTTCTCAATAAAGAATCCTGCTGAAGATACGACCAAGTCTCCTGGTCTTCGCTTTTGAGTTTCCGACACATGCATACAGAAAAATTTCATACTTGAGCACAGCGTACATACTATAGCCTAGGCCTTTTGAAGAAATAGTTAGTATGCTAGTAGGCTATGCTATTTCTAAAAAAAATTTTTTTTTTTTTTTTTTTTTAACTGTCAAGTGTTACATACCTTTTTCCTGAGAGCTGAGGTTCAACATGACAAAGTGTGTGCGAGTCTATTACCTTAGCGTCATTTTCAATTATCTGTCAGCATTGTCGCAGGGAAATTAAAAGAACCCAATTTCCCCTCCAAATGCACGGCCTTAATCTACTCCTCTCTTCGCGCTTGTCTGAAGCGCACACATCCAGAGAGCAGTGATGTGATGTTTCTGTTCTGGGCGTATTACATGAAGGAACCTTTTTACAAGTGTGAGCCAAGACCAAAAGAAGTGGTAAAATCTGGGAGTCCTGGATTTCTGAAGCCTGAGACACAAATTAATTTAATTTACGGCTGCACATTAATAAGTTTTGGACACATTTATGCAAACACCGTTATTAAAAGAATTATCGGTTAGTGGCGTGACTATACTGTGAAATATTCAGGGACTCTGTGTGTATTGTACAACCATGCCATTTTTACAGAGAGAGTGTGTTTGCATATTTTTGGGGGGAATGCGGGGTGAGTTGGCTGCTGTCTGTACTCGTTTGATCATATTTGGAGAGACACTAACCGGCTCTGACAGGGCCACATACAAGGGGTCGGTAAGGTCAGGAATTTAGAAAAGCACTATGGAAGAATTATTCACCATCATTTTGACAATTCTCGTCAAAATCAACTTTGACAGCACATTGCTTTGTTTCCTGTTTTTCTTTTGCTTTACTTCCATTAATTCTTGCCTCAGGTCATACAAAAAATAAAACCAGAAAAGCCAGAATACAAGATTATGCCCCATTTTTATTAGTGCCATATGAATGTTCTCCTTTAGCCCCCCTGGTATTTTACATTTGATGTAACTTTCTAATTTATCCCCGAGTAAATAGCAATCGTGATGCGAATGGAATGAAGAGCAAGCGCGAGGCTTGTGCCAATGAGAGAAAAGCGGCCCTCCATGCAGCAAATTATCTTGCCAGCACGGAAGCATCTGTGCTCAGCTGAGACGAGAGGAAAACAAGGCTTACCTCTCATCTTCTCCTCCTCACTAAAAAAACCCCAGCAATCAATAGAAAGTTCATTTCAGAATGGCAGTCTGGTAATCTGTTTGGCTGCACGCGCACCTGTCCCTAATGATCTTTCCAGCACAACAGAATGACCTAATCTTCATTCAAATGAATCGCTGCACAACACCGACAATACTTTATCACTCTCTTTCTCTCCAATACACTCGCGGTGATGGAGGCGTGAGGGCCAGAGGAAAACTGATCAGTTAGAAGCAGTTTAACTGAGCATGAATGACTCGTTTTTAGAGTTAGAAAACAGGGATTATTTACACCAACCAAAAAAAAAAAAAAAAAAGGCTTTGATGTTAATCAGTGCTCAAACTGGTTGTCAGGGGTTGTATCTTGCAGTTTCGACAAATAGGTTGAAATTGTCAGGTATTAAACTAAATCCCATGTTTTATTTTATTATTTAGTCACACTAAAAAGGTAGTTTTTCAAACAAATATGAAGCAGCACAACTTTTTTTAACTGATAATCAAATATTTCTTGAGCAGCAAATCGGCATATTAGATTTGCTGCTCAAGAAATTTGATTATCAGTTTAAAAAAAAAAGTTGAGCTGCTTCTTATGTTTGAAAAACTACCTTAGTATGATTTCTGAAGGATCATGTGACACTGAAGACTGGAAATTCAGCTTTATCACAGGAATAAATTGCATTTTAAATTTTACATTTTAAAAAGAACACTGAACATTTCACTATGTCACTATTTTTGATTAGATAAATGTAACCTTTGTAAACATGCCTAATTTAAAAAATAAATAAATAAATAAAAAAACTCATGAATGGCAGCATAAAAACACATTTCATCCCTGGCTACGGAGTAATATCTTTAACCACGCAACCCTTTTATTTTTAGTGGTGTGATCCTTTTATCATAACCCCCCACATATTTCAGTATTAAACCATTTAAACATAAATCTTATTTAACATTTCAAAAATAAACCAGCACGTTACATTTACTTAAATGACCAATATGCGATTTTTACTTGCAGAAACCGAAACTGTTGCACTTTATTATGAGGGTATAAATTATTTTGTTCTTAGGATATTTTTCATGCACATTAAGTCTACTTCTGTTTCCACTAAACATCATTTTTGTCGTTTTATTATTGATAATCTATGAACATTGTTAATGTCAGAAAAATGAGAAAAAAAAAAAAAAGTCCACACTTCCTTACAGCACCACTGCATGGTGTCAAAGTCCACGTGACAAACCACATTGTAAATTCTCACAAACAAACCTTTAAATTGAGCACAAAAGCAAATAGTTTCTCTACAAGCTTTGATACTTTATTGGTTTATTTTTCACAATGCATTCCACAGACAGTCTTCAGCATATTTTCATCAAAACTGAAATCTTTTACAAATGACCTGCATGAAGAAACAGCGCTTGATGTTTGCAAGTTTTTAAGAGCGTGAGCCGTTTCAGGTATTCGATCCACGATGGAGACGGCAAATTCTGCAAACATGTTGATTTTTCACATGACAGGAAGGTGATAGGCCGACAGCATACGTTCTAGTTCACCTTTTTTTTTTTTTTTTTTCTTCACTTAACCGCTAAAAACAATGAATAGTTGGGTGCAATATGCCGTAACAGATCCCTTTGTAGACAAGTGTGAAATAAAACTGCTCTTAAACTCTGCTACAGAAGACTAGAAGCCTCTTCACCTCTAACACGATTTAATTGCATCAACTTTAACACAGTTACACCACAACACCACTGTGTTCTATCACGCCAAGTACAAACAAAATAGGAAAAAAAGAAAATAGCTAAAATCAAAAGCCTTGAAGGAACTTCAGAACCAAAACAATTCATACTGAAATGAATCAAAATGGCATTCGAACAAGGTGAACGGGTCACTGACCAAATAGTAAATGAAAAAACCTCATCGATTCCTGCCTTCGCTGACATGGAGTTCCTCGGACTACATTCTGTAATGGTGTTACGTAGCTGCGTTTAAACATGGACCACTAGCTCTACTCTGAAAGACGGTGACGACTCTGCTTGTGACAGAAACTCATAGGAGGTTTAAAAAGGATTCATTCTCAGTTACGCTAACATTTCAAACACTGGGGGAGGGGGGATAAAGTTTACATTGCATCGTCTAAGGCCTTTTTCCAAACCAAACACGATTCTGTCCGTCTTCTCTTATTCCAACATCACTTCTCGTGCACAGAATTAACACAATCAAACTTTCTTCACTCGGTCTTTGGCTTCGCTCCGGGAATCTTGGCCTGGACCCTGTTAATGGCACATAAAAAAAAAGAATATGACTACAGCCCATGAGGAACATGAAGAGCACACGTTTAAACTGACTTTTTATGACTTGTTTTATTAAACACTGGAAATTTTATTATATATATATATATAAAAAATAAAAAACACATCTAAATTTTATATCTCAAACTTTTGCTAGGTGTGATTTGACAGCTCTAATATAGATACAGACATGTATAGATACAGACATGTATAGATACAGACATGTATAGATACAGACATGTATAGATACAGACATGTATAGATACAGACATGTATAGATACAGACATGTATAGATACAGACATGTATAGATACAGACATGTATAGATACAGACATGTATAGATACAGACATGTATAGATACAGACATGTATATGTGTGCATCCATCTATATTACAGCGGTCAAATCACACCTAGCAAAAGTTGAGATAAATTTACATGTTTGTACAGTATGATAGAGATATAGATATATATAGATATATACAGGTCCTTCTCAAAAAATTAGCATATTGTGATAAAGTTCATTATTTTCCATAATGTAATGATACAAATTAAACTTTCATATATTTTAGATTCATTGCACACCAACTGAAATATTTCAGGTCTTTTATTGTTTTAATACTGATGATTTTGGCATACAGCTCATGAAAACCCAAAATTCCCATCTCAAAAAATTAGCATATCATGAAAAGGTTCTCTAAACGAGCTTTTAACCTAATCATCTGAATCAACTAATTAACTCTAAACACCTGCAAAAGATTCCTGAGGCTTTTAAAAACTCCCAGCCTGTTTCATTACTCAAAACCGCAATCATGGGTAAGACTGCCGACCTGACTGCTGTCCAGAAGGCCATCATTGACACCCTCAAGCAAGAGGGTAAGACACAGAAAGAAATTTCTGAACAAATAGGCTGTTCCCAGAGTGCTGTATCAAGGCACCTCAGTGGGAAGTCTGTGGGAAGGAAAAAGTGTGGCAAAAAACGCTGCACAACGAGAAGAGGTGACCGGACCCTGAGGAAGATTGTGGAGAAGGACCGATTCCAGATCTTGTGGGACCTGCGGAAGCAGTGGACTGAGTCTGGAGTAGAAACATCCAGAGCCACCGTGCACAGGCGTGTGCAGGAAATGGGCTACAGGTGCCGCATTCCCCAGGTCAAGCCACTTTTGAACCAGAAACAGCGGCAGAAGCGCCTGACCTGGGCTACAGAGAAGCAGCACTGGACTGTTGCTCAGTGGTCCAAAGTACTTTTTTCGGATGAAAGCAAATTTTGCATGTCATTCGGAAATCAAGGTGCCAGAGTCTGGAGGAAGACTGGGGAGAAGGAAATGCCAAAATGCCTGAAGTCCAGTGTCAAGTACCCACAGTCAGTGATGGTCTGGGGTGCCATGTCAGCTGCTGGTGTTGGTCCACTGTGTTTTATCAAGGGCAGGGTCAATGCAGCTAGCTATCAGGAGATTTTGGAGCACTTCATGCTTCCATCTGATTTCATTTTTCAGCACGACCTGGCACCTGCTCACAGTGCCAAAACCACTGGTAAATGGTTTACTGACCATGGTATTACTGTGCTCAATTGGCCTGCCAACTCTCCTGACCTGAACCCCATAGAGAATCTGTGGGATATTGTGAAGAGAAAGTTGAGAGACGCAAGACCCAACACTCTGGATGAGCTTAAGGCCGCTATCAAAGCATCCTGGGCCTCCATAACACCTCAGCAGTGCCACAGGCTGATTGCCTCCATGCCACGCCGCATTGAAGCAGTCATTTCTGCAAAAGGATTCCCGACCAAGTATTGAGTGCATAACTGAGCATAATTATTTGAAGGTTGACTTTTTTGTATTAAAAACACTTTTATTGGTCGGATGAAATATGCTAATTTTTTTAGATATGATTTTGGCATACAGCTCATGAAAACCCAAAATTCCTCAGTATTAAAACAATAAAAGACCTGAAATATTTCAGTTGGTGTGCAATGAATCTAAAATATATGAAAGTTTAATTTTTATCATTACATTATGGAAAATAATGAACTTTATCACAATATGCTAATTTTTTGACAAGGACCTGTATATACACACGTGTGTGTGTGAATATGTATTTATATGTATGTGTATATATAATCACACACACTTAGTCTCTACAATATGATAAAATAAAATTCTACAAGCAGCTACTTTTGAATGGCCTTAAATGGACAAACAAAATTACAATGCATGTATCTGCAGAATTCGAGGGGTTTACTTTATATATTGTGTACTACTAAGATTCCATGAAAAAGCCACAGGTGTCAGTTTTTAGAATGAAATAAAAATTAAATGACAGCAATGCGGTAGCATTTGCTCCCTTCTGAACATTTACAGATTTATATGGTCAGGGTTATTATAGTGTGGCTAAAACATAACAAGGATAAAAGTTAAGAAAAACTTTTATTTCAGCTTGTTTATTTTTAGTGTCTTTTATATTAATAAGATATGGAAACTTGTTTCCGCCACAGAATGAAAAAAAAAAAAAAAAAAAAAAAGGTAATTGCGACTTTTACTTTTCTCACAATTCTGACTTGCGAGACACGCAATTGCGAGTTTACATCTCGCAATTCTGACTTTATTTCTCACAATTGGGAGATATAAAGTCAGAATTGCGTGATATAAAGTCGCAATTGTGAGAAAAAGTCAGAATTGTGAGAAAATTATTCGCTATAATTAATTAATTGCTATTATTATTTATTTATTTAGTGGCAGAAACAAGCTTCCATGATAAGAATACAAATAATAAAAAAAAGACAAAAAAAATAACTTAATTTGGTTTTGATTAATACAATTGTAGACTAAATAGTTATAGTATCATCATAAAACACTATTTTGTCTGATTCATTGAGGAAATCACCAGTTGCATATTTCACCATGTAAACAGACTTACTTTCCCACAACATCTTTGACTTGCTTGTTCACCAGTCCGTAGTAATGGTCAATTTGTGCCTGTATTAGGAATAAGGAAGAATAATTACCGCATTGAACCGATTTATTATGCGTTTGACACTGAAGACATTAATAAACACCTAATATACCACGACAGCTGCCTCAGCCGGAAGTTATCATTGCATTCACAAGCCAAATAGACGTACCTGATGCTTTTCATAGACCACTGGCCAACTGAAAGCCCCTATGAGACCTAAAGAAAGAACACATTTTGAACATAATGCCATATTTTGACAGGTGACAGCAAGAAATTACAATGCATAAAAATAGGACTACATTGCCAAAATAGACATACCCAAAATAAGAAGGGTGAGACCATTGAACAAGGCACCAACATAGGTCAAGATCCACATGAGAACTGCAAACTGAGAAGAGAAAACCACATGTCAACATACAACTAGAGTACAACAGGCCAAAGGAAACACTTTAGTCACATGTGACAAACGCATTTGACACACTCATGCTCACATTAGAAAAAAGTAAGCTTCCTTCATCTTTTAAAAATGAAGTTTCAGATTGTCTACAAAGTACATTTAAACTCTTATCAACTCAAACCTCTTCCCAGAGCCAAAAACATAAAAACTAGACTACTATTTCAAAATAGTGCAAAGCCAGATGCCAAAAGGACACTAACACAATGAGATTACTCATTTTACATGTTAAGGAAAGCATTTACATAGTAAGTTTTTTTTCTGTGAATACTGACTCAACCTTTAAACATTCGTAATACTTATTCAAACTGGGTGCATTTTTTTTTCTTCAAAAATGTAAAAAAAAAAAAATAAAAAAAAAAAATCCCCAAATTGAAAAGAAATGTTTCTTAAGCAGCAAATCATGTGATGAATCATGTGACACTGAAGTAGGGCTGTCAACGAATATTCTAAATTCGAATATATATTCGAATAGTTTTAAAAAACAGGAATTCGAAGGTGAAAATGAATATTCGAATGTGGGGGGAAAAAAACGCGGTAGCAGAGGGGCGCGCGCGCTGCCTGAAGGATCAGGAACAGGTCACGGGAGTCGCACTGGCACAGAGTCACTGCTGAAAGTTGATTTACATGGAAGATGGCAGAAAATGCAGAGCCCAACTCGACCGCAGCAGAGAAACTGATTTTAACCCCCCAAAATCTAAATAGCCATGTCTGGAAGTACTTTGGATTTTGGTCGGTGGATGGTAAAATTGTGGAGCCGCGAGATAAAGTTGTAGCCTATGTTGTAGCCTATGCAAGCTATGCAAGTTTTTTTTTTCTTCCTTTAATACAAGCACCAATAATGTAAGTAGCCTTTTTCGTTTATAATAGCACTTTATTTTTTATGAACCTCAGGGTAAAAGTTTGTCGTCACATTTCTCGGAATTGTATGCCTCATTTTATTTAACCTTAAACAGAAACATTAGTGTACTGTACTGACAGATTAGATATTGCAAGCGCGAGCGAGAGTGAGGTCTGCGGTCTTTGCCATTAGTTGTTTTACTTGTTTTTGTGTAGGTAATACGTTGTTAAATGTGTTTAAATAAACTCTCTTTACAAGTAGTTATGTCTCTTTGTATTAATTTGTCCTGTTATTGACGTAATGCGCGTCATTGAAAAAATGCGCAACGAGATATTTGAATAGTTCGAATATATGTGTGTTTTTTAGAGGGATTATTCGAACGTCATTTGAGCAATTTTGACAGCCCTACACTGAAGACTGGAGTAATGATGCTGAAAATTCAGCTTTGCATTACAGGAATAAATTTAAATATAAAAGTTTTTAAATTTTATATTTCACTATTTTTACTGTATTTTTTTAAATCACAAACACCGCATTGGTGAGCAGACTTTTAAAGTGAAAAGTTGTTCACCCAAACATAAAAATGGTAATTTACGAGTCAAAAAGACGGTAAAAATGATCAATAAAAATGCTTAATAACTAACCATTTTCATAAATTGACATCATAAACATCAAAAGCATTTCACTTGAACTAAAATAGAATAAAAGAAAAGTATGCCGACACTTTTTTTTGAAAGCTGACCCAATAAATGGCAGAACCTGTTCAAAAGCCACCGGCACATAAAGGGTTGCTTGTAACTGGACACGTCACTCAATATAGCCGTCTGACCACAGAGAGACTGAATGCTGTAGAGGACCTCCAGAGCTCTGAAAGGGCAGTGGGGTCTGACTGTAACTCGACCCATAGCCCATAACCAGCACCCCCTTCACAGGGCAGTAAATCTCCATACACGGATGCTTCCATCCACTGGGCTCCCCTGCGTTTGAGACGTGGGCCAATGCAGCGCCAAGAAAAGCCATGAGGTGCTGATTTAACATTAATGTTAGTGGTGCTTTTCCATTACGCCATAAACTTTGCTTAGAACAGGGCGACTCCTTAACGTCAGACATTTTGACGGAAGATTAAGCAGCGCTTATCCCAGGATTTAGTATACCAGAGTCCAAGTTGTGCTCTTATAGACAGTGAATTTACAGAACTAAGGTCATAAGCCATAAATGGTTGATGACAGAAGTAGTAACATTAATATTTTCAATGTTTCGTTTAGGGATGTACCAAAATTTAGGCAATTTTTAGTTTGACACCAAAATGGTTGACAGAAACAGTGACGTTTAAAGGTGAAGCAACTGATTTCTGAGAAACACTTGATATTTGATATCAACCCAAACAAACAAACCTCCCTTCATTGCTCCGCCCCCAAAATGCACAAACACTGAATGCAAGAGTGGATGTCTCTTGAGTTTTGACTGAGGCAGAGCAAAATAATGCTTCACGAAACATAAAGTGAAGATGTATACCCTTGAAAAAAAAATTAACTGTACAAGCAACCAACAATGACACTCAGAACTGTCCTGTTACTATAGCTAACATTACAAAAATTGCATATCTTGGTTCTGTGAAACATAACTAATCTCTCAAAGTAATTACGAGTAATATTGGTTTTGCTATGTACATAAACACTGTGTTTCAACCACAGAAAGAAGTCAATAAACAGCTTGTAAACAATGTCCCGTAACGTAACATTTACCTCATGAAAGCCATTCAATGTCCATATTTTTCTAGGCAGCTAGAGCAGCATTTTGCTAAATATATGCACTGTATTACATAATATATTTTTACTTAACCTGTTAGTAATGTCTTCGTTTTTTTTAAATGCTTGAATAAATTTGTCTTCAATTTGTTGGTGAAATATAAACATTTAAATGATGGCTATAATTTGAGTAAAAACAATTCTATTATTAAAAAGGTCATAAAAACTGCTTTGTGGCCAACAAATTATTTCTGTGTTAATTATGAAATAAACTTATTTGATCTTCTGAATTAATTTCAGTTTAGTTAATTCAAGAATTTAATGTAAAAATCTAATATTAGAATAAAAAATATATATATACAAAGTACATCTGCCAACTTGTGCAAAGTACACCCCCAATTTCGGTTACCGCCCAGAATTTTCATTTTGTTGCGTAAATTTTTTATTTTAATAATTTACAATCACTTATTTATTAATTTAAAAAATTGTTTTTTAAAATGTTTAAATTTGTGATATATTAAAATTATATCATAAGCCTTATTTGGACGTGACTATTTTAACATGGAAAGGAGGTGTAATTAATTTTACCACAGGACGTCTGTAATAATAATGGCCAATTCGCACGGGATAAGAACTCTCAGTAAAACTAGCAGAAGTGGGAGGAGTAACTCGAATTACGCACTGCCGTCCCCTCCCTGTCGTCATGTGCGTATTACGTTGCATCTTGATATATATATAAAACCTATATTTGTATAGGCCTATAAAACAGTGTTTCCCCTACCATTGTTTTGGGGGGGCGCCCCCCCCCTCCTGCAAAACATGAGCAAACACCCCAGACCTGACCACCAACCCGCTCTACCAAAAACAAATGGGAGGCCATGTCTCTTACTCTATTCTTGATTCCCCCCTTATGCATTGTTAAAAACAGTAATTGTTAAAAACAGTAATTGTGAAATATTACCATTTAAAATTTTGAATACATTTTAAAAGTGTCAAATGTCAACTTTCAGCTTCATTACTCCAGTCTTCAGTGTCACATGATCCTTCAGAAATCATTCTAATATGATTGATTTGATGCTCAAGAAACATTTCTCATTATTATCAATGTTGAAAGCAGTTGTGCTGCTTACTGTTTGTGGACATACGTTTTCTTTTTTATACGATTCTTTAATACATAGAAAATTCAAAAGAACAGCATTTATTAGAAATAGAAATCTTTGTAACAAAAGTTTTTACTGTCACTTATGTCCTTGCGGAATAGAAGTATAGACAGACTTGAACTGTAGCGTACAAACTACTCACTCATGAAAATAGGAGCGGAATAGAAGTATAAATGGATTTGAACGTGATGATTCAATTAAAAGAAACAAGCAGAAGTTGTACCTTTTCTTTGACACTAAAGGCCAATTTCTAGCTTAAATCTTGATATCAAATTAAGCATTAACTGTACAGTTTACAAGGGCATTATTGTTCACCCACCTCATGAAAAACATCAAGACAACAAGATTTATTTCCCAGTCTTCACCCAGAGAGCAGTTATGGAGCGCCAAATCAAATAAAAGAGCATAAGCTGAGAAAGAACGATCAGGATTTCATTTCCTCTGGTCTTCTAGAACAAACCTTGAGCGAGTCCACCAGATCCTCCACCAGGAAGAGTCGTCGCAGCTCTTTAACAACGGTGTTGATGTGCACCAGAACTGTGTCACTGTACTTATGGACCGTCTCCGTAGGGATCGCGATATCCTTATCCAGATACATCCTGTACAGAAGACAGACAGAAGAGACTAAAGCTCCGTTTTATGAACCTACTGAGCAAGCAAGACATTGATATTTCATGATAAAACACAAATTAACATGACATTTATGATCAGTGCCCCTTTTAGTTAGTCATCAAGTTAGGAAGACCATGACATTTAACTAGTTTTACATTCCTTCCTTTTCTTACAGGTAGAGCTGCATGATTAATCGTTAAAAGATTTGCCATCTTGATCTTAACACCCCAAGCAATCTTATTTTTTTAATGTCAACAATTCAGCAGTTTATTAAGCCTTTGAAAAGTATGATCACGGAGGAACATTCAAATCTGCGTTCACGCTGCCGCTGACCCAGAGAGAGCAGTTGTCATGCATTTGTATTAAACGGCTCCTCAAATAGTCAACCATACCATATAATTTCTGTCCTACAATAATTAATAATAAATCACAGAAGTACTGGGATAAAAGTTTATAGTTTGGATATAAACAATGTGTGATTTCTACAACGATCAAAATGGAGTAAATCACCTTTTGAAACTTGACACTTAGAGTAAAGATTACATCAGTTACATCATTACACCAGTAGGTGGCGACAAGTGACAAATGTATTTGTCATTGAATCATTTATTCAAGAGTCGTTCAAAAAAGCTGATTTATCCAGAAGGTGTAATGAAACAAGTGAAGTCTTTATGAGTCAGTCATTTAATTAAAAAAAAAAAAAACTTTTAGTTAACTATTCAGAATCATGGGAGAATATATACAATAGTCAACATTTCAAGTGGATCAAAACCTTTCTTCAAGGTTACACATGAATTTTGATTACCCGTTCTTGTCATAGAACAACTTTGATTCACTTTTTTGATCCACTTCAAATGTTGACGTGTGCGTACGGTTCTCTGTAAAAGAATGTTTAAAGTGTAACTCAACCCCGTGGTCAGAACATAACTCCACCGGGTCCACCCAATGGCAATATTTGAAAAATGCTGGAAAAGTGGGCAGAGCCCAGCGGAGACGAACCGAGGTCGGGGCTGAGCGGGGTCGATTGTGTCCCCATCACTTTTGAAACATCTCGCGGGACGGATGTACCAATACAAATAAATAAAACATCTCCAGTTAACTCTAGCAGAGCATTAAGCGTCCGTTTGTTAAATAAGAGGCGATCTAGCCAAAAATGTGTTTTTGAAATCAAAGTGCTCGTTGCCGCTGCGATCAGTGGTACGTAGTGTCCTCTTGTGGCTCGCGCACACACAGACGTGCACTTCAATCCGTTGCGGAGAGACTATTCGTTCCAGTGAAAAGACAAAACAATGCACACAAACATGTCCCTGCTTGATATCAAAACCGATTAGGTTTATCAGTGGTTGTATGAGGAAAAAGTTAAACTATACTTCTTAGTGCGGATTAGAACCCAGAATCTGACACGCTTGGCAAAGGTTCTGCCACTGGACCATTATAGTAAATACGTAGAACAGTCGGATCTATGCATTTATTCATGTGAAAATTCTCCGCACTCACAACATATATTAGATCTCATTAAACGACAAATTAAACACAATGTACCCTTTAAATCGATTGCTGGGCATTGTAATGTTATTGTACATACATCCGATTTACGATTTAGCATTGTATTAGACGTTTTTACACCATATATCATACAATTAAAACACTTCATACCCAAATGTCAAAACATTTACTCTGAATCAATGAACAGCACTAATAAAGCCACATTCATTAACTTTAAACCCTAAAACTTTTTTTTTTTTTTTTGGTACACAAAAAAAAAAAAAAAAAAAAAAAAAAGTACCGTTCTCGGTTTTAAATCTGACGACGCATCTAAAATATGGTTTGTTGAAAATAACGCGTAAAACAGACAGGGTTAGGATAATGTATAATGTAACTATTTGTGTGGTGCAAGGAGTTGCTGCCCAATAGAGCATTTCAAACTACCACTTATGAGGTTACATTTCAATTATAATGTTGCCTTTTGTTTACTAAATAGTCAAAGCAAAGCAGCTCACTAGGTTTTGGAGCCAAGCCTAGCAGTTTGCAATATTGGTGTTTTTATTTACTTAATTTTGATCAACCACCTCACTTCCAAAACAACTTCAAGAATCTTTAAGTGCTCAGATTTTTGTCGTTCCACGTCTATTTCACAGCAGAGGGCTTAAAAATGTTGGCAGGGAGTCAAAGCCAACGACGTGTAACACCTCCTGTAAGCCCAGAAGATAAGCTCCACAGATCTACCTCCTTACATAAACTGGAACACAAACTGATCAAAGCAGGATTATCCTAAACGTTTTACACTCGGGCGACGCAAAGCGAACGAAACATGAGTGGAAAAATGTGAGCCTGATGCCGTCACGATATGCATGCAACAACTGTGTGCGTTCCTCACTTGAAGGGGTGCCCATCCTCTGACTTCTGAACAGCCTGTAAAATGCCTTTGTATATCCTGAAGGAGATGGTGACAGACAGCAGGGCAAGGGCCACGTAGGAGAGAACACTGATAATACTGCAGACGCTGAGGGACAGCAGCAGGAACAGACTGGCTCCAAACACCACCCCCGTCCTCTGCAGATCTCGCCAGTACAGCAGGTCCACCACTGCCGGCACAAAGAAGAGTTGCGTCAA
This sequence comes from Gila orcuttii, assembly GCA_026230005.1. Lineage (NCBI taxonomy): Eukaryota > Metazoa > Chordata > Actinopteri > Cypriniformes > Leuciscidae > Gila > Gila orcuttii. Next base: position 6,873,842 of record JAPDVR010000011.1, read on the forward strand.
CCCTCAACCGACACATGATGAAACTTTTGTGATTAAAGGGATCACAAAAAAATTATAATCATGTCATTAATTTACTCACCTCATGTTGTTTCAAACCCGTGAGACTTTCATTCATCTTCGGAACACAAGTGAAGACATTCATGAAATCCGAGAGCTTTCAGTCCGTCCATTGCCAGCTACGCAACTACCACTTTGACACTTCATGTGAACAAAAGCCTAAATTTAATCGGTTCATCGTATAAAGCAATCGAGTCTCTTCAAACAATTTGGACTAAACTGCTCAATTCATATGGACAAGTTTTACAATCGCTTTATGAACTTTTTGGATTGTCAAAGTGGTAGTTGCGTAGCTGTCAATGAAGGGACAGAAACATGATTTCTTCAAAAATATCTTCATTTCTGTTCTGAAGATGAACGCAAGTCTTACGGGTTTGGAGGAACATGAGGGTGAGATGACAATCTTCATTTTTTGGTTGAACCATCTCATTAATACAAAAAGGAATGAACACTTTTAAAAGCACATCCATATAAGCATGTTTACACAATTTTCATAAGCAAGAAATTCTCATCTCATGACCTTAATTTTTTTGATTATTGCGAAAGCACGTGAATGAGAATTAAGGAGTTAAATTACTATGTAGAACAAAAAACACATGAGTTTGCATTAAGGTCTCTTATATATATATATATATTAGTGAAAGCATTAAAAAAACAATGAGCCATACATTATAATATTTACTGACCTATAATGTTAGTAAATAAAAATACAACGGTTCATTGTTAGTTCATGTTAGCTCAGGTTCACTGAACAATATGGTTACACTTTACAATAAGGACTCATTTGTTACCATTGGTTAATGTTTAACTAACATTAAATGACCATGAGCAATATATGCGTTATAGTATTTATTAATCTTTGTAAATATTAGTTGATAAAAAAAAAATACAACCATTCATGTTTGTTCATGTTAGTTGACAGTGCATTATTAAAATCAAAAGTTGTATTTATAAACATTAATGTTTTCAACATTTACTAATACATTAAGATTAATTAAATGCTGTAGAAGTATTGCTCATTATTAGTCCATGTTAACAAATGCAGTTATCTAATGAAACCTTATCGTAAAGTGTTACCAATAATTTTAACAGATATAACTATTGATTTAAATAAAAGGGTAAACATTGAAATTAACTAACAAAGATTAAGAAATGCTTTAGAAGCGTTTTTTTTTTATCGTTTGGTTCATGTTAAGGGTTGTTTATAATAAAATATTTCTCTATAACAACCATGTGCAAAAGTGATTACTTTAAATACTTGTTTTAAACAAAATGACAGCAGAAATATCCAATACCTATTGACAATGTGTAGATCTTCAGAAGTGATGTTAGGCCAAATAACTTCAGTTAGTTGTCAAATAAGACATTAAGTAAACAACGTTGATATCAAAATGACCAAATATTAATTAACATTATACCTTTATTTTGGAATAAAGCCTTAACCAGAATAGAAAGCTTAATCAGAAAATGTACCTGTAAACATGGCCAGTGTTTAAGAAGTTGAACGGGAAAGAGGATCATTAAAAATGGGAAAACTGCTATGGATGGTTATTATGGCTTCACAGATGAGCATGTGGAACAAATCATTTTAATATACAAATGACTTGACCACACTGAACATCAAAAATAAGGCACACATTCATCAAGGACACCATGGCATGTTTCATGGTGTGATCATGTTCAATTCGGACTTTACAGCAAACCTAGACTGTTCGTGCTAGAGGGAGGATAAAAATAGGACAGAAACCTCACAGTCAGTCAATGACCCTTCAATAATTAAACCTAATCTACTATGTGCCAACATATCTGATCAGAGTTCATGACAAGTCAGCATGCATACGCCATCTTCTCACTGCTTTCCTAAAAGACAAACATCATCACACAAAAAGGCAGTGTATTTAATCAATAACTGATAAGTACTTTGGTTCGTTCAGCAAAACATGCTGCCATTCCTCTTGTACTCTTGCCAACAGACCGTTGCATAAGCTTATCGAAACTGAACAGTTCACAAAGTATTTATGCGTCACATTTTTGAAGCTCAACAATGCATGCATATCTGCTCATAAATATTAGTGTATTATAATGCATCCGTCAAAATACGACAAGTCGAGCGGCCTTATCTAAACCCCCTGCAATAACCTGCATTTTATCCTCATGATTTCATTCTGAACATCGACAGTGCTTCTAAACACTTGCAATACAAATACATAAATCAACAGTAGCACGTGGAGGAGGGACGAAATTACAGGCCGTTTAAAGGTCTAACTCACTAACTAACCTTGTTTGGAATCCATGTCGCTCATCTGCGATCAGACAGCCTGGGCCAAGAACACACGAGAAGCACGCGACTTCAATGACAAATGCAGGTTCCGGTTGAATGGGATGATTTTTAAAACAAAAGTCCCTCAGTAGTCCAGTACATAAAAGTCCGCTTAATACAAATCATACGCAGTTTTTGCCCATAAAAAATTATAATAAAATAAAATTAAAATAAAAAGCAGAAACAAAAATGTTTGACAAAGTTGACTTCATAAAGGTTCACTATTTAAAAAAATAAATAAAATCTTATTTACTTTTTACTAATATTTCTTTGAATTGTCCAACTTTATGGATTGCTAGAGAGCACATGTTGATATATAGATTACATATACACCACATTTTAAAAGTCTGGGGTCGGTAAAAAAAAAAAAATGTTTAAAATGTTGGCTGCATTTATTTAATCAAAAATACAGTAAAACTAATATTGTGAAATATTACAACAATTTAAATGAACACTTTTCTATTTGAACACATTTTAAAATGTAATTTATTCCTGTGGTGAATTTTCAGCATCATTACTCTGATCTTCAGTGTCACATGATTCTTCAGAAATCATTCTAATATGCTGATTTGCTGCTCAAGAAAACTTATCAAACGTTGAAATGTTGTGAAATAATTTTGTAGAAATCAGTTACTTATTTCTTTGATTAGGCAGTTTAGAATAGGATTTATTTGAAATAGAAACCTTTTGTAACATTATAAATGTCTTTACGGTCACCTTTGATCAATTTAATGTGTTCTTGCTAAATAAGTTTTTTTTTTTTTATCTTACTGACCCAAAACTTTTGAACAGTAGTGCATTACATGTTCATCATTAAATGTCAGAAATATCTAAGACTAAACGGTCGAGAACCAGTGATAAGTATAACCAGTTATTTGTTTCTCATTGTTACTCAAAACTAACTATAAAGTGTTTCTGAAACCAAATGTACAATGACAAGACAGAATGACAAATCTGAACTCAAAATGGCCAAATCTTATCCAGTCACCATATTACACAGGCCCTGAAGTCAGACACAATGTATCCATCCAGGAAACAAATCCATAAGCCAACATTCACAATGGTTCACAGAAGTTTACATCAGACGTCAGTCTTCATTACATGTCACCAGCTTGATTTCATTGTCACAATCAGTGCCAACTTGCATAAGCAATTTAAATAGCAATGCAGGCCCTCCCAAACAGCTAGAACGCAATGACAAATGATGCCAAACATACAAAAATTAAAAATAAAACTAAATTAATTTGCTTAACTCAGCAGTGACAGACCCATGTAGGAAATGCTGCTTCGTATATTTTTCAACTTCTTTTAAAATGCACTGAATTCAGTATATATACAGTCAGTTCAACATTTTGTGCAGCAAACAGGCAGTTTGCCAATAGCATTTTCTGGCAGAGGGATAAATGCTTGCCGTTGCAATATGCTTTGTAATCAAGACATCCCAGACCATTTACTCAAGGCAACTAGAACATTCTCTCCCACAAGAACCTTTGCAAGCAAGACCACAAAACCGAGCAAAACTCACTCACAGCTTTATATAATAACATTTATGGAAAAGGCAAGCAGAAAAATGATCATTTTAGTTCATTTTCAGGCCGATTAGGGCAAAACAAGCATTTATACCCTGTTCTTTCCAGTGCTTTATCTCCATCCCAGAGGTTGTCATAGAAGTCGCGTTATCTGAATTGGCGTGCATCAGTCATACATTCCAGTCAAGAGTCTGCAGAAGAGGTGGTCGGGGGTGAGGAAGCAGGTACGAGTCTCTGGCTGGGGCAGGACAGGACTGAAGGGTAGGGAGACACTACGGCTCTTCTAGCAGATCACGTTCTGCAAAGGCCAGCACTGCTGAGGTCAGCTGACCACATTCAAAGGTGTTGAACGCGGTGTACTAGTAACATGAGGTTTCAGCACAGCATCAGCTGGATCAGACTAAATGGCCGTCAGCTGGGTTCACATATGTACTACATCACAAAAATGACATCCACATGTTTTATGATGATGCAGTTAGCATTTCGAATGTCATTTTTGACCTGTCCCAAGTACCTCGGTTATTATGATGAAATCAAAGTGTTTTTAGTAGAAACATTTAGATTTAGGAGTAGGCTGGGCATTGACACATTACATGATGAGATGGATTCATTGGTACGTATCAGGTACAGTAAACGCTAATTTTAGCATTTTTTTTTTCTTTGAGAAATTGACAACTGATTTGTATAAAAACATTTAAATTGCACATAAGAGTTTATTACAATAAAAGCGTTATAAATTAAAAATCATAACGAGAATTGTGTTTTACTACTCCACATTAAAAAAAAGTAAATGTTTAATGGTGGTTGTGTCATGAACACTTGTTTTTGTGATGGATTTATTCAAACTTACATTAGTAAATACTGAAGAACAGATTAAGTAAAAATATAATGAATATTTCTTATAGTGCAAAATGCTCTGTAGGTTTAAATAAAAACTAAAACAAAATCCTAAAAATAATAATAAAGGTGATAAAGGCAAACAACAAAATATTACATAAATTATTTAAGACGAAGATAGAAAATACAAAAATAAAAGCCAATTCCAAATATTAATAAACCTTTTAGTTTCATGACCTGGAAGACATAATTTATCCAAACATTTAAAATGTAAAAGCTATTTATTAGCACTTGAAAACAATATTTATCTGGTTAAATTGTTCAAACTTAAATAAAAAGAGGGGGGGGGGGGGGACTTATAAAACTGGAAAAGGCAGCTTTTCATAAATAATGACCTACATGCAATAAAATTATGAAGCTGGTGTGTGCAATAATCTGGTTTGGGCCCAAATGAAAATCAAGAGCCTTATGACATTAATTTGTACCCATCAAAATTGGCTAACAAATTTTGGGTAACAGAGTTATTCGGACACAGTCTGCCCTTTAGACTGTAACGATTATGACAGGTTTTCATTGAAACAGCGATGTATAATGGATGATTTATGAAGCCACGGGTCATTGCGTTTTCGGAGTAAACTCGGTCACAGAACTAAATGACTTGTGCTCAGTCTGTATTTTACAATAGGTATAGGCTATGTGAACATTAAGTATTTGATCATATTTTATTCGGATTTTTACATAGACCTATACATTTATTTGAATACATTTTATTTGAATACAAATAGAGACTAGACACGAGGTTGCTTGCACAAATATTCCACACGGTGGCAGTATAAGGACGCAAACAAGATGACACTTGACAATTTCTCAATGATCATCGTATCATAATGCAGTTTGTACACGCACGCAGTAAAGTGGGTAAAACGCTATTTTTAAAAAGAATCACATTAGATAAGGCTTTATTCTATGGTACTATTGTATTTATAACAGATTGTAATCCGTTCGTACCCCTAAGCATCCGTTCAAATGCTACGCCAAGCAATATAAATAGGAGACTTAAATTTGATCAAAACACCAAACTGTGTTAGTGCAATAGACAAAAAGTGAAAAGTCACTTAGTCTTAATACCGGTAAGTTAACGTGAATTATTTAAACGGATCTGACGTCATGGCAATACTGGTGTTACATGTTGGGTGGATAACTTGGCTTAAGTTTATATTGATAACATTTTATATTCGGTGGTGGTGGTGATAACACTTAGATCAAACCAAAGAAAATCAAACCTGAATGAAATGCATAATGTAAGTTAACGTTACTTACATGAACAGGAAGATTTAGATGGCGTGACTGTTGTTTTCTCTTCTTTTTCTTCTGATTTTGTCGGTTTTGTTGTTGATTCTCCAAAGGCACCGATCAGTGCTGGCTTGGCAGCTTCTGGTCCTGGTTTAGAGGTGGATGGTGGTTCTGGTTCTGGGTCTGAAAAGTCCAGCAGTGGCTCTTCATTACGTGGCAGTGTGGACCTGTGCCTCTCGAGCGCATCTTTCGCTCCTCCGGCCAGATCTAAAATATCATCCACCTCAGGAACATCCGCCGCTGCCTCTCTAAGCGAGAAATCAGTCCCTTCATCCAGCAGAGAGTTGGCGTGTTTGCCTGCTCGGTGTTCTTCTTCATGCTGCAAGCCATATGAAGGTGTCGTGGAGCTTATTTGATCATCCATTGTTAACAGTAACTTTACACCGCTATATAAAAGTAACTTATTGAAAACGAGTCCTTTTCATTAAAGAAAATGTATTTTCAAAACTTCTTCAGCACACCAGCGAGAGTACGTAACGTCAGGTTCAACGCGGGCCTAAACCGCAAAAACGGCGCAACTGTTTCTGTTTGACTAGAGAGACGCTTAGTTAGAGGAAGTGTATGCAAACTCGGTTAACTCTTTTATTGGCTGAACGGTGAAAAGGGGCGTTTCGGTGACGCTCAAACACCTCCATACATGCTAGGGGAAGTGGAAGTTAGGGGAAAGTGTATACAGTTTTCTGGTATTTGATTGGGTGAGCAGTGAAAGTGGGCGGGATATAGCCGCGCCCATACTTTCTCTTCCTGAACAGAAAAGTATGTGGAACTGGAAAATGGTCGAGTGATGCATTTCAAACAGCTTACAATTCACAAATGCACTGGTTGGTTATATTTGATTTCTATGTAAAGAAAGAAGTCTCTTATGCTCATCAAGCCTGCATTTATTTGATCAAAAGTAGGCCTACAGAAAAAAAAACAGCAATATTGTGAAATAGAATTACAATTTAAAATACTGGTTTTCTATTTTAATATACTTTAAAATATAATTTATTTCTGTGATGCGAAGCTGAATTTTCATCAGCCATCACTCCAGTCTTCAGTCACATGATCCTTCAGAAATCATTCTAATATGATGATTTGATAGTTAGTATCAATGTTGGAAACAGTTTTGCTGCTTAATATTCTTTTGAAACCTGTGATACTGTTTTCAGAATTCATTTATTAATAAAAAGTTAAAAAGAACAGCAATTATTCAATATAGAAATATTTTCAATTTAAATATTCACTATCACTTTTTAATATTTTAACACATCCTTGCTGAATAAAAGTATTCATTACTTTCAAAAAAGAAAGAAAAAAAATACTGTCCCCAAATGTTTGAACATTAGTGTATATTGTTACAAAATATTTATATTTTAAAAACTTTTTTTTTCTTTTTTACTTTTTATTCATCAAAAAATCCTGAAAAACGGTATCACGGGTTATAAAAAAAATATTAAGCAACACAACTCTGATAATATTTATAACTAATCAGCATATTAGAATGATTTTTGAAGGATCATGTGACACTGAAGACTGGAGTAATGGCTGATGAAAATTCGGCATTGCGTCACAGAAATTAATTATATTTTAAAGTATATTCAAGAAAACCATTATTTTAAATTGTAAAAATATTTCACAAATGTCACTGTTTTTTGTGTATTTTTGATCAAATAACCGCAGACTTGATGACCATAAGATTGGTCTTTCAAAAACATTAAAAATAGTAATGTTTTCAAATAGCCCATATATAACCGTTACACAGGTGAAACTCGAAAAATTTGAATATCGTGCCACAGCCCAGTTCATGTATTTCAGTAATTCAACTTAAAAGGTGAGACTAACTACACATTTGCATGATTATATTTTCCAGAGGGCTGACATTTCTGTATTTAAAATGCTTTTTTTATTGATTTTTATGTAATATTCTAATATTCTGAGATTTTGAATTTGGGGTTTTCATAAGCTGTAAGCCATAATCATCAAACTGGCTTTTGCACGATATTCAAATTTTTCGAGTTTCACCTGTATATATTCTCTCTCTCTCTCTCTCTCTCTCTCTCTCTCTCTCTCTCTCTCTCTCTCTCTCTCTCTCTCTCTCTCTCTCTCTCTCTCTCTCTCTGTGTGCACTTAAAACCACTAACCCTAAGCAAAAGGGATTTCCCAACTATATCAATAAAATACTACTACTTATGGGCAAAAGTAGCACAATTTATGAGCTATAAATTGATCATCAGCTGTTTAAGCACATTAAGTTGATCTTTTAAGTCTTCCTGCAGATTCTGGTGAGTCAGTGCATGTCTGCTGGGCAGATGTCATTGTCTGTCCTCGGTGTGAAAAGGAGACAAAGGCAGATTTGAGGAATAGTTTGTCCTCTCCAGATACTGCAGTCTCCATTGTCATTGGGGAAGCAAAGTGCCAAACCAGTTCTGAGGGGTCTTTGTGCTGCAGTGAGTCATGCTGTGCTGACTGTATACTGGCCCTTCTCCTCTATTGATCGATTAATCGTAGGGATGTTTGATATACATCATCTATGGGTGAGTTCTTAGGATTGTGCCAAACACAAGCCATAATCCATATTAACGTCTGTAAAAGAAAATATTAAATAAATATAATATAATCATCTCACTCATGTTGCTGATTCATAACAGTTACTGTATCTTGAAATCCATTATAATGATTAGTCAGTGTACTTGTTATTTCCCAGAACACAAAGCTCTATCATCTTAGTCATACTATAGCGGGGGAAAAGGGAGTCTCCTAGAACTTCCTTTGTTAAACATTCTGAATCATTAACATGATTTTTGATCATCTAAGGTTTGTAATTTGTGTTCTATGTTTTAATGAAGCAATCAAGGTCACGTATAGGCACTCAAGGTCATGTTTCAATTTACAAGCATGACTTTGCAGCCTATACATTGGTGATTAACTAATGAAAATATGAATTACACAAATTTCCAAGAAAGCACTATTTTATTATGCAAATCTATTAAATGTCATGCTTACTGAAACGTAAATTATTTCAGAGATATTATAGGGAGGAGGAGACATCCCACTCATAGAAATCTGATCAGCTTAATATTTGCTCTCTCTCTCTCTCTCTCTCTCTCTCTCTCTCTTTCTCTCTGTCAAGATATTTCAGGTTTCTTTGGGAGTAAAATTAGTCTTCTTCTGTTCAGGGTGTTTTGCGGGTTTGCCATTCCAAATTTGGAAGAAGAATGTGGCTGGTATTTATTACTGAGTTTTGCAGGTCAATGAGCTGTGATCTTCACCGTATTAAACTCTCAGGGGTGTGGCTTCACTTGGCAATGAAAACAATCTCTTATCACTCTGCTGATCTGAACTTCTTCAGCTATTTCAACCTAATTAAGAGTACAGTACAAACAACCCAATCATAACATTTGTCATGGCTTAGGAGGTTTCTCCAGTAACTGGTTTGCTGGCAGAAATCAGACTCATTATAATTGCTGATATGTTTCTGCAGACAGCACTAAATGTTCATCCATCATATCATAGAAATAAAGAGAATAAACTTTTATAAAGTTATAAAGAATAAAGTTTTAAAAGGAGAAAAAAGTGATTAAGTAAAAATGTGATTAAATAAAATGATATTAATTCCTCTCATGCAGTGTTGTTTTTGTTAACTAAAACTATTGCAATCATTTTGATTACTGAAATAAAGCTGAAATCAATGTCATCCTTCCCATTCGCACTGATCCACTAAAAATAAAATGAAAATATATTCATACATTGGTCTGTACTATATAACACTGCCCTAATGTCATTCCAAACCTATATGCTAATTATTAAGGGGAAAATAGATGTAATGTAGAATGTTCATGCTGCTCTTAGCCTATAACAATGATTCATGGTCAGTACACCATATAATGAAGTGCCATAAAAGCAGACTATATGTGCTATATTTTAAGTATTCTGATAATACAGAGAGAAGAATAAAGATAATTCGATTTAAGAGCTGTGGCAGACGTTTCTCAAGAGCTACATGAATGTTTACAGTACTAAAACCGGAAAAGGTTTTCCTTTGCGTTTTTGAAAAGTGTCACGTACAGATGTCCACATTGTCAAAACAATCCTTGTTCACACTTTTTTTTGTACAGTCTATGGTTCACACTGATCCACAAAAATGACTAAAAACGCTTTATTTTGTATGTCAGGCATTGGTAAAGAAACTTTGCAAAGAAACACTAAACGCCTATACACTGAACACGTGATACGCATGCTCATGAAGTAAATGTTTTCACAAATTCGTGTTTTTGTAGTTTACACAGACAATAACAAAATCATTTTCAAAAACTTGCACTTGGATACCAGTTTTCAAAAGTTTGCGTTTTCAGGCCAACAAAACATGTTACCATGTAAAATAAACGTCCAAAATGCATAAAATGTTTTCTATTATTAGTTGGTGTTGTTGTGACTGCCCTGAAGGTTTTTCCAAAAAATTCTGTTGTATGTGAAAAATGACAGCACGTGGGTTTCGAAACAACATGAGGTTGAATAAATGTATATAAATCTATTCCTTTAAAGTGGTTAAATACTCAAAGGAGTGTTTAATTAAATTATTTTGCAAAGTTATTTTGTCACCCCATAAGCATGTATCATCAGCTTCAATGCCATTTTATCTACACTGAAAGTATGCAATGCATCCCAGCTCATTGTAACTTTTATCTGGCATTATCTTTTGACTATATTCCCACAAGCAGAGATCCCTGATCTCATGAATGCATGGCCTCTGCTCTCTCATGTCAAGTCTTCAAGATCTGGCTCTGCAACTGTGTTCTGTATGTTCCCTCCCCTTCAGCATTTATCCCAGATGGAGACAGACCTGTTTTTGGAACACTTCCTGTTGTGGCACAAATACAGGCTGCCTTCTTCATGGTGCAACTCTATAACATCATGCAGCACCTAAAGGTGTCAACAGTAATCACTCATGCCTGCTGGGTCAGTTGTTTCACATCTAAAGACCATTGCATGTTTGTGTGTAAAAGGAATATTTATGTGGTACATTGTTTTAAAAGGTGTGCTGACGTCTATATGAGAACATGCTGTTCAAAAACACGTCACACTCATCCAGATCTGGATGCACTAAAACAAAGAGCTTAATTTCCTTATTCTGCTTTTGCAGAGAAAAAATATTAGATTTTTGGCAATGAGAGATGAAGCAAGAGCCCTGTTATGCAAAGGCTGTTGCCTGTGGTTACAAAACCAAGATTACACAATATTCACATTAGAACTGACCGAGCATTGAGCAAGTTAAATGGGTAAATTGGCCAACGACCATTTGCTCTAACAAGGGCTGGAAAGGATGTATTATGTAATACAACAAAGAGGTAGAAAAATTGGCACACTTCTCAGACCTGACATAAGGGGGACTTTGTTGGACATTTCATGCATGTGAAAGTCCTCTGAACCCACCGAAATTCCGAATGCATCAAGTTATCACATGACTGAAATGAACTGAATCTATTTTCATTTCTAGTGAGCAAGTGACAACATCAGAGAATTTCTAATAGAGGAGAATTGGCACTGTCTGGTTACTTCCGGTTTCTGGACTGGCTGCAGTAACACATCTCTGTCCATGCGGGGGCGCTCGCAGGCGAGTGCAGAATGAATGGGAGTCTATGGGCTTTCACCCCCAGAAATCCACTTTTCTCAGGATGTAATTTTTTGTGAAGTAATTTGAAAGTTAAATTCAAAAGGGGGGGCTAAGATAATACACTCAGCTGGAAATTGCATTTTTAAGTTCACTTATCTGTTCTAAAAATCCGTTCAAAAATGTGATGACATCACATAATAGCAGAATAGCGTGTTCCGGCCAACAACGACCTAACCTGTAAGAAATCGAAAGGACACTCGTTCATTCGACTTTTGGACTATAATCTATATTGAACTTGCGGAATCAAAAATCTACGTTGATTCAACGACAAGCAGGAGAAAGGGATACATTTAGCCGTCTAGCTCCATAGACTCCCATTCATTTCTGCACTCGCCCGCGATCACCTCCAGTGGAATTCTAATGGAACTGCAACCAAGATGATATACAACCATAGACAGTAAAAGAAATGGACACAGCGACCCCATTGATTTCAACGGAGAAGACTGAAGCCCGATTATTGCACTTCCTGCCTGATGGCTGAGCGACTGCGCAGGCTCAAACTGAGCTTGACGACAGTCTGACAGTTGTAAATCTTCTAGTAGCTGTGCCAAGACAAATCTGAATCACCTAATTCCTCAAAAACGTTGTTGAAATATTTTGTCCCATTGCTTTTATGGACTCTCTATCTATGGACTTCTGCCTTGACTTTATGCTGCTATGTCCCCCCGATTGCCTCATAGACAGTAAAAGATTGCCTGCGAGCTTCTCCTTCTGTCTATACGGTAATGTCTCTATTGTGCGACAGAAAGTTGCGTGGTTATGACGCAATCGTTAGCCTATTTTTACAAAAACGGCTTCTACGGGGCCATAACGTAAGATACAAAGTAATGGAGCCTTTTATACATTGTCGTGTTTCTTTAGAAATAAACAATGGACAAATGAAGTCTTTGGACGCCTCAGATGTAAAGTTATTCGCTGTCAAAGTGACGCCAAAATGAATGGGAGTCAATGGAATGCTAACAGCAGGTGAAGTTCTGCTACAATGGCGGCTCCCGCGAGGCTTCAGTTTCCGGCTGATGCGTGGATCTGTTCTAAAAATCCATTCAAAAATGTGATGACGTCATGTAATAGCAGAATAGTGTGTTCCGGCCAACAACGACCTAACCTGTAAGAAATCGAAAGGACACTCGTTCATTCGACTTTTGGACTATAATCTATACTGAACTTGCGGAATCAACAATAAAATCTACGTTGATTCAACGACAAGCAGGAGAAAGGGATACATTTAGCCCTCTAGCTCCGTAGACTCCCATTCATTCTGCACTCGCCCGCGATCACCTCCAGTGGAATTCTAATGGAACTGCAACCAAGATGATATACCACCATAGACAGTAAAAGAAATGGACACAGCGACCCCATTGATTTCAACGGAGAAGACTGAAGCCCGTTGTTTTTATGGACTCTCTATCTATGGACTTCTCCCTTGACTTTATGCCGCTATGTCCCCCCGATTGCCTCATAGACAGTAAAAGATTGCCTGCGAGCTTCTCCTTCTGTCTATACGGTAATGTCTCTATTGTGCGACAGAAAGTCACGTGCCAATACCACCCAGAAATTGGTATATCTAATTGGAAGTGCCAAGGCTCTCCGTTAGACAGGCTCTGGCAACATGCAGTGCCAACACTTGTTATAGCGCCCCTGGTGGTCTACATGCATTTCTCCCACATACACTCACACATTCACAAAATATGAATTCTAAAACAGAACAAGCAGTTAATAGCAACGTTTTCGTTTATAATAATAATAATAAAAACACAATTCATTAAAAAATCGTGAGCTTTTTTTTTTTAATCTATGAGACAAAACTGTTATGAAAAAACAGACTTATAATATGAAAATGAAAACTCAATATGTTATTGTTCATATTTATATCTTACACTTGGTAAATTAACGGCGTCTATACAACATTAAAATGTAACATCGTCAGAAGTGTTACATATCTATAATGTCTCTGTCTCACTTTTTTTTTACCTAAATTTCCCTTCAGGCAGTTCGTCGGGCAGCCTTACAGCGCTGAAGAGCACATTGTACCGTTTGAAGGACCCTTTTCGGTTTCCGCCATCTAAGAGTTGGTGGTGAGTTACTGTCACGAACGAATAATAACGAAATAAATATGATATTCGTTTATATATCTGATTTAACCTTATCCAGAAACATTCATATGTTTTATACACAGGTGGATTGCACATCAAGATGCAGATTTTCGTGAAAACCCTCACGGGGAAAACCATCACCCTCGAGGTGAGGCGCAGATGAGTGGCACGAGACAGCTCGACACTTTATTATTTGATTTAATTTCAGCGTTTGACTACGCGAGGCCAAATTATTTTGCATTTTAGGAATCTTTAAATAATATAGTACAGGATATGTAATGTAATAACGTAAGCAAATGCAATTTTTTTTATTGTTTTACGGAAGCCCTAAATAATGCTAATGCTATATCATGTGGCACATAAGAGAAGACTCGATACAAATGGAAAATCTGTCTAAAACTTCATGTTTTAATGAAATAATAATATTAGGAATATTTCAATTCAGTTATGATTTTTAACTACAATTGCCCCCTGATTTACAGCTACTATTAATTTATAGCTAACATTAAAGTATGGGTTACGCTTTATAGGAAGGTTGAACAACACTTAGACAGCATTTATTTATTTTAATGTTTGTGTGACCATTTACAAATACATTAAGGTTAAAAGTTGTATCTGTTAACATTAATGCACTGTGAACGAACATTAAAAATTTTAAACTAACGTTATCATGCCCTAAGAATATATTGTCCATTGTTAATGTTTGTTAGTGATTTAACAAATGAGACCATATTGTAAAGCATTACCAATGTATGATAGGTGCCAGATGCAGTGTATGCATTAATCTTTTATTTTTTACTTTAAGTAAAATAGGTATCAGTCTAAATTTAAAGATGTTAACTTTAAACCAAAAAAAAAACTAAAAAAAAAAAACTAAAAATGTCAGACAAAATCAGTTTGTGATTTGAAAAAAGGTCTCCTTTTACATTTGAATTGATTGAATAACTGTTGCTTTAATGCCCAGTACACATTGTGTGATTTGGGGTTGTCCCATATGGCAATTTTTGTGAGAGAGGTTCAAAGATGGTCCTAGTCATGGTTTTGCGACCAAAGATATCCTGTGATAATTTTCTGACAGTGTCATAAATTTAGCATGATCATCTCAGTGTGTTAGCTACTCCGTACGTTTGCTGCTACTAGCCAATAAACATGCAACATGAAATGGCGTATTGATCAACGCTGTGCTAAAACTACTCACTTCAAGCTCCATTTACAAAATTGGCATGCCAAGTTGGCCTCTTTTCCCTAGCCATGACCATGTTTATATTATTTTACTACCTCCTTTTTTTTCAGCGCACATAAACCACAATTGCCAAAGTGAGATTCATCTTGCTCTATTTGTTTACCACTAACACATGCTTATGACATTTTCTTTTATACAAACTTGTGCCTTAGCCTACGATTCAATAGGTGTCATCGTACAGTCTACATGCATTTCGTACCCAAGTTTATTAGATCCATGTTGTACAGTGCGATTTGTAATATAGGATAGTTGAAAAAACAGCAGGCATTAGTGCAGTGTACTGTTATGTAATCTCTATTGGCCTCAATGTTTTATAGGTTGAGCCCTCTGATACCATTGAAAATGTCAAGGCAAAGATTCAAGACAAGGAAGGTAAGTTGTGTGTGCAATGCTGTGAACTACAAACTAAAAGTGAAGACCAAAGACTGACTGCTAAATGTCTTGAATGCAGGAATCCCTCCTGATCAGCAGAGATTGATCTTTGCTGGTAAACAGCTGGAGGATGGACGCACCCTGTCCGACTACAATATTCAGAAGGTTAGTGAATAAAGATCCAAGCTGAACGATCTTTCAGATTTATAGGTTCTTAATCTTCACAGCACAGGTTTTCAAATAATGTAATGGACTGTAAAGCATTCAAGTGAACATTGTGCTCGTTCATCCAGGAGTCCACTCTGCATCTCGTGCTGAGACTGCGTGGTGGTGCTAAGAAGAGGAAGAAGAAGTCCTACACCACTCCCAAGAAGAACAAGCACAAGAGAAAGAAGGTCAAGCTCGCTGTGCTTAAATATTACAAGGTAGGTCACCTGTCAGGCATGTATTGTGTTGTGCTTCGGGAGTTGTCAGTATGAACTCTTAAGTTGTCTATCTTGACCCTCAGGTTGATGAGAACGGCAAGATCCACCGTCTGCGCCGCGAGTGTCCCGCGGACGAGTGTGGAGCCGGGGTGTTCATGGCCAGCCACTTTGACCGTCATTACTGCGGGAAGTGCTGCCTGACTTACTGCTTCAACAAACCAGAGGACAAGTGAAGTACGGTCCTGACAATATGCCCTGTTTAACACAGGAGATTCTGTTCTGGAGTTTGTACTTTGTAAATAAAGTTGTGGCCTGCCACATTTAAAAATGACTCTCTTGTCTCCTGATTAATATCACTACTTTTTTTTTTTTTTTACCTATTACACTGACATGAATAAATAGAACTTAGATTATTGGTAACAGGACATGCAGACTACTTAAGTAACAAAGTATAATTTAGAGGTTGTCTTTTTGCATTTGTAATATTCAGTCCCACTTTATATTAGGAGTCTATGTACTAAAATGTAAATTTGATACTATGCACGTATTGTGTACTTGATTTTACTTTGTACTTGCATATTTAAAAAAAAAAACCTGTAATTACAGCTGTTACTAATTTCTGTAATCACATTTATAATTACACTTGACCCCTCCCTTAAATTTACCCGTGCCACCAAACCTGGTCTTAACCATACCTGCCGCCCACCTTAATAGCAGCAAAGGTGTTTTGCAATAGAATATGAGCACAATAAGCTGCTTTGAAACAATATGTATTGTGAAAAGCGCTATACAAATAAATTTGAATAAATATTGTACTTATTTTTTGATGAAAGTACATAGTAGTTAAAGACACCTATTCACCTAATAGGAAATGTGACCTAATATTCTTCCTTACCTACAATAAATGTGACTTGTGTACACTACTGGTCAAATGTTTTGAATATTTGTTAAAGTCTTATGTGGAAGTCTTACTGGAGTAAGGATACTGAAAATCCAGTTTTGCATCAAAAATGTAAAAATATATAAAAAAATCTTCAAATACTTTTGACCAGTATTGTATGCATGTATATATCTTTATATGTATATATATATATACACATAAAGATATATATATATATATATACACACACACACATCTTGATTTGCTCCTTTAAGTGGGTTAAAGTGTTTAATGTATTATGAAAGCTCTATTGTAGGATAAAGGTTGAAATATTCACTTTGTAAAGAAAAGCAACCATGATAATCATACCTTTCAAAGAACAATTTTTGAAAACATGACTCTTATTTTTTATTTACATTATAAAACATTATGTACACTTAGTTCAGTCCTTATATGGAGTCAAAATTAAGTCAATCAAATTTCACTGATTTTTATTATCTGTTGGTGAAGGTGTAGGATTGCTATAGCAAATTTAGTTTTTGCATACGCATGTATACTACATGTATACAGTACAGTATACTGATGCGCTAATTGCAGTCCCTTAAAATCCTGGATCCCAAGATATTTTCTGTTTCAACTCAGATTCGGTGTAACAAACTATTTCATCCCCGGGTTTGTATTGTAGTTCCTCATTATCTAAAGAAAGGCCACATTCCATGCCTGTCTTCACTGTCTGAACATCATCCTTCAGATGTTTCATTGTTGTCAGGGATCCTGAAGGAGGAAACAAATGCATGGAGAAATCAATTCAAACAGCATGCATTTAACATGTCATAATCATGGCATTTATCAGTACTGATGCATTGGTTTACCTTCCCAGAGAATGTCTCTCCCTCGAATAAGTCTAAATTTCATCTTTTTGTCCAGAAAGCCCTTCTGAACTCTACAGCCAGCCACTGAGATCTTCTTTTTCCCGACCGTCACATCAAACGTGGCCAGAACTGAGGCCTCGCCTGGGGAAAAGAAACATTCAAGAAAGACAAATAACCTCTTTTTTCATATACAAAGCACTAGTTTGTTCTACTCGATGACTTATCAGCAGAACTTTGACATTCACATCACAGACGTATTTTGACGAATTGACCATGTATTCAGTTACCAATGTGTCTGTAGCACTTGCATCTCCATTTAACACATTTTATGATATTTAAATCTCATTTTACAGATCAAAATCAGCACAAGAAAACCTGTAGATTATATCTGAGCCTGGGCATCAGGGAAAAATGACTGGTGAAGTCCACCCACAAATGTTGGCTTAGTCATTTCATGAGCTAAAAAATGAACCCTTAACCGTTCCGGACATTTTGACCCGAGATAAGATTTTCTTTTTCCCAAAAATGCTAGTTAATGTTATCTCATTGGACTAAAACTTACTGATTTGACTGACTTACTGACGAAGGGTATAAGAGATCAACAGTCGGGTGCCTGAAGTAAAAAAAACTTTTTTTAATTTAATTTCTCAATAGGGAAATTGATTTTTAACAATAACCTCTAATCCTTTAAAGACAGACCTGCTGTGAGCTTCGAGGTTGTTAATCCATGGTATTTGCTTCTGTTGAAGCTGTTAACCCGCATCATTTAAAATGACTGTTTAACAGTGTAATTCTTGGTGAAAAACTACGTTAACCATGATGCTGTACAGAAATTTCCACCAATCAAAGAGTTGAGACAAGCAAAGCGTGACAAAAGAGCCCTTTAGCTCCGCCCACTCCCATGAAGCACTGCACATGACGCAATCGAGTCGGTTTCCCTACGCTCTCAAAACACTTAAATATTTTGTATATATTTCTCCAGCGTTTTTTAATTTGATTATGCTCTTCGTAATGCTTCATGGGATTGTAGTTCTTTCCCTCACTAAAGCCATTAAGTACACAGTCTTGTACCTTTGTATTTTTGTCCAATTTTCAAATACTTTTTTGCTTCAAATCAAAGTTTGTAATGTTATGATTCACCTTGTGGCTGGTTGGCTTGATTCATGGCTTATAATGGTTTAACAAAGACATGTTTTGTATTTCTTTTTGGAACCGATTGATCATAGGCCTCATTGATCTGAGCTTATGTGCCTCCGTTTTTTTTTTTTTTTTAATTTATGTGAATAAGCTTGAGTGATTTTTTTTTTACTCAAACACTGAGGTGCATGAGCTCAGAGCAATGAGGCATATGCTCAATCAGTTCCAAAAGGAAATACAAAACATGTCTCAATTGAAAGAAAACAAGTTGACAAAAATATTAAATCCAGTATTTGGTGATAATAACATCATAATGAGAGATTGACAAGCAATTTAAAAGGCCGGTAATTTTTGACCCGGTACATCAAATTATGTAAATGATTTTCAGCACATGATTTTAATAGAATAAATTTCATATTAAAGTTAAACTCACCAACGATATTTTCTTCTGTGGTTGGGGACAGTTTGCTGCTCAAGTCGTCTTTGAGTTCGTCTATGAGTTTGTAGATGACTCTGTGAAATCGTAAGGGAATGTCCTTCTTAGCAGCCATCTGCTGAATCGATTTATTCGCATCAACATTGAACCCATATATGATGCCTAACCAATGATGGAGATAAAGAGAGAATACAGGAAAATGACCAAGTCTGACACTTTAACAAGGTAAACAAATAATGACAACAGTAGCAGTCAATGCAAAGGGCTCTAAATGAGTGGCTCTCAACCTTTTAAACTACAAGGCCCACCAGTGCAAAAGGCAATATTTGAAGATCCCACTAGATTTCTGGTAAAAGCTGCTCATTTTCATATTGCTATATGTATAGACAGTTTGAGTGGCAATATATATATATATATATATATATATATATATATATATATATATATATATATAATTAAATAGGGCTGTCAAAATTAATGAGTTAATGGACACCGCCAACTTGCCTACCTGAGAACGTCTCTGCCAAGGTGATGTCTTTTTCTGAAATGTCGCCCACACCAAAATGTACCACATCCAACTGACACTGGTCATCAGCATCATAACTTTCCAGGATGTTCAAAATAGCCTCCACTGAGCCGTCAACATCACCTAAATAATCAGACGAGTGCAGCCGGTCACAATATACTCTCAGCATTCTGAATAAAATAATACAGGGAGGAACTTTATTTTGTCCATCATGATATAATATTACTGGTAAGTCACAGTGAAATAAAAGGTAGCACTTTATATCAATGGTCCACATTAGACATTCTACTAACTATAAGTAACTTTGCAACTACATGTAAGCTCTCATTAGAGTATTAGTAGACTGTTAGGTTAGGGTTAGTAGAATAAGTTGGCATGTGGTTGCGAAGTTACTTATAGTTAGTAGAATCAATGTCTAATCAAAATAAAGTGTTAGCATAATTTTTTATCAAAATGTCATCTTTTAGTAAAACAACATATGACGGTCTTCTCCAATCATTTAGTCCGCTTAAACCCTGCTACTTTCTTACAATCAACCTCAAGTTTACATTCAGATCTGCCTCTATCCAAACAATGGATTGAATCCCGGATGTACGTCACACTATGGAAGATTTGTCGCTGCTTTCTTTACTGTTTCCCACCTATTAAACTTTGTTACATTTCAGAGACTGAGAAATATATTACATTTTCCATGAAAATAATTTAGGCAATATATGAACTGTGCACGATAAAGGTTATTTAGAATAAAAAAAATATATATATATTTATATATATATATTTCTTTCACTTGCTCTTATTGTCAACAGCCCTGGTGAAATGAAGGATCATCATTCATCTCACCTTTGATGATGACGGGCAGCGTGAGTTCCTCCATGTCAGTTTTCTCACTGGCCCGGTGGATGAGTTTGTGTTTGTTGGCCCGGTACATGGCCGTCCTCCTCTGTCTCCAGGAGAGATGGGCCATGCTCTCCCGCTCTCTCTTGTAGCTGTCGTCATGCTGCTTCTGCTTGGCTTCGATGACCTGCTGGTCTTCTTTCAGCTTGTCCTGCTCTTCCATGTAGCTGCGCCACTCCACCACCTCACGGGCCCTTTGCTAAGAGAACAAACTATGTGAACTATGCCAGTGAGGAGGTTAGCCAGTCATAACATATATCATTTACAATACCAGTAAAAGTTTGCAATCATTAAGATTTTTTTAAATGTCAACTCTTAAGGTCACCATGGCTGCATTTATTTGATTAAAAATATAGTAAAACTATAATATTATGAAATATTATTACAATTTAAATGAACTGTTTTCTATTGTAATATATTTTAAAATTTAATTTATTCCTGTGATGGCTTTTTTTAGCATCATTACTCCAGTCTTCAGTGTCACATGATCCTTCAGAAATCATTCTGATTTGCTGCTCAAGAAGCAATATAACTGTTTTCAACAGTCGTGCTGCTTTTTTTTGTAGAAACTATGATACACTACCATTCAGAAGTTTAGGGTAAGTAAAATAAAAAAGGAAAGAAATACTTTTATTCAGAAATAATGCATTAAAATGATTAAAAGTGACAGTAAAGGCATTTATAATGATACAAAAGATTTCTATTTCAAATAAATGCTGTTCTTTTGAACTTTCTATTCATCAAATAATCCTCAAAATAAACTGTTTTCAACTGATAATAATAAGATTTTTTTCTTGAGCAGCAAATCAGCATATTAGAATGATTTTTAAAGGATCATGTGACACTGACTCGAGTAATGATGAAGAAAACCGTATTCAAATAGAAAACCGTTCTTTTAAATTGTAATTATATTTTCCAATAATACTGTTTTTACTGTGTAAATGTAAACATGGTTAGCACATGAGACTTTTCTTCCGATACATGATTAAAAGAATCGTAATCATTCCAAACTTTTGCCCGGTAGTGTATAACATTTAAGATAAAAAATGCTACAAAAGTGTAGAATATGGCTCTTTAAAAACACAAGCTTAAGGATACCTCTGACTCCACCTCCAGGATCTCCTCACCAGCAGAGGGAAGATCTTTCCAACCCACGATCTCCACAGCGATGCTGGGCCCGGCCTCACACACATCCTGATCGTGCTCATCAAACATGTAGCGCACTTTAGCCCAGCACTTTCCTGCCACCAGCGTACAGCCCTTCCTCAGAGTGCCACGCTGGATGATGGCCGTGGTTACAGGCCTGTGAAACACAACAGCTGATGTGACTGATGCCTTGATGGCAGTGATATGATATAATAAAAAGTGTAGTTCTTATTAATCTCTGAGGACCACTGTAAGGACAGGTCTCTTGTTTACACCCACCCTTTGCCTCTGTCTGTGCGGCTCTCGATGATCGTCCCTTCTACCAGGCCTGTGGGGTCACCCTTCAGCTCCAGGACCTCTGCCAGTGCCACCGTGGCTTCGGCCAGCTCTAATAAATTGTCTCCCTGCAGAGAAATTACACTCTAAATGCTGCCATGTTCACATAATAATTCCAATATCATGTGATGAGGTACTACCGTCACACAACTACATATGGATTGGAGAGTGAGCAAAACCCCCCAAAAATATTTAGACACCTAAGCCACGGCAAAAAAAAGTATAAATGTTATTGCATTAGACGCTAAAATATATAAAAAGTGGCATTTATTAAAAATATATATATAATACAGCCCAATTTTCATGCAAGATGTTTTACAAAAAGAAGTTTCCTGGGTTTTACATGATAAAAAATGTATACTGTTCAAAATGAAGACAAATGTTTGGACACTGGTTGTCACCTAACTTCATACATTTACAATCAATCACCTTGACAGTTGGTTAACCGTCATAGCAAAAATGGCTCAAAAAGGTGAAATGATTTCTGATAAAAGCTTGTACAGCATTTGCTTAAGATGCTGCTAGGTTTGATATTTTGCGATTATGTGACATTTTATTCTGGACATTAAATATTTTTAAAGGCCCACTGAAGTGCCTTGAAACACACCAGCATTATTCAATGTGTTGACATCATTTTTGAAACAGAAAGAGAGGGCGGGACATATCAAACAGCTCCTCCCCTTTTTAAAAACAGTCAATAGCGTTTAGTTTATATTACAGCTCGTTCAGAGCCGTTGAGCTCGGTAAAGCCGCAGTTTCCTCCTAATTTCTAACCGTTTCTCCTCTAATCTCTTCCATATCGCTTTAAAATACAGCATTCTGTGGAGAATGGCTGTCGTGTCTCTGGACCGGAGCAGACTGTGTGCGCGCTGTGGCGGTTTACGTGACACTAACGTGAAACCAGACTTCATTCTCCCCAATGGAACAGTCTGAATCGTTTCATATCATCTATTCAGTGCACTATATGTTATGTAGAAAATATTACATTTGTGAACAAATGACCGCCGCAGCTTTAACATCTATTTATAATGTAGGGGGCGGAGCTTCAGGTTCTAGAGAGCATTTGATTGGACAGAAAATCTGATGAGAAGCTGAAGTGCAGAGTGATGTCATCAAAATCATTGATCCATATTGGCGGAAGTGAGAGACTGTAAGTTTTGAATGCTTATATCTATATAAATGCGTACTTTGTCATTGTTTTGGAGCCCACTAGCTTATAGATAACAGTAAGCTTAACATGTTCATACTAAAAGCCAAAAAACTTTTAAATTCATGGTGACTTTAAGGGTGGCATAAGAGAAGTTAAATATAAGGCAGGACCACTGTACCTTTAAAGCAGACACATGGATTGCCTGTATTTCCCCACCAAACTCCTCACAGACTACATCATGTCCTACAAGCTCCTCTTTCACACGGTGGGGGTCAGCCTGAGGTTTATCACATTTATTCACAGCGACAACGATCGGCACTGCAGATGAAAACACACATTGAATCTTCATACACACAATAAAAAAAAACAACTCCAGCTGGATCTCGAAATGTATTTTATATATATAAAATAATGTATAGATAGTCCAAAATTAATAAATGAATGAATATAAATATACATTAATTAATATCAAAATAAAATGTTCCTAATCATTTTTAAATTGCGATTACCTTTGGCTTTTTTTGCATGCTGTATGGACTCAATTGTCTGTTTCATCACACCGTCATCGGCTGCCACCACCAGGATGACGATATCAGTGACCATGGCTCCACGCGCACGCATGGCAGAAAACGCTGCATGACCAGGTGTGTCCAGAAAAGTGATCTTTTCACCCGAGGGCAGCTGAACTGAATAGGACACAGACTCATTTTATCACAAGTCCTTTACTTGGTGGTACAGAGGATGCCAAACATGGCATTTGTCTGAAAGAAAGTACATACTGTAATCTTGGGACAGAATTGCTTGTTTTCAAAGGAAATCTGCATTTTGTCTTTAAGTTTAACCCACAGAGACCCAAGCATTAATATTCATGATTCATTATTTTTTACATCCTTAGTCACCATGAATCCAAAATTTACCATTCTTATTTTTTTTTTGTGCCTAAATTCAATCTGTGTATCATATAAAGTGATCAACTCTCTTCAGAAAATTTGGACAAAACCAAAATTCATATGGATTAGTTTTACGATCTCTTTATGAACTTTTTGAAGCGTCAAAGTGGTAGTTGCGTAGCTGTCAATAAAAGGACAGTAATCTCTCAGATTTCATCAAAAAGATCTTCATTTGTGTTCTGAAGATGAACTAAAGTCGTACAGGTTTGGAACGACATGAGGAGGAGTAATTAATGACAGAATTTTTGGGTGAACTATCCCTTTAAGCCTTTTCCCATCACTAAATACTTACTTTGTAAATAGATAAAACTGTTGTAACAAAATTCAGAGTGTCAACTTATTTTCCACCCATATTTAGTGAAAACAAGGTATTATTTAATTGCTTCATACAAACATTGCAATTGTGCAACACTGGGTCTCTGAGAATAATCAGAAAATCTTAAATGGCAGTGATATGTTGAGGAGTTCAGTACCCCGGAAGGCTCCGATGTGTTGCGTGATTCCTCCCGCCTCCTGAGCAGCGATCTGACTCTTCCTCAGGCTGTCCAGGAGGGTGGTCTTTCCATGGTCTACATGACCCATGATGGTCACCACTGGAGCTCGAGGGACTAACTGAGCAGGATCTGGGGGAGGCCTGACAATTCAAACAGGTTTTTAGAAATTTCTCAAAATTATACATGTAGAAAATTATGCAAAAGTCAGACAGCTGTATTATTAAAATCGTCCTTACGTTTTCTGGATATCTTTGTTTTCTCTGACTTTGGTTTCAACCAGTTTGGCCCATTTGTGTTTCATTCCCGATCTCTTTACTGCCTCTTTTATCCATTTCTCCTCCAGCAGTGTGTCGGGCTCCAACTCGTCCAGATCGACTTCTGTGTTGAGCAGGGCTTCATAGACGTGATCTAAAGAGGGGGAACAATACAGATATAACATCCGTGATAACCATTTGGGGACATTCAGAAAAAGAAAGTAAATTGCACTAAATTTATCAAAAGTCTCAGTAAAGACATTTTTACAATGTTACAAAATATATATATTTTTATTTCAAATGCTGTTCTTTTGAACTTTCTATTCATCTGAAAAAACGCATCACTCCTTCAACAAAATAATTAAGCAGCACAACTGTTTTCAACATTGATAATTAAAAATGTTTCTTGAGCAGGAAATCAGCATATTAGAAATTATATTTCTGAAGAATCATGTGACACTGAAGGCTAATGATGCTGAGAATTCAGCTTAGCCATCACAGGAATAAATTAGGCTACATTTTAAAATATATTCAAATAGAAAACAGTTATTTTAAATGGTAATAATATTTCACAATATCACTGTTATTACTGTATTTTTTTAAATTATTTAAATAAATGCAGCCTTGGTGGTTATTCCAAATGTTTGACCTCCAGAGTATTAAAAAAGAAAGCAGTTCTTAAGAATAGTAATGATATTTCACAAGATCACTGTTTTTTGTGTATTTTTAATCAAACAAACACAGGCTTAGTGAGCATAAGAGACTTCTTTTTTAAAAACATGTTGTCATGATGTATATATATATATATATATATATATATATATATAGCTTGAAGAGACAGAAACTCCATCATAAGCTCATCTGATTTAAACCAACACTCACCAATGTCTTTATTCATGGCCTTGGCGAGTTCAGACACAGTCATCCTCTGTTTGATCTCCACCTCCTGCTTCTGTTGTTTCTCTGGCTTCACTGGTTTCCATTTGAACTTCTCACCTTTGAATTGGCCCTTATTCTACAGTAAAACAAACGCAACATGTTTTGCTCACAAGGCATCCAAACAATCTGCTTTGTGCTGTAATCTGTAATCTGGAATTAATCTTGTGATCTGCATGGGACTGCTGTGACCCTTCTGATAAGCATTCAACATTGAGGCGGACCTGTTTTGCAGCCAGGTGTCGGACCTGAAGACAGGTGGACGACGGGGGTCCAGGGACCCAGGCCGGGGGAAGACGTGGACTCCCATGATGCCAACAGGACAACGCAGTCCTGCCAATAAAGCCTGCTATCCGCTTCATTGCAGATTTTCTAATAATAATAAAAAATAGCTTCACAGTTCATATTCGAACAATGAATATGAAAAAATAGCATTGAAACAGGACAAGGTCAGTACAATGATTACAATTAACAATTGCACTATATCTTAGAAGACAAAACACTTTTAAAATGATGAGAGGTATCATGAATAGCAGTATTAGTTAAATAACGATGTCATGTAAATGTTATGATTAAACAAATGAATCTAATACTAAAGTTGATTACTCACTTTTACTTTGATACCATGGATCATAGATGCTATACCATGAAAGTTTGATAAATGCAATGGTACTGAATGATTACTATATTTATTTGTCATTGTATTTACTTGCTACTCGAGCCATATTAAAGAACACCATGTATTACCATGGTACATGACTATGTTCAAATAAAATGGTATTAACATGAAAAATGTCATCATCATCACCATCTTCATCATAAAAACATGGTAATACCAAGGTACTTGTTGTATCTTTCCATATAATGCTGACATTATATTACAGTAGCTCAAGGCAGATTACCAGATTATTTTCCTGCATGTGAGAAAC
This sequence comes from Gila orcuttii, assembly GCA_026230005.1. NCBI lineage: Eukaryota > Metazoa > Chordata > Actinopteri > Cypriniformes > Leuciscidae > Gila > Gila orcuttii. Next base: position 6,900,664 of record JAPDVR010000011.1, read on the forward strand.
TTAAAAAAAAACTTACTAAACAAGAGAAAATACACTCACCGCTGAATTCATTCAGTAAACAGAATTGAAAGCAGAGACGAGAAGATAAAATAATTTTAAGCAAATAGTCAGATGTCATTTCTGCTGTATGGGGGCCGCCATGACAGTGTATCCCACAATGTATTGCGCAGACTGCAGTTCACACACACACAAACACGCGATGGCGACAAAATCTACAGAGTCCATGGAGCTCCAAAAACACATTCATGGGCAATTCTTAGACTATGGGCACTTTCATGTCCTTTGATCATATTTTATAAAAAAACATTTAATTTAGAAAAATTCACACTTTCATATTTAACTTTACAATGAAAGTACTTTTGAAACTTTTTACCGATAGTCTACGATGATTTTTTCACCTTTTTAAACATCATTATAGATGCAAATATTGCTGTTTTGTGCTTGTCCCACACCCAGACTTCTGATCTTCAATAATGAAAAAGAAGTGTAAAAAAATGATTTATCTATTTTATTTTAATATGACTGTATACAGTATCAGTAAAATAATCAAAACATAAGGTCAGACAACTATTAATGTGATTTTATATACAAAATATAGTTGTCCCACAGTATTGCCGTCATTTCCACCACAACGCTGTAATGTCCCTTTTAAAAGGCTTTTTTTGAAAGATTGTTTGGGTAGTTTCTATGGAGATGAACAATGACATCACAGCACATGTCTGACATGGAGGAGATTTTTAATTTCTTCACCAACTTGGAGAAGAAAACTCAAGGTAAATATTGCTTGAAATGAAAATATTTTTATTGTCTGTCATTTCCAAACATGGCGTAACATCAATTGAGTTTGTAAATAAATAGATTTTTTAACATACATAGATGTATTTTGCATGCATGCAATGCTAGCTACCAATTCATAGCTATTCTGTAATACTAGCTTGGATTTTTTTACAAAATACTGCAGGATTGTCATTTCCACCACTGTCATTTCCAACACATTCCTTCTTGGGTGGAAATGACAAAGGTGAGGTGGAAATGACATTTATGCTTACAAGGTGCAATTCATAGATTGTGTGGCTACATGTATATTTTATTTATTGAAATGTACAATGCTAATGTATTTATTCAAATATATATTTGTTGAAATGCCTTTTCATCTATTTTTAAGATGCCGTGGAAGTCAACTGCAGAAAGGTCTCAGTCCTATACCAAAACAGAACCAAACAAACTAATGACTAATGAGATTAATGATTTGTTAAATGTAATTGTCTGTTTCAGAAAGTTTCAAATAAATGTCTTCTGTTTTTCTACATGGACGTCCATTCATTGTCATTTCCACAACACTCAGTCATTTCCACCCCCTCATAACTTTTTAAAAAAATATTTACAAAATTCTAATCACTCATTAAAAATGTCTGCATAGTTTATGGAATAATGGTCCACTTAATGTAATAACACAAGTAGTTATTTTTCTTAAATGTATCTAACCAATCCAATATTATATTTCAGGTTGTGGTGGATGTAAGATTTGTGTTTGGGCCTCATAACAATTAATTTACTTAATCCACAAATCTATGGTAATTGCAATATAGGTATAAACTGGTAATACTATGTGTGAAAGTGGTCTTACACTGTTAAGAAATGATCTATATCATAATATTTTAAAATAATAATCAAATATTTACATGTGATGGAAATGACATTTGTTCAGTGCGGATCGGAAAATATGTCAAAAAACACCAATTTGTCTTATAATGTCAGTGCGTTGTCTTAAGGATCATTAAACTAGACTAGTTATACTTAACTGTTAGACTGTGACAATTTTGATTTGAGCACTTTTTTCCCCCTCAAATTCACAAGGCCAAAAGTGCCCGTAGTTGAAGAACCACCCAGAAATAGAATAAGCGTAAAATGAACTGCAAACATGCATAAAATGCTCAGAAACATTTGTAATAAAACATACGTAATACCCAATACAGTATATTTTTAACACATCTTTTTTTTATACATACATATTTTTTATATTTTCATATCTTGTCTATTGTGTGGGCTACATCTTATTTATCTTGTAGCCTATTTATATGCGTTTTATATTTATTTATAAAAGCTTTTTCTGTGTAGGCTACTGGACGCTTCACCAAGACAATTATCTTGTGCATTAGCACAATTCTGATTCTGAAACCATTGTATACTTCTTCTTTTTTTTTTTTTGCCTTTTCCTTTTTTTTTTTATTGAACTTTTTTTTTAATTATTTGAAAATGTGTGTAAATGTTAGGCCTATCTAATTTAATGTTACTAATGCTTTGGCAATGCAAAACCTTTAACCATGTCAAAAATGCTACTTCTCGAATAAGCAAGTACTTGTTACTTTTCTCAGCGCTGCTCCGGATGAACCAATCACAGTCAAGCGAGAAAATTAACTGTAAACATGCATAAAAAGCTAATTTGTAATAAAACATGTGTAATACTCAACACAGTATATTTTTAACATATCTTTTTATACATACATATTTTTTATATTTTCATATCTTGTCTATTGTGTTGTTTGTTTCTGCTCTGCAGATTTCTATTTGTACTTCACATACAATCAAAATGTGTCCAATATACTGACATTTAAATGAGGATTTCTGAACCAACAAACACCCCTAAAACCACATGTTGTCTTACAGTAAAGTTGTTTTTTATTTAATCAAAAATCATACAATCTTTTTATTTATGTTTCAAATCACTTCTGCTACAAATGCAGGAAACATGAGCACAAAGCACCACAATATGAGCAAACAAACTGCAGTTTTCATAATTTATAAGGACAACATGATAAAATTAGATAAAAAGCAAGATACACAGGAACTCTTGAGATATTTACTGGTTTTAACAAATACGAGGTGCATTTATGCTAAAAAACAAACAACAAAACACAGACACAATATTCTGCAGGATAGGAAAAATGACTGTAATATACAGTAGTCAGAACAAATGAGCCACAGCAGTTTTGATGCTATACATGCACAGAGGGACACTTTTATTTATTTTACTTTCATGCAATTTGTAAAGTGAACATAGAATAATTTAACACATGAAATGCAAACAATACAAAATACATTTTAAAAAGAAAGAAAGAAAGAAAGAGAGGCAAAATAAGGAAGGAAAAAAATAAATAGGCCTAAGTGTCAACCAAACCAAGACAAACTAATAGTCGTAGTTAAGGATTGTTCAAAGAAAAGGATTGTTTGGATTGTCACATTTCCGGGTTTCTCAGAAGCGGTCAGAATTCGTCATAGTTGGGTAAACGTCTATAGCGGTGAATCAGAGACTACATTACACATATTTTTTGTGTTCCCATTTGCACAAATAGCAAAAGAAAAACTCTATTATAGTGTTTTCACAACTTTCAAAAAAAGAAAAAAAATAGAGGGAGATTGATAACGGCGATCAGAAGAGAGGATGTCATTTTTACCATCACTCCCAAAGCCGCTGTATTAGAAACACCGTCACAGCAGCGTTAACAATTTTTTCGCAATTTGATGCAAAGGTAATATAATACAAAGTATAGTGTTATAAATGTACATAAACCAAGATATGGTGCAAAAAAGTCTCCATATAAGTTCTTGTTTTTAATATTTATAAGCACAAGCAAGAGAAATGTTTTGTTACTGAATGAATCAGCTGTTTTGAGCAAATCGTTTGACTGAATGATTCAATGCCTAACTAGTTAAGACGATGGTTTGCCGCCACCTACTGGCGGTTTTAGAATCATTTCATTTTAGCTGAGGGACTGAGGGAAGAAGATTGAATGCTGTTTTGTTTTCGGTCATGATTGTAACAATAGTTTTGGTTAAAGAGACAGAATGCCTTTATAAACAGACTATTAAGAGAGAAATATGAGTTAACACTGTAAATATAACAGATATACAGTAACTGAGGTCACATTGCAAACAATGTTTTTGCTAATCTGGGGGTGGGGGCCACGACTGTTTCTTTGAAATTGCAAAGGCCGTCTCTGCCCATAATGTTTTCAAATTGATAAAATGGAATGTTTCCTTAACGTTAACAAAACGTTTTTTTTTTTTTTTTACATTCAGAAATGACGTTTTCAAAAATGTTCAGGCAAAACGTTCTTAGACCATATTTTTGTTAGCTGGGCTGGTACTTGACTCACTGAAAATTGTGTTTGTAAAGACTGAATCTATGGTGAATTCTGAATCAAAAATGTGCTTCAGTTTGAGGTCTTCCTCTTCCAAGACAAGGCTTCCTTTTAAAACCTCATCACTGTTGTCAGGTTGAATCATATGAGGATCAGCAGCGTTCTTACTTGACACCGATCCCACAGACATAGTGCTAAGGACACTGGCACGGCGACTGTTGCCCTCTGATGTGGAGATGACACAGCTGGCGCGGGGTAAAGTGGACAGAGCCTGGCCTGATTTGGGGCTTCGCATTGGAGTGGCAAAGCAGTTCAAACACCCTGATATGGAGGAGGACTTCCCTTGCGTCTCGAGAGCAGTTTTAGGATCAGACTCTGTACTTTGCACACTCTGAGTTTTGTACAGTCCAATGTTTGCTTTGTCCAGCTTTTGTGCTGAACGATCTCCAGCGGATCTCCCACTGCTGGACCTCCGTACCGCACTCCCAGAGGAGCAGTAACCCTGCCTGAGCTCCTCGTGGTTGGGCCGAGCTGGTGAAGGTGAGTCGCTGAATCGTTGCCGGTTGGGCGGGAATGGATCTGGAAGGGTGCTGCTATCACTGGACCAGGCCTCGTTCTCCAGGCTCAAGCTAAACTCACCACTGCTCGCACTCGGGGCACGACTCGATTTGCCATTCAGGCCTGCTGAACATGTCAATTAGAGGAAGTTATAGCTCAACAGGATCATAAAACTCTCAGAGAGTCATTTTTGGTCTACCAATAAATTCTTACCATGATCTTGGCTTTCTGTGCCATTTGCAAGATTTGGTGGAATTGTGTCTCCTTGAAAATCTTTACCTGAAGGGACAAATGTGTAAACACACAGTTAAGCTCTGTTTACACCAGGTATTAAGATTTAAGTTTTGGTCGATTGGATCACAAGTGGTCCAGGTGGGTCTAAAAATTTTGAGCTTGTCCACTTTCGACCACTTCCAGAGGGAGTCAAAAACATATTCGACCGGATTGCTTTTGTATACACGCTCATGTCTCACCGTCTACTCTCCGTCTCCTGACCTAATGCGTAAACGTTATGGGAAGCGCGCTAGACAGACGGGAATTAAACTTTGGCTGGAGACCAAAGATTGGTTTGAAGATGAAAAATATACCAAGCACAATGTTCTCTCAGCATTCCTGATTTCTGACACACAGAAACGAAAGCTGCTGCTTTACGCATGTTTTTCTGTTGTCTCCTTTCGGTTCATATGTAAACTGCGCTAGCTTATTTCATCTATTAGATCGAAAGATCTAAAAAAAAAAAAAAAACATACATTTACCCACCCACAGACCCTCCCCTCGAAAAAATCAGGACAGAAGTGTTTGAAGGTGGACAAAAGAGATGGATTAAAACACCAGGTGTAAACGGGAATGTCTCCCTCATCTACTTGTGATCCGATTGGCCAAAACACATCTTAATACCAGATGGAAACAGGGCCTCAGATACTCTAGAATCATGCACAGTCTTCCAGTTACTCTTAAGACACAACTATCCAGGCTGAATAATGACTTTTAAGAGTTTTTTTTTGCAAAGCATTGAAGTGCCAAAGCAGTGAAATGGTGCTAAGGTGTTATTGATTGGCAAAATGTTGCTATGTGGTGGCTAAGGTGAGTGGTTTTTATAATGTTCCTTGGTTGTTTTGGTGATTGCCATTTTTTTTTTAGCATGTTGCTATGTAGTTGCTATGGTGGTCTGGGTTGCCAATGTGTTCATATGCAGTTGCTAAAGTGTTTGAGTGGTTTTAGCATGTTGCTTTGTGGTCTTATGTCTAATGATCTTTCTGTCCCTTGGCTCTCACACGTAAGTCTGATCACTTGTGGCATTAGTTATGCACCAAAATACTTGTAGGGGTATGGTTGAGTTTGTTTAGATCACTAAGTATGAGCAATAGTAATAGTGAGGCTTGTCACAAACACCATTAATGCCTGATGAACCGCAAATATCAATGTGATATGTACAGTTCTGACTTACAATCCTGATTATGGATTGTTGTATGATTGTCCATGGAAGAGTCGGGTTGAAATGATGATGATGATGATGATGTGGAGTGTTTTTTTGAAAAGGCAATGGTGTGCTGCATTATTTGCTCTTCTAGCTGATCTTCCTGCTGCCCGGAGTCCCCATCCAAACATCCCTCTGTTTGCAGCAGGTCATTCATTGCTGAGATGAAATATGAGAAGAGATGAAAATGAAGATGGCATGAGATGACATCGAGGCAGCGTTTGTCTTAAGGGAGTTAAATCATTTATCTTGTATTATACTTTTCTCTTTCTCTGAAGAATGAAAGGCTTTGATTTACTTGTAAAAGGCTTTGCTCATAGGTAATCTATTATGGCTGATGCAAAGATCATTTAATCATCATGTATAAAAATAAAAAGCAATGACAGGGAAGGCACAGGCATTACAGGAAAGACAGGATGTGAGGTCTTACACAGAGCTCGGCGGAAGAGAGACTTGACTTTGTCTTTATCCTTTGGTTTGTTACGCTTAACATGAAACTTTTTCAGGGCGCAGACTTGGTCATCACAATGGAAAACATGAAGACAGAAAATGAGGGAGGAAAAACATGACAATACAAATGTTTGTGACTGTTTTCATAAGAAAGATGGAAATTCTTTTGTAAGAAAGAACATTAAAAATCACAATTTCTTTTTATCTTGGAATGTTAAGACATTTTGTTAAATCTTAAATATGATATATATAAATATGTGTGTGTGTGTGTCTGTGTGTGTGTATATATATATATTAGGGGTGTAACAATACCCTCATGTCACAATTCGATACATATCACGATACTGAACTCATGATACGATAATATTGCGATACTCCAAGTCATATGAAAAAAGGTGAACAAAAAATGTACTGTTGATTAAAATGGTAAATTTGGTATTACATTGTGGGTGTCAATAAATAGGACATGGTGCTGGTAACCCAATGCACAGGACAATGGTGACACCTGAATAAAAATATTCATGATTCTGAAGATGAAAATACAGAATTATTTCAGACGAATATGCTTGCACTCTGTCACTGCTAGATATTTTTAAAATAATGTAGGCCACTTTTTACTGGTAACATAAGACATTTGGCATTATCAGGACCCACAAATATTCCCCCATTGCATTATTATATACATTATATACAGTAGTTTAATGTAGTATTGACACTAAAACTCTGTAAACTTTTCCACACAATTTTAATTTTAATTTTGGTCACTATCCACGATACTTGTTGCATTTTTGCATTGCGATATATTGTGACACGATATATTGTTACACTTCTATATACTGTGTGTGTATATATATATATATAAAAATCACTGTTAGTTTATATTAGCTTATGTATTAGCTAATGTTAATAAATTAGACCTTATTGTAAAGTGTTAACTAAATATTTGTGTTGAACAGTGTGGAAAAGAATGGAGGACCAAAGACGTGAAATGAATCAGGAACCATACATCAAATAACTGCATAAATGTTTAATTAGAGTAACTCCTCTCGAAGTGTCCTGTGGCGCCAAGGCTTTTGGGTTTAGAAGTTGAGGAGTTTTCTAAACCACAGAAGTGATTTGTGGGGTGAGTTACTACCCTTTGCTTGGCTGCTCCATGCTATCCTGTTCTCACTCTCCTGACCTTGGGATGTTGGGACGAAGGGTTTGCACTTGATTAAATGGCTTGTTTCTGGATGTTCCTGGCTGGAATGATTGGACTCTGACAGTTTCGTGTAACTGAGGTGATACTCACTGCTGCTCCTCTTGGGGGACAGGGTGTCACCATTAAGGGAGTTGGGAGCGGATTCCTCAGAGCCCTGGGAACCCACGAAGGAGCCGTTGTCATGGCAGCGCAGGTCATCCAGACCCTCGCATGACTCGGAGCGGAGCTGGGGAGCTGGAGAACAAACGTGCTCCTGATCACGAGCCCTCGTCTTCATCAACTTCCTCATCTTCAGCGTTATCCAGTTGCCCCGTCTTTATTGAGTAACCGTTTGAGGAAAGACAGAAAACATGATAAATAAAAACATAATCTTGATATAAATATATATATATATATGTATATACACACACAAAAAGCCTCTCTTAACATCACATAATGAGACGGTACCTGCGAGGAGGCGATGGGTCATAGAACTTGTACTGATCCATGATTTTCTCCTCCAGCTTTTCCTTCTGCCTTCTGAGTTCATTCAGTTTGTCTCTGTCAAAACAACAGTGGAGTTATTATAGCGCCTACATGCCATAAACATCTGCCACAATGCCACAGACCTTTACGCACAGACTTTAATGTCAACAACAAAAGATATGGGAATTGTTTTGTCTTCCCATTAAACCGTGTTTTTTGGGGGGGGTTATCCTAAGCATAAATAACCTTGGTCATTTGATAATAAGTCCTTTGCAGATTTGCCAGAATATGAATAAACTGCCTTTAACTGATTTCTACGCTGCATTCATGAACACTTCTACCAAATAAATGTTTCTCACATATATTGTCTCTGTTCCACATGGAACAGGTCCTTGTTCTCCATAGTCTGATCTAGCAGGGTCCGGTTCTGCAGCATCAGGCTCTGGATCTGGTCCAGCAAGTGGCGGTTCTCTTCCTCCAAGTTCCCCTTCAGTTGGGTCAGCAACTGAACAGATGCGCAAAAGAAGGTGATTCATCAAGGACTTCAATTATTTAATCAGTAGCTTTGTTTAAGAAGTAACAAAGTTAGGATGATGGCAAGACTTTGTCTAGTTGCTACCAGCACTAACCAGCATAAACCAGCCTGGACAATATGTTCTGCAGGCATGTAAAAGATGGAAGTAAAATGGTCTAAAAACATTCTGCTCTGTTTGAATGGCGATGCCTAATGGCTGATATATACCTCACACTGGTTGGTCAGTTTTATAGTGGCGATCTCCAGCTGCTGGTTCTGCTCTTTGAGTTTGGACAGCTCTGACTCCAGCTGTGTCTGCTCCAGTTTGCTGGAGTTCAACTGGCTCTTCATGCTCTTGTGCTCGACCTGAAGTCCCTCATTCTCAGCCAACAGCTTCTGGTAGGTCTGATTCATCCTGGGCAGAGGGCAAAACACAGTGTTTGGTGTAAATAATAATAGAAGACATCTTTATTTATCTCTACACGACCAGGACTGGAGGAGTTTTTCAAAACTTTCAAGCCATGTCACCATTGTATTCGACCATGTTTTCATATGCTTCCTGTTCTTAGGATGTTTAGTTTGTATGCTCTTGTTTCCTGTGTTTAGCTCCTGTTTGGTGTGTGTCTCAATCTGCTCTCTACCTACCTATGCATACATGAATTTGGGCACTGGTAAGGACCTCGTCTCCCTAAACATTGGGGGAAATGATGGCTCTATTTCCAACGACATCACAACGTCCATGATGTACAACACCACTACTGGTATTTATGAACAACAGCAGAACTAGGGAGCTGATTGAGATGCAGGAAGTAGATTGAATCTCACAGGAAGTAGTAGGTCATCCGGGGACTTTTTGCCTGTTTTTTTTTTTCAAACTGTTTTTCGAATACTATGTTTTCAGACATACTACTCAGGGTGCGATTTCCCGTGGGGGATGCGTGGGATTTCCCCCTTTCTGGTCAATGTATCCCTGCCTCTGCTTGATTATTTTTATCCCCGGTGGGGATAAATTTATCCCCCCCTTAAAGTGATCAATGCTACTACCTACTACACTAGTGGCGAGAAGGATCACAAAACTTATCACAGATCCGTGGTTTGATTAAAGTCAATTTTATTTTAAAATGCGCTACTTTGGCTGGCTCTGATATAGCTGCCGCAGCCTCTCTGTAATCACGACTCTGCAGACTCTGTTGCGAGTGATTTCAATGTTATGTCAATGTAAAGACGCGTTTACGCGCATCTAGAGGTCCTGCGGCACGAATGAGGCGTTTAGTGCGGCGCGGTAGGGTGAAAGAGGGACGAAATGCCAGAGCTGCCAACTCTCACCCATTGAACGTGAGACTCACGCAGTTGACCCTTTTCACACGCTCTCACGCCACACATCCATTTTCTCACGCAGAGAAAAATCGCGAGGTAAAGAGGACACTGACACCGACAGACAAGACAGAGAAGGTTACTTTTGATAAGGAACAAATTCTCAGCTCTCAAATTATGGCAATATTTTTACGAGATTCAAACAATAAATACCGGTTTGGTGCTTTTAAATGTGACAGATCGTGATACAGTACAACTTAGTTTTTTTTTGTTTTCCTTGTTTTGGCCTACACAAGCCTATTTATATTTAAGTGTTTTAAATTTAAATGTTTAAATTTATGTTACATTTAATGTGACAGCTGTTTTCAGAACTTGGTGTACACCAAGGAAACAAACACACATCACTTACCAGTCTTTCTCGTCTCGAAGTCTTTGGCACTCTGCTGTTGTGTTCCTGTTCGTGGATATTTCATTCTGCATCTTCTGTTGTTCTTCTCTGAGAGCTCTCTCTAACCCCTCCAGCTGAGCGCGCTGTTGAAGTAGCGTGTTATACCTGTAGATGTAAACGTGTCATAGACTGGCACTTGCTCATTTAAACATGTAGACACATAGATACATACATACATGTATATAGCACAAAAAAGGTTTGTCATGTAAAAAAGTTTACAGAGGCAATAATAAATGTATTTAATGTGTCATTATCCACCTTATTTTGCAACACAGAAGTAGGAGAGACTTCCGATTCAATAGCAGCTATAGGTACCCAGTTAACAAAAATGTTCATAGAACGTTTTGCTAAAGTTTCCATTAAGTTATGGAAACGTTATTCCTGAATCTTCTTTGAACGTTCAAAATGTCAGGTTTTAAATTACATTTTTCTTGGTTATTGCGAACGTTAAGGGAACATTTAATTTCATTATTTTACAAACGTTATGGGAACGTTACTTTTAAATGTTCTCTAAACATTCTTAAACAAATAGTGTCATTTAAAAAAATGACGAAAGTCCATCTAAAACGTTTCAGAAAAGAAAAAAAACATTCCATGAACGATGTATAAATAATGTCTTTGTGCTAACTTTTTGAGAATGTTATTAAAGACCAGATCACTTTAAATGAACGTTCTATTAACGTTACTAAAAGAATGTTTGTTCATAACTTTGAGAGAATCTTGCCAGACCATTAGCCAAAGTTCTGAGAATGTTTCCTGTTAGCTGGGTAAAGAACTAGAAGAATAACCAAGTGCAGTAAACGGTAAAACTATTGCTTCAGTGGGCAAACAAGTCTTGGCCTACAGGGTGACATGGTTGCGATAATATCAAGCAGAATAATGGATTGTTTTTGTATGTCGAAAGTACCTGGAAGCCGTTCACACTAGAAGCCTTGCACATTCAAGTTATCGTTATACAGAACTTCAAATAAGTATTATAACCTGGGACTGTTAAGACGTCTTATGGTATGTGTACTAACCTGTCCTCCAGTGATCTGTGCTCTATCTCCAGGGTTCGGTGACTGTTCTCCATTGTTGAGTACCTGTGGGACAGCACCTCCAACTCTGCTGCCTGTCTCTCGTGCAGGACGCTCAATCTCTCATGGTCCCGGAGAAGAAGTTCATTAACGGTGTGCAGATCTTCTCTCTCTCGTACCACACCTTCCCTCTCAGCCTCAGAACTCAGCCGTTCCCGCTGAAGCCGTTCATTATGAGCCATCAGAGAGGAATTCTGGGAAGATAGAGTTGACTTCTCTACCTAGGAGAGATTGAGGAGGACCAAGATAGGCCAATGACTGATTAGATGTAAAATGGTCTCCACTTAAACCTTTAATATTTTATTATAGCATACTACTGGTTAGGGTTGGTAAGATTTTTAAATGTTTTTGAAAGAAATCTCTTATGCTCACTAAGGCGGCATTTATGTGATCAAAAATACAATAAAAACAGTAATATTATTATAATTTAAAATAACTGTATTGTATTATATTTTATAATGTAATTTATTCCTGTGATGCAAAGCTGTATTTTCAGCATCATTACTCCAGTCTTCAGTGTCACATGGTCCTTTAGAAATCATTCTGATATGCTGATTTGGTGCTTAAGAAACATTTCTTATCATTATTCTTATTACATTTCTTATTTATGCTGAAAACAATTGTGCTGCTTCATATTTTTGTGGAAACAGTGATCCATTTTTTCAGCATTCTTTGATGAATAGAAAGTTTTATAATACCTATATTGCATATAAGGCAGCATTCCTAATTTACTGTGACTTACCTGCAGCTGTGCATTGTGTGTCTGCAGTGCTGTGTTGTTCTCCTGCAAGGAAGCCGTCTGCTGTTGCAATGCAATTATTTGTGCCTGCAACCCATCTGACTGCGCCTGCAAGGTCTGCAGTTGTGTTTGCAATGCCTGTTTCTCAGCCTGTAATGTTGCATTCTGTACAAGACAAACCAAGGGAAGATATGTCAAGTTTCTGTAGCTCACCCAGTATAGATTGATGCTTACAACAGCAATGTTGTGTGTTTCATCCTAAAAGATGTATATATCTTGAATGCGCTGTAAAGTTATAAAGATGCTTAGCAGGCATTAAACATAATTTCAAGTATTTAAACAGTCTGACAGTGGGTCTGGACACTGCCTCCATCATGAGACTCACATTTCTCTCCACCTCAATGAGTCGATCTTTAACCTTGAGCAATGCCCACGTGGCCTCCTGACTCTCTCTGTGCCATGGCCTCTCTGTTGGAGAGCATTGTCCTGCCTTTTCCTCCTCCTCCCTCTGAAGCAATGCCTCATAGTTCTGTTTGACCTGCAACAGTTCATCAATCACAAATCATACTGTTCTGATTCTAAGGAGACAGAAAGTCTTGTTAAGTTGCGGTCACATTAGCAAAATTGGCAAAATTTCGAGAGCATAAAAGTTCCATTGCCTATTGTCAATAGTCTAGTGATGTAGGATGAAAAGAACACACAGAAGCCACTTTCAAATCAAGCTTTTTGTTGGTCAACACAGCCAATCTGTGTGACCAACTTGAACCAGATGTGAAATATTTAATGTGTATCTGGAATTTTTTCGCCTTGACATGGAGTTACTGATCGCATGGATTCCTATTGAAATTACTGTATTTCTCCAACGAAGAATTTACTGAACAATGGTAAATGTGACCTCAACTTTAGAGACAGACCAATCATATAAAAATGAATGAGCTTAACACGGCAGTTTTTAGTTTGGAATCATAGCTTTGCAGCATACCAGAGCATGATCGCTAACTGCTATGCTAATATATTTGTTGAATGCAATGTAACGTTTTGCATCAAAATGAAAAGAGCCAATGACCATATTGGCGCAAACATGTCCTAGTCTTTTTTATTATGCACATGTCCTAGTCATGTACATTATCTGGACAACATTTTTTTTCTTGGTTGCGAACAATAAGGGAACATTCCATTTTGCAAACATAATGGGGATGTTACTGTCAAATATTCCCTGAAGAAGTAACATTTAAAATGTTTCATGAACCATGTATATATAATGTTTTTGTGCTAAAGTTTTGTGAACATTATTAAAGACCAGAAAACATTGTTAACAAATAACAAATGTTTTATTAACATTAATGGAAGAACGTTTGCTCATAACTTTGAGAGAACCTTGCCAGAACGTTGCCTATTAGCTGGGTTCCCCAATCAAGCATGTTAGCAAAATGGCTAGCAAGTAAACTTTGGACCTGGCATTGACTCACAGTTTTGAGATCCTGCCGTAGTTGCTGGTTTATCTTGGCCGATTCCTGCAGACGGGCCTCCAGGGCAGCCATTCTCTCTTTTTTAATCTTCAGGGATTTCATCAGAGAAGACTCCAGCTCTGACTCCAACTGCTTACACTGACTGAGCGTGGAAGAGAGAGTGAGGGAGAAAAAGACATTAGACATGTCTAAAAAGGAATCTGACATTTAAAAGTATTACCTTAGGCTTGATTGAATATATAAGTGAATGTCTGGATACCCCTGGTCTACAGCCTCGTGATCTCCCATTCGTGTCTCCTGGTTTAACTTCATCCTCTCTAGCTCATAAGTCAATTTCTCAAGATCAGATTCTTTCTGTTGCAATTTCAGCCTCTGGTCCAACAGCTCCTTTAGAGCAGAAAATAGTCAAATTAAGAAAAATAAGAAAACATTGAGAAAGCATAATAATCTACAAAGCATTCATTGCAGTGGTAACCTCTCTTAATGTCAGCAGCATCCTCTTGTCCACTCCAGCCTGCTGAATCAGCTCCTGGTTTTCCATCTCTAGTTCTTCGTTCTTGACACAGGCCTCACTGAGATAGGTAGTCTTTTTAATCAGACTACGGTTCTCCTTCTCTAGAACCGCCAACTTCAAACTGCTACTATCCAACGAGGCCTCCTGGATCTTCACTTGCTGCAGCAATCTCCGATTCTCCTTTTCCAGACAACTCCTGTCTTGCTCCAAATGTCCATTCTCACGCACTAGACCTTTGTTTTCTATATCTACTTGACCTTGGTTTTGATTTACATTGACTTGAAGACTCTGGTTCTTCATCCCCAATTCATGGATCTCTACTTCAAGACAATGAAGATTGCTGTTATTATTTTCCATGGATGCATGCAGATTTTCTGTGTCAAGGGACTGATTGCTGATCCTCCAATTTTCCTCAATATGTTTAGATTTAGAAATAAAATCATTCAATGGGTGACTGGTTCCTTGAAGTTCTTCCAGGGACTTCAACAACCTCTGGTTCTCTTTCTCTAGTTTCAGCAATCTGCTACATGTATTTTCAGTTACCTCCTGGCCCAAAGACTTCAGCTCTAAAATCATATACACACTTTAGGTATATTCAAGTTTAAGTTAATTTATTACCTGTCAAATGATCAATGAGATGGTAGTGGAATTTTCTTTTTTTTTGCAATCCACCATATATGCTTCTATGTTTCAATCAAGATGTTTATTTCAAAGCAAAGTTTTGAGTAACTTATGGTGACTTATTCAATGGCACAATGGTCGACGAGCATCACATTTTTAATATGCCTCGTGTTAAATTGCAGTGCTAATATATACATATACCTGTTCCTGAATTCTGTTGAGGATCCTTGGCGAGTTCGAGCTCCCAGCCCAAGCGTTGTGATTCCTCCATACTTCTTTTCTGAGAGAGCTCCAATATGATGTTCCTTTCCAGCAGCTCCTCTATTCGTCTCCTCTCCACAGTTCTTTCCTAAAACAGATAGGACAGCCAAGTCAAGCAGATAAGAAAACAACCTTGAGTGGAAAAAAGAGAAAAGGGTACATAGTAATATTGCAGCAGATCCTTTTAATGGGTATCATTTCCTTTTCCACACCTCTTCAATGTCATGAAGTTTTGCCTCTAGTAGGAGGTTGTGTTTCTCCAGATGGTGCAGTTTTTCAGATCGTGCTTTGACGCTCTGTAGCTGTTCCTCCAGCATGGTCTTACTTTCAATCAACACCTGATTATCCTCCTTAAGCTCCTGTCAATGCCAAAAAGAAAGATAAGGTGAGATTTCTCATGCATATAACAGTACTGTTCAAAAATCTGGAGTCAGATTTTTTCTCAGTAAGATTTTAAATAAATGCTGTTCTTTTAAACTTAACATTCAACAAAGAATCCTGGAAAAAATCCAATGTATGTGTTTTGAACACCAAATCAGCATGTTAGAATGATTTCTGAATCAATGAAACTGAGGACTGGAGCAATGGCTGCTGAAAATTCAGCTTTACCAGGAATAAATGACATTATAAAATGTTTTAAATTATTTTAAATTGTAATGATATTGCACAATGCAGCCTTGGTGAGCATAAGAGTCATCTTTTAAAAACATCTGAACGGTAGTGTACGCACACATAAACATTCTTCTATACACACCTCCAGTTTGGTTTTGTAAAAGTTCATGTTGTGAAGTTTATCTCTGTAGCGAGCCACTTCACTCTCCAGTTTGTCTGCTCTGATGGCTCTCTCTTTAATCGCATCCAGCTCGTCACGGTACATCCTTGCTGCTCGTGCATCTGTTAACAGCTGCATGTTCTGCCACAGACCGCCAAGAGTAGACAGGATAGAGGTAGCAAGGAAGAAAAAACTGACATTAAAATAAGGACCGTGGCAATATTTAAACGAGTATAGCACAACTAAATTGGACATTTCTTTACCTTTTGAAATAAAAGAGTTTGGTGTACTAGAGCGGGTAGTTAAGTCTGCCCAGAGAATTATCAATTACAGTTTGCCAACTGTAAGTGACATTTACATCACCAGATGCAGAAGGAGGGCAACTTGCATTATGGGACCTTTCCCACCCAGAGAATGGTCTGTTTGTCACTCTCCCTTCAGGAAAGAGGTTGAGAACCACCAGGCTAAGAAATAGCTTCTTTCCAGAAGTGGTAAGACTGATGAACTCTACATCATAATGTTGCATTTAAAATATTTAAATGCAAAATTTAAAATAAAATATGTGTACTCGATTTTGTGATAACGGTATTAATGATAAATGTGATTTGTACACTGTTAAAGTGATGAATTTATTTTAATCTTAATTTTTATGCGCATTTTAATATATGGTGTGTAAGGGTGGAGAGTACTATTTATTTATTCTACTACTTGTTTTTCTGATGGATTAGTAGTGTTATATATGTTTTATATTGCTGATAACATATTATTATTATTATTGTTATTATTGTTATTATTATTATTATTATTTATTAATGCTGTTATTTATTGCTATGTTGCGCTTTTGCTGGGACCTGAGTACGTAATTTCATTCCTTTCATGTACCATGTGTTGAAATGACAATAAACTACTACTACTATTACTTCTATCTATTACTAGGAAGAGATGGTGTTATTCAGAAGTTGTCATGTCATGTAATAAGGAATAAATAATACATAAATAAATATGTAGCAAAAGGGCTATGAAGTTTCAGTAGCACTTTAGTATGGGGAACACATTCACTATTAATTACAGCTTTTGCCTCAATAAACTCCTAATTAACTCTTATTAATAGTAAGGTAGTCTTTAAGTTTAGGTAATGGGTAGGATTAAAGGATGTAGAATAAGGTCATGCAGAATAAGGCATTAATATGTGCTTTATAAGTACTAATAAACAGCCAATATCCTAGTAATATGCATGCTAATAAGCAACTAGTTAATAGCGAGAATTGAACCCTAAAAAAAAAGTGTTAGCGAGAGTTCTTAATAGGAGTCTTGAGATAATTTTATTTTCAGTACCTCTTGCTGGAGTCTTTTAATCTCCGCCTCCACACTGTCCAGGTCCTGCCTGGAGTCCAAGAGCTGTTCACTTTTCTCCTCTCTGTTTGGACACAGGAAACAGATGTTTGAGAGACTTAAAGATTCAACACTCATACAGGTTAAGAAGAGCGATTATCATGCAATTACTTAATCAGAGAAGAACAAGGATGCCCACAACCACACACCCAAATATGTGTGCACATAAGCATAAGTGCTCATGCAAATATAACCACATGCAAGTGTGTACACAAATGCACATCTACTACAAGTACACACCAGCCAACAAAGAGGCACAGCCATGCTGTGCTTGAACAGCTGTACCTAATCTTATGGTATCAATAGGTCAACTGCTCGTTAATGCCATGGTTGTTGGAACCAGACGGGCTGGTCTGAGTATTTCAGGAGTATTTCTTATTTTCAGGCACAACCATCTCTAAGGTTTACAGAGAATGGTCTAAAAAAGAGAAAATATCCAGTGAGCGGCAGTTCTGTGGGTGAAAATGTCTTGTTGATGCCAGAGGTCAGAGGAGAATGGCCAGACTGGTTCAGGCTGATAGAAAGGCAACAGTAATAATAAGTGTTACAACCGAGGTCTGCAGAAGAGCATCTCTGAAAGCACAACACGTTAAACCTTGAAGCAAAAGAGCTAAAGCAGCAGAAGACAAACCGGTGACACTCCTGTCAGCTAAGAACAGCAAACTGAGGCTATAATTCGTAACGTGCTACGACACAAAGCTCAAATCATCTCAAACTGGTTTCTTGAACATGATAGTGAGTTCACTATACTCAAATGGCCTCCAGAGTCACCAGATCAGCTTTGGGAAGTGGTGGAACGGGAGATTCGCATCATGGATGTGCAGCCGACAAATCTGCAGCAACTGTGTGTTGCTATTATCTCAATGTGGCTATACATAGAACCTGCTACTTTAAGAAATCCAATAACAGAAACTGACATTAAAAAACAGCACAATGTGATATTGAAAAATAAATGCATTTTCTCAATAAAATATAGCCCTTGTGAAAACTGGTTCATTAATAAATAACATTTCTCACTCTCTCTTGCATTTTTCTGCACCTTTCATTTTACAGACAGTGAGAGACAACTTACATCTACCTTTTTAGGTTTGATGTGCTTTTATTAGCCATCAAAAATCAGTTAGCCTATTTTAACATCATTGTGCTCCGTTTTTATAGTGTGTCAAATTTGTATCAGAAGTCAATACTGCAGTCCATTCCCTGCTGGGATACGAATAGTTGAGTGTGAGAAGTTGGGCTGGTGGGGGATGCTGAAAAAAACTGAGTGGGGAGTCAGCTAAACATCATATAATATTTGTAATGTCACAATAAAAATTTTGTATAATCACCTAAAAATTATTATGTAATTAAAACAGATCATTATTCCATAACCCAGTGTGTCCAAATTTTTCATTTCAGTGCATCACTACAAAATACGTTGCATCAACACATGAAATTGACCATTTTTGCTAAAACGAAGTTCATTTCCTTTGCATGGTGAATGAAACATCATCACATATTCACTTTAAAACTCTGAGAAAGCTGTGCTGTACAATAACACTCAAGTGCTGCTCCGGGATATACTCCAAAATAGAAGCTTAAGAATGCAGCAGTACGAGCAGTATTATACAGTGAGTTTGTGGATGGATGGAAAAAATTGATGGATAGAAGGACGGATGGTTGGAAATGAGGGGGGTTGACTGTCTGTAGCATTACACTAAGAGGATAAAAGTGGGTCAGCAGAATAAGGACGGACCATGCACTGTGCCAGGGTATTTATAATCTGAGGCAAGCTTCCTACAGACATCTTACAATAACCACAGAACCAGTTACTATAAATTAATCAGGGGACCTTTACTATCACATAAGTGAATCAATAAAAGATGACCTTTTATTGGAACTTTGGGATAGTGCAAATGATGCATATACATAATAATTACATATTAATTATATAATATATACCAGTAATATTATTGTGGACAGAGAAAACTAATATTATAAGCTTTCAATAGTAATTGAAAATGTTAAAATACATTTTAAATAAAATAAAATACAAACGTTTTAAAAAAAAATAAATAAATAAATAAAAATAATAACAAATGGTGACCAATGCAGATATGGCTGCCAATATATTGTCTATCACTAAGACCCAAGCTAATGACTTGATGAGTGCAGTTGTTCTTTTATGTGTTCAATTATTTCCCATTGAAACCAGAAGTCACAGCTATGAATGATCACATACCCCCATAACCATACAAGTTACTCTGGGTTTGTTTCACTCATCATGTTTGATCATTCATCATGTCTGTGCATGTGTAGGTCAGTTTTGTGTGTGTGTGTGTGCAATGTGCATATGCTCACAGCTCCTGTCTGAGGCGTTTGATCTTGGTTTTAGCGTCCGTCAGCTCTAGTGCCAGATGCTGCTGGGATAAAGGGAGCTGGCGGCTAGCGGACTCTGTGAGGGAGGAGTCAACGCCAAACACTACAGACTTCATCGTCTCTTTCCCCTGCATCAGCTCCACGATGACCTACCAGCAGACACAGAAAAAATGAGAAGGGTTAGACGAGAGACTGAACTAGTTAACAAACTAAACTGCTCTGGCTTCACCCAACAGGCATTTAAAGTCACATGCATTGGCTGGTTATTGTTTTAAGCAACCGGTTACAAGTTTCCTCCGTACTGCAGCCAAGCACAATCTTGAAATTGAATAATTATCTCCAAGAAAGGTGGGGAGGGGAATGAATTTGCTCATTTCTAAATGACTTTTGAAGATACCTCAAATTGCCGGTCTCGCTGGTCCACTAACATTTTGAGATTAATGTTCATACTTCTGCAGAGATTTTCCCATTCCTCCGGACACACATCCTCCATCTCCAACCAATGCAGATCAAACACATTCTCCTGACAATGAGTCACCTGGAGTGCAAAAAAACAAAAATGTCTCAGTCATTTTGTAGAGCCTCATAATATTTTGTAGCATTTATCTACTGCTAAATTCAAAACACATCCTGGCAAGAAGGTGCACAATAGATAATAGAAGTTGCATGTCATTCACAATATGAAAACAAAATGTGTTCTGATGTATTATCTTGTTAAGATATTAAGACACACTTTGTGCCTGTAGGTGGCTTCTTTCTGTCACATGCCTGTCCTGTCTTGTGTTGCACATGGGTGTTTTGTTATTTTGGGCCATGTGCTCTTGTCGTTGTCTGATCCCTCCCCCTCGTTACCTGATTATTGTTTGAGTTCTTCCACCTGTCCCCTCTTGATTTGTTCCCTTCTTAAGTCTTCTCTTGTTTGCAGTCTTGTTCGGATCGTTGTCTAATGTCTCCCGTTCCCCGTGATCCCGTTAAGGTTCAGTTGTTGTTTAATTTTTATTCATTGTGTTTTTCCCCCTCATGGGTTTTTGCTTTGTGTTTGTTTATTTTTTGTAATAAATTACCATTCTCCTGCATTAGAGTCCTCACACCTTTTTTGCCTTGCACGTTCCGTGACACTTTCAAGCAGAGATTATTTAAGTTAGTTATCCCTGAGAAGTCCAATCGAATATAATTACTACATAACTATACAGATAATCATCCATATGTGCCATATTTGCCAAGCAATAGTGTGTCTTGTAGTATCTACCAGTACCTCTTGGATATGAGCTGCGATTGCTGCTTTTGTGTCAAAATCAAGGCATTGTATCTTCTCGATATACTCCTCTTTTCTTTCGCACTGCAAAACAGCAACAGTTTTAGGTCTCCATACTGCTTAACTAGTACTTCAATTTGATTAAAATGACAAGTCAATTTGATAGCTAGTTTGTACAATGAAAGGTTAACTGAATAGTCATATTTAATGCACGCAGTTACATATTACCTGCACAGCACAGCCAAGCAACAGCAACAGCAACTTCCTGATCTCTTCTAGACCTTCCTCTGGAAAAAAGGTTTCATTCAAAACAATTAAATGCTTTAAAACAGAATGCAAATTAACCTTAAACTTGTGCACTCTAAGGTGTACACTACCATTCCAAATGTTTTTTGAAAGAATCTCTTATAATCACCAAAGCTGCATTCATTAGTTATTTTGAATTGTAATCATTTGTTTTTACTGTATCTTTTATATGTTTTCTATTTTAATATATTTTAAGGTGTCATTTATTTCTGAATTTTTTTGCATAATTACTCCAGACTTCAGTGTCACATGATCCTGCTCAAGAAACATTTCTTATTATAATTATCAATGTTGAAAACTGCTTAACATTTTTGTGGAAACAGTGATACATTTTTTCCAGGTGTCTTCGATGAATAGAAAGCTCAAAAGAACAGCATTTATTTGAAATAGGAATCTTTTGTAGCATTTTAAATGTTTTTACTTCCACTTTTGATCAATTTAATGCATCCTTCCAGGACAAAAACTATACATTTCTTACTGACCCCAAACTTATGAATTGTCGTGTAATTAAATGAGGGAAATACTATCAAAACGAATGCCTCCCACTACTTTTATTCTGAACAAAGATATCATGGATCAAGATATTAACAACTTCTGAAACTATAAGAGTGAACAGGGGGACATGAAGGCGGTGCTGAGAGGGAAAAGTAAAATTAAAATTACACACAGTAGCTTTATGACTTCTGTAAGAGTTCCTGATGTATTGTTCGTGTGTGCGTCATTAGATTCGAGCCTCTGGAACTATTCAGCACTTTCTCAGAATCTGTTGTTCAATAGCTGACGTACCACAGTGCGGATTCCTGCCCAGAAGGAGCACATTGGGAGGAGACATCATAATCAGCTGATGCAGGGTCTCCTACAGTAAATAGGATGCAAAATTAGAAACAGGAGATGGAAGAGGTGAGATACACAGAATCTTATTCAAAAAGCAGCAGCTTTCAGTTTTATTAAAGAGCAAAAACAGACCCAGCTGCTATCAGTTTCATTGCATTCAACCGTTTTAAGCAGTAAATTACAGACAGGACTGGGGACCGGGGTAATTGTTCAGAGACGTCTCAAAGAGTTCAAGTGCAGACTTGTGTGCAGACACATGGGGGATGGTTTAAATCAAGAAAATTATTAAACTTTGATGTGGTGCTTTAGATGAACTTGAATGTTGTGGTCACTATTCTCTGCAATATTATTCATGTCTAAAAAAACACATTAAAGGACCAATGCAGAGATAATTCAAGAGGTTAGATTACACAGTACTCACTAAAAGACGTATTAGATCTTCTTAAAAAAACACAAAACCGGGGGGACCATTAATTACAGAGCACTTCAGCTTCAATCAGCATGACAATGTGTATTAATAATTATTAAACACCTTTATTTAAAGGGATAGTTCAAGAAAAAATACAAATTCTGTCATTAATTACCCTCATTCATTCAAAGTAAGACTTTTGTTCATCTTCAGAACACAAATGAAGATCTTTTTGATGAAATCTGAGAGCTTACTTCTCTCAGATCTTTACGAGAGATCGTAAAACTAATCCATATGAATAGAGTGGTTTAGTTAAAGATTTTCTGAGGAGACACGATCGCTTTATAGTGTAAACACATTGAATTTAGGCTTTTTATTCACGCTAACATTCATCAACTGACTCACACATCAGTTGTGTTAAACGCCACGGAAGCTCAAGCATGTTCGCTTGACGTGCGAGAACCAATGAGGTTCATTCTCGTGTTACGCAGCACGTTTGAGTTCAGCAAGAACCAATGAGGTTTGTTCTTGTGTGTCAAGCAGGTTCGGTTGAGCTTCTGTTTATGTTCGCCGATCAATGTTTAAATGTGAATAAAAGCCTAAATTAAGTCTAAGTCTGTATAAAATGATCGAGTCTCTTCAGAAGATTTGGAATAAACCGCTCAATTCATATGGATTAGTTTTACGATCTCTTTATGAACTTTTTGAAGCGTCAAAGTGGTAGTTGCGTAGCTGTCAATGGAAGGACAGAAATCTCTCAGATTTCATCAAAAAGATCTTTATTTGTGTTCCGAAGATGAACAAAAGTCTTTCGGGTTTGGAACGATGTGAGGGTGAGTAATTAATGACAGAATTTTTGGGTGAACTATCCCTTTAATAATGTCTCTTTGTGGCCAGCAGATGCCCCAGACCGTCCAGGGCTTTTCAATGTGCAAGTTAAATCGACAACACAAATCAACAAAGGTATGGGTGGGCTTATTTTGCTAGTCCCTTTTCCATATGGGAATTCGTTAATGCAGATTCTTCTACAGCAAGATCGTTTTAAGTTTCGCTGAATAAGCTAGATCAATGATTAAACGCTCTGAATTCCCTCAGGTTAACAAAACTCAAGAGAAGTCAATGAAGTCAATCTCAACGATTCCAGAGTGCTTTTTATGAATGCTGCTGAGTATGAACAGCTCTGCAACGTCACACTATTTTAAATGCACTATGCGCATTTATATAAAGATTAGATTTGCATTTCTTGAGCACTGAAAATGTGTCAACTTAAGACTATGGTTTTACAAAGCCATAATTTCACTGACTAATTGAAAACCAGTGACAATTAAGCAACAGGAAATAATTCAGTTATTTGCCTCGTCTGTATTCAAGGTCATTTTCATTACTTTGACCGCTTTAGCCGGCACCATGAGAGACAGGTCTCATGGGATGTAAAATGGGTCATTTTCCAGCTTTGCTCCAGGCCATTGCTGTTTCCTAGCTACTGATTACACAGATGTTGGCTTGGCATGCTGATATCTAGGCCAGTCTCTTTGAGAGGAGCTTGTAGGTCTGGTGGCGAGACTATTTCCACACGGATAGATGTGCAGGATTCAGGGTGGGCTCTCTGTGAGCGGAAGGGGGTAGCAGGAAATTTAGGGTATGATTTTAAATCCTGCCCTTCCACCCAATGGGCCTCCATTTGGGAATAAGCAGAATCAAGTATAAAGAGGAACTTCACAATGAACTTATGCATGCAGCAAAAACATATGTGAAATAATAACTCAGGTTATATATTTAAAGAATATATTCCCCTTGAAGAAATCAGGACAGAAGTGTTTGAAAGTGGACAAAAGAGACGGATTAAAACACCAGGTGTAAACAGGAATGTCTCCCTCGTCTACTTGTGATCCGGTCAACCACAACGCATCTTAATACCAGATGTAAACAGGGCCATAGAGAGCAACTGCACAGCCCATTTTTTATTGGTCCTGGTTTTGGAAGTAATTCTCTTATTCATTTTCTCCAAAGGAATCCAATAATTCAATATAGCCTTGAACCAATCAAACCAGCTCAGAAATGAATCACAACATTACAACATTTGATATCAAAGCAAAAAAAGTATCTTAAAATCCAGGGGAAAAGGTACACTATCTAACTGTGTATTATCTAACTGTGCATTTATCTCTTTTATTGGCTGTAAGTCATTGATTGTAAGTATACTTTTACAACGGTTGTTGTTTATTGCAAAATATTCAAACAAATACAAACCTTTTTTCATTATAATGGAAACTTATCTGATTTCTCTTCAGGGATTAAGGGTATTAGTGTAGTTCTTCATTGGGAATTCAGCAATAACTATTTTTTATTTTATATATATATTTTTTTTTTTCTTAAATTTGTTTTAAAATAAACTTTATCATTTTAATTTTACATGTTTTACATTTAATTCATCTGTTTTAAGAGGTTAATCCAATATCAGTACAATTTAATTTATCCATAGAGAAAATGAATGTGATTTTTACTTCTGAAAACACACTCTGTTTCTGCATTTCTGCATGACTTACCTGGTAGTATGATTTGATGTGGTAAATGAGGACAGACAAGTTTTGGGCTCTCTGGCCGACATCATTGTACACTTTGTTGAAAACTTGAACAGTCCCTTTGGGATTTCTGCAACAACAAAAAAAGAAAAAAAAGAAAAATGTATTTCTGTAAGATAAAATCAACTCAAGCAAGAAGCATCCAAAACATCTTGTTTCTGAAGACCTGATTAGTATATTAACCTGGACTAGGAGCAATAATAGCCACGACACACAATCTGTTCATTCATTCTGTTTTTTTTCCCACATGACTTCATTCAGCAACTAGCCAGCACTAAAGCAGACACAGACAGAGCCAAAGAGCAGCAGAATTCAGTTCAGGTCAAGTCTTGACTGAGACTTTAACAGCTCAAAGTTTGAGTACTGACACAGTGACCTGAAACATTGCTGTCCCATGATACACTTCTGTATGGGATGTGATCCGTGCCACCATCAAAAAAAAAAAAAAAAGTCAACAGTCAAGCTCTAATCCATCATCCTCCCTGAATCCGTGGGATTACAGTTTTCAGCTTTATGCTGTACTGTTTACTACCTCAGCATCATGAGAACACAAGGTTTCTGCATTAACTATCCTTTAAATGGCAATTAAAATATACACACATTATCCTGCAATGGCATGGATGGGTTTTAGACATTTGGGGCAAAAACAACTCACCCATATGCACCCATCCAAATTCTGTCCAGCTGAACAGACTGAACGACTGACTACAAAGTGTTCCTTCATTGCCATGACAAAGCATACAGTGTTTTAGGGCTCCTGCATGGAATGAGTAATTTAAAAGCTGAAACACATGCCGTCTGCAATAAATGCCTGATATTAGACGCAAACAACACCAAAGGGTGGTGGTAACTTTGCGTCTGGAATGGGAGCACGAATTTGATCACATGTGCAAACAACCTGTGAACTGAAAAGTCACTGAGAGAACCCTTTCAACAGTCTGCCCTTAAGCATAGCACTTAACTAAGTGTTTAATTGCTTTGGATGAATAAATTAGACTCAATAGCCAATTGAATGTGTGCCAAGTTTCTTTTGATGTCAAACTTTTGGGGCTCAGCAAGAATTTTTTTATGTTTCTAAAATAAATCTCTAATGCTCACTTTAGAGTTGCATTTATTTGATCAAAAATAAAATTAAAAAACAGTAAAAACAGTAGGGTAAAATGGGGCTAAAGGCGCACCGGGGTAAAAGGCACATTTGACTTGAATCTCTTTTAAACCACTAGGTGACACAAAAATTCAGCTCAGCCCTTTTCGTAACAACTGCTTTTAATGACGCACGTGGAAATTTGGCTGATCGTGGGCGGCAACACAAAGCTGATTCTGTACTAATTTGATCTAATATTTAATGTTTTTAAAAATGTTGTAGATTTATGTAGCAAAGGAGAATCAGTAAAATTGTTGACTATATTTTGAAACAAAGGTCTTGTTAATGATTTTCAGTTTTGTTCAAGGTAATCAAAACAACAGTTTTTTCAATAACGGAAGAATATGTAAAACTATATGCAAAATAAGATACAACGGTGTTTTGCCAGATGATAAGTTTATTCTATGTATCATCTTTTTACTACTTTAATTCATTTTACTCTAATTCTCTTTTAATTCCTTTTATAACTGTTTTAATTTCCCTTGCTATATATATATTTTATTTAACAAAATAAACCAAAAGTAGTACAAACTTTGCTAAAATTGTTTTGAACAAATTTAAACTTAGACATTATTAAAAACATATTATTTTAGCTAAAGTATTTGCATAAATAATGTGTGCCTTTTGCCCCAAGCTGGTGAGCCTTTTACCCCGTGTGTTTGGGTTAAAAGGCCCACCTTGCCACCTCATTTATAAGATTTTAAAACAAATGAACCACTTTTATGATTTATTTTCACACAAAATCTGTTGCTCCATCAATGTTCAATAAAAACATATATATTTTTTCTACAATATACACTATGGGAGTATAGTGAAAAGCACATTTCTTAAGGTGTGCCTTTAGTCCCGTTGCACCCTAATATTATCATATATTATTAACATTTACAATATGTTTTCTATTTGATAAAAAATATATTTTTAGATTTGTAAATTATTTCTGTAATGGCAAAGCAGAATTTTCAGCATCATTACTCCAGACTTCAGTGTCACATGATCCTTCAAAAATCATTCTAATATGCTGATTTGCTGCTCAAGAAACATCTATTATTATTATTAACAATTTTGAAAACAGTTGAGCTGCCACATATTTGTATGAATTATGAATTTCTCTCAAAAAATAATTTAATGATCCCAACTTTTGAACGGTATGTCCCATTTCTTTTTTTTTTTAAAGAGAAGTTGAGTTGAAGTTGAAACCTCAACTATATTCAAATGAAATGCTTACTAAACTGAGTTAAGTGCTCAGATAATATATCTGTGCACTCTAAAAAATGCTGCGTTGTTTCAACCCAAAGTTGGGTCAAATATGGACAAACCCAACCATTGGGTTAAAAATGTAAATAAAAAACTTAACCCAACAGTTGGGTTTGTCCATATTAGACCCAAATTTGGGTTGAAACAACCCAGCATTTTTTAGAGTGTGTGCAGATTTATGACATACACATACTTACATTTGATTCATGATCTTGTTCAAGAATATCCCGTCCACTAATTCAGTGTATTCAGAGAGCATGTTCCCCTCCTTGCCACCTAGTTGACCAAATGTCTTAACCTTTGAGACAGACATAAACGGGTGTTAAAGTGACATGTCATGAAGTGACAGCAGTGTCCTGAAGAGGGACATTCTCTATAAATGACAATTATAATTATACATGCAGATTTGTGGCATTTTGAGACCTCAAATTGAGAAATTACATGATATATTTGTGCTCTTAAACACATTAGTCACACTGCAGGCCAGTTAAGCAAACTACAAAAATATAATAATCAGTGAAAACCAGGGCTAGTTCATACACTTCACTCCAGTGAATATTTCTCAGAGCATGTTTATGATCTATAACGGAAAGTTCAGTGGTAGAGACACAAACCTAAAAGTCTTGGCATTAAAATGCTCACCATTAGTATCAACTTTTTGTGACAACGTGCCCCCATAGAGGAGGAAAATGTTACAGTAGGTTACATGAGGTAAGTTGTCACAATGGAACCTTCCATTAAATAGACTAATAGCCTTTTAGATACATTTAAAATGAGCGTTTGTCAGTTGTCATAATGATACAGTTGATCTTCCACAGAAATAACTGTTATGACTCACAGAAATAACTGTTATGAAGATAATATGACACTGTTTGCTATGTTCTGCACGTAACAAAACTGCAACTTACCCAAGTGACAAGAGAGCTGCTCATGAACTGCTCTAATATGTCTGGAATGTCACCCTCCATATTAATATTACACAATCAGAGAGATTTACAAGTCAAAAACACTTGGCAGAAACACAAAGCCATATAAATACAGCACTGCTGGTTTAACCCTCTCCATAGGCAGCTGAGCGGAGGAAATGTCGCTGCATCATTGAACAAAATCTGCAATTCACACCGCTGCGACGCAAGACCTCATAGAATCCGTGTAGCTCATTCCTCGTCAACAAACGGGTATCTGTTATTAGATTGAAAATAAACGCAGAATGTTGCCGTTTAAATATTCCATCAGGACTGCAGCATCTTCCGGAGCCACTCGGATACCACGCCGAAACTGCAGTGCGCGTGACTGCTGGAGGTCTACCACTTACAGTGCATGTGAAGTTATAAAGCAATTAGAATCCAAATAATACATGTTTAATAACTAAAATTAACGGTCATTCAGTGCGATTTCATGATTCCTTCATCAAATGGGGGGAAAAAACAAGGTCTAAGTGAAAAAGTTTTACTGGGTGTTTATGTCATTTTCCGTCCCAGCAGCATCTGATCTGGACAGCAGTATCGTAATTCCAACAGTGGTTTAGTACATCTCTGACCTTAATCTGTTACCATAACAACAGCCGTCAACCCCCAATCACCAGTTAAAATATAATCTCTCTTGGACAGTGCTTTAACTCGTCATTATAGGATATAATGACCACATCAACAAGTTCTGCTAAAGGGTGGAGTCAATTAAACTGAAGCCTACTTGAGAACTATTTTATTTACGTGGAAAGGAAAACGGTTCATTTAAATATCTATAGGCCTATTCTGTTAGTCAATATCTCATACGATGAATGTAAAACAATTTTACAGGGCAAAGTTGTTTTTGCTTACTAAAATATCTTATTTTCAAGAAACGGCTGAATATGCATCTTTTTCGGCAACACATGATCCATTAATACTACTAACACTTTCTTTCTCTTCTCTTCTACCCTATATAGGCAATATGCTATATAAAAAAAACGTAGGCCTATACTGCGTTAAACTAAACTGGGAAGGATCATAGCACGAACATATTGTTGTCCTATTGTTAGTTTAACTGCTTCTATTGTTCTTCTCATTTGTAAATCGCTTTGGATAAAAGCGTCTGCTACGATTAAATGTAATTTAATCTAATGTGAGGCTTTGGCGCCATCTTGCGGAAGAGTTGAGTATTCCAGAGACTGCAGAATCAGGTACTTGACTAAATTAGCGGCTCCACTTGCACTAAAGAGGTGCTGAGCGATGTTAAAGGGGTCCTATTATGCCCTTTTACGAAGTCTAGATTTTGGTTTGGGGTGTACTAGAATATGCTTTCATGCTTGATTGTTCAAAAAACACGTTATTTCCCCCATATTTTACATTATTACAGCACCTCTCCTCCCTAGTTTGTAGGTCCCGACTCGAACGAACTTTGTTTCCTGGTTCGATGGAGCCCCTCCTTCCAAAATGTGCTGTGATTGGTTAGCTGGCTCAGTGTGATACCATGACTTACCGTACTGCAAGCTCTACTCAGATGTAAATATTAATGATGATGTCAATTTCAATCCAATTCAAGCCTGATTCAGACTTAAGAATGTTAACAAACAAGAGGATCGCCCAGAACGGATTTTGCAAGCACGGATTTCACAGGACGTTTGTGGTAGCCTATGTTTTTTTTTTAATACATTTCAGATACGAAGTTATAGGCTACACCATTTATCATGATACTTGTCGGAAGACTATGGTAATACAAACAGTAATACAAAAGCAAGAGCTTACAAAAGCTAAACACTTTCAACTCTAATGTTGGCTAGCAGGTGAGCTGAGGCAAATTTTCAGAGGCAAAGTTTGTGTGGCAGGGAGAGAGCTGCCACTCGATCTGTCACTCAACCCGTCACCGCTAGGGGCCGCTGCCACTCGACCCGTCACCGCGCCTGGCCTGCCACTCGACCAGTCACCGTTATATGCGGCTGCCACTCGACCAGTCACCGTTATTCGCTCCTGCCACTCGACCTAAGTTGTGGCTGGCGTGACGCTTAATAGGTGTCAAGACTCGCACTCCGGATTAAAACGGCGGAAAAAAATATAAAGTAAGGTGGCAAATGGGTAGGCTAAATAAAAGTAGAAGTAAATGCGGGATGCATGTCTAACTGTCTATTTGATCAAATGCATCAGTCGGAGTGTCTGCTAGTAGCTGTAAGGCAGGTGAAAAGCATTTAGATAATGGTGATTATTGACCTATTGTGCATGCCGTTCTTGCCCACTAGGTACAGAGGATACGCGCTGCATTTTGTTTAAAAACACCTTATATATTGTGTAAGGTCCCGAGGCAGGCCCATATATCTGTGATGGGTCCCGAGGCAGGCACATATAACGGTGACTGGTCGAGTGGCAGGTGCATATAACGGTGACTGGTCGAGTGGCAGGCGCATATAAAGGTGACTGGTCAAGTGGCAGCGGCCCCTAGCGGTGATGGGTCGAATCGCAGCGGCCCCTACCGGTGATGGGTCGAGTGGCAGCGGCCCCTAGTGGTGACGGGTTGAGTGACAGGTCGAGTGGCAGCTCCCCCTGCCACGCAGAGATTTTACCCCCTCTCCAAAGCTTTGCCCTTTGTTTAAATCGTAGCAACAACATAAAACTTATAATTGGACTGTTAATAGAAAATGCAACTAGAAATAATAAGACTGTGATCCCACAAACAACAGATTGTCCCGACAAAGTGGAAACTGCTCCATTCCAGCAGAAGCTTCTGTGCGTGGCCTGCATTGTACTGGTTCTGGAAGCTGTTCTCCATAAAATGTGCAGCACACAGACAAACGTTGGGGTTATAATGTTCAGGAACAGTGTTTAAAATAAAATTTAACCACTCCTAAATTCGTCAAACAAATGAGTTTTGGAAACGGGGTGGACAAACACAGCGTCTCTTTGGCAGAGCGACAACACTGTCTCCGCAGCTCAACCAGGCCCCTTTTTGGCATATTCCGTGGGCAGGAATTATTTAAATGAGTAACATCTTGTGACTTCACAAGATCCGGAAAAAAATGCGTTGTAGTCCAAACAAGTCGTTCGTTGTAGTTCTTGGAAACTGGATTCTGTTAAAAACAATTATACCGGTGGACTTTGAGCTTTGTAACCTTGCAGATCTTTTTTTATGCTCAAACAGCAATATTACTAACTAAAGTTGAAAAAGTGAAAAAGCATAATAGGACCACTTTAACCGTTCTAGAACTCCTGCTAGTCTTTAGCCACAGTACACAAGCCTCATCTTTCTATAACTCGAGGTGTTTTGGCGTAGCATGGTACTTTAACTTCTCAGGCAGAAGCAAAGCAAGCTCGCATCTGTTTTCAAGCGCTTTGAGTTTTAAGCTCTAGCTCCCTCCAGCGATGAAAGACGTTAGCGGTTTTCACTGTCGCCGTGCTTCTTTTTGCTCCTCTCGCTTTTTAGTCTCCTACTTATAGCCTACTTCTACATTGTTGACAGATGAGAAATGATGAACATTTCACGCCCTCCAAAATCACCTAGCTCATTTGGAGCTTCCGGTTTCCCTTATATCACAGGTGTCAAACTCAGTTCCTGGAGGGCCACAGCCCTACACTGTTTTGTTCCAACCCTGCTTCAACACACACACACACCTGCCGTTTAAATAAGCCTGAAGGACTTGATTAACTGATCAGGTGTGTTTAATTAGGGTTGAAGCTAAACTCTGCAGGGCTATGGCCCTCCAGGAACTGAGTTTGACACCCCTGCGGACTGCCCACTGTGGACGTGTAAAATGATTGACAGCTACAAATCATGCCAGTTAAACAGCATAAAACGCTGTATCTCTTTTCAGAATGATTATTTTTATGGTTTACAGATTCTAGTGCCATGATATATCGGCATGATGACAGCTATTTCAGGAAAATCTTTCAAAGAGCAGGATTTTCTACAATTCCATAAAAAATTGCTTAAAGCTAGTGAAAAATTAAGATCATCCCATAATTTACTCACCCTCAAGCCATCCCAGGTGTATATAACTTTCTTCTTTAAACCAAACACAATCGGAATTATATATATAAAAAATATCCTGCCTCTTCCAAGCTTTATAATGAGTGAATGGTACCTTAGATTTTGAAGGGCAAAAAATTGCATCCATCCATCATGAACGTAATCCATGCAGCTCCAGGGGCATAATAATGCCTTCTGAAGTGATGAGATGTGTTTTTTGTAAGAAAAAAATATATTTTCTTGCTTTTGTAATTGACCATGCCATTTATCATTAAAAACCACAAAATTTTTTTTTTTTTAAAAATGCGTATGCCTATGATTTGTATTCTTTATAGATGATTATGTTTAAGAGGAACATGAACATTTGCCTGTGAGTTTCCATGTGTTCAGTGAGATGTGAAGTGTGAGAAGTATGAATGAATTCAGACAATTTGTTGCTTTGGCTCTGCCAAACAAATTGCTCCCCTGAGACAGGCTTTAAATTGATTTGGTTCTGAGAAAGGTTTGCTGACACAAATTACTAAACATCAACACAGTGAGAAATCAATGGGACATATGTTGCCTATTTAAGACTGGCAGTCAATTTTTAATGAACTCTTTAATATTTAATTATAACAGTCGGTTAAGGTGCTGTACATTTAATCACATCATAAATTGTTCATTCCATACAAAAAAAAAAACAAATAGTATCTTATGCAGATGGGACTATAATTCATTCCGATATATGACCCATGCTGCAGAAAGCAGTTTTATTATATATGTCTATATGTTTACAGTATATCATAAGATGCATCATAAGAGGTAGTCATCCAGAAAGCAACAGCAGCTACAGTTTATGGCAGCATATATAAGGCAAAACATGCTCAAGCATCAGGCCACAAACTACTGAGAAATCAATGCAACATATATGGTCTGTATTATAAGATCAACAATCAGCAATGACTGTTTAATAAAAACATTACAGTTCCATTAAAACAGTCAATTAAAGGATAATATATAAAGCTACATATAAAAGCTGCTCTATAAAGCTACATTTAAAGGGTGTAAGCTTAAAGTATTCAATAAGAAAAACAGTCTCTTCTTGTGCATACGATTGTACATTACTTCAAGGCTGTGCATGCTGCATCATGTAAACATTTTTCTATATATATATATATATATATACACAGTGTAAGATGTGCCACAGTATCTAGTCAACCAGAAAGCAATGACAGTATAATGACGTGCATGTATTGAGCACGTGTGTTGGCATATATGCAGATTTTTTCTAAATTTATTTTAGTAAAAATGTGCTTGATTTAATAAAAACGATGGCTAATGAACATCTTGAGAAAAACACAATTATTATAAAATTTTGGTAATGTCCTTTCGTGACAGTTTTCCATGAGCACTATTGAGTCACGGAATATTTTGGTTTAAAATAAGAAAATTCTGAGTATTGGAGTAAATAATTTCCATAGTTCTGTTTATCTAAATAGGCATGCATTATATAAAGATTTAGTGAAAGTGTAATCTGTTTTTCCGCTAAAAGTGCTGTACTGTATAATGTTAAAAAGAAAGCACACACAAAAATCATTTTCCTTCACAGAAGTCCTTCAGAGATTATAATTCAGTTCCATTGACAGCATTTGAAAACTTCAATTGTAAGTCATGGCACAGATGTTCTGAGGCACAAAGTCCTTGGCTTATTGGTCCCGCTTCAGAGAGAAATTCCCGCCGCTCACTCATGCTCTCTGCTCTCTGCTTTTGTCTTCAGAGATTGCAGTTTCTGCCTCCCGTGTTGGCTCTCCTGAAGGGTTGTGCTGCCAGATAGCAGGCTTATTGTGTAAGGTGAAAACCAGTCTCTTTCAAAAGCAGCAGTCATCTGCTCTACAATCGAGTCCTGCCCTTTCTGCTGGTTCTCCGATTCCTGAATCACCAGCCCGGCTCCTGCGTTTAAAGCAAACTCACTCCCAACCCAGTCCAGATTCCCTTTTTGAGAGAAAATTTGAATATATACACTGCCGTTCAAAAGTTTGGGGTCGTTGTTTTTAAAAGAAGTCTCTTCTGCTCACCAAGGCTGCATTTATTTGATTAAAAATACCAAACAAACCAAGTAATATTGTGAAATAATATCTCAATGTAAAACAGTTGTTTTCTATGTGAATATAGTAAAGTGTCATTTATTCCTGTGATCAAAGCTGAATTTTCAGCATCATTACTCCAGTCTTCAGTGTCACATGATCCTTCAGAAATCTAATATGATGATTTGATGCTCAAGAAACATTTCTCATTATTATCAATGCTGAAAACAGTTATTTACATTTTTATTTCAGGATTCTTTGATGAATAGAGAGTTCAAAAGAACAGCATTTATCTGAAATAGAATCTTTTGTAACATTAAACACTACCGTTCAAAACTTTGGGGTCAGTAAGAATTTTTATTTTATTTTTGGGGGGAAATAAATAAAATAAATTAATACTTTTATTCATCAAGGAGGAATTAAATTGATCAAAAGTGACAGTAAAGACATTTATAATGTTACAAAAGATTCTATTTCAAATAAATGCTGTTGTTTTTAACTTTCTGTTCATCAAAGAATCCTAAAAAAAAGGTACACAACTGTTTTCAACATTGATAATAATCATACATGTTTCTTGAGCATCAAATCATCAAATTAGAATGGTTTCTGAAGGATCATGTGACACTGAAGACTGGAGTAATGATGCTGAAAATTCAGCTTTGATCACAAGAATAAATTACACTTTACTATATATTCATAGAAAACAGCTGTTTTACATTGAAATAATATTTCACAATATTACTGTTTTGTTTTTTAAAATTTTTAATCAAATAAATGCAGCCTTGGTGAGCAGAAGAGACTTCTTTTAAAAACATTAAAAATCTTACCGACCCCAAACTTTTGAACTGCAGTGTAAGTGCAAAGTTTGAATAAATAAGTGCAGTACGCTAAATTATAGGAATTAAAGAGTACCTATTATGCCCTTTTACAAAGTCTTGATTTTGTTTTTGGGTTTTACTAGAATAGGTATTCATGCTTGAATGTTCAAAAAACACTTCACATCGTTGCAGCTCCTTTCTTCCCAGTCTGTCAGTAACGCTCTGTTTAGTTCCTGTCTCTATGAAGCCCCTCCTTCCGAAAAGTGCAATGTGCTCTGATTGGTTGGCTGGATCAGTGTGTTGTGATTGGTCAACTACTTCGAGTGCGTTTCGGAAATGTGACAACACACCACTAAAGCAACTCAACCAGGCCTCGGCCCATAATTTGCGTATGGGTTGGGCAGGAATTATTTAAATGAGGAATATTGTGACGTACGAAAACTCAAGACTACAATTGACCCTTCGCTAAGCCACGCCCGAAAACCGCGACTGGACAATCGTGTCTTAGCAACCGTAACTAGGCGCGGGAGGTCTGGCAAGCTTTCGAGCGAGGGAAACATGCCGAAACGTTGTGCGTATGGATTGTGCAAATCTGATACCCGGTATCCTAAAAGTTTGGACGCGGGAGTGGAATTTTTTTCCTTCCCGAAAATCTAAAAGCCAAGGGGAGAAATGATGGGCGTGGATCCAGCAGTGTGGGAGACCCCATTCACAACTAAATGTCGACAGGATTAACAAAAACACCTATTGCTTTGAAGTTGGAAATAATGAAGGTTCTTTGTTCATAATGCATATATTTGAACGTAAAATAAGACGATTAAAGAAAAGACGGAGGCTCACTGACATGATTGACAATATAAAATATATTTCAGCATTTTGTTAATCGGCGGCCTACTACCCCGACTGAGTAACTTTAACCCAATCCGATCGCGGCTCTCCCGGTGTTAGTGTTATTCCACAATATTTATGGATAAACTGTTTGATTTATAATTATTAGATTATTTTCACATTTCACTTACCCTGCTGTGCACGAACATAGCTGTTCCTCAATTTGTGTGTTTCCCATTTGAATGGTCAGCGGGCGGCTGCTGCTGCGCTGGGACTATAGGCTTTAGCTTCAATTTTTATGGAATTATTCTCTAATCGGTTGCATATTATGTCGTGGATACATCCCTTGAATGCATACTGCAGTCCCTTTTGTCTTGCTCTCTCAGATATTTCACATGTTTGCCAAAAATTACTAATTATCTCATTGGGAATGTCTGAGACCAGTGCATACACACTGTAATAGACGTGCCAGACGCGAAAGCTTGACAGGCGTAGCAACAGTAACTAGGGAGGGCGGGGCTTAGCGAAGGGTCAATTGAGGCATTTCAGGGAGTTCAGAAACAATGCACACTGATATAGAGAATATCTTTGAGCTTTGTAACTATGCAGAATGTTTTGTTATGCTCAAAAAGAAACTTAACACACTAAACAAAGTTGAAAATGTAAAAAAAAAAAAATTTTTGCCCATTTGCACTATTGTTATTTTACTCTACTTATTTTACTTATTTTGTACTGCTTTGGCAATGTGTTTTTTTTGTCCGTTTATGTCATGCCAGTAAACCACAATTTAGTGTGCGTGTGTGTGTGTGTGTGTGTTGTGTGTGTGTGAGAGAGAGAGAGAGAGAGAGAGAGAGAAATTTACCAATGTATATTGCGTTGTCTGTCACCATAAATTTATTCTCATTTATCCTGTGTTGAAATCCTCCCATCTGCTCCTTGCCTCTGTAAAATCTCTGATTCAAAACAAACACACATATATATAAAATACAACCTATTGTAAAAATAGGATTAAATATATGTTTGGGTGTGTGTGCGCGTATATCAACCAATCAATAAAGGAGATTGTTTCCTCACCACCTCTATAGAGCAGACTGGCAGTCCTGTGCAAAGAGCCTGCATTGATGTCATAAAGTTAAAGGTCAGCGGATGTGTACGTGTCCACAGACCGATTAAGAGACGAACTTTGACCTCTCTCAGTACTGCAGCCTCCCGGAGCATCTCATCTATTGGTGACCAGTATCTGAACCAAAAAAATAATAAAAGTGATAAATTTCCAAATGAAAAATGTTGCCATTTATAAATAGATCTAAAGAGTTACACTTCAAAAAATCTATTTGTAGTATCCTTGAAACATCTTTCAAGACAAATTCACTTGAGAAGCAAAAACAAGACCTATCTTTAAAGAACCTATCTTGAATATTTAGATACACAAATATATATTTTTAGACATAATTTAAATAAATCATATTTTTAATAATAGAGCAAGACTTGATTCAGGAAACTTGTAAAAATTGGTAGATGTGAAAAAATAAAAAAAGTATAAAATATAGCATGCTTACTTAAGGAATATCTTAGCTTCACACAACACAAAAAGTTAAAGTTTCAGTGATTTTACAAATAATTTCAATGTCTTTTATTTTGAAATGTGTATTGTCTTAAAGGGGTCATTTGATGCGTTTTCATGTTTTCCTTTTTCTTTAGTGTGTTTTTTTAAATGCTTTATTTCCAAAGAATAGCATGTACAAGGGTAACTTTCATATTACATCAGAAGAACATGTGATACAATAGAAATGACAAAAAAGAAAGAAAGTGGAAAAAAAGAACAGAAAGGGTACATATATTGTTGAATAAGCATAAATAGATGCTTTTAT
Source organism: Gila orcuttii (assembly GCA_026230005.1). NCBI lineage: Eukaryota > Metazoa > Chordata > Actinopteri > Cypriniformes > Leuciscidae > Gila > Gila orcuttii. The sequence continues at coordinate 6,938,734 of JAPDVR010000011.1, forward strand.
ATGAAAATTTTTAATGAAGAGCATATTGCAGTTGTTTTCATTGCTTTGGTATTTTGGGATTTTGACATCACATTTATGCACATTTTAATCTGCTTCTTAAAGCTGCAGTCCATAGTTTTTCCTCTTTGTCGAAATCTCTGTTCGAAATCTGCAATTGGAGTTATTCGCGGGATTGTCAACTTTATGCGGGTTGTGCCTCGGCGCGGGACAGTGCGGATGAGTCCAATGTTTTGAGGAGAATGTGCGGCTGTCAGTCGCCGCGCCGGTGTGGATCCTGTCATTCGGAATCACAGATTCTACTTTTTGGAAGTATGACCAACATAAGAATTTTCACCGGAAAATGTTATCAGAAAATGTTAAACGTAACATCAGTAAGTAACATCCACTTTTGTTCTGACCAACTAGGGGAAAACAGCATTGCAGTAAATCGCGCTGATTAAATATAACGATCGCTTCACTTATCATATCACGTCAAACCGTGCAAATTATACTATTCTTGTTTTCGCATGGGCCCGGTTGCAGTCTCTTTTTTTCTGTAGCCACTCCGAAGTCTTTTGCATTTTACAAAGGGTGAATCTCCAGTTGTCACTGTTGATCGTCGTTTAAACCTTTCTTGATCCGCCATCAAATTGATAAGTTTAATTATATCAAGTGTCGTGAGAAAAGTATATAAATCTCAACCTCCAACATCCTCACACGCAATATAGCCTACTAGCAGGCTATGCTATATATATATTATAAATATTTTAAATAACACAAAACAACTAAATGGTGGTAGGTAATACATCTGATTTTATATACTGCTTTAGTAAAAAAAAAAAAAAAAATCAGGGCTCTGGGTCATGTGACAAGTGACAGGCTAACGTAAGTCCAGCGATTCTCAGCTAGCATTTAATAGCGTTGTAGCCTAGTTATCTGGTCGGACTCGTTACACCAAAATATGGACATAAGGAGATTTTTAAAACGTCGAGCTCCAAATGACACAAATAGTCAGTCGTCGGGATCTAAGGATACAACACAAACAACAGTAACATTACAATAGTATACAATATATAATAGTAACAGTAATATGTTTCAAAAGTGGAGAGTATTGTGTGACTGTTCATTTTTCTCGTGTCTCAAAATGTTTTAAATGTTTCATGAAATAGGCTACAACAAAATGCGAAATATAACTTGTTTTTTAAATCGCTCTCATTGCCACAATGTGTTTCAAATGTGGAGAGTAGCCTATATTGTGTGACTGTTCATTTTTCCTGTGTCTCAAAGAAGTAGGCTATAACAAAATGCGAAATATAACTTTGCCACAATGTGTTTCAAAAGTGGAGAGTATTGTGTGACTGTTCATTTTTCCCGTGTCTCAAAATGTTTTAAATGTTTCATGAAGTAGGCCTAGCCTACAACAAAATGCGAAATATAACTTGTTTTTTAATCCCTCTCATTGCCACAGTGTGTTTTGAAAAAAGGAAAGAAAAACTTTAAAAATCTTTTCGTTTGGGTTGAAGATAATATTTTAACGGTGCAAAAGTGGTCCACATTTCATTGATCCTAATTGTGTCCGAACCAGTGCTTGAAGTGGGGAAAAAAGGTGCCGGTACTCTCTTGCATTGGCAAATCATGACATTTGAAAATCATGACATTCTACTATGAAAAACAAAACTTGGAGATATTGCTGGTACAACAACAGTTTATTGTTATTTATTAACAACATAAATGTATTTAAACAAGTCGTGTGTGTGTGTGTGTGTGTGTGTGTGTGTGTGTGTGTGTGTGTGTGTGTGTGTGTGTGTGTGTGTGTGTGTGTGTGTGTGTGTGTGTGTGTGTGTGTGTGTGTGTGTGTGTGTGTGTGTGTGAGAAAACAGAACTCCTCCAAGTCTGCAAGTCCAAAAATACATTTATGGTGAGATTACTAGCCTACATTTTATTTAATTAAATGCATTTATGGTAAGATTATTATATTTTCATGTCAATCTGTGTTCATTTTGAACACGAACCATGTGCTGGATCTTTAATTCAGCGCGTGCAGCGCAGCAGAAATAGACTCTGTGTGGAAACGATCTCTGCACTGCTGTATACACACACACACACCGCACCGGGAGCGCATTGACGGGCGCATCCGCGTGCAGTGTGAAAGCTCTAAGCTCTAAACCTCTAAAGCTCTAAACCTGTTAACACGGGTGCGGGAAAAATACGCACCACATACGCACTGCAAATGGAGTATGTGAAACGGGCTTGACACTGACGCTTTTTCTGTCAGTGGTAGTACATGCGAGAAGTAGCGGTACGCAAGAAAAAGTGCAGGTATACGCTTAAGAGCAGTGGTGTAGTCTAGTTTTTTGTAGTGAGTATATTGTGATATACCAGCCCCGCCAAAACCCACCCGCCCGCCGCCACCACCCATTTTCTACTGTTTAGTGATAATCGCCATCTAACTCAGCCAGTAAAGAGCTACATTTAGCCTTAGATGTTATATGAATATGGTCCCTGAAGCACAGGTTTTATCAGCTGACAATTAAAAGACTTAAACATTATAAGCACAAATAAAAAAGTACTTTTTAAAAACTTGTGTGATATTCCTTTAAAATTATGTTTTAATAGATTTGATTACTACTATTTTAAAAAGTACATCTTCCTATGCAATTTCTTTCATAATTCCCTCGAGTTACTTTATCTCTACAAACTTTTATTTTGGTGGGTTGTAAATTAAAGACATTTGAGCTTCTGTGTGTTTTAATAAACTATTATTATTATTATTATTATTATTATTATTAAGCCTACTTGAAGTATACTCTACTGTGCAATAGTAATACATTTCTGTTATATTTTCTTCAAGTTATACAAAACTTTGATTTTGACAGGTTGTCATGAAGACTTTAAAGTTTGTGAGTGTGTATTTGATACGAATGAATGACGATAGTTTTATCAAATGAAATGGTAAAATTCTGGTGAAGTGACTCTTATAAAAGCTCTGCAATGAAGTTCAAATGTGTGCATGTCCTCATAGACGCTGAAAACACCACGAGTGTCACGCGCGCGTCAGTGTGTATTTGAGCACACATTGAGCGCTCATTCACAGAAACACGCAGAACATTCAGAGTTATTTCAATAGCAGTCTTTTTGAGCTTTAATATTCATAGACACTTAGTACATATCGAGATTTGATTCATTGTATCATTACTTTTGATTTATTCATTCAAAAATGGCCAAATTGCGTGACGTTCCGCTTTAGGCTAAGTTACATTTGTTGCTTGATTCCGCGATTCGATCCGTGTCGCTGAGCAAACACAGACGTCATGGCGGGGTGAATTTATGAATGAAAGTTCTTTCACAAAACGATGTTGTTACGAATCCTCACGCTTTTTAAAGTGGGTATACGGAGATCTTTGACATTTCCTAGTGGGCATACGGAAATCCTTGACATTTTCTAGTGGGTATACGGCGTATACCTGCGTATCACGTAGACTACACCACTGCTTAAGAGTAAAATGTAGAAGTGTACCTCCCCACTTCGAGCACTGGTCCGAACGAAGATGTGATGCGAAGTCAAGTGGCTGTTTATGCGAAGTTCTACCTGTTTACAAATATGATTGTATTGTTGTACTGTTTTTTTCTTGGGTTATAAATAAATATGTGTTTATTTAGCATGTTTGTTTTGTCCATATGTGCTAGTGCTGAGTTCCCCAATTGATAGGCCATGCAGGTCCCAGCTGCTACAATGATTTTTTTTTTTTTTTGCCCCCCCTGGCTCGAATGTCAAACTCCGCCTATGGGTGTGAAGTAACGAATTACAAATACTCACGTTACTGTAATTGAGACACTCTACCAGAAACGTACATTTCCACTTCTAAAAAATCTTGGGGGAAAAAATATTTTATTCTTCAATCTGAACACTGAGTCATATAGAGGACATGTTAAACTATGAGAAACACATAGCATGCCATCTCAGCATGTTTTTATGATTGAATAAAATACATTTTAATACGCATTTCACCCCTAAAATGTCAGGCCCTGTCACAGACAAATCTGTATATGTTAGAATGGTTTCCTAATGAATTTCTTTGATACAAATAGCATTTTCTTTTTGGTCACATGTCCCTGATTGTATCTAACATGGTTTTGTAATTCCTTTAAGAAATATTTAGCAACTTTTCGGTCAACTGTAGTACTCAAAATCACAGAATACCCGCCAGGCACTCATATAGTTGTAAAAAACTAGCTTTAAATCAGAGATTTTTACAAAAACATAGTGGTGGATTTATTACCCCACCTTCATCTACACAATTAAAGAGATTAATTCATCAATATTTCCTCAAATAGTAAATTTTTATATCATAATTTCCTGTGTGACAGGACTGACCGTGGCGTGACAGGACTGACGGTGCTGTGACAGGACTGACTTTTTGGATTTCGTTGATGCAGAAAAAGTTATGTTTTGTGTTCTTTATTTGTACATTTCCTGAAGAAAATGTGAAGTGAGGCTTGCAGTGGCAAAACTCACCACTCGGTTGCTAGGGTGTGGTACATGATTGCATACGAGCCAACAAACATGTCTGTACGATGTTCTGGTGCTGAGATATGGCTTATTCATGTGTTCAGGTGGTTGCTAGGACGTTGCTAGGGTGTTCTGGGTGGTTACTATGGTGTTGCTAGGGTGTTCTGGGTGGTTGCTATGGTGTTGCTAGGGTATTCTGGGTGGTTGCTAGGGCGTTGCTAAGTGGTTGCTAGGGTGTTCCGGGTGGTTGCTATGGTGTTGCTAGGCTATTCTGGATGGTTGTTAGGGCGTTGCTAGGATGTTCTTGGTGGTTTCTATGGTGTTGCTAGGGTATTTTAGGTGGTTGCTATGGTGTTGCTAGGTGGTTGCTAGGGTATTCTGGATGGTTGCTAGGGTGTTCTGGGTGGTTGCTAGGGTGTTTTACTATGGCATGCATGCATTAAATACATATTATATGCATTAAAGTTAATAAAAAAAGTACAAAGCCATTCATTTGTAAAGCCGTGTCACAGGACTGTCAGGCCCTGTCACATAGGGATGTGACGGGACCTGATGTGACGGGGCCTGACGGCCGCCATTTTAAACTGCCATTACTCAGCCTGTTAGCATGCTAGCATAAAAACTGTTAACATGCAAGCAAGGAATTTCAGTAACATTTTTAGACATGTTTTGGATTTTAAAATAAATCATTATTTTCTGGGATGTTTTCCCGTGACAGGGCCTGACCCTTTAGCTCGTCCTCCTAAAAAAAACATGCAAAAACAAGTTTAAAATCATACAGTTCAATGAGAGAACTTACCCTTGATCATGTCAGCTTCACCTCTGTCAAATTATGTCACTTCCTCTGAGTCATACCCTTAAAGGCTTATTGCACACATTTTATGTAGGGTTTTATGTAAACGTGACAGGACTGACCGAAAACATGGGGACAGTTGTAAAATAGTATTTATTTGTAGAATTTATGTAGAATTTCATGTTTTTAATCAATTTATGTGAATGATAACAAGTTAAACTTGTTATTGATGGAGTTATTTTCTAAATAACAGTTTTTAGCATAACAAAACTATGAAAGCTGTAGCTCCAATTTGGCTGAGGACAAGGACAAGTACAGGATTTGTAATTTTCAAAAGTGTTTTTAATAAAGAAAAAAATATCTGAGAACCTAATGAATGACAAATTCATTTACAGACCAACTCACAGAAATCAACCATCAGTCAGTTTTAGAATTTTTTTGGATGAAATACTTTTTTATTGACTGTAACAGTTCAAGGACAGATAATGTACGTTTCTGGTAGAATGTCCCAATTAAGTAGTTTTTTTCAGAAATTGTGCTTTTTTGAGTAGTTTAAAAATTGTGTAATTTTACTTTTACTTGAGTACATTTTAAGTGATGTATCGGCACTTTTTCTACGCTATTTTCCTTCTGTTTGTGGTCGTTACTCGTTACATGCTTGTTTTAATTTTATTTCATTTTTATCCATCAACGTGATTGGATCGAGTAATCGGTTTCGTGACTGTCATCAAATCAAATTAAGCATAGAAAACTTTAACCGCCTATTCTTGCTGTTACTCGTGACTGCTGTGGAAGTGCATTCTTCACGCATCAATTCAATCCAGATATCAGCGTCTTCCTCTAATATGCTAAGGTACATTTCACATTCCTGCTTAATATGATATTTATATAGGCTGGCCTGTCTACAGGGCCTAACATTTGGTCTGAGGTTGGGGGTATTATTGCGTGACGAGTTCATAATGCGGTGAATTCCCGCTCCCATTTACTTCACAATCACATTATAGAGAGACGCGCGTCACGATCTGTGCACTGCCGCGTCTCGCGCTCGCCATGCCGCCAGATTCAGAATCAGTGCACTCTACTATGAACCATGGCGTTAACTTGAACTGCATTTCTGTCAGTGCGTGACTACAGCTCGTTAATAAACAACGTTTTTTGATTGATCCATTATACAATCCGTCTTCATTTGGCAAGTGTACTTGCGCAAATACATTTTTCATGTTCAACTTTTGTTTTTTTTGTGTGTGGGTGCTGCTGATAAAATAGCTTCGCCGAGACTACAAAGAGACATGCATTTGTGTGTGTTTGTTTGTGTGTGTGTGTGTTTGTTTGTTTCTTTTGTAAAAGTTTCCTGGATATAACTTCCCTAAATTATATTATTCAGCATTACAATGTGAGTAAATGTAGCCGTGTATAATGTAAGGGATGATGCCACCCTTCTAGAACAATGTGCATTTATGTTTAAATTGTAACATATTTAATAGAATGTAATTAAAGTGTGTAATTAGTGTTAGCTCACTATCTTAGCCTTTTTCAGTGCATTAGGTGAGGTAATCTGATAATATTAGTGATTCTCATTTATCAAAACACTAACATTGGTACCGTTTTGGAGAGAAATTGGGTATTTTTTAATATCTCTATTTAACCCATTTTATGGTGTGTGATGCTGAACTATGAGTTTCTAAAGGTTTTTGAATTCTTTGCACAGTTATGAATATTGATATTTTATGTGCAACAATAGCATGCTGTGGCTTTTCGCCTAATTTTAAATGCTTTTTTCCCCCAAATAATATGATTTAAATAGTGATGAGTGTACTGATTTGATGCATTTTAAAAAGATGGATGATAGATATTCTTCAATCTTTCTGACAAAGAACAAAATATAATGTGAATTACAGTAGGCTTATGTGTAATTTTTTTAATTTATAAATTGTAGTGCACAGTGTTTATAGAGGGAATGCATTAACGTCACTTTCCCGCCGGAACACGCCCCCTCAGCCGGACTGAGTGGCAGAAGAGCAGCTGCGTGACTGGATTTAATAGGGGAAACTGCGAAAACGCAAGTAAAACAAACGATTATCAGTGTAAACTAAAGATTGGACTCAATATAGTGTTCCTTACAACTTACTAAAGATCCAGTGATCCATGGATATTGACATTCAGCCAGGAATCGTGTTTCCTGACATTTATATGTGCCTGTTTTTGACACCGGGTAAAAGCATAGGCTACAGCAAATTTGCCTGTGAACGCTTTATATAAATACAATATAGGCAGGTCTAAATCCAGGTGATCACTTATATCAATGTTATATATATATCATCATATCGTCTAACTTAAAACTTGTATAGTTTTTGGTCAGTGTTTATTTAAAAATGTCAAATTATACAGTGGTAAATATTTGATTGATGAGTTGTCACAGCAATATATAACAATTCAATATATAGAGAATGATTTTACCACTAAATTCAGCATATTGACAAAAAAATGATAACTGCAAATCCACCTTTCGCTGCCTGGAGTCCAGTTGTTTCTATGAATTGCAGCGATCTATTTGCTTCTCTGTTCTGTAGCTTTAGGTAGTCTGTAAAAATATACCTAATATTTCTTGTCAAATCTAGTTGTACAGTCAGTCTCAAAGCTCTTTCCCGTTTTAGACGCGTTTTGTGTGTTTTTCCGCAGCATTCACGCTGAAAACCAATGCTGCCGCTCAGTCTTTTTGCCACTTGTGGGCGTAACCGCAGTCACTCCGGCCAACGCTGACGTCACATGCATACCCTCTATTATAAGGGGTAGAATCCGCAGCTCAGTACTCACTACTCACTACTCATGAGTACTTTTAAATAAGCTACTTTTTTACTCTTACTCAAGTAGTTTTTTGGACAAGTACTTTACTCACACTACATTTTTTGGAATGTAATGGTACTTTTACTTGAGTATGTTTTTTCAGTACTCTTTCCACCACTGCCTACTAGCCGAATCTCCTTCTTTATGTGTACAGATGTGACGTAATGACGCAAAGACATGCTCGAATTTCCCGCGGAAATCCACCAGTACCACTGGAATTAAAAACATTATTACAAGCTTACCGTATTGAATCGAGCTAAGGCAAGTAGATCGTTTTGAACACTGGCTTGTTATGTACTTGCTCAAAAATTTATTTGGGATAATTTTTTAGTGTTGTTTCTGCCATGTCTTGGAGACGCTGTGTGTTTCTATGCGAAAGCAAAAGCACTGTATTTGGCCTGTGGACGCAATTAGGAATCAGTAGTTAAGATTTATTTTATTACTTCAATTATTTTATTTTATTACCTTTATCACAGCGTATTTTACAGAGGACAGTTTCCTGAGTACAAGGCCGGCTGTGCACAAAGGCTATTTCTAAAAAATGGGGCAATTCCAACTTTTCTAGGGCAATCTGGTGTTTCCCAATCTGAGCCTGAAAGTATGTTTTATTATCTGTCAAAGTATTTGTTATTGACTTTTAAATGCGGAGTTTCGTGCAGTGTAGAGTAACACATATTGTTTGTCGTTCAGCTGGCCAATCAGAGCACACTGCGCTTCTCGAAAGGAGGGGCTTTGTAGAAATCGACTCGTTTTAGAAAGACTGTGCATAGAGGAGCAACAGTAATGTAGCCTGGGAAAACCCAGACAACTTCCGGCAAATTTAGATTTGCTCTGAAAGTTAGTCTGGCAAAGAGACCATTGAAACCCATTTCCAGTCCGCAGAAATCGCGGCACCAATCAGAAACGTTGGGGCGGGCTTTACACGATAACGACAGCGCAGTGATGGTGAAGCAGATTTTAATTTGTACATTACAAAGATGGATGCCGCCGTGGAACATCACTCGTTCGAATCAGCTATCGCGTCTGTTTTAAGCGATTTAAAATTGTCCTTTTCATGTCTAAAAAAGATGTTATCGCTGTCTTACCGACTGGATTCGGCAAACGTCTGATATACCAGTGTGACGAGCAGAAAGAGGCCGAGGGACGTGAGAGCTCGGCGCGAGTGATAATGAATGACACCTGTGAGACGCACCGGTCTCGCATCTCTCACGGAGGAGCAGAAGCATAAAAGGAGGAGCGACAACGGTGAAGATCGAGAAAGGACAGGCCTGAATTTTATTTGATGTTTTGTTTTATTATGTGTGGCGGCAGTCGACTGCCGTCTTTACTTTCATTTTTGTATTTGTTTTATTTTGTCATTAAAATGTGTGAATGTTTGCCGGTTTCCGCCTCCTTCTTCCCATAATAACGAACCCCGTTACAACCATAGACTGTAAAAAATTATTACAACCAGCTTGACCCGTTGGTGGCTAAACCTTTACTGTCTATGGGCTAAATGAATGGGAGGGTCTTAGCGAGAGCCCTCTGCATGCATACGTCATCTCCTTCATCCTCTGATTGGTTTTAGGTCTATCCAATTGCGCCCAGAGGCATTTGAGCGACGTCCGTTGGTGACGCCCCTTTGGAAATGATTAGTCTATGGAGCTTTTCCAGACCCTAACTCAGTTACAACTGAGAATGGTCTGGTTTTAACCAGGCTAACAGTAATGTACAGTATGTGAAAAAAAAAATTAAAGCATGTTACAATACACAAAATAATGGTATTTGAAAATAGAATCACATGACTCATTTAAGAAATCTTATCAAGGGTTTTTCTGATGGCAGTACTTGCTTATCAATAACCCTCACTAAACCCTCACTTATTGACATCAATTGTTAGTGCTGAAATTACCTTATGATTGCTGATCCTCTGAAGGTGCGGTTGACTAAGGGCAGGTAATCAGTTACAGAGATGTAGATAAATTTCTTTGCTTCTCGAATCACATGTCGTATAGCATCTATATCTCTGCTTCGACCCTTAGGGCAAAACAGATCTGGAGACGCCTATGAAGAAAAGTTGGGGGGAAAAGATAAAACAGCAGTTTTCTTTTAAAAGTTTTTTTTTCCGCTTGAATTAGTTTGGCTGGCACACCAGAGCAAGGTAATGAGATGGCCGTCTGTGTACATACATCATTGTCAGGAGAAGGATTTTATCACTGAGCTAGAAATGTCTCCCTGCAGCCTATAACATTACAGCACTATTCATTTGAATGGGATGATGGATGTCTCAGATGTGTCGAGTAAACATCCTGTTGCTGGAAGGGAGTCAAGATTCATTATACTCAAATTAGAATCCGATGGCCAGTGTCCTCACATGTGACGCAGCTGGGTGTGGAAAAAAGTCACTGGGATAAATTACCTGCAGAGTGAGTGATCTTTCTTTAATCAGATAATATCCATTGAAACCAATGAAAGGGCAGTACACATAAAAATCTTTGTAATTAGATTGGACATAGACGTAAACATATTACAAACAGCATGGAACTGGGGAATTGAATATGACATGTTTGTGCAGTAAAATGTCAAATGTACTGTCTTGAATCTCATATTTTTCTTACACACAACTACCACCCCCACACACACATATTTGAATATGTGGTTTACGGGGACTCTTTTATAGGCGTAATGGGTTTTATATTGTACAAACTGTATATTCGAATCTATCCCCTTACACTAACCCTACCCCTATACCCATTACAGAAAACTTTTGACATTTTTTGAATAAAAAAAACAACAGTTTAGTATGTTTTTTTAAGCCATTTGGTTTACAAGGACACAGGAAGTGAACCATGTTTATGTTGTAATTAAATTATTATGTTGTAATGTCATTATACACATTTGTGTCATAAATCATACATACAAGAACACACACACACACACACACACACACACAAAAACACAAACACAGTTTTTTTTTACGCAGGCAGCTATAAATACTATCAACTAACCCTACCAGAAAATTTTCAGCATTTTTACAATAATAATAATAAAAATCTGCATTTAGTTTATTTTTATGCTGTTTTTACAAATGAGAATGTCCCCAAAAGGAGGTTTTGGGAGTCAGGTTTAGCTAACTTCTGGGTACAAGTTTTCCCCCAAAATATGGTTAAGTAGGGACACACACACACACACACACACTGTATATATGGTTCAAATGTTTGGGGTCGCTGATAATTTTTTAATGTTTTTGAAGTCTCTTTTGTCATTATTCAATCAAATGCATTTATTTGATCAAAATAGAACAACTGAAATTTTGTCAAATATTATTATAATTTAAATTAACTGTTTTCTTATTTAATGTATTTTAAGGTGTAATTCATTTCTGTGATTGCAAAACTGGATTTTTACAGTCTTCAGTGTCACGTGATCCTTCAGAAATCATTCTAATATGCTGATTTGCAAGAAACATTTCTTATTATTATCATTGTCGAAAACATCTGTGTTGCTTAATATTTCTGTGGAAACCATGATGCTTATTTTTTTCAGGATTCTTTGATGAATTGTAGAAAGTTCAAAAGAACAGCATTTATTTGAAATATAAATAATATATTGGAAATATAAATCTCTTCAACATATGAGATTTGCTGTATAGTCACCAAAAATAAATCTATAAAGTTTTGTCATGAAACTCTAGATGGCACAGGCTAATAGGTCCTTAACTTAATCTGCTTGCAATCACATCGTTCTCTATAGGGCACAGCTGATTGGTTCCTGCTGTATCAGTAGCCAATGAGCTTAATGCTCAACCTTCAAATACTTGGTCAGCATTTGCCTTAGCAATGCAGTGTGCTTTCAGAAACCCTCCACCTTCCCCAGCTCCACCTGTATAGATCTGCTCAAGGTAATTCATGTACACTATATTGTACAGCAGCAGCAGCATGTCTTACTTGCTCACAGCAATGTGTCGTGTATGTACTGGCAGTAGCAAGTCCAGTACTTGCTCTTAAGGAATACACACCCAAACAATTACACAGCAGTCTAGCAGATCTATTCCGCCAAGACCAACCATATCAACATTGTCATATCCATTACCATGCCAAACACTCAAGAGTTTTCATGACAGAAATGAGTTTCAGGATACTGAAGATAAGAGAGTAAAATGTGTGGCAACTATCTCCTTCTTCCCTTTGTATTTTAAAAATAGATGTACACTGGCAGATCACCAGAGTCAGACAAAGAAGAGAGATATTCATTGATCTCACCGACACATAGGCAGAAGCGTCTGTATTGTTGAGTCTGAGCTGGAGGGGCTTGTCTCTGCTGAACACGGCCGTGACTCTCTTGGACCAGATTGAAGGGATGTAGTCTCTGTACTGCAGCTGCCAGTAGAAAGAAAAGATTCTGTGCAGGTCCAGAGCCAGACAACTACAGTCGTACACTATCACCCCCAGCTCCTTCAGCTGAAACAAACAAAACAGGAACAAGAATCACAATATCTCGATATGAAATGTGAAATGTGAAATACTTGAAAAGTGTGCTTGTGCTGTTTCTTCAAACTAAATACTCTTCGAGGCCATCAAAATACTTTACCTTGGACAGTGCCTTCCAGTTCATGCCAGCACTGCCAATGTAAATGTGCTTCCTGTCCACTACCCAAAAGGAGGAAAGCAGTCTACCTCTGGTGAGGGCCGTCATGTTGACGTAGCGCTCTTCTGCATCTGGGAGAGACAGACAGCCATGTGGGGAATGGTTGGGGAACAGTTAAACGCTCAACCTTGACGAGAGATCTGTCTGTCTGTCATTCAACTCTGGCAGAAACAATATCACACATTTGTGATGTTTTGACCTTGTGCGTAGCCTTGGGGGACTGGAGCTGAGAAAAGCCCAAGGAGTTATGCCAGGTTATGACAGATGGATGCCTGTGTGTGTGATCTTACAGCGTTTGCCTCGAGAGAACTGCTTTAGTACTTTATTCAGCACTTCGGCAGAAAGAAATCAATGCATCACTAAACATAAGAGATTTGAATTCACTTACAGTGGTCAGACAAGCTCTTCAGCTCGATGGAGTCGAGAATCGGATGGTCTCTGACAATCTTCAATTTGACACCTCGAGACTTCAGGCTTAGTAATCTCTGAAACAAATACTGACCCTAGAAAATAGGAAAAGATTTTATAATATTAGTCCCATATGAAATATATGCCAATGACCATGATCATACCGATAAATTCTACATCTAAAAAGTCTGATTTATTAAGTATATGCACAATATATACGCACTACATTTGTTATTGGCTAATATTCATTGTGCATACTCATTTCCCCACTCATGTTGGTAAAAATTATGAGATGGTAGGATAAAACATATTTAAATGCTTTTGCATTCGCTCTCAAGACTATTTCGTTCCCCTGAGAAACTTTGCATTCTCTTGCAAAATGACAAACGCAAAAGCACTGAAATATTTCTTCCTCCCATCCATGTCCTTTCATGGGCTCCATAAATGTGGACTTGAAAGTCTTTAAAACCACTAATAACTTTATAACATTATAAAATGAAATCTTTAACAAAATCCCAAAATAAATATCCTCTGTACAGTAGCATTCAAAATGATTGATTTCAGTTTTAATTGCTTAATTCTAAAAAAATAAATATAAACAAAAGGATCAGAATTTTAATATCAGTTCATCCCTAATTATAAAGGTAAACCAAATCACATATTTTGGACATACAAGTTATATTAAATTATAAAAAAACTATACTGCTACAATGCAGCATATCAATAAAAAAGAAAAGAATCACTTCAAGCGTTTATATGCATATTTTCCCATCAACTCTAATAGAGTAAATGCAGGCTAACTAACCTGATACGCAGAATAAAGCCGTGACTCCTGATCGATGGAGGTCAGACCCCAGTATGGGGACACTATCTCAATTGACAATTTTGCTTGGTCCAAAAGGTGGTTGAGACCCACAGTGAGAGAAACATGGTTTGAACTAATGAATGACAGCTCCCCTGGGATGTTCTCCACAAGGACAATGCTAAAAGCACATTGATGTCAGAGATGTTAGTTTGCTGGATATATATTCCATAGTTTTATGCACAACATCAGGGCTTGACATTAACTTTTTTGGTTAGTGGTTTTCCAAAGTTACTAGCCTGAGCATTTTCACTAGCCACAATTTTGACATAGATACCACAGGGAAAAACTTTTTAATATTATCTCATAATTTGGTAGCAGGTATATTAGTCTGCTGTCACTTTAACACATGACGCACGGATCCATTACAATGTTACACATGCATTTTCTTCTTCATCTCTTTACGTTCAATTAAAACATAACTGACTGTGTTTATATGAATACTTGCCAAGACTGGAATTGTGACATTATTTTGTGTGTATTTGACTGTTTAAGCACAATAAGCAGAGAAAAACTCAATTTAGTACTGAGAAGTGGCTTTATGTGAGCGCACTTTGGGTGTGAGCACAAAATCAGTGGGAATGAGTAAAATGATGCACAATACATGTAATCTCAATCCGAAATTCGAAAAATGTATAGGCCAATATTATATATAAAATTCAAAGCCAAAGTGGCTAGGAGTGACTGTGTTCCACACCACTGCTGAAATTTGGCGGGTTGGCACGTGTTAATGTCAAGCCCTGCACAACATATATATTGATGCCAACATGAAATTGAAATTGACCCTATTTACTTTCTTAATGCATATGTCTGATCTTATTGTGTTGCACATTATTTCTAAAAAAAAACAAAAAAACTGTTGGGCAAGCAATTAAGTCTTAAAGGAATGAAAAATGATAATGATTTACTAATTTACATTGCATTCCAATTATTCATTTAGCAGTTCTAAACCCATTCGAATTCCTTTCTACCATGGAACACTAAAGGTAAATTCTGGCAACTCTTTTTACATTTATTTATTTTAGCTGACGCTTTTATCCAAAGCGACTTACAATTGCTATATATGTCAGAGGTAGCACGCCTTTGGAGCAACTAGGGGTTAAGTGTCTTGCTCAGGGACACATTGGTGTCTCACAGTGGATTCGAACCCGGGTCTCTCACACCAAAGGCATGTGTCTTATCCATTGCGCCATCACCACCCATTTTTTTTATATTCGTTATAGAAAATGAATGAGAAATTTAATAAAAATTCTAAATAAAGCTAGCCCTCACAACTAAGCACAATATTTCAAGTCCTGTGTGAGGAACAGACCAAAATTGAACTTGATATTTAGTGAAAATTTACCCTATCTCTCCTTGGGATGTTCATGAGAGAAGCAGTGATTCTTGATTCATTAATCAATTATTATTTTTAATCAGATATTTTCTTTCAAGCGGTCAGTTCATTTCACAATGGTCTAAAATGATTTGATCATGGTGGTTAACAGCTCACTGGAGGGCAGGGTTATTATCGTTAACCAAAACTAAACTGAAATAAGTTTAGGTTAAAGCACTAAAATCATTAACTGAAAATAAATAAAAATTAAAACTAAACTTAAACTGAAACAAAAGCTCAAAAAAATACTAAAAAGTAAACTAACATTTTTTTTTTATATATATATTCCGAATTTCTTTTGTTCTACGGGTTTGGAATAACATGAGTAAACGATGACAGAATTCTTACTTTTGTGTGAACTATAATTTTAAGTCAGCTGTAAAGTTTAAAACTATTCCGAATGAAGATGATACACTGCCAAGATGCAATTGACTAGCTCATGTTGGCTGAAGGTACAAAACGGAGCTGAATATGTGGTGCTCCATTGTGTACTTTTTGGGTCTTTTTCTATACTGCATGTAGCATATAACAATCAGGGTATTATCTATAAGAACTGCTTCTTACCGACAATCTTTGCTGCAGTTCTCCTCAGTGACACCATCCTCATCCTCTCCCCAGACGTCCACAGCAGAGAAAATTAAAGCTACCAGGACAGCAAAGCAGCAAACCAGTGCAAACACAGCAATACACCTCTGCTGGGACTGTAGAAGACATAAAGAGAGAAGGCCTGCCAGTCACATCTTTCAGATATAAGGTTTATAATAAGGCAGAGGCTATTTACACTAAATGCAAAAAGCTGTATTTTCTTTGCGCTACATGTAAAAAGTTGTTAGATGCTATTTATACTTCGTGAAAATAGTGGCAGACTATTTGCACCTCACTGTATTGTAGTACATTTTAAAACAGTATGCAATAATGATGACGCATTTAGTGTATATGATTAAATTAAATCATAAACAAATGCTGCCTTATTGGGACATTACTTGTCCCTGTCCCTAAAGCCCACACCTAACCCTACCCGTTAGGAACTTTATTTCCAGTTTTCAAATATTTTCTTCCTTTTTATTTAAAATAAACACCTGATATGCGATGAGAGAAGTATAAGTTTGGAAAAAGGCAGATTTGAACTTGGGTTGGTCATGCCAAAAGCTAATGCCACCCACTTTATTCTTTACACCACTGCTACTGTTATCAGATGGGTTTCTTTTGTAATTTTGTCTGGCATTTCTTTCAACCAGGCATTGGTGGGCAGAGTTAGTGTAAATATCCTCTGCCAACAATGCAGACTATCTGCACTTGGTGTGAAAAAACATTGTCTTGACTTATTTAAGTTATTATAATGGGTTTGTGACTCCAGATAGTGACAGTTCAAATTTCAGCAGGGTAAAGCTTTATTTTAGGCCTATTCAAAATTCTACTTGTCTGGAATATGTTTCCAGTTATAATTTCATTTTATGACTGAAAGAGAATGATAGAGAACATCTGTCAAATTTCCTCCTGAATTTTATTATACAGA
The DNA here is from genome assembly GCA_026230005.1 of Gila orcuttii. Taxonomy (NCBI): domain Eukaryota; kingdom Metazoa; phylum Chordata; class Actinopteri; order Cypriniformes; family Leuciscidae; genus Gila; species Gila orcuttii. The sequence continues at coordinate 6,955,647 of JAPDVR010000011.1, forward strand.
AGGATGGCTTTTTTTCTTCTTTTTTTTAAAGAGAGCTTTTCTTGTATGCTTGGTAGATTTTTCTAAGGTCTTAAGGTATTAATGTTCGTGAGTGTTCTTGCTACGCAGCATTCTCTCCAAACCACTGCTGTAAACAAGCATGAAACCAAGGAAAGTGTCTATTAATATTGATGTGGTCAATGCATAAAACGTGGTGTGCTGTAAGGCGGTAGTTCTCATCTGGTGGCTTTCTGATGGTCATGTAGGGAAAGAACAATACTATATGTATATCAGCAATATACATTATCATTCAAAAGTTTAGGGTCAGAATTTTTTTTATTTAATTTTTTAAGAAAATAATACTTGACAAGGACGCATTAAATTGATCAAACGTGACAGTAAAAACATTTATAATGTTACAAAAGATTTCAGTTTCAAATAAATATAATCATCAAAGAATCCTGGAAAAGAGTATCACTGTTTTCAAAAAAATATTAAAGGGGTCATGACGTGGATTCTTTTATCATTTTAATATGTTCCTTGAGGTTCACCTATAATGTATTTTTTTTTTTTGCACAAAAACTAATATATATGTTGAAAAACAATTATTTTCAACCCTCATTCTGACCCTTTGTCTCTGTTTTTAAGGCGCGGCTCCTTTAAAGCTTGTCAGGAAACGGTCACTGTTATGATTGGCTAACGTCATTGCATAGGAAACAGTTTGTTGCACGCAGGTAAGTGTTTTGATATTGAAAACATTATTCATATCAAATATATAGAGAATGACTTACTATCACGTTGTCAGTTTATTTTGATTTCTGTTCTTGTCTGTTTGGTTTATCTTTTAATTAGTTAGTTAATTGGTAAAGACAGTTCTGTCTTTCTCCGCCCCATTGTCTCCATGGTTTCTGATTTGATTTGAGTTTCAGTCTCATTAGTTCATCCGTTTGTCTATTTAAGCCCTGTGTTTCTATCAGTGGTTTGTCAGTTATGTTGCATTTCGTTGGTTGTTCTGTTCATGTTCCTGTTCCCAAGATTCTGTTTTGTGAGGTTTTGAGTTTGTTTTTGAATAACGTTGCTGCACTTAGATCCTGTTTCATCTCTGCTGCAACCACCTTGTAACAGTTACAGTCATAAAAACAATTGTTAAAAGTTCATGTAGGTGCCAGGCATGATCCACACCTTTTAGATTCTTGATATTTATTTTTAAAAAACTGTCAAATTGTGTAAATATTGCTATTTTTTTCACTACATGAGCTCCTATTTATTTTATTTATTTACAGCGCCGCGATATAGAGTTAAGGAAACTAAACATCCAAGAGAAATATATGTCTAGCTCAGATTTAACGGTTGATCTGTGCATCGGTGAATAACGTTATAATCTCGTTCACGGTAGAGAAAGCTGCTTACATGTAGCATACACTTAAAGTAACCATGAAGACATTGAATTAAACATAAACATAGCTTTTGTGTCTTTATCAGTGTAGACCAGGGGTGTCAAACTCAGTTCCTGGAGGGCCAAAGCCCTGCAGAGTTTAGCTTCAACCCTAATTAAACACACCTGATCAGTTAATCAAGTCCTTCAGGCTTATTTGAAAACGGCAGGTGTGTGTGTGTTGAAGCAGGGTTGGAACAAAACTGTGTAGGGCTGTGGCCCTCCAGGAACTGAGTTTGACACCTGTGGTGTAGACGTTTGGTTAAATGATAATGCATTTTGTTTATTATGGGCCACCGTAGGGTGTTGCCTCATCCAATCAGAATGCCCGGTGGCCGGGTTCAATATACTCCTCTGTTCTGTAACTTATATATCGGCTGGCAGTTATCTTATGTTGGGATTAAATACAGTCGTTTACATTCGGTGTGATCATTGACTCATACCAACAAATGAAAACGTTCTACATGGTGTCAGAAGTGAGTACGGACCTCTCGCCAGTGTTTTTTTTTCTCTGTCGTCGTTGAACAACATGTTGCATTGGACTGTGCTAGCATAACTATCGCCACTTGACAAAGTTGTTTTCCTCTACCTAACGTGATGGCGGATGGATTCCGCAGACCGACCCTCTCGTTTTTGATGAAAATATCGACGAGAATTGGTGTATTTTTGAGAGGGAGTACGATATTTTTATTGCTGCCGCACATTCGGACAAGTCCACAAAAACTCAAGCTTATATCCTTCTCAACATTGCCGGCCCAGACGCCATCGAACGAGAGCGTTCTTTTACATATGCTGCTGAAGTGCGCGCGCCAGGAGATGATGGGGGGATCATTACCCCTGCTGAATGTCGTGAGGACCCCGAATGTTTGAAAAAAAAAGTTTCGTGAAATCTGCAATCCTCAAAACAACAGGACTATGGAAAGACACAAATTTCATACCAGAGGTCAGAAACAAGGTGAGAGCATCGAATCATTCATTAGTGATTTAAGGATTAAGGCTAAATGTTGCCACTTTGGAGACCTAACAGAGGAATTAATCTGTGACCTTATCGTGTGTGGCGTTACCAGTGACACGTTGAGAAGAGCTCTGTTAAGAGATAGCGAGCTAACACTTGCCAAAGCCATTTCAATTTGTCGGATACACGAGATGACCGAGAAAAGTAGCAAGACGTTAGCATCACAAAGTAACTCTGCCAGTGTGGCTGCAGTTAAGCTAGTTTCAAATAGAATGCAGTGGCCAAAGCCCCAGCCCCCCTCACAGACTATCACGAGGTGCAATAATTGTGGAGGCAGCCACGCAGCTAAGCGGGAAAAGTGTCCAGCATTCGGACAACAGTGTCACGGTTGCCAAAAGTTTAACCACTTTAAAAGTTGCTGCAAGTCTAAACCGTGCAGCCAAAATAGGCAACATCCTAGACAGAAAACTGGCAGACAGACCGTTAATGAGATAGAAATGGAGGAACAAACATGTGAAGATGGAGCGTTTTATGTGGATGGCATTGAATTGGACAGTCATGTTGATTGTGTGAATCTAAAAGCCATTGAAAAGGATGAAGGATTTGTCACAATGCATATAAACGGCAAGCCCATTGAAATGAAAGTGGACACTGGAGCAAAATGCAATGTGATGTCTCTTGACACCTTCACAAGACTTAATGGCAGCAAACAACTTGTAAAGCAGAAGAAGGCAGCTAGCCTTGTTGCTTATGGAGGCACCAGAATTGAGACCAGTGGCATCGCCACACTGTGGTGCTGCTTAAAGGAGCAAAACCACTCATTGCCGTTTTTTATTGTGGACAGAGCAGTGCAGCCACTGCTAGGATTTCGTGCATGCATGGACATGGGGGTTGTGAAAATGAGTCCAGACGTCCACCAGATCAGCGTGGAGAGCAGCACGGACTTCAGCTCACAGACATTTACACAGTACAAAGACCTGTTCAGCGACGAGTTAGGAGAACTTCCGGTTACATACTCCATGATCTTGGATACCAGCATACAGCCTGTGGTCCGCCCAGCCCACCGTATCCCTGTTGCAATGCAAGAAAGAGTTAAAGCTGAACTTGAACGAATGCAAAGCATAGGTGTTATAACACCAGTCACAGAACCAACCGACTGGGTGTCGTCCATGGTCGCAGCACACAAGAAGGATAAGCGAGAAATCAGACTATGTATCAACCCCAAAGACCTCAACACCGCACTGAAAAGACCCCATCACCCTATGCGCAGCGTCGAAGAGGTGGCAGCGCAAATGTCTGGGGCAACAGTGTTTTCTGTCCTGGATGCAAAGAATTCGTTCTGGCAGATACGTCTCGACAAGAAATCGTCACTGCTGACCACATTCAGCACTCCATTTGGGCGCTACAGATTTCTAAGGATGCCCTTCGGCATTAGCTCCGCAAGTGAAGTGTTTCAGCGCTCCATGGAACAACTGTTTGCGGGTTACTCCTGCTCAGTCATTGTCGATGACATCATCATAGGAGGCCGCGGAATGGCCGAACACGACGCCAACTTGAGAAAGGTGCTCGAAAGGGCACGGGAAGTCAATCTCAGGTTAAACCCGAACAAGTGTAAATTTCGCCTGGGCCAGGTAGCGTACGTAGGCCACATCTTCACAAGCGAAGGCCTAAAAGTAGACCCGTCTAAAACTGCAGCGATCAATGACATGCCAGTCCCCACGGATGTGACCGCACTACAACGCTTCCTGGGCATGGTCAATTACCTCAGCAAATACATCCCAAATCTCAGCGACATCGCAGCGCCCCTTAGGAAACTCACCCGCAAAGAGACAGCATGGTGCTGGTTTCAACAGCATCAAGAGGCTTTTGAGCGCCTCAAATCATGCCTGTCCAGCCCACCAGTACTGGCATACTACAATGTCAAAGACCCAGTTACACTAACTTGTGACGCGTCATGTTATGGACTAGGAGCAGCATGCTTACAGAACGGTAGACCTGTAGCCTTCGCGTCGCGTGCTCTCACAGACACGGAGACGCGATACGCTCAAATAGAAAAGGAGCTTCTGGCTGTTGTGTTTGCCTGCACAAAATTCAAAGACTATGTCTACGGAAAGCCCACAATCGTGGAAACCGACCACCAGCCTTTGGTGACCATCTTGAAAAAGCCCATCCATGCCGCTCCTGCCCGTCTCCAGAGAATGTTGCTTCGCCTGCAAAGCTACGACATCAGCCTGGTCTACAAAAAGGGCAAGTACATGTACCTGGCAGACACCCTCTCAAGAGCTCCCAGCTCACAAGCACCACAGAGCCCTGTGGAAAACGGTGACTACGAAGTCATGAGCGTGAGCTACATTTCCTCAGCACGCCTGGAGGAACTCCGTAGACACACAGCAGAGGATGAGGTGCTACAAACTCTCACCACTATTATTCAACGTGGATGGCCCATCAGAGAAAGCCAGCTGCAGTCTGCCATTGGCCATTTTTTTCCATACAGGGATGAGCTGACAGTGGAGGATGGTATCATCATGAAAGGCCATAAAGCAGTCATTCCCCGATCCCTGCACAAGGAGTACACCAAAATTGTACACAAAGGCCACCCAGGTATTGAGGCAACCAAGCGTAGAGCTAGAGGTGTATTTTTTTGGCCTACTATGTCAAAGAACATCACAGAAGAGTTGCTCTCATGTACAGTATGCAATAGCACAAAGTCGCATCAGCGAAAAGAGCCCCTCCAGCTCCACCCTGTTCCAGATCTGCCATGGTCCACAGTGGCCGCAGACATTCTTGAGTGGCATGGCAAACATTATCAAGTTCTCGTGGATTCATATTCCGGCTGGTTTGAAGTCGACCTCCTTCAAGATTTAACCTCATCAGCCGTCATATCCAAATTAAAAAGACACTTTTCAGTACATGGTGCACCTCACATACTCATCACTGACAATGCTAGACAATACACCAGCCAGCACTTCAAGGACTTTGCTGAGCAATGGGATTTTACTCATACCACAAGCAGCCCAGAGTTTCCCCAGTCAAACGGACTCGCGGAAAGAGCAGTCCGCAGTGCCAAGCAACTAACGGAGAAGTCGCACAGGGATGGGTCTGACGTGTTTCTCAATATCCTGAACCTCAGAAACATTCCCCGTGACCCAACATTAGGCTCTCCAGCTGAGCGCCTTATGTCTCGCCAAACTCGTGCAGCCATTCCGGTGAGCACTAAACTGCTGGAGCCTACCACAAGGAATGTCAAGCAGGTCACCGCCCAACTCCTCAACAAAAGGCTCGCGCTGAAGCGCTACTATGACAAGACGAGCCACCCACTACAGCCGCTGGCAGAGGGACAAGTGGTCCGTATGCAGACAGCGAAAGGCTACGACTAACTTGGAACGGTAAAGGAGATGAGTAAGGAACCACGGTCCTACATAGTTCAAGCAGATGGGAAGACTTATAGGAGAAATCGCAGCCACATACTCCCTGTGGCTGAGCCACTACCACCGCAGCTCCTGGACGACCCAGACCCTCAGGACACCAGCCCCCCTACGGCGGACAGTTTTCCTTCGCCACAAATGCCGACACCAAACACCGTGCAACCCCAACACCCATCCTCCCCCCAGCCCAAGTCCACAGCACACTCACCCATCGAGAGTCACAACACACAATACACTATACGCTCAGGTCGTATCTGCAGACCTAATCCCAAATACATGTGAAAAAAAAAAGGTTCACTTCTGGGTGTAACTTCATCCCAGCTACCCAGCGTGTTCAGTATTGCGACATTTCATGGACTTAAATACTCTTGTGATTAGTAGACTGAAGAGGCCTAAATGTTAAAGTGCAATATGAGGTATTCAGTTAACCTTATTTGTTGCTTTGTGTTATAAAGATATGTTTACCAGTGTTTCCTTGTTTGATAGGGCTAAAGACTAAAAGGAAGGGATGTAGACGTTTGGTTAAATGATAATGCATTTTGTTTATTATGGGCCACGGTAGGGTGTTGCCTCATCCAATCAGAATGCCCGGTGGCCGGGTTCAATATACTCCTCTGTTCTGTAACTTATATATCGGCTGGCAGTTATCTTATGTTGGGATTAAATACAGCCGTTTACATTCGGTGTGATCATTGACTCATACCAACAAATGAAAACGTTCTACAATCAGCTTTTCTTTATAGCCTATATACTGGCTCTGATAATCATCACAAATACTTCCCGCTTGCTCCATTTCTGTGAATGCGTTTTTTTATACATGAAATGAATGACTCTCTAATGGTTGCTATAGTCTTCGTCAACAGCCGCTTCCACCATCTACTGGTGAGCCGCCTAACAGCAGATGGAGATTATGAATCGGTAATCTACCGCTATTCCTGCAGTTCCCGGATGTGAAATATTGAATTTTCTGTCGAATTTGAACCACTGAATTTGTGGAAGCGAATTTGTAAAGCCAAATAAAATGGTTTGGAATTTGCCTTTCGAATATTATAGGTTGTATTTTTAAACAGAATGAATTTTTTGGAAGTGAAACCTGAAAGGTGAATATGGATTATTAAATTTCAGCCGATAAAAATGCAAGCCCTAAAAATACAATTCATTAAAATGCAAGCACGGTTAATGCAATGCATATTTTTTTTTCACGTAGTGCAATTGACCGTTCGCAAAAGCCACGCCCCCTAGTTATTGTTACTACGCCCGTCAAACAAATGGTCAAACACGACCAGCGCCACAGATTGCCATGACGGGAAGAGGTATACCCGTGCGTGTCAGTGACCTTTTTTCAAGCAATATCTCCGCGATATCCTCCAGATCGAGGCAAAAGGGGTTACAGTATGCAGTGGAGGGATATATTAAAAATATAAAAATACGCAATGAAAGAGACACGACTACTATCGAGGCTAATGCTTATACCGGTCTCAGCGAAATCTGAGAAACCCCATGACCTGTACCTCAAATGCAACCAGCACAGCCTTGAAGAAGATTTCATAAGCTGGTTCAGTGGCTAATTGTTTGGTGTTAGAAATATATAACTCGTGCTGCATATTTAGTCATTTTGCCTCAGATACAGGATTATACATTCGCTTTAACAAGCAGGTTGTTCATTACCACGGCAACCGCTTGCGTGTCATGCTGAATGCGATTTTCGTGTTTAAAAAGTAACTATACATAAGAGACGGAAAGATGCAGATAACCATACATTATTTAAGGTTATTTCTATTCGTTACGATATTGATATATGAACTGATGTTGTCAAGTAAGCTTCATGCTTTCCCCGTTGCAAACGTGCACTCCTCTCTAAACTGTAGCCTACGGGTGCTGCACTGCTAGTGACTGCTGCTCATTTCCCCCCGAAAATATCATGTTAACAACAACCTTTTAGAAAACGTAATTCCTTTGTGGATCCTCTTGATCTGCTTTCTCCATGTTTCTTTGACTAATCTCAGTGTTCAGTCTCATGCACGCTGCACGCGAGTTAACCATGTTCGACACATTTAACTGGGAGTGGGCCCGTCCACACTGATTTTACCCATTGTAGGCACCGCTCACGTTGTGTTTTCGGCTTTGGAAACGGAAAGAACACCACTCCTCCAGACAATCTCTCGGGGTACTAGTGTCCGATTTACAAACGCCGTGGGCGCACCGCTTCACCATCTTGCTTGGAGTCAATGTTTGACGGACCTGCTCACATAGTAACAGTTGCTATGATGTGTGTTTTGGGGGAGGGGCCGACGAACGGTCAATTCAACACGCTTTTTTGTTTCAAAAACATTTGGCATTATTTTACTTCCATACAATAGAACCTATAAAAAGAGACTGTTTTGGGGCATATTCACTTATATAAATAATTTATATAAAGAATTATTTCAGTGTATTTAGGACTTATTTAGTAAAATATGGGTACTGAAGCAATCCAATTTGAGAACCACTGCTGTAATGAACAAAGAACTTTTAATTTTCCCTCCAAAAAAAGTGCATAGATGTTTGCTTAGCGCATCCCTTCACTGAACATTTCTCCCCTGAGAGATCGTCTCCCTTCCCATCTGCTGGCTTCCGTCAGAGTATACCGGCTTTACAGCTGTCTGCTGAGTGACACATCATGTGATTTTCCTCCGAAGGAGACATGCAAAGTGAAGTTTAATTAAAAAGCAGGGAGTACACCACCTCAAAGCGTGCAGATTACTGCACAGTATTAACCTTCTTGTCATCAAAGCGGATTTGGTCAATTAGTGTCGCTTTCTTTACCCTTACACACTCATGTACCGTCATGATTGACTTTACTTTATGTTTGGATTCCCACATATCCAAATGTTGGAACTTTGAGGTTACAAAACATTTTTGACATTTGAGATGTTATTGAAGCTGTATCCTTTTTATTTGATCTCAAAGGACGTTTGAATAAGTTTGGTTTAAAATCATATCAGAAACACTGGGAAAAACATGTAATGTGATTTTGCCAAGTAAGACATGTTCCTGTCCAAAAATGTTGTCCTAACCATATCCCTTCTATAGGTTATACCTAAAATCAGAGGGAAAAACTGTGTGAATAACACTGATGTCGAAGAACCTTACCCTGGTTGTAAGCTTAAACTTGACATAAACTGTAAACTTGTCCCTCAGATATGATTGGTTGATTGGAATGTTGTTCCAGGACAACCCGATCTCACCGCATTTCGTACAAATTTTACGAGGTGGCTAATTCGTACGAATTCATACGACCTCACTCGTTTGAATTTGTGTGTTTTTGGCTAAATTGTAGATATTTTACGAGTTGCCTAATTCGTACAAATAACCTACCCCTGACCCAGCCCCTAAACCTACCGGTTTAGACAAAAATAATTAGCCACCTCGTACTCACTCGTACAAATTGGTCGTGAGATAGCGTTGTCCAGGAACATGTTGTAATTGTTGATATCACGTTTACCTAACACTAAAGTGCCATTCAAAAGGTCTTGGTATCTCTCAGACCCTATAAGAGAATGTGAAATTTTGAAGTGAAATCAATAAGGAGTCAATTAGTGTTTCAGTTTTTTTTTCTTTTTTTCTAGAAGCTAAGAGCAAATCCAGCAGTAATGAAAAGATATGTCAGATTTCTGCCACTGTAATCTTTGTCTTGCCGGTGGCGATGGAAGGATTAAAGTTGTCTGTAAACAGAGACTTTCTCTGCCTGAAGGGAAATCCTGTCAAATGAATGCTGTGCTTGCATTGAGCTTTCTGTGCTGATGCTTTTGAGTGACACGACGATGTGCTGCTCCTTCCGACCTTATCTGTTACTTTTCAGAGTTCAGCCTTGCCGAGTTAAGCGTTCTGGCATACAATCAAAAATGCCTGACATGCAGCTTAGTCAGACTACTGTAAACCATGCTGTATTTGCGAATCAACTTGTGAGGAAAAATATTTTTTGTATGGGTTATTCTTACTAATAAGTCAAGTCACCTTTATTTATATAGCGCTTTTTATTATACAGACTGTTTCAATGCAGCTTTACAGTGATAACAGGAAAATAATGCAACAAAGTTTGTTTCTGCTGTACAGCTAGAAGAAAATAGCATTATAGTCCAGCTTAATAAATGTCCAGGTCATCATATCTCACATTATATTATACTATATTACATTATATTAACTATTATTGTGTAACTATTTTTAAGACAACTTTTGCATTCTGCCATTATTTTCATAAAAATAAGCATATTATCCCCCCAAAAAAATGTAACACAAATATCTCAATGTGTGTGTGTTTGTGTGTATGTGAATATATATATATATATATATATATATATATATATATATATATATATATATATATATATATATATATATATATATATATATATATTAATAAAGAACTAGCCAATTACTCATAATTACCAGATACATAGTAAGATTAGCAGATTATAATAAGAATATGTTTTGGCATTGTTCACATTGGCAATTGATTGTGTATGTGAATATATATATATATATATATATATATATATATATATATATATATATATATATATATATATATATATATATATATATATATATATTCCCCTCTTCTTTTGGGGAGAGCTGAGCAAAATATAATCAAATTTCAATTTAAACGCAGACACTTTCTACAGGAAAATTCTGATGGGGTTTTAAAAGCCTGAAGAAAAAGTTAACCCTCACCTTCATGATGTTCTCCTGAGTGGCAGAGCCTGGCATAACAGCATTTAAGTTCCTTCAGACTTCAGGAAACATGTAAAACGAGACGCTAGTGCATTTCATCATTGTAGTCTCCTTGGTAACATGTCCTGCTCAGCCTCTCTCTTACGCTCATCACTGTAATGGAAGTGCAGGTTCCCGGAATGATCTAGCGGGTGATAGATAGTGTGCCTTTTGTTTTAGCACCCTGAGCTCATGCATGCTTCCACTGGCTGTGTGGTTTCCTCGCCTCAACTCCATAGTGATGGAGACAGAGAAAAAGAGAGGAGGAGAGAGAAAGGCACGGTCCACTCCCTCTCTCGAAACATCCAATGCTGGGCTAACACAGAACAATCCCCCTCCCCTCTGCATCTTTCTCACCTGCCCTGTGAAGCAAAACTCTCCTGGCAGAGAGCAAATGGATTTGGCATCAGCAGAAGAAAGACCAGATAAAAAAAAAGACATGTTATAAAACACAACCTTCTGACTCCAAGCATCTCTAAGGTATTGTCTCTTTTCCTTCCAGCACGGCAGAGGGAAAGTTCAGCACAAGCATAAATGAGCTTGACACGTTCCCTATAAATAATTCAGCATCGCTACAACTGGCTGGTCGGCTCGTGAACTAATCTATCAAGTAAGTTGTTTATTAGAGTCACCGGTATGAGACTCAGGCAATCTGAGAATCTTAATAACCGAATTCCCTTATAGGAAAGAAAACCCCCAGAGGACATCTCTTTAATATCTGTCTTCTCTTAGACAGCAAATTACATTAAATGGAAAGCAAATGGAGACTTTTGCTTCGCACTGATCTGAACTGACTCCAGTGCATGGTTTCACTCTCATGTTTGCTTTACTTTCAGATGACATCTCAACAATGTCTCAAACTGTGCTCCGATTTTTTAAGATCAAAAGTCAATGATTTCAACGGGAACTTATCTAAGATCATATTATCTGAATTATTATGATAATGTGACAATTATGTTTTTCACAATTTTTTTATAGCTCTATTATTAGAAAATTGTCTCATTTAAGCGTTATTTTTACTATTATCTATATATTATTATAGCAATTATTTATTAATATTTTGAATTAGCTTATATATATATATATATATATATATATATATATATATATATATATATATATATATATATATATATATATATATATATATATATATATATTGTATTTGAACTTCTGTGCTTTTGTCATTTTAATTAGATTTTGTTGTATACTTTTTTTGCATATAGTAAAATAAAACCTTTAGCTGTAGTTTGCCCTTTTTGCCAAATAATTTTGTCCAATAAATACCAAACTCAAGTTTAGTGTTTTGTTCTTCCTTCATATATATATATATATATATATATATATATATATATATATATATATATATATATATATATATATATATATATATATATATATATATATATATTTTTTTTTTTTTTTTTTTTTTTATATATATATATATTTCTTCATATTTTGATAACTTGTAGTGTCATTAAAAACAGATATCCCCACTAAACACACTGGTCACATACTGATATATATATATATATATATATATATATATATATACAGCATAATTATTATTCTAATTTTAATCATATTAAAATTATACATAATTATTGTATTTTGCATGCTGGGACACCATAGGAAGCGGGAGTGCTGGTCGACCAGCTAAAGCAGCTTAGTTTTGTTTGAGAAAAGCCTGACTATGCTGGTCCACCAGCTAGACCAGCACTATACCAGTTCTAACCAGCATAAACCAGCCTGGACCAACATGGAATTCATGTGGGGTTATGCTGGATTTTTCAATAGGGTAGTTGGTCGGCTCACGTGATGCATGATGCAAAAAGGGCAAGTGAGTTTTCTCAGAAATCACTCATCAGATGTTCCTGGCACAATATAGCAAAGGAATGGAGCATATGCTGCTTACAGCGGGAGACTCCTGCTGAATCTCACCTCACTTATGCTCTGTTAATTACTGCCTCTACTCATGAGACACAGACGACCTCCTTCACTGGGATTTGTATCATTGCTTAACAAGATAATGCGCATTCTTCTCAGTCCTGTGATTACAGAGTGGAGTTTGTTGAGTAAGCGTATTTAAAAGCAACTAATTCCCCTTCTTGACCACTTTAGTGTCAGCAAAAGCCATCTGAATAAACGCAATGTTGATAGAGCACAAGACTTGATCGCACTTACAGCAGTGATACATTGAGGAGAACTGGCAGGATGTTGGACAGGAGATATATGCACCTGTGTTTTGGGACATCCGTTGCATAACTTTACAGTGAAGGATAAAGAGAGCAAAACGAAATGGGAATGAACCTGCCCGTCTGAATAGAGGTCAATGTCAGCATGACGTTCATTAGTTACAGCTGAGCCCCTCACCTCAAAACGCCAAGCACTCCATCACTGCACAGCAGCTGCACGCAAATATAGAAGAGCGCAGAAGTAGAGTGTTTGTTATGATTCAAAAAGTGAATTTTAATAGGGAGAGTAAGGCATTTTGTGTTGAGTGCTGCTGATTGGATGCCAAAGGTAAAAAGGAAAGGAGAGGGGAAAAGGAAAGGAGAGTGTGTTTGCATCTCTATTACCATATCTCATTCAATCCATGGCTTCATAAAGAACTTATTAACATCAATGGAACTTTTCCATTCCACGAAAGATACAATATAGCCTAGTGGAAAAGCGTTTTAACCTTTAGTATGAATACGTTTCGCATTTAGAAGATATACTGTAAGCATCAAAACTTACAGTCTCTCACTTACGCCAATATGGATCAATGATTTTGATGACATCACTCTGAACTTCCTCTTCTCATCAGTTTTTCCTGTCCAATCAAATGCTCTCTAGAATCTAAAGCCCCCCAACAAATTAGATGCTTTATAAATAGACGCTGAAGCTGCTGCTGAAAACAGTCACTTGTTCACACAAATACTATTTTCTATATGGTGAATGGCACATAGTGCACTAAATAGGGGATAGGGAATGATTCAGACGGTGTAAGTATGCTTTCCACTGGGGCATATGAAGTCTGGTTTCACGTTAGTGTCACGTGAACCGCGCACACAGTCTGCTCCGGTCCAGAGACACGACAGCACAGAGCGGATCATATGTGCCAGTCGACGCAGACCAGAAAACCTATCGGAGACATTTGAATTCTACACAGAAAGCTGTATTTTAAAGTGACATGGAGGAGATTAGGAGGAGAAACGATTAGACAGACTCAGCATTAGAAACAGCACTGACGAGTAGAAGAGCCAAATTACACACTATTCAAACTACACATCCTCAGCATGATTATGTTCACTGTTTTGCTTTAGTAACAGTTTCATATTAAATCTAAAAGGGGAATCTACTAAACTGTGGCTGTCATAAGCTGTCAAATGCGGCTTTGCCACGCTCAACGGCTCCGGCCAAGCTGCGATATAAGCGAAGCGCTTAAAAAAGGGGAGGAGCTGCTCGATGTCCCGTCTTGTCTTCCCGTTTCACGGGAAATTACATCAACACTGAATAAAGCTGCACGTTTCAAGGCACTTCAGTGAGCCTTTAAAGACTGCTCACTGAAAGGTTCCCAATGCTTTTAGAACCTTTATTTTCAAGAGTGTACTCAGTGTTAGGGATTTTAACAAACCCTCTACCCTAAGTATTAAAATTTAACATGGAACACATCCTGCAACATTTATGAAACGGACATGAATGATAAAAAAAAAAATCCCATATACTGATGGCCAAGCCCTCTCTAAAAATCTTTAATTCATTTCACTTGGAACATTAAGCAACCACTTAGCAACTCCCTAGAAACCATCCAGAACACCTTAGCAACTGCATAGCACAAGCTTGGCAACCACCATCAAACACTTTAATATTGTGGTGAAGCGTTTTGCACAGGCTAAGAGCACTCAATGTCTTCAGAAAATGTAAAAATATATTTTATAACTGTTCCTACAAGTCCTGTGTTGATACTTGTGGGAAAATGTTAGAGAGGTAAAATGTACTGAATAAAAAGCTGAGAGAGAGAGAAAGAAAGAAAAAAAGACAAAATAGGTGAGTCATTTCTCCAGGGAGAGGTGGCACAGACATGATGTAATATATAAGAGAAACTTGACTGTCCTTCTCTGACAGAGGACCCTTATGGCCAGGAGGAAAACTTATTTTAGGCCTTGGCACTGCATTAAATACTACACAAGAAAACAATCTCATTCCTCTAACAGTTTAGAACCTAGAAAAAAGATCCACACATTTCTAAAGATCTGTCAAAATTGTAGGCTAATCAAATTAATTTAAATTAAATGCAATTAATCAAATATATCAATATTTTCTGAGAAAAGCCCCCCAAATAGCCTAAAGACAATTTGAAGGTGTTCCAATAGTGTGGAAGACGAGAAAAAAAAACAACTAAATCCAACTCTTTGCACAGTATGTTGCTAGTTGTTTCTATAAAATGCAATAAGTGAGGTAAGTGTGGTTTGGAGGTGTGTCGCCTGTAGTAGCAGCTCAAAACACGATGAATCTGATACTTACTTGCAAGAAGAAGAAGGTAGTGATTCGTACATTGAAAACGCTGTTAAAACACAAATACTTCACCAAAGTCATTGCAGAACCGTGTTGAGCACATGATTCAGTTTCACTTGTTCAGTTCCTGAAGGAATCAGCACTTTCGAACGAATCATTTGAATGGAGGATTTAATCTCATCAAGATAGTCGCTTAGTGCAACTTGCAACTGTTAAGTTAATGAACTGTCTGTCTGTCCATCCATCTATCTATCTATCATGTAATATAAATATAACTAAAAGAAGAAGGTGGTAATTCGTGCTTTGAAAACGCTGTTAAAACAAATGGAACCATCGCGCATTTAGCGAATGATTCACTTGTTAATTTCTCAAATCTCTAAGGTTGATTAAGAACAAGAAAAGTGACAGATTCTTGAAATATTATGATGTTTTTTTTTTGTAATACCACTAACGCATAACGTTTCCTCTGTATATGTTTATCATGTTATTTTATGTAGCTATATATTTTTTTTGTGTGTGTGAAATTTTACATGGATTTGATATAATTTCATTCCTGTAGAAGTTCTCTGTTCTGTCCTTTGTCTGCTTATTGTTTGATACATAATCAATAATAAAAAAAAGTTCATAAAAGAATCTGCGCCCCCTACACATATACAAATATACACTGTTTATAATGCCTCAAACACACACACGCACGCACGCACACACGCACACACACATAGCATTTTCAGTAACAGCAAAATATAAATAGATGGTGATAATAATAATAATAATAAATAATTTGCACGATGCAGTAACTTCCTTTAACCTATGACATATCATTAATCAAAATCCTAAAATGAGACCATTGTACAGATTACTTTTTTTTCTAATTCCCTTACAATACTTTCATCTTACATCCGTATTCCATACAGCAGAATTTCACTGATTTTCAACCCAAAAATCAGCGCAGAAAATTCTGAAATAATGCATGGAGTCTGTGGGCCTTGTTACAGGGATACTCCACCTGAGGTAACCTTGAGTTGAGCAGCAATCTAATTAACAGCCCTGAGCTTTAACCACCATCAGACCATTATCTAGTTTCCTCAACAGAGACCAGTTTTAAGATAACTCCATCTTTCCCAGTGAAAGCAGCTGTCAAAGTCCAGGCAGGTCACATCAGCATCCTTACAATTTATCCAGGATAAAAGCTCGGAGCTGAAGTACTATACAGCAACACCTCTGGCAGGAGAGCATCATTAGGGAACAGAAGGGATACAATCTTTCTCCCGTAAGACTCATTAGGACGTCCTCCCTGCTCCAGTGACTGACCTCACTCCCACTGCATGACACGAAGTGATCAGGAACCCGGTCGGACTACAATAACACACACTTCCATGCATTATTAATCAATATGTACATTAACTGTGATTTTCACAAGGGCCATTTCTGGATCATGTCAGAAACACTCCTGTTCATATTCCTGACTCATTCATCCCCTCTGTGCATCTGTGTGCTTTAAGGTCAGTGAGTGTGTGTGGGCGTCACTCATACTGAGGGTCACGTCAGTGTGTATGCTGTGCTCCTGTCTGCAGGATATCACACTTTAAACCCCGGCGAACAGCACAGTGTCGCTGACTTTGATAAAAGGGCAGAATTCACCCAGTAAGTTGCACAGGAAGATTTAGAAAGTGCAAAAATTTATATAAATGGGGGGGTTTCACATGAGAGACTCGTAAAATTACTGTGCATGTATTGAAAAAACAGACCCCACTGAACAAGGTCTCATTATTTTTATATATAAAAAAATGCCTGGAACCTTTGCTTGGGTTATTTGGTACTTTTATTGCATCTCAGGCTGGAAGATGTATTCTTTTCTTTTTCTGTCTTACTGGAAAAGCTTTTTGCTTTTAAGAATCGTACAAAAGAAGATATGTGGCACACATTAATCACGAAGGTTTCATTGGTTTTTGCTTTTATTATAACTCTTATTATAAAGGTTCAAATCTGATTTCATGATCTGAAATTGTAAAATGCTTATAAACAGTATAAAGGGGAAGAAACGGAAAACTTGTATAAAAACACATTTTTGCAACTTGCTGTTAAGTTAATGAACTGTAACATAGCAGGCAAATGGTTTATTTTAATTATTTATATTCTTAATATTAGGAAAGTATTTATTTATTTGTATGTTTTATGCAATGTTAGCATTCAATGCTAATTTCACAAATCTGTCTATCTGTCTGTCTGTCTGTCTGTCTGTCTGTCTAAATAGAAATAAACGTTTTGTCATGTAATTTGCCAACAGTAACTGACTACCATTTGTAAGTAATCTACCCAGTATTATTACACTAAAAAAAAAAAGATTCATTGGATGAACTCAATTAAGTTGTGGGCAGGATTTCCATCCAATAACTATATGTAGCCCCAACTCAAACTGAGTACATCCATTCAACAGAATGTAAATTAGTTAACCTAACTCATTTGTATCAAATAGATGCAAAAGAATATAAACGAGTGACTCGATTAACTTATTTTTATCAAATACTTATTACTAACCAGACTGACTTTATTTCTGTCAGACATCTACAAAAGTTTTATTGAGAATTAACAGGGGTTTAACTCTATGTTCCCTTTCGTTGTCACTCCGAGTTACGTCGGATGACGACGAATGGGGTTTCGCTTAGAAAGCCTATCAACTTCGAGTATTACAAAACGAGCCAATGGCAAAGAAATGCCATGGGTCTGCGGAATTTGCATGACGTAACTCCGCCCCACCTCGTGGGTATAAAAGGAGGAAGTCTGCAACAGCAGTTTATGTTTTCGCTTCGGAGCCAAGTGTATTCTTCTTTCCACAAGCCATCTCTGAATTGTCAGCTTTACAAACGAGTACCTCGAGTGTTGGTGTGACGGCGATCTACGGCGAGCGCGTGCTTCCTGCTGATCTGTTGCAGTGGTCTGCCAGTCGGTGCGTGTCTCCCCGGGTGCTTCAACACTTGAGTTTTCTCTCACTAAAAGAGCTTGCACGCGGCACGTCTTTTTAAAGACGGCTCGCCCGTGCATTTAAAAAAAAAAAAAATAAAAAAAAATGAATGGTGCGGCAGCTTGGTATCGGACTCTGATGGGCACGAGCGTTGTCTAGTATGTTTGGGCTTGATCATGCTAGAGCAGCGCTCGTGGATGACTCATGTTTTCTCCATGGAAACATGATCATCGCGTCATTAAGGTCGAGACTCGGTGAACTCACATGAGTGAGAGTCCCCTCATCCACCCCCCGATCTTCGGCTGGTGGCCAGGGTGACCTGAGGGTTTCGGTCTGGAACAAGGCGCCGACTATGTGTTCAAATGAAACACACGGGCCACCAGAGGGTAGACCCGTGATTCCCACGGGTCTACCCTCTGGTGGCCCGTGTGTTTCATTTGGAGCTACAGAGGATGATATTATGTTTGTAGCAGCTTCACTAGGTGGGTTTGATTTTCCTGGAAGTGACGACTCGTCGAGTCTGATCCGGAGATGACGGCCATGCTTTCCCGGGACGATTGGTTTTTGGGTGAGGCCGCCGACCCTCGTCCACGGCAAACCCCAATACCGTTCTTCCCGGACGTGCATGAGGAGATCAGGGACCATTCGCTGATCTCATCCGCCTTTCCTCCCCTCGATGGGGCCGCTGCCCGTGGGTACACTGGGGTTCCCCCGGCTGAACGCTCTGTTGCGATGCTATGTGTCCTCAGAGTGCTTCTTCTCGGCGCAATCCTAAGCACCCGTCCGTGGCCTGTAGTTTTTCGTCTACGCTTGTGGCGAGATCCTATAGCGCCACGGGACTGGCGGCCGCCTCACTGCGTGCCATGGTCATTCTGCTGGTCTACCTGACCCAGATGCTCATGGACCTGCACGAGGGCGGGACTGACCCAGGGCTCTTCACTGAGCTGCGCGCCGCCACTAACCTTGCTCTCCGAGCAACGAAAGTGGCCGTACGCTCCCTGGGTCAGGTGATGCTCACCATTTGGTGGCCGTACCTGTTTGATGTGCTGGATGTCGCGCGGACCCGTCTGTCCGACATTCCCATATCCCAGGTCGGCCTCTTCGGTGGTGCGGTTGAGGGCTGGCCCAACAGCTCTCAGCCGTCCATGAGCAGACTGACGTTGATTCTGTCCCGACGGCCCCGCCGTCCGCTCAGATCCCTCGGTCTGCCCACCGCCAAGGGCTCCCTCCCGCAGCTCCCACCCCGCCCGTTCACCCGGGCCGGCTCTGGAGGCCGCGGCCGGACGCCACAGCCCTCTCCAGCCCCGCCCCCCGCTACACGCCGGGTTAGGTGGCGCTCTTGAGAGGGGCTCCCCAGAGATGGGACTCAGTTCTTTCCAGGAGTTGGGAGCAGGACCACTCCTTTCCCCGGTGGAGGGCCGGGGAAGAATCCTTATTCGCAAAGAACTGACTCTCCAGTCTCTGAGCACATAGAGTTCTCGGACGACACAGAGCGCCGCCCTCTAGCCGTGCTCTCCTCGTCCCCCTCTGTCCCAGAGGTGGTTGACAGGGCGTGCCGTCCACGGACCGCTTCGCCCCTGTCCCCCTCTGTCGCCAGACCCCTGGCAGAGCAGGCCCCCGCGGGACGACCAGCCTGGTCCTCCCCTGGTCCCCTCTGCCAGGGCGCGGTTGCTAACTGTGCCCCCACACCGGGCCGCTATGCCGTCCACGTCTGGGCCAGTTACTCCGCTTCGCTGCCCCTCCGGGGGGACGCCTGTCGTCGCGTGATCCCGCCGGTTCAGTTCCTGGGAGCCTGGCTAGAGCTTCCCCGTCTGTCCCGCTGGATCGCGCGTTCCGTCAGGCTCGGCTTGCGATTCAGTTCGCACGGTCTCCTCCCCGCTTCAGGGGAGTCCGCTCCTCTTTGGTCGGTGGCAATCCCCCCGTCATGAGAGCAGAGATTGCCACCCTGCTGGCGAAGGGTGCAATCGAGACTGTCCCTCCAGGCGAGATGAGGTCCGGCTTCTACAGCCCGTACTTCATTGTCCCCAAGAAAACCGGTGGGTTACGGCCAATCCTGGACTTGCGCATGCTGAACCTCTCCCTTCACAGGCTGCCGTTCAAGATGCTCACCACCAAACGCGTTTTCGAATGCGTGCATTCCCAGGATTGGTTTGCAGCGATCGACCTGAAGGACGCCTACTTCCATGTCTCCATTCTTCCTCGCCACAGACCGTTCCTACGGTTTGCTTTCGAGGGGCAGGCATACCAGTTTGCGGTCCTCCCTTTCGGGCTGGCCCTGTCTCCTCGCATCTTCACGAAGGTCGTCGAGGATGCCCTTGTTCCCCTACGGGAGCACGGGGTTCGCATCCTGAATTATATCGACGACTGGCTGATCCTAGCTCACTCTCGAGATCAGGTTTGCGAACACAGGGACCTAGTGCTCCGGCACCTAGCTCGTCTGGGCCTTCGGGTCAACTGGGAGAAGAGCAAACTTTGTCCCGTGCAGAGGATCTCTTTTCTCGGTATGGACATCGACTCGGTCGCCATGTCCGCGCAGCTTACGAGCGAGCGCGCGCAGTCACTGCTGACTTGCCTGAGACAACTCAAGAGCAAGAGTGCGGTCCCACTGAAACATTTTCAGAGGCTCCTGGGGCATATGGCATCTGCAGCCGCGGTCTCGCCGCTCGGATTGCTCATATGAGACCGCTTCAGCTTTGGCTTCGCGACCGAGTCCCGAGGTGGGCATGGCAACAAGGCACGCTCCGAGTACCAGTTACTCCGACCTGCCGTCAGTTCCTCACCCCGTGGTCGAACCTCAGTTTTCTCAGGGCGGGTGTCCCCCTGGAACGAGCTTCCCGGCATGTTGTTGTCTCAACAGATGCTTCCACCACGGGCTGGGGCGCCATGTGCAATGGACATGCTGCTGCGGGCTCCTGGACAGGACCCCAGCGGCTGTGGCATGTCTATTGCCTCGAGTTGTTGGCAGTACGTCTTGCCCTGCACCGCTTCCGGGCGTTGCTCCGGGGTCAACACGTGCTAGTCCGTTCAGACAATACCGCCACTGTAGCCTACATCAACCATCAAGGTGGTCTACGCTCCCGTCGTATGTCACAACTCGCCCGCCACCTCCTCCTATGGAGTCAGAAGCATCTGAGGTTGCTTCGAGCCATTTTCATTCCCGGAGCGCTGAACTGTGCAGCCGACGAGCTCTCACGGCTTCAGCCCCTCCCTGGAGAATGGCGACTCCATCCCCAGTCGGTTCAGCTGATTTGGGACCAGTTCGGGGACGCACAGATAGATCTGTTTGCCTCTTACGACTCGACCCGTTGCACCCTGTATTTTTCCCTGACCGAGGGCACGCTCGGCACGGATGCACTGGCGCACAGCTGGCCGCCGGGCCGCAAATATGCGTTTCCCCCAGTGAGCCTTCTTGCGCAGACCTTGCGCAAGGTCAGGGAGGACGAGGAGCAGGTCATTCTGGTCGCGCCGTATTGGCCCAACCGGACCTGGTTCCCCGAACTTGTACTCCTCGCGACAGCACCTCCCTGGCCCATTCCTCTGAGGAAGGACCTTCTTTCTCAGGGACGGGGCACCCTGTGGCACCCTCGCCCCGATCTCTGGAGCCTCCACGTGTGGCTCCTGGACGGCTCGAGGTAGGTTTGAGTACCCTTCCACCAGCGATGGCGGCTACCATCACTTCCGCTAGAGCGTCGTCCACGAGACACGTCTATGCGTTGAAGTGGAACCTCTTCGTCGACTGGTGCTCTTCTCACCGAGAAGACCCCCGGAGATGCTCGATCAGCGTTGTGCTTTCCTTCCTTCAGCAAGGGTTGGAGCGAAGGCTGTCTCCCTCCACCCTTAAGGTCTATGTTGCCGCCATTGCCGCACATCATGACCCCGTCGAAGGTAAGTCGGTAGGGAAGCACGACCTGGTCATCAGGTTCCTGAGAGGAGCGAGGAGACTATATCCTCCTCGCCCTCCTCTCGTTCCCTCTTGGGACCTCTCAGTGGTTTTAACTGCCCTGAAGAGTCCTCCCTTTGAGCCTCTGCAATCAGTTGAGCTTAAGTTCCTGTCTAGGAAGACAGCGCTCCAGGTTGCACTGGCCTCCATCAAGAGGGTAGGGGACCTGCACGCATTCTCCGTCGACGAAGCATGCCTGGAATTCGGACCGGCTTTCTCTCACGTGATCCTGAGACCCCGGCCCGGATATGTAGCCAAGGTTCCTACCACTCCCTTTCGGGACCAGGTGGTGAACCTGCAAGCGCTGCCCCCAGAGGAGGCAGACCCAGCCTTGGCACTGCTCTGTCCAGTACGCGCTCTTCGCGCCTATGTAGACAGGACGCAGTGTTTCAGGACCTCAGACCAGCTCTTTGTCTGTTATGGTGGGAAGCTGAAGGGAAAGGCTCTCTCCAAGCAAAGGTTGTCTCACTGGATAGTGGACGCCATTGCCTTGGCATACCAGCAGCAAGGTCGACCGTGCCCCCTTGGTGTGACGGCCCACTCCACCCGGAGTGTGGTATCCTCTTGGGCTCTAGCGCATGGCGCCTCGCTAACAGACATCTGCAGAGCTGCAGGCTGGGCGACACCTAACACATTCGCCAGATTCTATAATCTCCGAGTGGAGCCAGTGTCCTCTCATGTACTCACTTCAACTAGCTAGTACCGGACCCGCTCAGGTGTCTTCGCTTGCTCGCCATTCCACTCCACGGACTGGATACGTGCGATATTCTTCTCAGGTGAGCTTTTCCGAAAGCCCTGAGCTCCTCCAGCACTCCTGATCTCGGCGCCAGTGTCTCTTGCCTGCGCGTCGGCTAGGTGCCTCCCGTGTGCATGGTCCCTCCCCTGAGCGACCCCCACATGTGTATTTCCACTGTAAGCCTCTATGAGCATGTGTCTTTCCCTTGGCAAGCCACCTTGCCACCCCTGGGGTTGAAATATTCCACCTGCGGCTGGACACCCCAGTGTTCCCCATATGCATCCTTCGGGTCATATGTGTATTCTCTAAGTCCCCCCCCCTCTGGGTTGGCATTAATTGCATACTTCCCCTAGCTTGGGATATGCTTCCCAGTGTACCTTGGTATTCCTGTGTTAAATGGAGTCCTTCGTCCAGTCTTGACAGGGATCTTGATTTACGCAGGGCACTGGAAGACAGCTGAGAAGGTGGCGTGATTAGACTGGTAACCCCATTCGTCGTCATCCGACGTAACTCGGAGTGACAACGAAAGGGAACGTCTACGGTTACGTATGTAACCCTCGTTCCCTGAGTAGGGAACGGAGACGTTACGTCTGCCTGCCACTTTCCGCTGTACCGCGGGGATCGCCTGAGCTCAGTCTTGACTCCTCAGCGAAGAAACATAAACTGCTGTTGCGGACTTCCTCCTTTTATACCCACGAGGTGGGGCGGAGTTACGTCATGCAAATTCCGCAGACCCATGGCATTTCTTTGCCATTGGCTCGTTTTGTAATACTCGAAGTTGATAGGCTTTCTAAGCGAAACCCCATTCGTCGTCATCCGACGTAACGTCTCCGTTCCCTACTCAGGGAACGAGGGTTACATACGTAACCGTAGACGTTTTCCATTTAAAGTTACCATAACAGTGATTAGTGTTTCCATTAGTTGGGCTCTTAACTCTTATTATATCTATTGTCTTTTCTGGCTGCTGTGACAGTGTGTTTGTTAAACACATTTGGAGCAGCAAAGTGAAATGAGATCAGCTGATGATGGTTACCTGTTGATGGTTTTATAATCATTATGAAACAGAATGATTTACTGAGGCTTTTATAATCTAACCATTATGTTGTCACGTTTTTTTCACAACACATACCTTGTGTTACTGCAGCATGAGATCAAGCAATATTATAACAATAAGTTAGAAGACTTTAACGAATATGAGCACAAAAAAGTCTGTTTATGATGACACACACAGACATCAACAATCAGCGTATGAATCTCAACAATAGTGTGTGTGTGTGTGTGTGTGTGTGTGTGTGTGTGTGTGTGTGTGTGTGTGCGTGCGTGCGTGCGTGCGTGCGTGCGTGTGTGTGTGTGTGTGAGGCTGTGTAAGGACAAGATGTAGCTCCTGAGCAGAATACTTAAAAAAAAGCTTTATCTCAAAGACTTCAATCTGAACCTAAAGGCTAAACAGAGCTCATTTAAACAGAAAGATCTATAGAGCCAGGAATGAAACCTCTGCTTTGATCAAGCACTACACTTTTACAATAGGCATATGTGCTAAATTTACAGGTATAGAGGCCTAGTTATATAATTGAGTTTTAAAGGTTGAAGGAGAAGTCAAAGATTTGGCATGTAGTGTGATTTATATGTATATGAGAGAAACACAGAACAGTGGCAGAGCAGAGAAGGCAATCAGTTCTTATCGGGGAAGGCAGAGCACAGCACACGTCCCTCCCCACAACTCCCGAGCGGCTCGTTTCACCGGGAAAGAGAAAGACATGGAGTGATAGGGAGAGACCCAGCAAGCCAAATGAGACTATCTGCTACACTTAACAGAAAACATGAAGAAATGCTGGATTTCTGCAGACTGGGAGCTTCATCCACATATGTCAATCTCACAAAAACATGTTCAGGCCACACTTCACCCCAAATTTAAGAGAAAAAAAAAAATACTTTTTGCATAAAGAAAATGAAGCCTTTAGGAGCATGCAGTTCTTTTTAATCCTCAGCAAATTCTAAGCCTAATTAAAGTTAAAATTTTTGTCTTTTTTGATAGTAATTCTCGATAATTTTAGATCCTCATTACAGTAATAAATATTAAGCGTAGCGTCAGTTCTGGCAGGTTACGTTAGTCAACTCGTATCAGCTGACTCTCAACTGATCCACGTCTACCTATACCTATACATATATAAGCTCCTTCTGTATTATCAGCTGCTATCGCGTTTTTCTCAGGAGCTCATTCCCATCCCCAGCTCCTTCCCCTTGAATCAGAATAAATTCTCGAAATATGTTGTACTTAAAATCTTGAATTAATGATATCTGCAATACATTCATGTTGGTTCTGTTCTGTTTACCCTAAGGTGGGAAGGTGGGGAGGTGGGGAATGGGGGGAGATGGGGGAATGGGGGAATGGGGGGAGGGGGAGGTGGGGAGGTGGGGAATGGGGGAGATGGGGAGGTGTGGAATGGGGGGAGATGGGGAGGTGGAGAATGGGGGGAGATGGGGAGGTGTGGAATGGGGGGAGATGGGGATGTGGGGAATGGGGGGAGATGGGGAGGTGGGGAATGGGGGGAGATGGGGAGGTGTGGAATGGGGGGAGATGGGGAGGTGGGTAATGGGGGGAGATGGGGAGGTGGGGAATGGGGGGAGATGGGGAGGTGGGGAATTGGGGTGATGCACAGGGAGTTCTCGCTCAGAACAGAACCCAGAACAGAACCATACCGCCAATCCAAACTGTATGCTAATTGTCAATCGTGATGGTAGTGGTCCTGACTGAACTACGTATTTTTTTGCAAATGCATAATGTTTTAAACATTCAATAAATATAATTCAGTTAAATGATCAATAAAACGTTAAAAAGACTTATTTTGTTTATAAGATCAGAGAAAAGTATAATATTTTGACATTGTACATTTGAGATGTTGTAAAATAAGAATGCCAAAATGGTGTGTACTCAATGTATCCAAACCATTTTCATCTTGACGTTGGCACTAAATTGTAATTCAGCACATTTATTAAACGGCTAACGGCATCACACACACTAGTATATACACAAATGCTCTCACCTCAAATCAATTCTCAGAGCTCGTTAACAAAAAGCTTAGTCAGGTTTTTTTTTACAATTCTGATAACAAACAAAGAATCTGAAAAATTAAAATTTCTAGCTGTTTGTGCCTGGGTTTGTAAAATGGGTGGGGTATGGTTAACCCCCGAAGGTCCCAGAAGTAACTTAGGGATGATACAATCTGATTATCGAATAAAGTAGCAGAAATCACTCGAGTTAATGTGGGTTGTGAACTAAGTAGTTTGAGTAAAGGGCTGGAAGTGGTTTTTGTAAAAGCTGACAGCCATGAATTGCAAGTAATTTCCTGTTGTATCTGTTCTCCCAGTCCCGAGCTCTCTTCTCTTCTCTTCTCAGACTGTCCAAGCAGATGCCGCTTTAGGCACCGCCCCAAAGCAAAGTCCAAACAGAGTCCTGGGATAAATTAGAAGCAATTGCAAGGCGAAAAAATTGGGAATAG
Source organism: Gila orcuttii (assembly GCA_026230005.1). Classification (NCBI taxonomy): domain Eukaryota; kingdom Metazoa; phylum Chordata; class Actinopteri; order Cypriniformes; family Leuciscidae; genus Gila; species Gila orcuttii. Next base: position 6,981,831 of record JAPDVR010000011.1, read on the forward strand.
CCGATGTTAGGACGTCTGGTCCCCGCCAGTAAACTAATTAAAGTTCAGGACATTGAGTTTGGGCCCAGAGTCCCAGCAAATTGGCAACAATATTGCATTGCTTATGGTGAATACTAAAGAAAAGTACAGGAAATTCTGTTTCAGGGATCCTTTCCCTGAACAAGTGTGGCTCAAGCTAACCTGGTGAAAACCTCTTTAATATAGCAAAAACAGTAATATTGTGACATATTTTTACATTACAATGTTAGATCTGATTTTACCTGTTTTCTATTTGAATATATTTTTAAATGTAATTTATTCCTGTGATCAAAGCTGAATTTTCAGCATCATTACTTGTTCATTATTATTTATAATTATTAGTCTTCAGTGTCACATGATCCTTCAGAAATCATTATAATATGCTGATTTGCTTCTCAAGAAACATGTATTATTATTAGTGTTGAAAAGAGTTGTGTTTTTTTCAGGATTCTTTGATGAATATAAAGATCAAAAGAACAGCATTTATCAGAAATAGAACGTTTCTGTGACATTGCAGATGTCTTTACTGTCACTTTTGATCAATTGAATGCATTCTTGCTGAATAAAAGTATTAATTTATTTAAGTTCTTTGTAAAGAAAAAAAACTTTAATGACCCCAAAATTTTGAACGGTAGTGCATAATGTTACAAAAGCTTTCTATTCATTCAATTGTAGCAGAAAAAAAAAGTGTACTTAATAGAATATCATCAATGGCATATTGTTTTGCATGTTTGTGGGTATAAATATTAATTAATTTTATAATTAATACAATTCATATTTTTTGAATATATATTTATAATTCCATGAGTTAGGTTACACTTCATACATTTTCATTATTCATATATACAGTATAACTGGATTCATTCAATCTTAATTGCCATTATGATCATCTTTTAGATCTTTCATGATATTATCTTTCAGATCTTTTGACCCGTATATTCTTGATTTGTCTAGAACTAAACTATTAAAATGCAAAACAGAAAAACAACAACAACTACAATAATTTACAATTAATTTACAATTATTACACATTTAAATAATTATATATTTGGATCAATATGCATGTTAGTCATATCTAAATATGTTATTTTAAATCAACTTAGATGTAAAAGTAATTTAAACTTAAATTACATTCACTGGCTTTAAAAATGAGTTGAATCTTGTATAAATTATAAAAAATATATAATTTCACTTAACTTATAAAAAGTTATCTTTTGCCTAATGTATTTTGATGAGCTAAAGTAATACAAAAACATGTCACGACTTAGCCAACTGATCATATCATTTTTTACATTTGTTTGCTGTATGTATATATATATATATATATATATATATATATATACACACACACACACACACACACACACACACACACACACACACACACACACACACACACACACACACACACACACACACACACACACACACACACACACACACACACACACACACATATATATTACAGATCAATCTCACTAGACTCTAGTCTCCAGAACATCTTAGAGAGATATATGTTCTTGAGACTAGAGAGTCTAGTGAGATTGATGATTGATCACTCATGTTACAGGCTGCATCACCACAGTCTGAACATGAACATGTTTTCTCAGCTCATCTTCAATAAGAATCTTAAAATTGCTTCTGACATAGCCTCAAATGCTTTAGATAACATTAAAACAGTCTGAAAATATGAATGACCGGATTGCAGTTGTACATTGTTAGTCACAAAACATGATACAACCTGTACACAGACACCCAGACCTGCCCTCTCCACCCTGTTCAGCACAGTGTGTGCTGTGCCTTCATGCTTACAGGTGGATGGTTTCAGTGCTGAGGAGAAAAGGTCAGCGAGCGGTCAGTCATTAAAGGTCAGCCTTACCCGTTCCATCCTATCCCTTCTTTTGAGCCAGATCATGGCGGAGTAGTCCTGCTGCTGGACGGCGCTGAAGATGCTGGCACCTGGCCGGGCGAGAGGTGCAGAGAAGAACCCTGTTTCGGCCGGAGGCTTCAGCCCTGGACCCTCAGAAACAATCTTCCTATCTTGCATGTTTCTAACTCATCAAGTATCCAATACTTAATCTCCAAGAGACGTTCATCCACAGTTCAGTCCCCGAGGGAAAGCCTTTAAGCCAGTCCCAGCAGCAAGCACTGTTGGAGCCTGTGCTAGACTGAGCAGTGTCTTGCAGAGTGCCTGATTTCTTTGGATTTCATCCAAACACTAGCAAAAAAAAGGGGTCTCCCTGCCCTGCTGGGAGGGGCTGGCAAAGTCTGAGTGGGCACAGTGACTAAGAAAGTGTGTGGGAGTGGATGCAAAGACCCCACATTCTGCACCTGGAACCCTCCCCTCAGCTGAGTGTGTTGGTGGTGCTCTGATGCATGACTGCCAGAGTCCAACACACTCACACAAGTACACATCAGTGCATATTAACTCAGAAGTGCTGCGGGCAAACTCAATAAAGTATTCATTTGACATTACCCAGAAGTTCACAGCCGTCTGCCTGCACGCTGCACACTCTTTCAAAAAACAAATACCCAGCTGTATTATTTGGTGATGAGAGGAAGTGATTTTGTAATAAAACTCTACAGCAGAGGAAGCAGTGGTATTTGTTTTTGATTGCCTCATATTTCCTCGTTTGCATCTCGCCGCATTTGTCTGAAGTACTTCAATCTATTATGATCCTGGAGATGTTTATTAGATGTTTATTAGACAATGAATCGTAACACTTTACAATAACTTCCCATTAGGTTGATGCATTAACAACAATGAGTAATACATTTGTTACAGTATTTGTATCTTTGTTAATGTTAATGACCAAAAATATTTAGCTATTCATTGTTTGTTCATGTTAGCTCACGTCCAACTTTTGATTTTAATAATGTAATTAACATTAAGTTTCATAAATGCTTTAGAAGTAGGCAATTTTTCATTGTTAGTTCAGTTTATTTATCACTGTAAAGCTGCTTTGAAACAGTCCATATTGTTAAAAGCGCTATATAAATGAAGGTGACCTGACTTTACCTAAAGTGTTACCAAATAAATTGCAGCCCAGTTTTCATTTAACTTTGACTTACAGGATAAGATCAGAGCTGATTCATGTATGTTCTGTGATTTTGGCTTCACACTTTAACTAATGTCTCCAGACTGTGGTCTTTCCCACATGCTCTCCCACGAATACTAATTCCCCCTCCCTTGGTCCGTTAGCATAATTAAACCAGTGACTCAGCAGTTTTTTTTTTCACTCTCTGTTCTCCTAAAACACAATCAGACCCAATAACTGGCCATCGACCACATGTACAGAATATGTAAATGTGTAGTTGTCCTCCGGGAAGATGTGTGTCTTTCTGGGCAGCTGTTTGACTGATAGGTCATGATTATCAAACACTGCGGAAAAGCTGTTATGTAACAAACAGTCAACACATAGCCTACTCTTCGCAGTCCGTTTCCACACATATTACTCTCTCTTTTATGTAGAGTAAGGCTCTAGGATCTACAATATAAAGGGTTATGCTTTGCTGAGATTAGTCGAAAAAGTTAGCCCTTTTTTGCTCCAGCACCTTCCCTTTTAATGCATGGCTAGTATAGAACAAAAGAGAGGATTAAGGAGTGCTATAAATCAAGACGGCATTACCTGAACTAAAACCTCATGGGATTTTAAACCTAATTTATTTTAATAGCCCTCAGAGCATTTGTGTGTGTGTGTGTGTGTGTGTATATGTGTGTGTGTGTGTGTGTATATGTGTGTGTGTGTGTGTGTGTGTGTGTGAGTGTGAGTGTGAGTGTGAGTGTGAGTGTGAGTGTTTAAAGTGTAAAGACTAGTGATAAAAAGGGCAAGCAGCTTTATTTGTGGCCACTTTTCTTATTCAAATGTATGTAGTTTTTAACTGCAAAGATAAGATTGTTGGCTAATTCGTATAATAAAAAATAAAAAAACTGTTTATTTAAGTTACGTGAATGGCTTCGCAAGCCTATTTTATATCCATAAAGGGTTAGTTCACCCAAAAATGAAAATTCTAGGCTCACTATTGGCCGACGCTGCTCATGTGTGTGATGCAGGCTAATAGTGAGCCTACGTTCTGACATACAACCCAGAAGCGCTGCGCTGTTACACTACATGAACTCACTCAGAGGCCCACACAGAAAAACATTTATAGTTGAATAAAGTCGTTATTTTTGTTTTGTTTTTCGCACAAAAAGTATTCTCGTCGCTTGATAAACTTAAGGTTGAGCCACTGTAGTTACTTGGCCTATTTTAACGATGTTTTTACTAACTTTTCTGGGCTGATATCAATTACCTAGCAGCCAATGGAGGAGTGATCCAGCTCTCAGATTTCATCAAAAATTTCTTAATTTGTGCTCCGAAGATGAACGAAGATCTTACGGGGTTGGAACAACATGAGGGTGAGTAAATACTGACAGAATTTACATTTTTGGGTGAACTATCCCTTTAATGTGACAGTTCTAAGAAAAACAGAATAATCATTATGAGAAAAATAAATAGGGCCGATCAGGAACTAGTTTAACCCTCATAATGCATTAAAAAACTGTTTACATCCTTTTGTATTCCAGGGTCTCTTTGGACCCGGTGGAACGTAAGCATATATAAAAACCTACATATTCTTTTTCTAACAAAACAACATCAAAACAACATCATTTTTTTTCAACATCATATATCATTATCACTTTTGCTTATTATTATTATTTTTTATATATGTAATAAACAGCTTGAATCTCCTTATCATGGTTCTCTTACGAGAGGTTCTCTCGTATTGCGTAAGTTTAGCTTACGCTACGGGAAAGATTCATCTTCTCGAGATACTGAAGCCAAAAAATGATCCTTAATTTTTGTATACCTTGTCAACGCAGTGCAGCAGCTAGCAGACCTAGAGCAGGCTATCTTGCGTGCTCATTGGCTGCTCTGCAGGCAACTGCTGCAGCCTACCAGTGAGCAGGGCGTGACATCACGGCCAATGAAGGGCGCCCGCGCCTTCACGGCGTCACAGCCCGCCAGAATAGGCGTGGCTTCAGCCTATAAAGGAATGGGCTGTAGGCTGCTTCCCTGATTTTTGTCTCTTCAGCGAGCTCTTCGCATCGCTGGATCTGAGAGAAGCCATCGCCGCCGTCGAAACAGCGAACAGCCAGCTTAGGACAGCGCTGAGGAAGCCGGCCGTCTTCGCCACCTTCAGCCTTCCGTGCGAGCTACGGTATCCGGCGACGTATCCTTTTGCCTTGCATTAGATTGATTTCACATCTCTAAAAGAGCAGCGAGCGTCTTTTTAAAGATGCTTTGCACTTCCTGCGGCTCGTGCAGAGCCCCGCTCAGCGCCGGAGACCGCCATCTGATCTGCGCTCTCTGCCTGGGCCTGGAACATGCCGAGCTCGCCCTCGCTTCCGGGGGTTGCGAGCTCTGTGAGGAACTTCCGTTGGCGACCCTGCGGGCTCGCCTCGAAGCTATCAGATCTACAGCAGTCACTCCGCCCTCTGTGGGACCGCGCAAGAAGAAGCGCCGTTCCCTGAGACAGCCGGAACCTGTGGCCACAGCGACGCGCTCGCCGGAGAACCTCCCTCGAGCCTCGCTCTCGCCTTCCCCGCCTCCCCTCCCCGACGCGCAGTTGCCGCTCACGAGCCTCACTGCCGTCGCTTCAGAGGATGAGGCCGAGGGACACACCACGAGGGACTGCTGCTCTATCCTGGCATCGGACAGCGAGGAATGGTCGCTTCATTCCGACGCCTCGTCGATCCAGGAATCCACCCGTACTCGCGCTGGAGCTGAGGCTGAGCTAATGCGTTTACTAACCCAGGCCGTGGACCGCCTCGGGCTCGAGTGGTCGCCGCCTGAGGAACCCGCACTGAACAGACTCGACGGCTGCTTCCTTCAAAGCCGCCGCCGCGCAGCTTCAGCAACGAGGCCCGCTCCATTCCTGCCGGAACTTCACGCGGAGTTGACTAAGTCGTGGAATTCTCCTTTTTCGTCGCGACTACAGTCACCGGCCTCCGCGTCGCTCTACCGAGTGGACTATGCACGGTACGCCGAGAAAGGGTACACGGTTATTCCACCGGTGGAAGAAACGGTTGCAGCGCACCTTTGCCCGCCCTCCGCGAGATGGCGGTCACGGTCAGCGCTCCCGTCCAAAGCCTGTAGAGCCACGTCCGCCTTGGTCGGCCGCGCTTATGCTGCCTCCGGCCAGGCCGCGTCTGCTTTACATTCCATGGCTGTGCTTCAGATCCTACAAGCCGACCTCCTCCGTGAATGGGACGAGAAGGGCCTGGATCCAGCTGCTGTTACAGATTTGAGAAGTGCAACGGATCTTTCTCTCCGCGCTACCAAAGCAGCAGCCCAGGCTATCGGACGAGCTATGGCCGCGTTAACCGTTACGGAGAGGCACCTTTGGTTAACGCTCGCGGATATGAGGGAGTCTGAGCGAGCCACATTTCTCAACACGCCGCTTACCCCCTCTGGTCTCTTCGGCCCAGCTGTTAACGGGATCGTTGATCGTTTTTCTGAGGTACAGAAGACCACGCAGGCCATGAACCTCTTCCTGCCGCGACGCTCGAGTTCCGCCACAGGCCGCTCTCGCGAGAGACAAAGCCAGCCTCCAGTGCGAACCAGCACCCAGCGTCCAGCACAACCCCAGCCTCAGCCTTCGCAGCGACGTCAGGGCGGCCGCCCTAGGTCGCGCTCAGACAGCCGTCATAGACCGCCGCCTCCCAGAGGGCCTCGGCAGAGAATCACGCTGAAGTCTGAGCACGCGAAGCCCTCCTAACAGTAAGGGGGAAAAGGCGCGTGTCCCGCTGCGGCCGGTCCGCCGTCAAAATTAATTTCCCTGTCAGTCCCCTTCAAACAGGCTACTGCAGCGGTCCATTTAGCAGCCAACGAGCCGGTTTATTCACCCTCTCGCCTGCACACAAACGCCGTTTTCACGGCGACCCAGAGAAATCTCAAAAAGAGTGTAATGTCTGGTCCGGCTCATGCCGTCAATGTTTTAAGTGTAGTGAAAGTGCCCACGTCCCAGTGCTCAGCCCTACACATAAGCACTCAAAATCCTGTGTCACTCACAGAGCACACTCTCATAAAGCGCAGAAAAGCCGCTCGAGTGCTGCATGTAAGAAATGTGTCCACAAGTCTGTGCCCACTATCTGCCCGCTCTGTTACACGGTTAAACAAACAGGTTATAAACGTAAGTAAATAAATAAACGTTTATCTCACATAAATCAGCCGGTTTCGGCTGTCAGCGAGCCGCCATTGCCCAGAATCGAGAGCGCTCGCGCCGCGCTCTCGGCTCCAGTTCAGTTTCACAAGCCAGCAAATGGCGGTCTGAACACGGAGGCCATTCGCCCCCTAGCGGCTCGCATAGCCGCGTGGGAAAAAATCCCAGGGATTTCAGAATGGGTGCTGAGCACAATAAAGCAGGGCTATACACTACAATTCATTCGCCGTCCCCCGCGCTTTCGAGCCCGGACCGCGACAATAGTGAATGCGGAAGTAGCACACCTACTTCACGCAGAAATAGCAAAGCTGCTGTGCAATGAACTATCTGGACGATTGGCTGATATTGGCACAGTCAGAGACAGAACTTCTATCTCACAGAACAGTGCTACTCAGTCATCTGGAAAGCTTGGGTCTCACAGTCAACTGGACCAAGAGCTCACTACTGCCCAGCCAGTCAATTTCCTTCTTAGGAATAGAACTAGACTCCTTAACCATGACGGCTCGTTTGTCGACACAGCGCGCGCGCCGTGTTCGCCACTTAGCCGCTTCTTTCCAGAAGGGCAGCTTCCTCCCTTTGAAAATTTTTCAGAGGATGTTGGGCTGTATGGCATCAGCTGCAGCGGTGCTCCAGCTGGGCCTACTGCGCATGCGCCCGCTCCAACGCTGGCTGAATGCTCGCGTGCCCCCCGAGCCTGGGTATCTGGCGGTCGGAAAATCAGAGTGACTCAGACCTGCATAGCAGCTCTGCAGCCCTGGTTAGCGGCCAGCTGGTTCCAGCAGGGAGTAACGATGGGAACCGTCTCTTACCGGAAAGTCATCTCAACAGACGCGTCCAACTCAGGTTGGGGAGCGCTGTTCGAGGGCAGACCGGCCTTTGGCCAGTGGTCAGACCGGGAGAAGGAGTTTCACATAAACTGTCTGGAAATGATGGCGGTCGAGAACACACTGCAGTGCTTCCTCCCGTTCATACAGGGCCAGCATGTTCTTGTCCGTTCGGACAACACATCTGTGGTTTCCTATATAAACCATCAGGGCGGTGTCAGATCCAGAAAACTCTGCAATCTGACGGAACGCCTCCTTATTTGGTCTCAGACACACCTGCGCTCGCTGAGGGCGACGCATGTGCCTGGCCATCTGAACGACGGCCCAGACAGACTCTCCAGAGACAATGTTCCCCCAGGGGAGTGGTCCTTACACCCCCAAACGGTCCAGAAACTGTGGCGCCTATTCGGCAGAGCGGAAGTCGACCTATTTGCGTCAAAAGATAACGCTCAATGCCCGATGTTCTTCTCGAAGGACGAGGACGCGCTGGCCCAAGTTTGGCCCAGCCTCCCGCTATATGCTTATGTTACCACAGGTGATCAAGAGAATCAGGGAAACGCGCCACTCGGTGCTCCTCATAGCCCCGCGTTGGGAGAATCAGATTTGGTTCCCGGAACTAGCACAGCTGTCGCTTACAGCTCCGTGGCTGATTCCGGTGAGGGCAGATCTCCTCTCTGAAGCTCGCGGCACGATCTGGCATCCCCATCCAGAGCGCTGGTCGCTGCATGCATGGCTGATCAACGGGTACTCGTTACCCTGCCAGAAGGAGTGATGAACACGATCACACAGTCTAGAGCCCCTTCCACGAGAAGGCTCTACGCGTCTAAATGGTCGGTGTTCTCTGGCTGGTGCACCGACAGAGGTCTGGACCCGCGGACATGCGGGGTGGCGCATCTGCTCACTTTCCTACAAGAGCTGTTGGATAAGGGAAGGTCCCCTTCCACGCTCAAAGTGTACGTTGCGGCCGTAGCAGCGTTTGCAGAACCAACGCACGGCCAGCCGCTGGGGAAACATGAGTTGGTCATCCGCTTCCTTAGAGGAGCTAGAAGGATGAATCCGCCGCGCCCCCCGTCGGATCCTATGTGGGATCTTTCACTGGTCCTCGAGGCCCTGAAAGCTTTTCCCTTTGAACCACTGGACTCCGTGGGGTTGAAATATCTATCACTGAAAACGGTTTTACTGACTGCGCTGTCATCAGTAAAACGCGTAGGGGATCTACACGCGCTGTCTGTCAGCGCGTCGTGTCTTGAGTTTGGACCAAATGACTCTAAAGTTATTCTCAGACCTAGACACGGCTATGTCCCTAAAGTGATGGGCACTCCATTTAGAGCGCAAGTTATTTCACTATCTGCTCTCGCAGTGTCTGACAGTGAAAGCGATGTAAACCTCCTCTGCCCCGTCAGAGCGCTGAGGAGCTACATTACGCGCACCGCCTCCTTCAGGCGCTCGGAACAGCTTTTTGTTTCGTTTGGAGGGCGCACCAAGGGTTTCGCCTCCTCGAAACAGAGCCTGTCCAGATGGATAGTAGACGCTATAGCGACCGCTTATGCGTCAAAGGATCTGCAATGCCCTCTGGGCATCAGGGCTCATTTCACGAGAGGCGTCGCCTCTTCGTGGGCATGGTCCAACGGGATTTCTATCCACGACATATGTGTAGCGGCGGGCTGGAGCTCCCCGTCTACTTTCGTCAGGTTCTATAACCTAGAAGTTCCCGCCTTGCAGGCTAAACTACTGTCAGTCTAAACGAGAGATGTATTCTGCCCAGATCCCCTGCTCAGATCACTCTCACATGACTTAGCTCTCCTGGTTGAGCTGCACTAAAGGGGTTATGCCATGTGCCTATACAGACCCGCGCCCGCGCTGCTCTGTATTCCCAATGTGTGCTTATGTACAAGTGATGGCCCGCGAAACGGCCGGCCACCTTATTTTTTCCACTTATGGGGTTCCCCCCTAAGTTCGGGGTCTCATGTGGATGCTTGGCGCGCACGGCGTTGACAAAGTGTTCCCGTAGCGTAAGCTAAACTTACGCAATACGAGAGAACCTCTCGTAAGAGAACGATACTCGGTTACTGACGTAACCTCGGTTCTCTCTAGAAGAGGGAACGAGTATTGCGTAACCGGCCGTGCTCGCGCCACGAGCGACTTCGCTTCAGTCGACAAAAACCAGGGAAGCAGCAGCCTACAGCCCATTCCTTTATAGGCTGAAGCCACGCCCATTCTGGCGGGCTGTGACGCCGTGAAGGCGCAGGCGCGCTTCATTGGGCGTGATGTCACGCCCTGCTCACTGGTAGGCTGCAGCAGTTGCCTGCAGAGCAGCCAATGAGCACGCAAGATAGCCTGCTCTAGGTCTGCTAGCTGCTGCACTGCGTTGCCAAGGTATACACAAATTAAGGATAATTTTTTGGCTTCAGTATCTCGAGAAGATGAATCTTTCCCGTAGCGTAAGCTAAACTTACGCAATACTCATTCCCTCTTCTAGAGAGAACCGAGGTTACGTCAGTAACCGAGTATCGTTATCAATGGTTCACCATAGGTGGCAGCAAAGTGAAATTTGTGTTAATTTGTTTGTCATTTTATTTTAATTTCAGAATTTATTGTGTTCATAAGCGAGAATGTTTATAAACAAAATGTATTCTTACAGAAGAAATTTGAGACTAACTAATAGATGTAAAAAAATCAATTTAAAAAAGCATATTTTCCTATGTAAAGCCAGTAAGCCACAGTTCAGTTATGGGTCAAAACGGACCCGGACGCAAAAGGTGTAATAATTTAGTTTAAATGGTTATATCTGTTATATTTTTTTGTTAAAATTATTTTTTATACTATAGACACATGGATCTCAATATGTCGGCCCCCATGAGGCGACCTGTGCCATGTAAATAAACAAATATCTTATTATGACATGAAGCATCCAGGGATATGAAAGTTCTTTATTAAATCAGTATTAGTTTTACATTCATGTGTAAACACAACTGGTATGAGGCAGACGGAAGATAAAGATAAGAGGAGATAAAATTGACCATGCTACCTACCTAACCAGATGGCCTGTGAAGACAATTTACAAAAAAACAAGCCATTCTTCAATCTGTCAACAGTATCCAGTTCACAGCACTCATTTGAACAGGTTGAAACATTGGCATGTGCAAAAAACATGATGCTTAATGTCTACATCATCAGATAATGACCTTGATAATGGGCACTTTGTGACATAACAAGCTTGATAATCATTTGGGTAAATTCAGGCCCTCCTATTGGCTATCACATGGCAGAGACAACTTGAATATTCCTAACTGATAATTACATATTCACATATATGAAAAGGGTATTGTTGGAACATGGCAACCTTTATAGAACCACACAGCAACATTAATGCAAGGATGCAAGGTACTTGCAGAGGAATGTTTTACAATACATTTACAAAAGATGATAAAAGTGCTACAGATCAAATTGAAGGACTGGATCAAAAACAATGCTTCACATATTAGACTGGGTTATTTCCACGTGTAAAACACTGTTTAGCTTTGTCTTGACAAATCGGACTTTGCATAAATCACAAATTCACTCCAGCAAAACTACTGAGATATTGTATATTTAGACAATTATTTTCAGATTTCAACCCCAATGTCTAAAGATTTGGTTACACAGTAGGCCCATTCAATATTTGGCAGAGACTGGATTTAAATATTTTGACTAAAATATTTCAAATATTGATTTTTGGCTCCCTGCTATGTAAACAGGGTCCAAAATAAAATTGATCACACCTAACTCTGACAAAATAAAACAATAATAATTTAATATTACCAGCCACAAAACTGTTTGCATTATTTTTATTCAAATATACACTACACTACTCAAAAGTTTCGAGTCAGTTACAGTTAAAAACGAAATTTGAAAAAAAAAAATTAATACTTTTATTCAGCAATAATTACATTTTAAAATATAATAACATTTCACAATATTACTGTATTTTGATCAATTTTATAAAAAAGAGAGCATAAGAGACTTCTTTCAAAAACATTAAAATGTCACTGACTTCAAACTTTTGAACGGTATAGTGTGTGTATGTGTATATATATATATATATATATATATATATATATACACACACAGTGGATAGCATAAGTGAACACACCCATGCTAAAGTTGACTAAAAAGAGGAATCAAAACATCATCTTTTGGAAATTGATCTTAATGCCTTAATTAAAAAATGAGGAAAAATATATAGTTATAATATTATAGTCAAAACCTTTAAGGACACAATTTTCTTTGTGAATGCATAATGTATCGTAAATAAATAAATGTTCTTCCTTAAAATACAGGGTGCATAAGTCAGGACACCCCTATGTTAAATTCCCAGAGAGACAGCAGATTTTTATTTTTAAAGGCCAGTTATTTCATGGATCCAGGATAATATGCATCCCGATAAAGTTCCCTTGGCCTTTGGAATTAAAATAGCCCCACATCATCACATTCCCTTCACCATACCTAGAGATTGGCATGGGGCACTTTCCATAAGATCATCTCTCAATGCAAATCAAACCAGCTATTAGCCTAACTGAAATAACACCATGCCAATCTCTATATGGTGAAGGGAATGTGATGATGTGGGGATATTTTAATTCCAAAGGCCAATGGAACTTTATCGGGATGCATATTATCCTGGATCCATGAAATAACTGGCCTTTAAAAATAAAAATCTGCCTGCCTCTATGGGAGTGTCCTGACTTATGCACCCTGTATCTTAAGGAAGAACATTTATTTATTTACGATACATTATTCATTCACAAAAAAAAATAAAAAAAAAATAATAATAATAATAATTGGTGTCCTTAAAGGTTGGATTTTTCCTCATTTTTTAAATTAAGGCATTAAGATCAATTTCCAAAATAATTTGTTTTATTCCTCTTTTTAATCAACTTTAGCATGGGTGTGTTCACTTATGCTAGGCACTGTATGTGTATGTATATGTATATATATATATATATATATATATATATATATATATATATATATATATATATATATATATATTCTCCTTATGACAATGGCATTATTTAGCTATTTTGTCACTGGATATTTGTTACAAACATCGCAGGTCATTGTGTCATTTTGCTCATCATATTGGTTTTGGTGCCCTAATGTGAGAAATATTCCACAAACCACATGAAGTTATGGGGAAAAAAATCTCTATGCATCCTAGATAAACTTATAATGGAAAATTCTCTACTGAGGTAAAAGTTGTCAAACATAAGTTCCCTTACGAAGGGAACTCAACGATGCGTCGATCGACGCCATGGGAACGCCCCCAGCGTGACTGCGTCTGAAGCATCTATGTCAACTAGTCCAATGGAAAGAATGAGCGTCACGGGCGGGTGACGTCATGACCAGGAAATGATAAAAGCACATCCGGTGCAAACCGGCATTAGCTTCTGTTGCCTCAGCAAGCGATCTGTGTATATACTGTCTCTGTCTATTTATTGTTGTCTGTTGCAATTTATTCGGAAATGTTATGGCGAAACAAGTGTACAAGCAGTGTGTTCCTCCCTGCCCGCGTTATTTAACGGGTGGGGACACACACAAGCTTTGTGTCATTTGTTTGGGAGTGGAGCATGCGGTCTCAGCCTTCGAGGAGGCTGAGTGTCAACACTGTGAAATGCTACCGTTCCGCATGCTCCGCTCTCGCCTGTCACTCTTTGATGTAAAGAGTGGGCAGGCTCGCGATCCTCAGGGATCAGGACCCGCGTCTGCCGAGGCGGCGCGGAGAATGCATTCCTGGGGATCGCGGAAGGATCTTTCGGAGGGGTTGGAGACGGGTCTCTTGGCCTTTTCTCCTTCCTTACCCGGAAGATCCAGCGCTCTCCCCCCGGTGTCGGAAGCACGCTCTGCGGTTTCTTCCGCCCGGGGAGAGAGCCCTCCATTACTTCAATGCTCTTCCTCCGAGGAGGTCGATGTTATGAGTATGGAGAGTGAAAGCACACACAGGGGGGGAAAAGATTCACAATTTATTTCCCCAGCATATGATGAGCTGGTGGATGTTATGTCACGGGCTGTAGAAAAATTAAATATTGTATGGCCATCTGAGAATAATGGCGCTCGTCCTAAAAGTAAATTAGATGAGCGCTTTTTATCATCCACTACATTATCTCCACCACGAGAGCTTCCCTTTTTTCCCGATCTTCACAATGAAAAATCGAAATCGTGGAATAAACCTTACTCTTCACGACTTTTTAGCCCTCAAGTTAACACTTATTTGAGAATAAGAGGGCTAAAAGAGTATGGTTATGAGGCGATGCCCCAGGCGGAACAGAATTTAGCCAGCTATCTTTCGCCTGGTCCCGCATCGTCCCTGAAAGCCTCGGCTTTGCCCACTAGACCGCTTAAAGCCACCTCGGTTTTAGTGGGCAAAGCTTATACGGCAGCAGGTCAAGCTGGAGCATGTCTGCATACAATGGCAGTGCTACAGGCGTATCAAGCTGACCTGCTGGGGGATCTGGATAGTAGTGAGGGAATTACTCATGACGATATTCGAGAACTTCGTCGTGCTACCGATCTTTCTCTCAGGGCTACTAAGGAGACCGCCAGAGCAATTGGGCGGTCTATGGCAGCCTTGGTAGCTACTGAGAGACACTTATGGTTAAATCTGTCAGAGATTAAAGAAAAAGATCGAGCTTTTTTATTAGATGCTCCGCTTGAACCTTCTGGTCTCTTTGGCGACGCAGTCCACGCGGTCGTCGAGCGATTTCAGGAGTCTAAGAAGCAAGCTGACGCTTTTAAAAAGTTTATCCCTCGCCGTGTCCAGCCCCCTGGGGCTGCTGGGCGTGAGCAGCCCCAGCCGTCGAGCTCATCATATCATGTGCAACAGAAAGAGAGTGTTTCGTCTCGTGCACCTCCACATAAACAATGGAAACAGGCGCAACACTCTCAGTCGAAGTCTTCTAAGTCGAAGCCGGATCTGAGGACCGTTCTTCAGGCGAAGAAGACTTCGGCTCAAAAAAATAAAAATAAAAAAAAGAGGTCCTGACGTCACTGGCGTCAGACCTGTGAGGACAGCCCCGACCGAAGTGGAGCGGTGTACACCTCAGAATACGGTGCCCGTTCCACTTCGGGGTCCTCACGGGACCGTTCTGCCAACCCCGTCACCCTTGGTGCTTCGGGGCGCAGCGGTCTCCAGCGAGTCGCTGATGCTATGCTGCGGCACTGCATCGGTTTAGCGCCCTCTGAGGGGGGTTTTAGAGCAGCCAGTTCAGGTAGTTCCTGCCATTATGTTTCAGGCTCCGGGACTGGCTGTCTCGTTAACACCAGAGACCAGCCTCGAGAGGCTGGTTCCCTTAGTAAATTTTCTGGCAGCGTGGAAGCTTCTGCCGAATATTTCTCGTTGGGTCCTGCAGATTGTAGAGAAAGGATACAGAATCCTGTTTGGTTCACGTCCTCCTCGTTACAGCGGGGTGTTGCCCACAGTGGTGCATCCCGAGCAGGCTCTGGTAATGGAGCAAGAGGTAAAGGCCCTGTTAGCGAAAGAAGCTATAGAACAGGTGTACTCACCCGACCGAGGTCGGGTTTTTACAGCCGTTATTTCATTGTTCCAAAAAAGGATGGAGAGTTGAGTCCCATTTTAAATCTTCGTCTGTTAAATCGTTCAGTACAGGAACTCAAGTTCTAGATGCTGACACTCAAACAGATCATGACTCAAATCAGATCCGAGGACTGGTTTGTCACGATAGATCTGAAGGACGCTTACTTCCATGTCTCCATCCTCCCTCAGCACAGGAGGTTCCTAAGGTTTTCTTTCGGGGGCAAAGAATACCAGTATTGGGTACTTCCTTTCGGTCTAGCTCTATCACCCCGCACGTTCACGAAATGCGTAGATGCAGCTCTAGCCCCGCTCAGGCTGCAGGGCATATGTATTCTGAACTACATCGACGACTGGCTGATTCTAGCGGAATCAGAGCAGTTGGCGGTTCGGCACTGAGGTGTCGTTCTCGCTCATATGCAGATGTTGGGGTTGAGGCTCAATACCAAGAAGAGTGTGCTTTCTCCAGTACAGAGAACCACTTTCCTTGGTGTGGTATGGGATTCAGTGACGATGCGGGCCACCCTATCGCCCGTTCGTGTAGCTGCTATCCTGTCAGCCACAAAAGAGCTGAAGCTAGGCCAGTCACACACTGTAAAACAGTTCGGGAGACTGTTGGGTCTTTTGGCAGCAGCGTCCAACGGGATACCTTTTGGCCTGCTGTACATGAGGCCTTTACAGTGGTGGCTCAGGACCAGAGGGTTCTCCCCGAGGGGAAACCCACTTCGTATGATCAAGGTCACGCGGCGTTGCTTTCGTGCCTTAGTTATATGGAGGAAGCACTGGTTCTTAACCCAGGGTCCGGTGTTTGGAGCTCTTTGCCATCGAGTTACTATCTCGACAGATGCTTCCCTCACCGGCTGGGGAGCGGTAATGGAAGGCCGCTCGGTTCAGGGTCTGTGGAAGAGTCATCATCTCTCGTGGCACATAAATTGCCTGGAGATGATGGCTGTCTTCAATGCGTTGAAGCAATTCCTCCCAGACCTGAGGGGTCATCATGTGCTCGTCCGTACAGACAACACATCGGTGGTCTCTTATCTGAACCGTCAGGGGGGTCTGAGGATCCTCCTGTGGTCTCTGGGGAAGGTACTCTCCCTGAGGGCAGTGTATATTCTTGGGGACCAAAATATTGGAGCAGACATCCTGTCGAGGCAGGAGCTGAGGCCAGGGGATTATTTGGGAGTTTTACGGCCAAGCAGAGGTGGATCTGTTTGCGTCTCAGCATACGACGCACTGTCCACTTTGGTTCTCCTTACTCACCCAGCCCCCTGGGCTGAATGCTATGGTGCAGACGTGGCCGAGGCTACGTCTGTACGCATTTCCCCCTGTTGCTCTACACCCAGGAGTTCTGGAGCGAGTTCGCCAGTACGGAATAAGCCTACTGCTAGTAGCACCACGCTGGCCGAGTCGGATCTGGTTTGCGGACCTGATCCATCTCTTAGACGGTCCTCCCTTGGAGAAATCCCGATCAGGAGAGACCTTCTGTCTCAGGCCGGGGGCACAATATTTGGAGATTTGGAACCTGTGGGTTTGGCCTCTGAGGGGGCCCAACTCATAGAGAGTGGTCTCTCAACTGAGGTTGTTGAGACCATTCTAAGCTCCAGAGCTCCAGCTACTAGGAAACTATATGCGCTTAAATGGAAAGTTTTTTCTGCATGGTGTCACCGACATCAGTGGGATCCGGTTAACTGTTCTGTGAACACAGTACTCGAGTTCCTGCAGGAGCGCTTTACGTCAGGTCTATGTCCTTCCACGCTTTAGGTCTACGTGGCGGCCATTGCGGCTTACCACGCCCTGTGGGGGGTACATCGTTGGGTTGAGACCCCCTGATTTCACGTTTCCTTCGTGGCACACTGCGGACCAGGAAAGGCTGAACCTCTTGTGTCCAGTGCGAGCACTGGATACTTATGTTTATCGGACATCTTCAATGAGGAAGTCCGACCAGTTATTTATTTGCTTGGATCACCTGAGAAGGGTCTTCCTGCTTCTAAACAGACGGTTAGTAAGTGGATAGTTGAGGCTATTTCACTTGCATACGAGTACTCTGACCAGCCGTGTCCTTTGGCGGTCAGAGCTCACTCTACGAGGTGTATGGCGGCCTCTAAAGCCTTATTACTTGGAGTTTCTCTTCAAGACGTGTGTGATGCGGCAGGCTGGTCCTCACCGCTCACATTCATTAGGTTTTACTGCCTGGACCTGGATGCTGCCCCAGGTTCTCAGGTGCTTAGTGCTTAGTTACAACAGACTAACACTCAGGTACTTGGAATTCTGGCGCTTTGGGTATTCTCGTTCCCATGGCGTCGATCGACGCATCGTTGAGTTCCCTTCGTAAGGGAACGTCTCAGGTTACTATTGTAACCATAGTTCCCTGAGAACAGGGAACGAGACGATGCGTCACCCTGCCATACTTCCTGCATCCCTGTGATCGGCTTGCTTCGGCAATTTTCGAAGCTAATGCCGGTTTGCACCGGATGTGCTTTTATCATTTCCTGGTCATGACGTCACCCGCCCGTGACGCTCATTCTTTCCATTGGACTAGTTGACATAGATGCTTCAGACGCAGTCACGCTGGGGGCGTTCCCATGGCGTCGATCGACGCATCGTCTCGTTCCCTGTTCTCAGGGAACTATGGTTACAATAGTAACCTGAGACGTTTTCTTTAGTACATTACATTGCTGTTCCTAATCAAAATACGAGCCAACTGGTCAATTTGGGCTTAAATTTGAACCCTGTGTGAAAGGAGTTTGTCTATACACTTGGCAATACACAGCATGAAGACAGTTTTGGGTAAATCGCATCTTATGTCTATCACATTTCACTTCCTGTTCAACAGTCATTTGCTCAATAACTTCCTAGGCACATCTACAGTACTTCCGATCATAAAGACAAACATTGACAATGTAATCAGAGTGCCCCTATTACGCCTTTTCGGATATTACCTTTCACTCAGTGTGTATTATAGCTGTTTGTGAATGTAAAAGGTCTGCAAAGTTTCAAAAATCAAAGTGCATGATAAATTGAGCTTTATACCGTATCACTGTATACAAGTGCTGAAGAAACCCTGGAGCTGAAATCCAGATATGGTAATAGGCGTTTGGTTTCTGACCAATCACAACAGACTGAGCCGTCTGACCAATTGGAGCAGAGTAGGCTAGCGGAAAGGAGTTTAGAGAGACCAGATCATTTTTTCTTTTTTTACCATGGATGCATGTAAATTTATTTTAGGAGACCTCCATAACAAAATTAGGAACTTTCAAATAGCATAATAGGGGCACTTTAATTCTTGTGTACAGTAATTCTGACCACAGGGTGTGACAGTTGATTGATTTTTCAAAATATTTTCTTTAATTATTGAAAATACGTCCATGGATATATAGAATTTATGAAGCAAACTTTAAAATGCAGTGTCATATAGGAAGTTTTACAGCATACCTCACATTATTCACATAAAAGTCCTTATGACCTGGCCTTTGAAAACCAGTGCAGGATCTCTGTGTAAACTGCTGGGAGTAATTCAGTTTTGATGGCCAGTGTTTTGCTCTTTGCTCTTCTCCTGCAGGCCGAGATCTCGTTCTGCGACCTCTGAATATGCTGATACTTCCGCATCCTGGTTGCCAGCTGGACCTCGTGAGCCAGGACTAACACTGTTCTCAGCCATAAGTGGACTGGTCAAACCCAGACTGCTCAGAGCATCCAACGTGCCATCAGGGTCCACCATGATATCAATCACTAGTGATTTCAAATTCTTTTGAGTTATTCTGATATATAGTCATTCACTAATGCAACTAAAGACAATAAATCATTCAGTCAATTAACAAACAGACAATTAACCCTCGGATGTTATACTCCTGGGACTTTGCAGAATAGAGACTCTATAAAGGACATAGGTTTTTATTGAATTTCTCTGAAACTGTAAATATCATACATTTTAAGAGCCATTGTATTTTAAAGAATATCTGTAGTTACTACATCTATATGTATACATTACTATAAATGTTTAAAATGGTCAAAAACTTTGGTAATGATGCCTAATAAAGCTGCTCTAAAGGCTAGAATAAACTGCATGACTTTCAAAAAATCTGAACAGATTTTAAAACACTAGGCATCACTTGCAGACTTTGTAAATGGTTACAGAGAAAAACTGGGCATCGTACACTAAAAAAAATGAGGATCACACACTACCAAACTTCTAAGTAAACGCTCTTAAAATTAGGAAAAGGTTTATTATAATCTAACTTAAAAAAAATCCACACCATAGTAATATAAAGTTACATATTTAAAATAACAATAAATAGCAAAAGAAAATTCTGTTGGGTCTCAATAGTATTTTGCAAGGCAGACATTAAAATCATGGACAAGACAAGAACACCTCAGTACTGCTTACCTAGCAACTGTCGTTCCACTCTTTTCAGATTCTGGAGTACGGAGGAAATCTCCTGAGGATGATCAAATTAAAAAGTCTGAATAGAAAACCATCATAAGCTGCCAGATCTTATAGTCAAACATTTACAGCATGTGAACTGTTATGACTTTTTTATTTATTTATATTGTATAATGTAGCTGTAGCTGTTCATTTCAGATTCATAACACTGATATGGTTGCATTATGTAGATATTATAGCAGTGCAAACTAAGAGAGAGTTTAATTTTCTCTCAGCGCTCGGTCGTTTGTACTTCTCCACTGCCTCGCAGCTTCTTCATTTCAGAAGTTCCAAGAGTTCATTTCAGGCCAGTCTGCATTATAGAGTTAGATTTACTGCCCTGTCACTGAGCAGAGGTGGTATACGCCACTGAGCGGTGACAAACCATGAGTCAAAAGCTCAGTCTAATTAAACTGAGAGATCTTCTGCTGAGGCACCTGTGATGTATGAACTCTGAAATCTACCAAAACATCAGGGCAACTTCATTGGATGTATAGTCATCCCCGTAAAACAATATATATAATGTGCTGTAGTAGCCTTTACCAAATACTTGTATTGTGCTTGACAATACAAGATCTTGACCAAAAATGCACCTCTTGATGGAAATTATGTACTAATTCATGTGTGAAAATGATTCTTCATGCTCTCTCCCAACCATTCCTTCACAATTTGAGCCTGATGAATCTTGACATTGTCATCCTGGAATATGGTCTTCCTACATGGTTGTTTAAGAAATCAATTAGGCTACACGTTAATTAGGGTTAGAAGAACTGTTCCCAAACATATGAAACATGTTAAACTTTTATTTTGGCCAGGCAGTGGCATTATTTATATAATGCATTAATAGCTAAATAGAACTAATAGAAAATACTGAAATGACTGAATTAATTAATTATATATATATATATATATATATATATATATATATATATATATATATATATATATATATATATATATATATATATATATATATATATATATATTGACTTCGTGAGTTTGATGATCAATGTTTTCTGACCCTTGTTTAAAAACACTCCCTTCTCACCTGATTAGAGGTCTTGAGGAGAGGCACCTCATTCTCTGCCCGCAGTTTGCTTTCAATCTCTTCCCACTTTCGGTCCTTGTCTTTAAATAAAATCCTGCATGAACAGTAATAATGATACACAATGATCATTCTCATAAATATAAATAATAAAATGTAAATAATTTTTAAAAAATGGTTTAAATTTTTAATTGTATTTATTACACAATAACTGATATCAATGATTAATGTTACTAAATTAACATGTTAAATTCAAAGGATTTATAAAAACTAAAGCTTTGCACTTTTTTTAGGAGCATTGTACCTGATTTTGTTGGCTGTCTTTTCCATGGCCTGTTTGATTTTTGCTGAGAGCTGGGAGACTGATGCCAACAGCAAACTGTCCAGCACACCCTGTGAATGCAGAATAAGGATATGCTGTCACTGCAAGAAATAAGATGGATTCGAAATAAGATATTTTGACCAAAAAAAAACCTTGTGGACCCTCTTGTGAAATATAAGTAACAATATAAATTGGAACTTCTAGTAATATATATATAATGTATATGTAATATGTATATACCTCATCTCTGCTCCAGGTCCTACGGCGGATAGCGCGGGCATCTTGACTGCTGATAGCACCGCGAGGTCTTAGTTCCACACCTCTGCTACTGATCTCTGGAGCACTGCCTAGAACATCCTCAAACACACGATCCTCAACCTGAGAGACGTACAAAGATTATACCTTGCATCACTGATTATACAATGCAGTAATATTGTTATTTTCTATATTGAAAATCTTCCAAAATATATCTAAAAATGTAGTATTTAAAATTTGTTTTAAAGCACTACTGGGAAAGAATGTCCACATACATTCATTATTATACATTCTCACAATAACAACTTTGAATCATAATCTCTTAAACGATCAATATGCCCGCACATTTAATTAACTACTGAATTAATTCTGGGAACAATGCACAGTGTGCAAAACCAAAGTTCTTAACAGACTTGTCGAGATGTATTGATGTAAATCTCTACAGAAATCACAGAATTAAATGGTTCATATAAATATAGAAAGTGCCCATGGCTCTGGTAATGATGTAGTCGTCTTCTCACTGAAGCCGCTGGAGCGGAGGAAGGACTAACAGAGTCAATCTCGCCAGCAACGTCGTGGATCTCACGCGCTAACATGGCCAGATCCTTAGCCAGGTCTTGACTGATTCTGGAACAATCAAAAGAAGACAAAGTATGATTCATGATCTAAATCAACAGTTTACTAGATCAACAATTATTTGTATTATTAGTAAAAGTACATTTTACATATTATACATAGGTAGCTGATAAGACTTTTGAAGGTGTAAGCAGTGGTGGGCAGTAGCATCACTAAAGATGAAGAAATTATTTGTGGCAATTGAGAGGAGAAAAGGATCGAGAAAGGACCTGCAGTGCTGCTGCACCACATGTCGGAGCACTGGCAACAAGGAATCGGTTGGTGTTGTTCCAACACACTAATGTTCAAAGGTAGGAAGTCAGTAAGGTTTTTTTTTAAGAAGAAATTAATAGCAAGGAGGTATCACATTGATCAAAAGTTACAGTAAAGACATATACATAGTTAAAAACGATATATATTTCAAATAAATGCAGTACTTTTGAACTTTATATTCATCAAAACTTGATCACTCATTGTTATCACAAAACTATTAAGCTGCATAACCGTTTTCATCATTGTTAATAGTAAGAAATTATATTTGAACACCAAGTCAGCATATTAGAATGATTTCTGATGGATCACGTATTGATAAGAATGTAAATGTGTACCTTGAAATGCAATGTAAGTCGCTTTGGATAAAAGCGTCTGCCAAATGCATAAATGTAAATGTAAAATGTAAACGTAACACTGGAGACAGAAAATTCAACTTTGCCATCACAAAAATTACATTTTAAATTAAATTCAAATGGAAAATGTCTCAGGTTACGTATGTAACCCTGGTTCCCTGAGAGGGAACGAGACGCTGCGTCGAGACGCGGTGGGAAAGCCCTGCGTGATTGCGTCGTGAAGCAAGTGTATAATCAGTCCAATGGAGAGATGAGACGTCATGGGCGGGTGACGTCATCGACCAGGAAACTATAAAGCACACCTGAAAACAGACCGCGACAGCTTCTGATAAGCCTGAAGCAAGTCGATCAGGGCATGCAGGAAGTATGGCAGGGCGACGCAGCGTCTCGTTCCCTCTCAGGGAACCAGGGTTACATACGTAACCTGAGACGTTCCCTTACAAGGGAACTCGAGCTGCGTCGAGACGCGGTGGGAACCCCATACCCACTACGCCATAATGACAAATGCCCGTTCTGTGTGAAGTCAAAGCGCACACTAAGAAGCAAGCACCCTAGACCCTGGAGTGGAGCCAAGATCCAAGCCATAAAATCTAACAAATGTAAGGGGCGAGGACCAGCCTGCCGCATCACAAATGCCATGAAGGGAAACTCCCGAGATTAATGCCATAGAGGCAGCCATACCCCTCGTAGAATGAGCCTGGACAGCCAAAGTTGAAGGCTGTCCGGCCGCTCCATAAGCAAGTGAGATAGCCTCAACTACCCACTTGCTCATCATCTGTTTAGATGCAGGGCAACCTATCTTAGGTGACCCGAAGCAGACAAATAATTATTCTGATATACGTCACTGAGCAGTGTGGACATACGCATCCAAAGCCCAGAAAGGGCATAACAGATTAAGTTTTTCCTGATCTGGGGTATTAAAGGTGAAGGACAGAAGGCCTGCAGCACAAATGACCCACACATTTAGTAGGGACCTAGAAATACAACCCGACCTGGGGTGAAAAAATACTATCACCATACAAGGTGCAAATCCAAGTATGTGCAGGCCTCAGCCTCATGTACCACGGAGAAGAAGAAATTAAGGATCTCTCCTCAGAGAAAACCCACCAAAGAAACATTCATTATAGAAATCAAGTACTGTACCAACAGGGCAGAAACAAGATTCAGAAGGCGTTCTCTGCACCAGGCAGAGAACAGTTTTCATATCAATGCAAATTTAGTCTTCTTGTGGAGGGAGCTCTAGACTGGAGTATGGTCTCCACGACCTCGATCGAGAGACCTGAATCTATGAGCTGGGCCCCCTCAGAGGCCGAGCCCACAGTATCCATAACTCCAGAGCTCCCAGGAGCAAAGATATCGGGAAATGCGTACAGGTGTAACGTCAACCATACCTAATACAACACATCCAGTCCAAGCGGAGCTGGATGCGTGAGGGAGAACCATAAAGGGCAATGCACTGTACAAACAATGCGAAAGGTCGACTTGAGTTTGACCGAAGTTCTCCCTAAGAAGCTCCACCACCTCGGGGTGAAGTCTCCATTTCCTGGGCCTCAGCCCCTGCCTCAACAGGATATCTGCTCTGATATACGAGACCATCAGTGTGTTGTCCGGACCCTTCGCCGAGCGACCACTCATGATCACCCCCGACTTGTGAGGGAAGCATCCGTCGATAGCATTATGCGTCGACATGAAGCCCCCAACACTGGGCCTGGGCGAGGAACCAAGGTTCTTCCACATGACCGAGGCACGTAGGCATAGCCGCGTGACCTTGATCATGCGAAAACGGATTTCCCCTCGGAGAAAACCCCTTGGTCCTGAGCCACCACTGCAGGGGTCTCATGTACAGAAGGCCAAAAGTAACTACGTTGGACGCAACTGCCATGAGCCCCAACCAAAGACCTTTCACCAAGCGGCCACTCATGACCGCCCCCCATCATGTGAGGGAAGCATCCGTCGATAGCATGACGCATCGACAAGAAGCCCCCAGCACTGGGCCCTGGGCGAGGAACCAAGGTTTCTTTCACATGACCAAGGCACGTAGGCATTGCCGCGTGAACTTGATCGTGCGAAACGGATTTCCCCTCGGAGAAAACCCCTTGGTCCTGAGCCACCACTGCAGGGGTCTCATGTACAGAAGGCCAAAAGTAACTACGTTGGACGCAACTACCATGAGCCCCAACAGTCTCAGAGACTGTTTTGCAGTGAGTGACTGACCTAGTTTTAACATTCTTCACGGCTGTGAGAATCGCAGAAATACGTGCAGGAGACAGACGTGCTTGCATTGTTGTCGAATCCCATATTACACCTAGAAAAGTGGTCCTCTGAGCTGGGAGGAGTACACTCTTTTTGGTGTTGAGCCGCAACCCCAACCTCCTTATGTGGGACATCTCGATGTTGAACTGCCAAAAGCTCGGACTGAGCAAAAATCAACCAATCGTCGATATAATTTAATACGTGAATGCCCTGGAGTCTCAGAGGAGCCAGAGCTGCATCCACGCATATTGTAAAGGTGCGGGGTGATAACCTAGGCCGAATGGAAGAACCCAATACTGGTATGCTTCGCCCCTGAAAGCAAACCTCAGGAACCTCCTGTGATTAGGATGGATAGATAAGTGAGCGTCCTTTAAGTCTATTGTGACAAACCAGTCCTCGGACTAAGTCTGTGACACAATCATATTTAGCGTAACCATACTTTGAACTTAAGATTCTGAAACCTGCTGTTTAATTGACGCAGGTCTAGAGTAGGACGCAACCCCTCATCCTCTTTTGGAAACAATGAAGTAATGGCTGTAAAACACTGACTGTCTGCCGGGAGGAGGAACCCCTTCTACAGCTCCTTTTGCAGAAGTGTCAGTACTTCCTGCTCCATAACCAAAGCTCGGGGTCCACCACAGTGGGGAGGACCCCTAGAAATCTGGGCGGACAAGAACCGAATTCTGAACCCTTTCCTATAGTGTGCAGGACCCACTGAGAAATATGTGGCAGTAGTTTCCACGCTGCCAGAAATTCTACTAGGGGAACCAGTCTCTCAAGACTGGCCTCTGAATTTGGTTGAACAGTCACTACGGTGCCCTGAAGCGGCTAACCGGCAGGGAACAACTGAACTGACCGTTCTACGACCCTCCTCGGAGGATAGTATGGGGACGCTGACACCTCGGTGCCCTGAACGGCGAATCGGCAGGGAACAACCGAACTGACCGTTCTACGACCCTCCTCGGAGGATAGTATGGGGACGCTGACACCTCGGTGCCCTGAACGGCGAACCGGCAGGGAACAACCGAACTGGCAGCGCTGCGATCCTCCTCAGAGAGTCGCACCCCAGAGGGCGCCGAGGAGAAACGATTTCTCAAAACCGTCCCTGCCCCGGAGGGGCCCTCAGAAGCCTGATAGCCTCGTTTTTTGTGACAGGATTTCCTGTCTAAGCTTTATTAGAGATGACGACAGTTCTCAGATCTTGCCTACCTCTAAGTAGCTTAGTTCCTACGACCCTCCTCGGAGGATCGTTTGGGGACACTGACACCTCGGTGCCCTAAACGGCGAACCGGCAGGAAAACCGAACTGGCAGCGCTTCGACCCTCCTCAGAGAGTCGCACCCCAGAGGGCGCCGAGGAGAAACGATTTCTCAAAACCATCCCTACCCCGGAGGGGACCACCCTTAGAAGCCTGATAGCCTCGGCGTCAGGGCTTCCTCTTTGACCAAGCTATTTTAGAGATAAAACAGTCCTCAGATCTTGCATATCTCTAACTGGCTAGACTGCTACCGCCACCCAGGTCCCCCTCGATTGTGGAGGTGCCCAAATGGCGATGCTCGTTTTGCACTCTGTGCTGCGAGGAGCTTAGTAGACCGAGACTGCTCCCGCCCAGCAGTCTCAGGAACATTAGATTGGTGAGGAAGAAACCTCTGGAACGCCGCTGAATGGTTTATTTCTTAGTTTTTTTTAAAGCGGAGCGTCCAGACATAATTTTATCTTATTTTTATTTATTTTTAAATCAGAAAAACGTATATATATATATATATATATATATATATATATATATATATATATCACTCCGTGGCCACCAGCAGGAAAACAACCGAACTGGCCGTGCTGCGACCCTCCTCAGAGAGTCGCCCCTCAGAGAGTCGCCCCCCAGAGGACGCAGAGGAGAAACGATTTCTCGAAACCGTTCCTCCCCAGTATAGTTTATCTGTTTTTGCACGACGCAATTCTCGAATAGCGTCAGTGCTGACATCCTCACATTCATCCATGTCCTTATACTTTACCCACCAGCGCTGCCTAATAAAATGTATTTATTTAAGATGGCTGGTGGGTAACGTCGGGGTTAAAAATGATGACGCCGACTCGGGAGAGAGAAAGCTCGCAAGCGTCTCTTTAACCCGAGGCACTGTCATACCATGATACTTAATACCCATAGCATTACTAAAGTTAGACGTTTGGGCATTAAACACATAAAATAGAAACCGGCTTATTCCACGATCTCGACACCTCAGTGTGGAGATAGGGAAAACACGGCAGTCCCCGACGAGGAGGCTGAGATACCGAGTTTTTCTGTTTTTAGATATATTTCATCTAATAAACTCTTTTTATTTTCATTCTCATAATGTTCAGCTGGCCAGTAAATATTTAACTAGCAACAGCACTAGATAAACCTCCTTTTAAAGCTCCTCTTTATTCAACAGAGTTATGAGCTGACTTATTTATTTATTTATTGAAAACTCAAACATCTGCCTTTTTCTTAATATCTTTATTTGTTTTGTTCTCTTTTTCTAAACAAAACACTAACGATACCAATTCCTCGGAACTGGAAATCGCCAGCACTGGATCTGGCAGGTGAAAGCTGAGATAGGGCGAGGCCCGTCCCAACCCCCGCTGTCAGATCCATTTGTGAACCCCAAAATGCGAGTCGCCACCGTGCCTCGGCAACAGCGGGACCCGCATGGGGAGCGCGAACCGAACCGTCCTCCTCGAAGAACGCCCGGCGGGAGCGGAGCGTCCTCACGGACAGCTTCTCGCAATGCTCAAAGTCAGCCCCCTCGAGAACTGACTGTGGCATGCTCCACTCCCAAATAGTAACAAAAAGCTGATGTGTGTGTCCCCACCCGTGATATAACGTGGGCAGGGAACAACACAAAGCTGCTTGCTCTCTTTTGCCATAATATATATATATATATATATATATATATATATATATATATATTGCAACTTGACAGACAACAATAAATATGACAAGGACAGAATACACAGATCGCTTGCTGAAGGCACAGAAGCTGTCGCGGTCTGTTTTCAGGTGTGCTTTATAGTTTCCTGGTCGATGAAGTCACCCGCCTATGACGTCTCATCTCTCCATTGGACTGATTATACACTTGCTTCACGACGCAATCACGCAGGGCGTTCCCACCGCGTCTCGACGCAGCTCGAGTTCCCTTGAAAGGGAACAGTTGGTTTCAATTTTTGTATAATTTTTCACATTACTACTGTTTTTACAGTATTACTGACCAAATAAAGGCAGCCTTGGTGAGCATAAGCATTCTTTCATTTAAACATTTTAAAGTGCCCTATTATGCTTTTTAAAATAATCTTTTATTATTTTAGTATGTTATTTTTAGTATATATAAATGACATATCAGCTGCGGTACGGTGCAAGGTGCTATTATATGCTGATGATTCTGCTTTACTTGTCCCAGGGTGTAATGTAAAAGACATTGAAAATACTCTTGGTATAGAGCTTGAGTCTGCTAACCAGTGTCTAGTAGACAATAAGCTCTCTATGCATCTGGGGAAGACTGAATCAATCCTGTTTGGTACAAAAAGGAAGTTGACCAAATTAAATTCTGTAAAGGTGATGTGTAATGGGTCTGAAATTGTATCCAAATCAAGTGTCACATATTTGGGTTTAACATTGGATCAATCACTTATAGGTGAATCCATTGCAGCCAAGGTTTTAGCTAAATGTGTCTGTAAGTTGAAGTTTTTATATCGCAAGACAAAGCTTTTTGATTTCTCTGTAAAGAAATGATTGATATTAACTCTGATTCAGTGCCATATAGACTTTGCTTGCTCTGCATGGTTTTCTGGGTTGACTGTGAAACTTAAAAACAAATTCCAAGTGTTGCAAAACAATGTTATTCGGGACCTATTAAAAGCACCCCCCCCCCCCCCCCCCCCCCGTACTCATATAGGTAGGGAGGAGTTTACAAGAGCTGGTATTCTACCTGTACATCTAAGAGTAGAACAACTTAAGCTGAACCATATGTTTAACATTGTTAATGGTCATGCCCCCAAATATTTATGCTCTAACTTAACCCTGGTCCATACGCAGCATAGTCATAATACTAGGGCCAGCATCCGCTCTTGCATAGTTCCTAAAGGTACTAATACAATAAAAAATGATTTCTTTTATACTGGTATCATGGCATGGAATAGTTTGCCTACTGCTACAAAACTCCTATCATCACGAGGGATTTTTAAAACACAGGTCAAGAAACTTTTATGGAACAAGGTGAATATTTATTGATAAATTGGAGAGGGTTTACAGCGTTTTTGTTTTTTATTTATTTTGTTTTTGTGATGCCTTTTTACCCCCTCCTCATATTGTATGTTTTTTATTTTTTTAGTTAGTTTGGTTTGTATGCTTCTTGTCTATTGTTTTTTTGTGTGCAACACCAAGGACCGTGCTTTACTTTAGCATGTTATCCTTTGGATTACTGTTTTATTGTCTTGGATCCTGAAATAAAAATCAATCAATCAATCAACTCTGCACAGCCTAAACAAGTTGTCAGGAATTCCAGTCTTATTTCCGTCACCATGACCTGCATATGTCATACGTTAAGTTTTTTTTTTTTTTTTCTTGGATACATGTTAACCTGTTGTAGGAAACCTCCTAAACAAAATCAGGAACCTTTAACATAGCATAATAGGGGCACTTTAAAAAATCTTACCTACCCAAAACTTTTGAATGATACATTCTAAAAAAAGGTTCCAAAATGGTGTTTTCTCAGCGATGCCATTGAAGAACCATTTTTGGTTCCCCAAAGAACCTTTCAGTGAAGAGTTCTTAAAATATTTTTTTTTTCTCAGTGTGAATAACATTTGAATTATCTAAAGAACCTTTTTCCACTATAAACATTAATGCAATGGAAAGATTCAATAGATGTTAAAGTTTCTTTATGTAACCATTAGTGACTATAAAGAACCTATATTTTTAAGAGTGTAGAGTATATGTCTTATTGTACATTGTGTGAATTCACAGGTACATCATATAAATATTGTTTTAAATAGATTTTTATGCTGCGTTCCTATTAGGTGTTCTGGCCTGACAGTATGAAGTAAGGTACTGTCACATTGTTATTAATTATTACCTCAACAAACATCCATAAACAACAGATACCAATTTAATATTTTATACCTATGTGTGAAGTTGCTTCAATATAGCAAATTACTTTTTCCATGCTTGTATAGTAACTAGTTCTAAAAGCTAGCTTCATTTTAGCTTAGCAAATTTGTGTAGTTTGTAGCTTAGTTCGCTAAACTTTTTGAGTGGCTTGCCCAACACTGGCCGCTATTTATTACCTGGCAATCTCCTCACTGTGGGCAGTCCAGTCTCTCATGTAATCATCTTGCTCTCTGCTCGACTGGTGTCGTAGCATGGAGACGCCTCCAGGGCTGGGTGTTGCAGGGGCTGAACCCCCTAGCTGGGTAACCCGCGGAGCCATTGGACGGGGGCGAGAATGCTGAGTGGGGTGACGGTTGGAGCCATACTCATCCTCTGAGGTTGAAGCATATTCGATAGGTACCCGGCGCCACCTTCCACCAGCTATAAGGAAGAAGAATTTTAGTTGGAGCATTTTCAGCCAATGATTATTTCTAGCATATTTTCCTCAAAGGTCTGACCTGCAGGTGTACTTTGAACATAGGGAGCACCAGGACAGTTATCAGGCAGTTTGGAAGCGCTGTTAGCTCTCGCTCTGGGGACGCCCACAGAGGATGAGGCTGTTGTAGAGCGGAGCCCGAGCCGCAGAGCACTCTCCGGGGCAGGGCGTGGGACGAAGCCCCTGATCTTGCCTGATGTAGCCTCCGAGTCACTTCGAGCTGAAGGTGAGCCCACTCTCGGCCTTCGTGGTTGAGCAAGTGCTTCAATTCTGGAGAGGGTCCTTCGTCCAGCCGAAGGTCTCGATGCAGAACTGGCGGTAGAGGCCTCTGAAGCAACGGACATACGATCAACATCAGCGAGATCAGTGTCAGAAGGTTCACCCAGTCGTGCACGGCGAAGAAGGGAAGACCGTGTGGGTCTGGGCCGGGGAAGGGTGGTTGGTTTAGAGGTGGCTGGTGTGGGAGCTACAGTTGTCTTAGCTCCTTTGGCCTTGCCACTTGTTGGCTCTGCCTTAGAGCTGATATTTTGACCCCGGCCCTGAGGTCGTTTTCCCAAAGTAGCGTCATGGGCAAGCGAAGAGCTCAAGTCATCATCTGTCAGGTCAAGAGATGTCCAAGCCCTGGAACCAGCTGAGCCAGAGGGATGGGCTTTGCCTTTCCTTTCTGTGGCGCTGGTGTTCTTATTGGCTGTTTCACGGCCTGGACCTCCAGCTGAACGTTTCCTCTGGGCTGTTTTACGCATTCCTTCTCTCCCAGCCTGGCTGACTGTGCTTGTCGTATCAATGTCAGATTCAGGTGAGACAGACCCCTCCAGGGAGTAGCTCGGTGGATCTGCAAGGTCTGATAAAGTGGTTTCCAGAAAAGCAGCCACAGCCTCCGAGTCTTTTAGCATGGTGGCAGCATCAATGCTCTCATTGATGACAGCCATTTCCCTGTGCTGGGTTGAGGCACCAGGCCCATCGATGCAAGGTATGAGCTCTAAGGGAACATTGGCACTCGGCCGTTCCACTGTAAAGCTCTCTTGCCTCAGTAGCGGCTTCCCTGTCTTCTCATGGTCCTCATCACCTTTCTTTCGTCTCCCATCTTCTTGTTTCTTCTCAATCTGTCTAGTGTGAGCTCCCTGTTGCTTAACTTTATTCTGGTTTCTGGGTGGAGTTGGCTTGTTCACTTTGGAACGATCTACATCCATGATAGCTGAGGACATTCCTGAAACTCTTTGTCTAGTTTTAGAGATTTTATGGAGCTGATCTACTTTCTCCTGAAGTTCTAGATCCTGTTTCTCTGTTGAAGGGACTGTTCGCCTGAATTCGTTCCGTGTGCCCCCGGGAGCCAGTGGATCCATAGCAGAGTCCTCAGAAGGGAGGTGCGGGAGGGTTCTTCTCTTACGATCAGACGCATTGATATCAACTGTTGAAACAAAAGAAAATCTGTAAAAACTGAATCGTAATACAAAACCAAATAATTTTTCGAGATGTTTGATGTCCTTGAACCTTTTTCATCTGTGGAAAGCATGGTGGGTTCGGCCCCAGATCCCTCAGGATCGGTCCGTATATGACTTGCCGCTAGACTAGCCCACTGTGAGACCCACCTTGGACCACCAACTACAACCAAGTCATCTGGCAGCACCTTTTAAAGAGGAAAATGGACAGTCCAATTTATTTATTTATTTAAATATATATATAAAATAATTAGGAAACTTAAAATATATATATATATATATATATATATATATATATATATATATATATATATATATATATATATATATATATATATATATATATATATATATATATATATATATATTCTTTGTGGTTGCAAGAAATCTATATTGTGTCTTTTGAAACTGATATCTATTTTCTTTACTGAATATCTTCAAGGATAATAAAATGTCTTCAGAAAAGTGTGGCAAATATTACTGATATACCTCTGCACCAACATAACCAGTTTGTCTGTTTTCCATGGATCCAGATCTTGGACAGATAGTTCCTCTATCTTTCTGGTGTTTTGGAAAACGCAGTTTAGTCAGGGCTTGGTTGTCCTCCACCCCAAAAACCTAAAACGTAACACATTTGCACCATCATTGCGTATCAGTAACTGACAGCTGTTACGATTTTAAAAAGACCCAAGTCTATTGGTTTTGATATCTTCAGCCATACAAGAAAACATAATTTCTATGTTTCTGCAGGTCTACCTTATCAATCATACGCCTGGCCTCTTCCTCCTCAGCATTGCCATTTTCCAGTTCAATGGTGTATGTCCCTCTGTCGCTTTGGTCATCTATATGTCCCCTACTTGGAGTCTCTTGAGACCCAGTGCTTTGCTCTCTGGGCACGTTGGCTTTCTGTGGGCAAGAACTGTTAGTTGTTTTGCCAACTTCACCTCCTACTGGTGCCATCTTTTTAGCTACAGATGATGGTTTGTGCTGGAAGAGATCTTCCCTCCCACAGAAAAGGCCTTCTGTCTTCTGCACGCCCTGCTTTCCTCTGTAACGCTCCTGCAGGAATGCCCTCCGGCTACTGAGCTGCTCTCCCAGTGCATTCTCTGAGTCACTTTGTGTGCCATCCTCATGTTTACTGCCTGAAAAAGAGGGGGCGAAACATAAAGACGGATGGTGCAGAACACATGACCAGTTACTTGAGACTGCAGCCAATGGCATCGAAAACACTGAAACTTTCCTAATATTGTAATAAAGGACGGCTAATTTTTAAATGCCTCATAAAATAAATCACGAAAAGAAAACCTTAAGAGGTTTTTATTATTTGTACATATATATATATATATATATATATATATATATATATAAAAGAAGAAGACACCTGTAGACCCTCATTACTGTGTTAAGGTCAGTAAGTCTCTTAAAATATCAGATAATTTGACTTTATGACAAGACAAGGTTAGTTCAGGTTGTAAAATGTCATATGGTGCCATTTTGATACTCTGATTTTTGTGAATTCAAGGTATAACTATTATATGTAATATAATAACATAATATATATGTATTCAAGGTGTAACAAAATGCATTACAGTGCAGCATTAAACAATAGAGCCATCAATAACTCTTTCACCTTACCTCTAAGGCTCCTCAGCTGAACTGGCACATCACTCTTCACGCTGTCTCCATCATCCTCAGCAACAGATTCAGAGCGGGCCAGGGGTAGCTCATTCTGTGCCAGCCAGTCCGCCACCTTTACCTCCGCTGCCACCATGGCAGCCTGCAAGGCACTCAGCTCCTCCCCTGCCCCTCTTTTCGGCCACTGTCGGTGGTCTGGGGCACCCTTTGAGGCTCGCTCTTTGCCCTTCCCTGAAGCCATTGTGTCAAACTCAATAATGAAGGAGGCATGTCCATGTGCTCCACCCTCCGACGCAGGGATTGTGGAAGCTGATGCAACTGCCTCTAAGCTGGTAGGGAGGCTTTCTCCTGTGTCACCCACAACTGGAGGAGTCTCTTTACAGGGGATCTCAAAGTAGCTTGGTTCCTGGGTCCCCAATTTCTGTGTTGTGACTCCTGGCCCCACCTGCTGCTTTGTTACTGTGTCCTTACTGCCTGCATGAACACATAATATGAGCGGGTGGCATTCATGAAGTCAGTTATTTACACAGTGAACGTGATTACACCAAGTACCACATGTTCCTGGATCAACATCTTTGTTGATCCTGGAACAACTTTCAGATCAACCAATCAGATTTGAAGGACAATTTTACCGTTTATGTCAAGTTTAGGCTTAGAACCAGGGTTAGATGCTTCAACATCAGTGTTATTCACCTATCATTTCCCTCTGATTTTAGGGAAAAGTTATGGGTAGGGTTAGGTTTAGGGGTAGGGATAAGGACTAAATTTTGGAACAGGAATGTTATTCCAGGATCAACAAAATATGTTGATCCAGGAACATGTCTTTCTTGGCAAAATCACTGTGACCTTATTTACACGACAACAATGTATCTTACCTGCTTCACATCTAGCTTGTTTTTGCTCAGAGGCCTTTGCATCATGCTTCACAGAATTTTCATCATCTGCGTCCCCATCACCCCACCAAGATGGCTGTCCATAAAGAGGGGTTCCTCTGTGGAGCATAGCTATGTCTCCTGCTGAAAGTTTGAGATACTTCAAGTTTGGTAAGTAATATGTACTCTAGTAAATTCACAAACTACTAATCTTCTATTCACCTGACACCTTCTCTTCTGCTTTCGGTGCTGGTTCTGAAGGTCTAACCTCAGCATCTTTTCCTCCCTCTGCCCCTTTGACCTCTGGACTTTTGGTGGTTTCCCCTGATGGTGAAGGCTTCTTGGTTAGCTGAAGCTGACTGGTGAACTTTTCATGCTGTCCGTGAAGGTGAATGTAAGAATGTCATGACAGAATACTAGACATGTAGTCCTATAAGTCTGACTGATATTGATCACATTCTGATTACATATCATTCAAAAGTTTGGGGTCAGTAAGTTTTTTTTATGTTTTTGAAAGAAGTCTCGGTTGCACTTTATTTTACAGTATGTGTACTTACATGCACTTACAGTGTACTTACCTAAGAAAATACTGTGTAATATAAGGTAACTACAGGGGTTAAGGTTTGGTTTAGGTATAGGTTCAGGGTTAGTACCAAGTTATTACCCAGTTATTGGGGAACAGGACTGTTTAATAAAGTGCTACCAAAGTCTTATCGGTTATTCTAACAAAGACTGCATTTATTTAATCAAAAGTACAGTAAAAAGTGTGATATTGTGTAATATAAATGCAATTTAAAATAAATGTAATGGCAAAGCTGAATTTTCAACAGCCACTTCAGTATCAGTCTTCAGTGTAACATGATCATTCAGAAATAATTATAATATGCTGATTAATTAGTCAAGAAAACTCTTATTATTATTATCAATGTTTTATCAACTGTTCTCAACAGTTGTGCTGCTAAATATTTTTTTGTGGAAACTGCTAACATAGAAATCTTCGTAACATTATAAATGTCTTTACTGTCACAATTGATCAATATAATGCATCCTTGCATAAATAAAGTATTGCTTTCTTTCAAAAAACAAATCATATCGACTTTTGAACAATTGTGTATTACTGCATTTGTATTACCTTCAGCGCTTCCTCTGGAACATGTAACTCTGCACGCACTACGGTAAATAGGTTGGTATGTAAGATGGGTTAAGGAGGAAACAATATATATAGAAATGCAAATGTATACTTGGTCCAATTGTAATTACATACATATTAGGTCTTTCAAATTTTAAATGTAGACAAATTGTTATATTGTTATTGTACAAACTAACTAAAGTGGAACAAATAAAACCAAAACATCAAATTGTGATTTATTTTGTACTTAAAGGATATCATAGCCAAACCGTAGCTTGTCATCCACTTTCAAAGTAATATATTGCTGTTCCAGTATACGTACATCATTAACGAATGTCTAAAGGAGAGGAGAGGAGATCAGCTGTCATCACCATATGCTTTTCATCATACTAGTGGGACAAAATAATTATTATAAACTGGCGCATTTCTCACCCCATTCAGGCTGCCCAGGTCTTTAACTTTATGTTCATCTGTAGTTTCTTCATAATTGATGACGGCATGCTGTTTGTCTACACTTCGAGACTGCAATAGAGAGAAGTGAATGGATTATGGGAATAAAGAATATGCGGTAGATTAGTGGATGTTGGGTTCTAAGTGAAGGTGGACTGGAGGAAATTATCTTTGAATTCTTTGAAATATTCTGCATGGCACTCCACACAAATAGAGTACAAAATATGTCCAGAAACTCTTGGATGCAATCTTTTTTTTCCAGTATATGGAGAGTAAATGAGTTAATAATATTTTGAAATACACTTTAAAATTATTTTTTTTTTACATTCTAGCAATATCGAACATCAAAAATAAATAAAATGTCTAAAATGCAGGGTGCAATACAATACATTCCTAAAAAAAATGATTTGGGTAACAAGGTTGTTAGGGTGAGCATGACAGACATTTGACAGACATTATTTTATTTTGCCTACTTTTCATGGTATGTTAACTTTTATGTTTGATAATCTAACATATCTAAAAGCTCTTAACACAACACACTAATGGATCCAGGGAGAGCTGGCTGTACACTTGAAGGGACAATGACGTTCTCCTGCTTGTGTATCAGAGTGACACTGATCGAGTTACCTGTAGCATAAGCTCACAGTCATCGCGTCCCACGAAGATCATTTCCCGGGGAAGGCGGTGCCTTGTTCCCCCACTACTCACTAAGAACCAGGATGTCAAACTCATCTTGACTTAAGCAGGCCTCCCCTTTTCTTCCTGATCTCTCTCTAGGTCATTCTGTTGTAAGGTCAGTGAAGAGCTGTTGCAAACAATGACTGATAAATAAATTAGACAAGCTCAACTCAACTTGTATTTGTGAATATAGAGGAAATAAAGTAATGTATCTAGTAAAAGACACACTATCAACAAACAAATACATACTGTATGTTGATAGGAGCCTAGTCTCAACAATATGAAAATGGAGCTAAACAGCTTGACATTGGCAATACTTTCCATAATATAAGTTTTCATTATTTCAAGTGCAGTTCATGTGGCTAAATATACCCGGTGGAAGCAAATTCCTCCATTCCTAATGAAATTGGATAATTTATTGCTCAGCACCAGACAAGCAGCTGACTACTCTAACCTAAACAATGGACCTTTTTTCCCTCTAAAAAGAATGAAATCAGGGTCTCTTCTTTAAGACTTAACTAGTGATGCTGAACTAGACCTATTCCAACAACAAAGTGCCTAGCAACAACATGCAGACAGTAACAGGAAATGATGTCAATGGCTTCTCTTGGGGGGTGTCGATTTACCAAGCCAAATACAAATTGATGATGTTTGTTTTTTTGTAGAATACCATTGATTCCAAAAGTTCCCAAAAATAATAACAATTTATTTTACTTGGAAAATATCACATTCATGAGAAGAAATGGGCTAAAGCTAAGCCAAATTGTGATCATTTTACAAAAGAAAATAAAAAATATGGCACTACTTATTAAATATAGACAATATTAAAAGCAAAAATGACTTAAGAAGCATTTTATCACTTTCATTTCTTGTAACCTTTTACTCCTGGAATACATTTTTTCCCTTATACACTCACTTGTTCATGTTTGTTGTGAGTTGTATATATTCGTACAAATTTTGTACATTTTCTGTAATAAAAAATAAAAAAAATTCACTGTGACACAAGCATCAGAAAATCTTTGGAAAATCCTTTTTCTATCAAGGGATATTACCATAAACCACCCTGAAAACAATTTTCACAAACAATATTTAAATGTAGGGTAGGGAGTTTCAGAAAGGCTAGCAATAGCAAGTTAGCTTTGAAAGCATGAGATCCCACCCTCCCTTCAGGGAGTCTCCAAAGACATGCCTTCTCTGAAACACATGAACACACACAGCCAGAGAAGAGTCTGCAAAGTGTCATGAGAGACGGCATTAAACTAACTCATGTCTCAAAGCACATAACATTATAATAATAAATAAACGTAAACAACTTACAGAGCTCTAACTTGAAAAGACAGAGTATAACTCACTTGCACATACTCACTATTTTATTTTCCGACATTTTACAACTTCTTGTAAGAAGTACCTCAAAAAAGGTGCATTTGCTTCATGGGTTGCCATCTCTCAATTATGCTAGTCATAACATGGCGTGAACGCAGCATGCTCATTGTTTTTGCAGATGCTGTTTGTTTGTGGCGTTCGGTGACTGTCTGTCTACAACTCTGCATAACTTTATGGAACACGCTGATGAGCAGGTGCACGGAAATACATCTGTTGACAGGCAGGTAGGACAGCGTATCATTGTATTTGGGCCGAATGCAATGATTGGACAAACATTTTTTGGTCCTGAGACTTCCACAGAAGATGTACATTTTTTAATATGTAGACCACACTTATATAATTGATTGCTATAAAGATGTGAAGAGAGTTTCAACCAGTATAATAAAAAGTGTTAATTTAACCTAATTTAACAATTAACCTACAATTAAGCAGTCGCGTTTTGTTTGTTTAGAATCAAAAGGCTCGATTGATGTCCTGAGTTCTTTTGATCCAGCTCTTTTCAGTGAATCGTTTGAACCACTTTATCAATCTGGACTGATTCTTTTGACATTTCTCATCTCGA
Organism: Gila orcuttii; assembly: GCA_026230005.1. NCBI lineage: Eukaryota > Metazoa > Chordata > Actinopteri > Cypriniformes > Leuciscidae > Gila > Gila orcuttii. The sequence goes on from JAPDVR010000011.1 coordinate 7,020,750, forward strand.
GTCAGCAATGATTCACAAGCCACTTAATCAGTAGCCTATACTCAAATGTGTCCAACACTCCAACTCAAAATTAAATAAAATGATCCTAAAACCCACAATCTCTGTTTTTACACAACAACCAAGATGTCAGAATTACGTGATGACATAAAAAGAACTGATAAACCGTGTTTTCGGCTCGAGAATCCGCTTGAATTTCTCACTCCTGTTTCAAACACGATAGGCTACTTTTAGAACACAGAGAACGAAAGAGCAATTGATTAAGTGGATATTTAGGATACCTACAATCAAGTAAAACAAACTGCTAAAGCATAGGCTACTATATCGGTTTCCGGTGATGAAGAAGATCCTTGCAGCTTGTGAATGACTTTATACTGCAGGTAAAGACATTTTAGTATCAAAACACTAACAGTAGACCTAGATGACACATAAAATGATTTTCTTTTTTTAAATTAACTTTAGATCAGAGTAAAGGAACATTTAATTTTTGGTGAGGGATCTGTACCTACTTGCAACAGAATTTGAATTCAACTTCCTGTTGGATGAGGCCAATTCAGTTCACAGTCCAATTCATGATGCGAAAGGGGGCCAGTTCAATTCTGAATTATGACCAAGCCTGGGGCAGTGGAAAATGATATGACCCAAGACAGTATAGCAATCTACAAGAGGCAAGATCAATATAAGGGATCCTGTCAAGAACATGATGCATCTGAAAAATTAGACCAATTAAATATACATTTCATGCCAGTTAAATCCATCTGCCTAGTTCCATTTTCATTTCTGTAAAGCAAAAAAAATAAAAAATAAAATAAAAATCTAATTTCTATAATGTGATAAAAAAGAAGCTTAATTATCATTAAGAATCAAACGCTTCATATTTAAGGGAATTGTAGCGTGTGTTTTATTTTTATTTTGAGCTGAAATATTAAGGTTAAATCACCGTATGCATAGCCTAGTACATGCATCCTCATCCACAGAAGCAGCGCATCATTTGCGTGTGTGTGTGTGTGTGTGTGTGTGTGTGTGTGTGTGTGTGTGCGCGCAGCATCAGTCTCCGCCTCTGCCTTCAAGCATTGGCCTTGTTCTGTACCGGTAATGACAGATCTGATGTTTATTCTAAGAGACAATCGCTCACTATATACACCCAGCGCGTATTTTAATAGATGGTTCTTGAATAGGCTACGTAACGTTGCGCATTTATTTCTACTAGATATAACACTCACGAGGAGAAGTAGCCTACAAATCGACGCATACATAGGCCTAAATAATTTTAAATAAGACTGCTACTGTTTTCATCACGTATCGGACGCCGTTAGAGACCTCCAGTCCGTAATAGGCCGGATCGGTCTCCTCTAGAGCTCATGACAGCCAATTACTCCTTTCCATCAAGCGAAATATTTGCTTTTAAAATTAAAAAAGGATATGTTCATGGAAAATGTGATTAGTATATAAAACACAGCGCAACGCTTACCTTGTAAATCCCAATATAGTTATTCCATAAATGCCATCCGTCTGCTCTGGTGCACGGAGAAGCGCTGCTCTGCCCATCCCAGTCTGAGGTGCAGTTGCGCGTCTTGACGCACGATGGCGCTGCGGTGTCAAGAAACAACAAGATGACAAGCGCTCCCTGTGGTCAGCGTATATGATTTTTAACTTATGTTTGTGCTTACTTGTGCATATGCGCTTGCCAATATTCAGACATGAGAAATTAATTATGGACCGAAATATAAGCAACTTTTTATTAAAAAACAAACAAACTTCCCAATATATAACAAACAAGCTATGAAGACTTGAATAAAAATGACATCAAAAGAAAATATTTATAATCAAATAAATAATAATATTATAAATTATAATAATAAAAAAACTAAAACTGTCCAATAAAATCTTATGGTATTCTTACTCTCATTAAATGTTAGGGTTAGGTCTGTAAAACAACGGAGATTATTGGTATGTTTCTTTGGTTTTAAGCTTTAAATATGTATTAATAGTTTATTCTGATTTCTGTCAACTATTCGCCACTGATAAAATAGACAAGAAATTAATTGCCTACTGTTTGTTTAGCCACTGAACACTAGATGGCGAAATTGTACATGACAGTCGGGATGATTCTCCCACAACATGATCTGTCAATAACGTAGGCCTGTGTGTTAGTGCTGTGTGTGTGTGTGTGTGTGTGTGTGTGTGTGTGTGTGTGTGTGTGTGTGTGTGTGTGTGTGTGTGTGTGTGTGTGTGTGTGTGTGTGTGTGTGTGTGTGTCTGTGTGTGTGTGTGTGTGTGTGTGTGTGTGTGTGTGTGTGGGTGTGGGTGTGGGTGTGTGTGGGTGTGTGTGTGTGTGGGGGGTGATTTGGTTAAAATCATTTTTAACCCAATGGTTAAAAGACATTTGGGTTAAAAGTAACCCAACAGTTTAGTTAACTATTCATTTTTATTTATGACATTATTTTAATAAATACAGATACAGATTGTTTATTTGTAGAAACTACCCAACGATTTTCAAAATAACCCGATATTTTTGGAAAAACAACCCAATATGTGTAGCCCTTTACTGTATAATTTATAGGCATATATATATATATATATATATATATATATATATATATATATATATATATATATATATATATATATATATATATATATATATATATATATATATATATATATATATATATATTATATATATATATATATATAGTACTTCATTAGGCCTCTTACAAGATGTGCCTATGTAGCCTATGTGAAGAGGTATATGGGAACTTCTTCAAGACAGGATACATCGCATGATGAGATTGAGATAATACCAAGAGTTTGCAAAAGAGTGCGAAAAGATTTAATTTGTCTAGGAATAGGATTATTAATCTAAACACAAATATGAACAGAAAAATGCACACTTTTTTGAGATGTGCTTAAATTACTCACATGAACACTTGTGATGTAGAAGGCTATTATTAATTAAAACGTGTAGGCCAACTGATTATTTAATATTTCATTATGCTATAAATAATTGTTTTTATTATTATTTTATTTTATCATTTCAAAATTAATACATTTTATAATATATATATATATATATATATATATATATATATATATATATATATATATATATATATATATATATATATATATATATATATATATATATATATATATATATATATATATATATATATATATATATAAATTATTTAATAATTATTTATATATAATTATTTTATAATTATTTATATATAATTATTTTATAATTATTATACATTTTATTTGAAGAAAAGCTTTGAATAAAGAAACGGTAATCTCTCTCTCTCTCTCACTGCCTATTGGCTGTTAGGGTCTATGGTTGACATGCAGCCCATCATTGGTTTTTACGAGTCTCACCCCCCTCCCACTCTCTCTCTCTCTCTCTCTCTCTCTCCCCTGTGTTTAGCAGATCCATGTCCATCATCTACCTCTGGACGGTCAAGTTCGCTGGCACGTCACGTCCGCACTTGAACTTGCAGCAGCTCAGGGGGCTTCGCTTACTTTTCCATTCCTGTCTTGTGTTCTCCTCCGAGAAGCCATGAAGCCCAACGCAAGCGTCTTGCCACTACACGCGTCTCTTCTGTACTATTCTCTATAGTTCATGTGGGATACCCGATGCATCGCTGAAGAAGATTTTTGCCCTGGACTCTCTAAAGACTCTGGCTCTTCCCAATGTGATCCCAGCTGAGACCGTGTCCAACATGTCTCGCCGCAAGCAGGGCAAACCCCAGCACTTAAGCAAACGGGAGTTTTCGCGTAAGTTTTTCTGTCTTTATTGCTCAAATACTTAAATCAGTTTTAAACTGAGTTCACAAAGACGCGTCTCTTAAGACGGAACGAAGCGCGTTTTGATGTTGAGTTGCGCTTCGCTATGATTCTTAACGCGTGAAGGTTGATTATGCATTTATGTGCATATAGCCTATGTATGTGTCTATATATGAATGCATGGAAGTAAATTAGACGTGATTTGTTAGATTTTTAATAATAATAAAAAAACATCAGTTAGGAAAATTCACCTCTGAGTTCACATTCCCATGGGATCTTTTAAAAGCCCAAACTAGTTTTAGACTTTAAATTAATACATTTGTGATGTGTAGCCAATTATAAACGTATTATAGATGCCATCTAATGTTTGTTTACAAAAATGAAACCAGATATCTACATTTCAGAAAGTGTTTTTTTCACCCTCAACTTCCTCTTTCGGTGCTTGAAAGGCAGTTTTCAAGAATTGAAACGGAAATCTAGATAATGAAGGGTTTTTTTATTCAGAGAAAAAAAGGTATATTCAAATCTGGTTTTATGCATCTCATGTCAAACCTGTTAAAACCCCCGCCGAGGCGACCAAAGCACCTCAAGTGTTGCGTGTCAAAACCTTAAAAACATAAAGGCCATTATAAATGATAAAATCTGCATGACCTCTGTATGAAAGTGAAAGTTTACCCTTGTTCTAGTTGGTTTTGGTTTTTTACCTGTATTTAATTTTCGTTTGAACGTGTTCTCTGATACGGCATCTTGTGAAACGAGTTGCCGCTAGGGGGCAGAAAATGAACAAATGAGGGTCCATTCAATTCAAGATGAGACAGTATATACTAGGTGAACTTGAACTTGGTCTTAGCCTTCTCTTGGTTAAGTGTACCCATACATCTCCTGTTCTACACACACACACAGTGTTTTTTATATAAACATTACTTTGCAGTACATGTGGGCCAATGACAAAATATGTCCAAAATTATAAAAAGGAAATATGTGCCATGGATATATATTTAATTCATTATGATTTGGTAAATAAAATAAAAAAAAGTAAAATAAAAAAAATCAGTTTCTTAATAAATTAATTGTCAATGCAATAAAAGCTAGTATGCGAGTATGCACCTTGAATACTCAATGGTATACACATTTTGAGTAATTTAATATATCCCGACAAAAAAAAAAAAAAACGCCTCATTATTGACCCATATGTATTTTAGTCATTGCGTTTATCATGTATACAATGTATGCAATAATAAATAAGATGAAATGTTACTAAAGGATGGAGAATGGTTTTAAAAGTGTTTATGGTATTGTGTTGTTTGGAAACTCTGATGCTTCACAAAGTCGCCCCCATCTTTTGTCCCACGTGACCTGACACAGAATTAGGGTTAACCTACCACCGATGGCAACAATCTCTCTCAGCCCAGTTCAGACGCATGATGTGGTTTTGATTGCTCTTTCATATGTTCTGGCTGTCCTTCTGGGAACTACCCCACATACTCCCCTCAATAGCTAACCTCAGTTCAGAGGATTCCAGCACTTTTAACTAAATGGGTTCCAATCATCTTGCAGTCAAATTAGAATCTATTTTTTGATTCTCTGAGGTGTTGGGTTCATTAAGACGTGAGATTGGCAGGATAATGAACAGGGTCATGCAACTAAAGTGAACAACCCCCTCCTCTTTACCATTACTGGGCAACCACTGTTTTTCTCTCTGTCTTTGGTTTCTCATCTTCTCTGCATCTGCCTTTCATTGACTGTCAGTATTCCTCTGATAGAAGTGTCAGCATTTCAATAGTGGATAGATACTAATGTCTCCTGGCGCAAATGAAATGCCGTTGCATTGTAGCATTGGAAAACTTCACAAATTTGAATATCATTGTGCCTAAATCAGCATTTATTTATTCTACATCCCTATGACACCTGCATGCATGTGACATATAACACCTCTAACACTACTGCAGATTTCAACACCTCTTCCATTTATATGGAAATTAATATAATTATCACTTACAGGACATATATAATTAGTCATTATCAGGTTTCGCTATGGATATCACAGGAAGTTATTCCGCCATATCTCACACCTCCCTTTCTGCGTTTCTCCTACCGTAGCCGAGCCCGTGACGGCAGATATTCCAGAGGACGGGGAAAGCCATCCCAGATCGGAACCATCCGCCCCTAAAGGGGATCAGGACCTCCTCACCTGTGGTCAGTGCCGCTCCAGGTTTCCTTTGGCTGACATCCTGGAGTTCATCGAGCACAAACGCAGGCAGTGTCAAGGACGCCTATGCATGGACAAATGTTCAGACCTGCCGCCGTCGCCTCCTCCCGCAGGCCTGAGGCGAGCCTGCGTCCCTGTGGAGGTGGCAGTTCAAGTTTCGCCCCATGGAGAGGAGCATTTAGCCTCCACACCGCACGGATTACGGCCCAAGCAGGAGAATTTAACAGGTAGAGTAACAGATGTTTGCGTTGAAGCGAATCTATGAGAGCGTTTGCGAAGTCGACACCTCTAATTCGGAGGGCCTTGATGAATACCATGTCTCTAATTGTCCACTTTCTGTTTATGATTGGTCCTTTTATTTTTAAGAAAAAAGGAACTTGACTGTGTAGTGGATGAATATAGTGTCCTTGCTGTCAGTATGAATTGACATTCTCTCAGTTCTCTCATGTGGCTTTCGCAGATGTTGCTGTGTTTAGTGTGGTCATATTCTACTTCAGTAAATGTATAGCTCCAGTGTGGTACATTCATACTGATAAAAAAAGAAAAGAAAATAATTTTCAGCTGTCCGAAACAAGATCTGCCACAGGCTGTTACTGATTCTGATTCTGTTACTGATTTGTCATTTTCATGATTATGAGAGAGCGTTTCTCTTTGTGTTATCCGGTATCCTGAAAGAGGAAAAACATGCAGCATATATCTTGATATTATGTTGCAATTATACATTTAAAGGGATAGTTCACCCAAAAATGAAAATCCTGTCATCATTTACTAACCCTCATGTCGTTCCAAACCCGTAAGACTTTCGTTCATCTCCGGAACACAAATGAAGATCTTTTTGATGAAATCTGAAAGCTTTCTGTCCCTCCATTGACAGCTAGGCAACTACCACTTTGACGCTTCAAAAAGTTCATAAAGAGATCGTAAAATGAATCCATATGAATTAAGTGGTTTAGTCCAAATTTTCTGAAGATACTGGATCGCTTTATATGTTGAACAGATTGAATTTAGGCTTTTATTCACACATAAACATTCATCAACTCACACATCAGTTGTGGTAAACGGAAGCTCAAGCATGTTCGCTCATAGCAAGAATCAATGAGGTTCATTCTCGTGTTACGCAGCACGTTTGAGCTTCAGCGAGAACCAATGAGGTTCATTCTCGTGTTACGCAGCACGCTTGAGCTTCAGCGAGAACCAATGAGGTTTATTCTCGTGTTACGCAGCACGTTTGAGCTTCAGCGAGAACCAATGAGGTTCATTCTCGTGTTACGCAGCACGTTTGAGCTTCAGCGAGAACCAATGAGGTTTATTCTCGTGTTACGCACCACGTTTGAGCTTCAGCGAGAACCAATGAGGTTTATTCTCGTGTTACGCACCACGTTTGAGCTTCAGCGAGAACCAATGAGGTTTATTCTCGTGTTACGCACCACGTTTGAGCTTCAGCGAGAACCAATGAGGTTTATTCTCGTGTTACGCACCACGTTTGAGCTTCAGCGAGAACCAATGAGGTTTATTCTCGTGTTACGCAGCACGTTTGAGCTTCAGCGAGAACCAATGAGGTTTATTCTCGTGTTACGCACCACGTTTGAGCTTCAGCGAGAACCAATGAGGTTTATTCTCGTGTTACGCAGCACGTTTGAGCTTCAGCGAGAACCAATGAGGTTCATTCTCGTGTTACGCACCACGTTTGAGCTTCAGCGAGAACCAATGAGGTTTATTCTCGTGTTACGCACCACGTTTGAGCTTCAGCGAGAACCAATGAGGTTTATTCTCGTGTTACGCAGCACGTTTGAGCTTCAGCGAGAACCAATGAGGTTTATTCTCGTGTTACGCACCACGTTTGAGCTTCAGCGAGAACCAATGAGGTTCATTCTCGTGTTACGCAGCACGTTTGAGCTTCAGCGAGAACCAATGAGGTTTATTCTCGTGTTACGCACCACGTTTGAGCTTCAGCGAGAACCAATGAGGTTTATTCTCGTGTTACGCACCACGTTTGAGCTTCAGCGAGAACCAATGAGGTTTATTCTCGTGTTACGCACCACGTTTGAGCTTCAGCGAGAACCAATGAGGTTCATTCTCGTGTTACGCACCACGTTTGAGCTTCAGCGAGAACCAATGAGGTTCATTCTCGTGTTACGCAGCACGTTTGAGCTTCAGCGAGAACCAATGAGGTTCATTCTCGTGTTATGCAGCACGTTTGAGCTTCAGCGAGAACCAATGAGGTTTATTCTCGTGTTACGCACCACGTTTGAGCTTCAGCGAGAACCAATGAGGTTCATTCTCGTGTTACGAAGAATGTTTGAGCTTCTACAAGAATGAGGTTTGTTCTCACGCCACAAGTAAGTTCGGTTGAGCTTCTGTTTATGTTCCTTGATCAATGTTCAAATGTGAATAAAAGCCTAAATTCAATCTGTTAAATCATATAAAGCGATCAAGTCTCTTCAGAAAATTTGGACTAAACCGCTCGATTCATGTGGAGTATTTGTACGATCCCTCTGGTAGTTAGATGTTAATGAAGATTTCATCAAAAATATCTTTATTTGTGTTTCGAAGGAACAACATGAGGGTGAGTAAATGATAGTTTTCTATTTTGGGTTAACTATCCATATAAAATACAAAAATTACGAATGCAAATACATTTTTTTAGGGCTTCCACTTTAAAATGGAAGGCTGTTATCAGCTAGGCATGAGGAAGACAAACTTTTCTGTTTGAGTTATGAGTATATTATAAGTGACGTCACATTGGGGTGAGGTTTATTAAAACATCTACCCATCTTTCTACATTTGATAGTATCAGAAAGTATTTTACAATGTCCTTGTTACATATTACATACACTTACAAGTCATAATAGTAAATTGTATAATTAATTACATGCAACTAACCCTAAAGCAAACCCTAACCCTATAGTAAGAGCATGTTCAATAATATTACTGTTACATACTTCATTAACACTGTAACAAGGACAACCTAAAAAAAAGTGTAATCAAAAGTATTTTTCAATGTACGCCTTGTAGGATCTCTCAGAACGTCCAGTGTTTACCCATCCCGGTCCAGACAGGTCACACACTTTCGCCGTTACATATAAAGCACATGCGTGATCCGTCGCGTCGTGCAAGCAGATGTCCGTCACAACAGATGGAATTCTGTATCGGCTGTAAATAGTGAATCCGTTAAAGGTTCACGCTTGGAGAAATTTGCATGATAAATAATTTAAGATATGCATGTAGACACAGCAGCTTTTAATACCCCCCCCCCTTAACAACACCCCATCACACCCCCATTTTATTCAAGTCTGAATGCCCCCGAGCGGCCAGACGATGAGTTCAGGCAATAACCCCTTTCTGCAGACCTCCCTCCCCCAGCCCCTTATCTGCTATCTCTCTGGGGTTATTTTCTTAAGTACATCCATGTGAAGCCATTTTCTCTGAGGCTGATATAGGGGATCCCATCTCATATCGTTGTTTAATAAGCGCTGTAGCGTCTCCTGGTCCCCACAGGCATTAGAAGTGGCTGTTCATTATGTAAACACAAGGAGAAGAACTTTGATGTTGAGTTAACTACAATATGGTATTGTGCAGATCATATTTACATTGCACATTAACTGTGCGTAACTAATAATTTGTGATGAAATGGACTCATTCTGTTATGTTATCCGGTGTCTGCTGGTGTTCTTGGCCTTGCTTTCTTGATGTTTTTGGCACTGATCCACTATTCTCTTACCGGGGAGAGTTATGGATCATTAGCTGGAACAGTGCAAGTGGAACGGGAGACAGGAAGTTTGGGGATCCCCCAATTGTGCACCATCACTGAGGACCTTTACAGGCTTCTCACAAAAAAAAAAAAATCTTTTTAAATCTCTTTTTTTTCCCCTCCTAGTCTGCAAAGAGAATAAATGGAGAGGGTATAAAAACTATTACTGAAGTCTTCTTCTTTTCTCCTGCATGAGAAAAAGACCCTAGTAATCTCACATTTACCTTCATTACTGTTTCAGACAAGATCTCGACAATGTCTCAAATTGTACTAAAATTTATCTCAAAACTCAAACATTTCTTATCAAATTTCCCATGATCAAATTATTTGAGCGGCTATCCACATTAATGTTTCATACCTGTGTACTCTAGAGCAATACATTTTCCTGAGTAGTTTGATGCTGCACAGAGGAAAGGAGATGTTTCTTATATTTATGTCGAAGAAAAAGTGTCTGATCTGAGCAAAAGTGTGTTTGTGTGTGGTTTGCTAAATCTGTCTCGACGCAACATGACAGCGTGTTTGACTTGGCAAACGCTGCCAAGGGTTCCCTTTCAGTGGGCATATGGCAGGACATTGGCACAGAGCAGACGAGAACGTGTATTGTGGTGAAGTTTATATATTTGTAGCTGACATGCCATTTCAAGCACTAACAGCAGTGTCCTGCAGTGTGACATGCATACTATTTTGTGTTATTATTATTTTGAATGCAGGTTTACGACCTCATTAGAGGGACTGCATGGAATATTAGTACTTTTAAAAACCCCATGTCACAACTACATGACTATTTAACCCCCGCATGGCGGTCAAAAATGGCCAAATTTCTGTTTTTTATTTAAATGAAACGAATGTACTATATTTTATTTCAATAATATTTTCATTTTTTTATTTAATATTTTGCATTTTTAGGGGATTATATGGTATTAAAATATATGTATGCAGTAGTTATATTCCATTTGTCCACTTGTTGTGCTTGTAACTGAAATTTCCAGCTTAAACTGACATAAATCTCGAATGCTTTGGAGCACAGACTTAAGTTTGGTCTTTTTAAAGGAGACACATGGCAGATTATTTGCTGAAGTGAAAAAAAGTTTAAAAGTGAACCAAAAAAGTTATAAAAAATTTATTGTTATGAAAAATGCACAAAAATACTATTTTCAATTTTTACATATAGTTTAAATAACAAAACATGTTTTACTCTAAAACTGTGAGAAAATCAAAGCCATCGATTGAAACAAGTTTTGCGAAACAAATTTTGATATCTTGATAACTGATATCTCAAAAAATGAGCTTTTGTTTGGGTGCAGTACCAAACTTTTCCACAAGAAAAAAATTATTTCCCATTAATTTCTAATGAGGCCGACTTGATTTTGTTTTGTGTGTGTGTGTGTGTGTGTGTGTGTGTGTGTGTGTGTGTGTGTTTGTGTGTTTATGTGTGTGTGTTCACATAGCAAGTGCCAAAACCTTTCCCAAGTTTCGTACCATTCCAATGAAGCAAAAAATTCTAAAAAAACAAAACGAAAAATGTTTCGGTCCAAAATATCAAAGACCACCAGAGGGTAAAGTAAACTGCAAAAAAAGCTAAAAGATGCTTAAAATAATGGAATTCGTTGGAATGGAGACGGTTAAAGCATGCAAAATACAAAAATGTGCAGTGCATTGATACAAATGTTGTTTGCGTAGCAGAGCTTGCAGTGCGCATGAAAACACATTTATTGTGGACACACACACACACACACATATCTCCATGATGTGTACTGACTGTGTTTTGACACACCCCTTTCAGCATGAAGCTATGCAATCATCAGATCTGTCAGGATCTTATGATATTTGACTCACCTATGTGTGTGTGTGTGTGTGTGTGTGTGTGTGTGTGTGTGTGTGTGTGTGTGTGTGCGTGTTTACGGATGTGTTTGTGTGTGAGTGTGGCTGTAGACACTTCTATTTAGTGTTTGCCTGGGGAATACAAAGCTGCCTGAAGCTCTGTGTTGAAATATTATTGGTAATATAAAATATACAGTACAGGTTTTGTACTGTACAAGCTTTATTTTTCACCAAAAGAATCAAGCATGAGTATAAAGCAGTAAAAATTAGAAGTGTAACGTGTTCGGGGTTATGAGAAATGGGTAAATGTGCTCTTTTAATCATCGATTTATATAAAAGATTTTTTACTCATACAGACAGTAGATTTTTTGTGATGCTGTGAAGCTAATTTGGAAAAGAACATTTGCTTGTTGTTATAATATGGTGGACTCAATATCAATATCAAAAAAAATATATATATATATGTCATGTATGTCATATATATATATGTGTGTGTGTGTGTGTGTGTGTGTGTGTGGTCTGCAGCTGGTGTGTCTTATCTGTGTTCTATAGAATGAGATAAAGACCCAAGAGGCCCCTCACTGTCTGTGTCTACGGTCATGGTTCCCTGAAAGTCTCTCTCTATTTCTGTGTCTTTCTCCATGTACATTTTATTTTTACTTTTTTATTCATGCTTTTGCATGCAAACTCAATTTCTTTTGGGTCATCTGGTTGCACTGGAGTTGAACGACATCTGTAGTTTTGCTACACTGTGAAATGAAACACATTTTGATGTGTGAGGGAAATCAACATTAATACACATCTGTAAAGATACTTAAGACTCTGCTCTTCTGTCTTTGAACATTTGACTTTGGAAATGGCTATAGACAATTAATAGGAGGGCAAATAATCATTTAATAAAATGTAAAGACATCAGCTGTGTAAAGCACAATACAAGTAGTTCTGTAAAGAGGCTGATTAATTCGTTCAATTCTTGAGTATTTAATTTTGCTCTTTTACTGCAATAGAAGCACTGAAGTGGAATGTAACAAAATGTTTAGTCTTTTATCTTGGGAAACATTCTCTCTCTCTCTCTCTCATCCCTCTTTCTCGCTCTCTTTCTGAATCTCACTGATAATATTCTGTGGCTCATTTGAATTTGAAGCACTTCTTTAATCTTCAAAGCATTGATTGCTTTATGAATATGCATGGTACATGCAGACTTTAGTTCATTACCTTGTTGTAAATTCTAATGACCATCAGTCCCTCTAGGTAATTGCCAATTATTTTGCATATTTGATTAGCCCATTATGAGTTCATTCAGTTGATATGCGTCAGGCAAAGACAGACTGAGTCGCTAGAGAAATAAAAACAGATCAGAACTGAGCTGTGCACCATTAAAAAATGCTTAGAGTCTTTTATTCCAAGTCTCACTGTTTAAAAATGTATTTTTATATAACAATGAACATTACGTAAAATTTAAACAAACATCTACTGGATTCCCATGTAACAGTCATGAGCCAAAGTCATAAATGATTGATCACTCCAAACAGAATGTAGTTGGATTAGTGCTACATGATGCCTCATAATGGATTATTTAGTGTTTCTAAAACGTTAGCAGCCTAAAGGAGATTGAGGTAGGTTGTTGATGTGTAATTCAATGTGTGCTATGATGAATCTTTCATGTATACATTTGGTAATTTGGTCATGATTCCAAGTTGATGCCAGTACACATTGTACAATTTTGGGCTGTCCCAGACGAAAGATGACCAATCGTGGCGATTTCTGTGGTCATGGCTCCTAAATTGTGGTCCTGGTCACGGTCTTGCGACCAAAGATAGTCTGCGATCATTTTCTGACAGTGTCATAAATTTAGCATTATCATCTCACAGTGTGTTTGCTGCTGCGACCTACGTCTACTGACTAGCGACTAAAAATGCAACATGATATGGCGTATTGATTAACATATTAACATGGCGCTAAAACTTAAAACTACTTACCTCAAGCTCATTTTGGATACCAAGTTGGCCTCTTTTCCCTAGCCATGACCACGTTTATATTCTCCTCTTTCAATTCCTCCTCTTTTTTTCAGTGCATATAAACACCACAATTGCCAAAGTGTGATTCATCTTGCTATATTTGTTCACCACTAGTGCATGATGATGACGTTTTATTCTTTATTCTACGTTATTGCGTCGTAGCCTATATTCAATAGGTGTGATCATCTTACAGTCTACATACATGTTGTACCCAAGTTTAGTAGATACATGTCGTACCTTAGTGATTTGTAATGATTTTATAGGATTGCCGAAATCACAGTCTGTAGAAGGCATAAAACATTAGCAGCCTAAAGGAGATTGAGGTAGCTTGTCGATGTGTAATGCAATGTGTGCTATGATGAATCTGCCATGTATACATTTGGTCATGATTCCAAGTTCACAACACAAAGTTCAACCATGATAAATTAATTTGAGTTGAATGCACAACTACCGTATTTGAATTTGAACGTAAACAATCTTATCTATTTCATGTTGTGGATGTGTGCATACTATATGTCTGTTCTGACTACTGAACAAAATACTTAAGGTTAACATGTTTGTAGCTATGCAGCTACCTGAAGACAAACATGTCTGATTTAATGCCAAAGACATTTGAAGATAACTCTATCGCCCCCTTCAGTACCGGAGGTCACAGTAAAGCAAGGACACATTAAGTTCATGCACACATTAATTATGCTGAAATATTTCAGGAATATATTATTTTTTTACTTTATTAAGTTCATTCCATCACTGTTACCCCAGTTTAAGGATTATTTAAGCACTCATGATACATTTAAAAAAAAACAGCACCTGTGTTTCATTTGAATGTATGATGCACTGCAGCTGGCGCTACCTTTATCTGCCCCATCACAGGTGCTGGCTCTCCTCCGGAGCCTGACTTAACCCTGTGTCTATGTCATGGGGTGTGAGAAGAGGCCGGCAGGGAGGCCGACGGGGACACAATGGGGGGATTGTGCTCAGGGCGGGGGCTCGGAGGCTGAGGCAGCCCTGGCTGTGGCCAAACAGGTCGGGCCAGACAGCATGATAGATGGCTTTGTTTAAGGGTCCCGGGGTGGGGCCTGAACTTGAGGCACTTTGTTTATCCTGAATAGAGCAGGGGGGAAGATGCCGGAATGATCTATGTCTCAAGCTGAAGAGCTTTAGAGGGAAGGAGACAAGAAAGAAGAGAAACATCCACAAAAAAGTGACCAAAATAACCCAGGAAACCAGACAGACAAAAAGAGAAAAAAAACCCGTAATTTACTCACCTGGATGTTCTTCCAAACACGTCTGACTGATTTTCTTCCATGAAACAAAATATAGAAGTTTTTATGAATGTTAATGCTACTCTCATCCATTCATTAAAAGTGGATGGTGACCTAAAAAATGCCCATAAAAAGTGCCAAAAAAATAGTTCATATGAATTATCCATATGATAACGTGTTACTCAGCTGCATGTCTTACCAAACTTTTTTTGAATTTCTTCCATTAAAAAAAAGAAAGAAAAAAGTTTTGATGAATGTTCATGCTGTTCTATTCCATAAATTGAAAGTGAATGGTAACCAAAACTCCAAAAGGCAAAAAAAAAAGCACAATAAAAGTATACAGTTATTTACTAAAAATGTTGTCCTACAACCATGGTCACTATTCACTTTCATTGCATGTTTGTTGTACAGTCTGCAATAAATATCTTCTTGTATGTTCCATGAAAGAAATAAAGTCATGCAGGTTTTGTTTGTATTTTTAGATGAACTGTTCCTCTTAAAGACTGACAGATATAGAGAAAGAATGAGATAAAGGAAAAGAAAGTGACTGAGGGAGAGCAGTGCTAGCTGAGCATGTGTTCTTTAGGTTAACGGAGGGTCAAGTCGAGAACTGCTGGAGGGGGAAGGGCCGTCCTCTCACCCTGATGGTGGCTGTCCATTTCTAGATCAACTTGGCTGAGCTCCAGGTCTTTTAAATCTGACAAGACCTCATTCGCACACACATATGCAGCCCTCATACCTGCCGTCTGTATCTGAAATGCCACTAGGATTGTTTTTCTTTTTTTTCTGGGCCGAAGGCAAAACGAGGTGCTGACTTTTGGACTGGTTCAAACCTGTTGGCTGGCCTCGTCTTCACTTGCGTGCCTGTGTTGTAGACAATTCACAAAACACATGCATACACACAGGAAAGAATACCTGAATGAACCTCTTTTGAGAGTGCAAGACAAAGAAAAGCAGGATAGTCGAGAGATATACATTGTGAATGGAATATGATGGGTGTCATGAAACCGTTCAGTTGTGTATGGAGGCGAAACATGATAAATGCAACACGGACAAGCTCATTTGTAGTGTGAAAACCACGCATTTGTAAAAGCATCGAGATGGATAAATATGTTCTTTTGCACGCTCTTCACTTGTCTATCAGTTGACCCGCACATTTGCATATGTATTTATGCAGATTTTTGAGGGGGCTCTCACACACAGCAGGGGTCTCTGAGTGTCACGGTTTCTCAGTGTGAATTTGTGTCTTTGTGTTTGGTTCTGTTGGGTATGTCTGTCTGTGTGTGTGTGTGTGTGTGTGTGTGTGTGTGTGTGTGTGTGTGTGTGTGTGTGTGTGTGTGTGTGTGTGTGTGTGTGTGTGTGTGTGTGTGTGTGTGTGTGTGTGTGTGTGTGTGCGCGTGTGTGTGTGTGTAAACTTGCTAGGGTATGTCGGTCTGTTTTCTCAATCTATCTGTTTTCTCGATCTTTCTGTTGATGTCTCCTTTTACACTTTCTCTATTTCATTATGTGTGTGTATATGTGCCATACTGCATCTCTGACTTCTCAAAGTGGGCCACAACTTCCAGATGGTGCTCTGTATCTTTGTTTGGTAAGTGAATACATGAGCTGTAGAACGGCCTATCAATATCCCCACTGAATGTGAAGAGACGCTGGCTATACGTTCACAATGTTCTCTTTTTACAGCCATCCATGAATAGTTCTTCCACATCTCTGTTTCTATCTGATGTGATATTTTTGTAAAAGTTTGGGTTAAACTAGTCAAGGTCATCCATATCAAGATGTAGGTCACTCAGATGTGTTCTCCTTGTCCATTGATTTCTTCCTCAATTCTAAAGAGCTCAGGAAACAGCCATTACGATTGGAAAATAGTTTGACCTTTCAGACTGTGCTCCCTGACAGAAATGCAACTATGGATTTACTTTTCCGTAATCATTGAGACAAAAATGTCCTTGAGTTTTCCTCTTGAAAGCACATACATACAATCTTGGAATTCAGCTGAGATGTCATGGCTTCAGACCTTGTGTTAATAGATCACGTAAAAGTAAAAAATAAAAATCTTGTCATCATTTACTCACACAGAGTTCACACTTTTTCTCTACAACAAAAGCATGCAGTGCAGTGACTAAATACAAAAAGCAAACATCATAAATACAGAATAATGACTTCTGCATATGTATATGCAGGTCAAATGAGATTTCAGAGTTGTGGCAGAAGGAAAGGTTATCAGTGAACAGACTTAAGTTTTGGTCTATCGCACCAATAGTGTATTTACTATAATTAAATACACTATTGGTGCGATACAATTCTATAATTTACTTCAGAAGACTTGGAACATTGCGCATGAATTGCATGGACTGTAACTATTGGTCGACCGAAATATATATAAATATATACTTATTATGTATACTCATATATATATATATATATATATATATATATATGCCAAGATTTTTTATCATAATTATTCTTTTATTTTTTTTTATTAAATGTTCTTTCTTTTTAAATTATCAGCAGATAAGTTTTTTATATAAGTTTAATTTTGACAGTGCAGAGAGCTTTTTTAAAAATACCATAATAGGATTATTAAACCAAGAATTTGCTACCTAAAGTATACTTTACAGCTATACCCCCCCACCCCAAATCAATTCATTTTCAAATGATGAATCATTCGAATTGTTTTATTAAATGTGGTATGTCAAATAAATCTAATTTTAATTGCAACAATTGTTATGCTTGTTTTATTTTCTGTTTAAAAAAATAAAAAATATATATATGATATCATTGGCCTTCGGCCACCTTGTGCTCTAAGATATCATCATCGGCCATCAAAAAATATATATCAGCTGCCCACTAATTGTAACTTTCACCATATAGAAAATAGCGGCATGAACATTAATTAAACCATCTCATTTTGTGTTTTATAAGTCTTTAATTATGTTTAGTCCCCGGTTTAATGGCTTTCTTTCTTATTTGTCTTTGACATCCCTTCCTTTCATTCGTTAGCTCTGACAATCATGAAATACAGTGTCCAGAAGAGCTATCTGTCTAGCCAGGGAGCAGATGTCCCCTCATGGGCCTGAAGCGTCTCACCCCGTCAGCTGTCAGCGGCCCGAAACAATCTTTGAGCTGAGAGAGAGCGCCGGCCCAATTAAAGAGGTTAATTTGCTTTAGCACTTATCTGTCCATCGATGTATTTCTCTCTGTATCAGCCTCTCCAACTCTTCTCACACCAGTCTCTCATTCTTTTGACTATTTGCTCTTCTCTCCCTTTCTTTCATTATACCTCTCATACGATCCCATCACAGACCCTTTGTCTTAAAGTCCCTTTCTTTCCACTGTCTTCTCGTCCCTCTTTCTGTAGTTTGTTTGCCTCTCTTGCATTTGAGCAACACACCGTGGTGACATTATGGCTGTAACAAATTGAGCACTTGTAGAATGCAGGCATGAAACAGTCACAAAGCTTCCATTCACCGTCTTACCAACTGAACATAAAGGCCCATGACAGTTTAAGTGGCGTGTTCAGTTTGCATGTGAAAGCGTGTCTACTGAAGTTTACGGCTAGAAAGAGGGTTTGATGAGAAGGTTGGAACAATGCATGTGTGTGAAAAACAGACTGACAGTGTTACACGCTTTCATCATTGGTAAAATCTGTCAAATCTTTTAACGGTATGGTAAACGTGTTGACATGCATAGATCGGTGCACTTTGTTTGGCATGTGATGTTTGTGTGCCTACATGTAGTCTCTAGTAGCTAAACATATGACTATCGTCTGGCAAAGAGCCTTTCAGTGCAGTAACCAAACAATGTTTTAAGAGCCATTTAGAAGGGCTGAACATTTACAAAACCAAAATCTGTCCAAACTCTGATCCCCCATGCGCCCATTTCTCCTGTCATGTGATTATCGTCTGGATGAGAATGGATCATCTTCTCTGTCCCCTGCCCTGCTCTGTGAACCTCTGCCCTCAAAGCCTGTCAGAGTGAACTATCGCAGACAGACACACACAGAGACACTGTCACATGCACAAAGACACATATAAACCCAGAGGCCCATCACACTGAGAGGACAGATGCCCTCGTTGTGGTGTTGAGCCTCATCAGGATTTTCTGTCATGCATTGAGAGGCAGAAGACTTCATGTGAGTACATATATGGAAAAGATGGTTTGCAAAGAAAATCAAATGTAAAAGAAAATTCTAGCTGTATAATTTAAAATTTCGAGGACCTCGTTTCGGCAATTAATCTTGCTTTCGTTGAGTCTATTTGACTTTTTAAGTCCTGGTACAATCTCCCTCACAAAACTATGTTAGTATCATAGTATTCTGATTCTGATATCAAATGGTTAGGCCATAGTGCTTTGATATTTAGCTTCGTACTAAATGAGAACCATATTCAAGGCAAGGCAGGGCAAGTTTATTTATATAGCACATTTCATACACTATGGCAATTCAAAGTGCTTTACAGAAAATAATTAAAACAATCATGAAATAAAAAGATGGAAAATTAAAACAGTTATAAAATGAATTAAAAAAGTAAAGAGATGATACATAAATAAACTTCTCATCTGGCAAAACACTGGTGTATCATATTTTTCACAACTCCCAGTTTTACTCTGAGATTTTCCCATGGTGATTACACTGTGTCTGTGGTGTTCTTTCATATTCTTTCATATTCATGTAACTTGTTACTGATATGGTTCTCTTAAGGAAGTAGTTCTCAACCACAGGCCTCAGCCATCTTCCAAAGGAACCTCAAGATGCCTAAAAAAATCCTTTGATCATGAATATATTAAAAAAGACTCAAAATCTAAATTAAATAAAAAAAATACCATAATCTACTATATCTAAGGTAAATTATGCTATAAATGCCATATTAGAAGTCGAATATATGGCTTAACATAGCTCAGAACAACAGAATAACATCTATATATAAGTGCATTAGTGTATAAGACATTTTCTATTGAAACAGGAAGTTGGGAAACAGTCCAACTTTCAAAACAATAAATAAAAAAATAGTCCAATGGCTTTTGGTTTACTTTACATCTGTGAATTGTGATTTGCTCCTAGTTATTTGTAGTCACATAGCTCAAATCGTAGAGCATGGTGCTAGGAACGCCAAGGTCAGAGGTTCGACTCCTAGGGTGCACGTCCTGATTTCGCAGAGTTAGACATGTTCCTGGGTCAACATATTTTGTTGATCCTGGAACAACATTCCTGTCTGAAAATTGTATCCTAACCATATCCCTACCCTTAAACCTAACACTACCCATATGTTATCCCTAAAATCAAAGGGAAATATAGGTGAATAACACTGATGTAGAAGCCCCTAACCCTGGTTGTAAGCCTAAACTTGACATAAACTGTAAACTTGTCCCTCAAATTTGATTGGTTGATTGGAATGTTGTTCCAGGATCAACAAAGATGTTGATCCTGAAATCAGGTTCTGCGAATGCATGAACCAAAAAAAACTTGAATGCAATGTAAGTCTCTTACATTTCAATAAAAGCATCTACCAAATGTTTAAATCTAAAATGTTGTCTGAAAAAAATGTTGTCTGGTGTTTGTCATTCTAGAGTGCCTTTGATTGGATACATATTTTGTATTTTGATGTCTGTGTATGCAAGATGAGTCTTCAATATGTGGTCCATTTGTCTGGACCAAAAAAGCAAGAAAGATTTTAAATGCTTATGTATCTGCTCAGCTTGTCAACTTTTTGGGAGTACATTAGCATAAAAATGACCTCAAAACTAACATACATGTTCTAAATGAAACAAAACTTCAATTTTGATTACATGGTTTTAAGTGCTATATCTGTATGTGACTTTCCCTTAAAATACTTGCTAGCCAACAAGCTGATGAACGTCTGTTGTGCCGCTCTGTCAAATACTCTTCCTCTTGGCTCCACCACTCACTGAGTTGTGACCCTTGACCTCAGCGGGGCCGTGTATGTGCACGGTCTTGCCAGTGCCTCCCTGGAATGTCTAGATTTAAGGACTCTTCTAGTGCGTAGCTAGAAATGGTGTGCTGTCCTACAGCTGCCTGAGTATAAATCCTGCTGTCACCAGAAGGCCAAAACTCTCCTTCACTACCACTTCTTTCGCTTGCTGTTTCTATCACTCTCTTACACTTTTCACTCAGTCACACTACTTTAGTTAACCACACAAGTGTCTCAAAACAGAAATCTGTGCCTCCTGCTCTGTGGTGAATAAGGAAGCTTTTGTGCCTTTGATTTAACGTCTTCAGAGCTCATTCACGGCTGTCCAAAGAGTTGTACGTGACCACACACACAGATGAAACTCTCCCACTCTTCAACGGGAAAAAGCAGACAACTGGTTCACCCTGTACTTCATGAGGTTAAAAAAATGTTGTTGACATCCGTTTACATCAGCTAGAAGACCTGGTGAAAACAGCCTCCTCTCTGTGACCTCTGACCTGCTACAGTCTCTCGAAAGTATGTACTGTATAAGAGCCGTGATCTACTGGGCTCAAGACAGGTTTCTGGCAAGAGCACACAGGTAACATTCCAACTCCGTTTGAAATTCCTGAGCTGTAGGTTGTTAAAAAGGTGATTTATTTGTTGCTAGGTTAATTAATATTCTGTCATTGCGATTGAAATTTGATAGCCGTGACAGATACGATTCTTCTGCCATCTGCCTCAATCTTTCATGACAAAAACAACCTACAATGTTGTAGATCTTTCTAATAAACAGTTTTGCTCAAAGAACATTCATCCACAAAGCATTTTAATAAATTTTTAAGACTTGTTTTTTGGATATTTCAGAAATTTCAGTATTCAGTTTGGACAGACCTTGTCTTAATCAGGCGACAGACATAAAACGTTGTCTCTCCATGTAAAGTGTCATAACAACGCACTCTCATTTCAGTTTGTAACTATTTAATGTTTGGGCAATTCGTATGAATTCGTACAGTCTGCTTACACCCTACATTAAGGTTGGACGTTAATGCTTGCTTTTTTTTTTTTTTTTTTTTTAAACGCAAGTTTCTGTACGAATCTCATTGTACTCATTTTTACAGAATCGCCACCTCATAAAATAGGTATGTTTTCTCATGAGATCAGGTTGGTCATAACCAGCCGAGAACACATTAAGCTGTGATTGTTTCGTATTGCTCTGCAGTTCTCCTTAAAAAAAAAAAAAAGTGAGGACAGTTAAATTACTTGTCGTAGGAAGCCTGCATGTTGAACCTGGTTGGGACAAGGCATTTGTTCCAGAGTTTACTGGCTATTTTTACCAGTCTCCTCATTGATGCTCAAAAAGCAGTGGCGTTTTGCAGAATTCTCCCATCTGCTACCATACCGCGATGCACATCAGAACATATGTATCCAATTAAGTAGCAAAGCAAAGAGCTGGAATCCAGCTTGATGTCAGACAAATGAAGAATTGGGGTGAGTGTGGCCTGTCTTAGCCAAGTGATCAGTGCATCCATCTTACAGAAGCTTATTGATGGTAAATGTTACGTTTCGGGTTGTTCAGCGTGTGTTAGCGGCATTACATTTGAGTTAATGTTGGAAGGGTAGCAATACTATGTCTGCTTAAATGTAACAGCTGTTTTTGGCTTTCATAGCCCCCCTTTCTCAAAGTCACCTCCTGTAGCTAATGTCGAAATTGGTTACACTAACATGGCTTTTCAGCTTAACCTGTTAACTTCAGTTTCAGCTTAACCTTTAGTTTATAAATAAGGTGTGCCGATAGCATAAGCAAAAGTTACTGCAAGAATAAAACTTCGTCCATCACCCATTTGTTGGACAAATAGGTAGACTAACAGTCTCAAACTCCCACTAGTGGTTGAGATAGCAATGCCATAGCAAATTTGGCGAATCAAACTATAAATGACTTTCATAGTTGTCTTTGTATATTTAAGTCGGGATAACAGAAATCGAACTATCTAATTCTAGCTTGATTTACTACATCACTTGTGTCCAAGATGCTCCAGATGGGAAGCCTTAAATATTGACCCTGTGGCTGTAATGTGTATTGGGAACACTGGTCTTTTTGTACTGGTCCCAGTACCAGCGCTCTGCCTGAGGGGGGCTTCCTGAATGAGCCCTCTGACTAGGCCTGACTATCACATGCCCATTTAAGCTTGTAGTCCCTCTCATAGATCAGGAGAATGCTAAGAAAGGAGCAGGATGACTTGAAATAATCTTTGTTGAGCAGTGTGGAAATGTTGGTATGGTGGTGAAGTTTAGAGCTATACTGGACCCTTCATTGTACACTATTCATCAGTGCAGAAGGCCATCTGTGTTAATGGAATTTCAGGAACGCTTTACAGTAACAGTTCTAAATAAAGCAATAAGCCACTCAACTCCAGAGTTATTGCCAACGACAACAGCAGATATTTAATTATTAATGTACAGTTGTGTGGAGCAGGACTTTGGACCAATGACATTTCATGATGCAGGGATACTCAAAAAATCGACAAAAAGTCCTATGGTTGTCCTGATTGTGTCTGGTTTAGACAAAAACTCAGATTGAAAATCAAGCCTACTTCAGGACCATTACAATTTTTTTTCTTACTTAAATTATATATAAGCATATTTTCCCCTACATTATCTGTACATAATGTGTCTGGACATTTTACTTAACGTTTAAATATATATATATATTTAACTTAAAGATTTCTCTAAACAAAATATTATTTATTTTATGTAACGATACAAAGCTAGTGGAAAATCTTTCATAGTTTGTAGCAACTGGCGCATTAATGTGGTAAAACAGTTAAATTTACTGTTTTACAACAGTGAACGTGGCTAAATCGGTCAGATTTTAGAGTCACAACTAACCATTTTATTAACCATACTAACCATAGTATTTCATGAGAATTAGAGGTAACACTTTATTTTGATGGTCCCTTTTGAACATTCTGTTAACTATAAGTAACTTTGCAACTGCATGTCAACTAACTCTCATTAGAGTATCTGCTTCATATCTGCAAAATCTTTATTGTGATGGTCCTCCAACAGACACTCTACTGACTATAAGTAACTGCAACTATATGTCAACTTATTCTAACCCTAACCCTACCAGTAATACTCTACTAATACTCTAATGAGAGTTAGTAGACATGAAGGTGCAATGTTACTTATAGACAACAGAATGTTAAAGGGACCATCAACATAAAATGAAACCGAATTAGATTATTACTTGTAGATGCTTGCTGGAGTCAGAGTCAAACTGCCTCAACCTCACTTTCCTTTCTTCTCTGGTTTTCTATCGTCAGTGTTTGCTCTGTCTGTGGGACAGTCTTGTGTGCTAACAAAACTTCCACCTCTGCCCTGTGCAGACTAGTCTAGTTCATCTTTTCCAAACCTCTTTCTTTTTCTCAGACTGTCACCTCCCCCAGTCGAACGCTCCGCCCGTCTGTGGGCTTTAAACGACATCCCCTTCACCTCTCTGTCTGGTCAACTTCTTTTTGTCTGTCCGCCTCTTTAATGTGCGTTGCTAAGGTGACTGCTGACCCATTGCTTGGCGCTCTATGAGAGGCTCCATTCCAAGATGGCTACCCTCCTCAACCCCCTCAGACACTTTCAATTTGCAGTGGGGGGTAGGGTGTGTGTCCAGCGCTGGTATTAAGAACACTGGAAATTAAACACTTGGGCCAACACATGTTTATGGGCACTGACAAGAATATACCAGCTGCCTGATGAGCGCATTCTTTCTTGTGACCAAGCATGGTTTTCTCACCTTGTCCCTGGAGTATCCATATGGCATTTGGACCATTTCATTACATTGATTTGAATATGAGAATAATCATGTCTAGATTAAACTCGGGTCAGGTGTGAGGGCACAGATGCTTGAGTGAAGTGTAATTATTTTCTGGTAAATTATGCGTAATTGTAGCCTCATCGCCTCATGAACCTCAAATATTAAATCTGTAATGTTTTTACGGTGTCAGATGTTCTGATCTGGGCCCTTTAAGTACAAAGTTCAAGTCTTTGGTTTCACATTAATGCTTATCGGTGTGTGTATTTAGGACAAGGACTGTATATTAAAGGGTCTGAGTGCATGTGCTGTTACTTGCATGTGGTGCTCTGCTCAGATACCTGATGTAACCTAAAGTGCAACTCTAAACAAATGTCAGATCTTCAAATATATATTGTATAATATATTGATTATTGGTCATTTGTCACATTTCAAACACGGCTCATATGTATCAAATAGATAATAAACCTTGTGCAAAAAATGTGTAAACAACTAAAAAGTGTAAACAAGCCAAAACAAAATTACCGATGGGAGTTTGTGAAAGTCTTATACCTCAAAATAAGACAATAAGTTAGAAGTGTGATTGCACTCCAAATATATTGTAGAGCAATAAAAATGTCCTGGACACCACTCTGTCCTTGAAGTCAAATAGGTTTTTGTCTGTGGTCAGGCGCTCAGTGCAACACAATGAGTCTGACCAGGACAAAGAGAGAATAACCGAGAGAAAAAGAGAGCGAGAAAGGGAGAAAAAAAAAAAACAGACTGCCCGAAGCTTTTGGTTTGATATGAATGGAATTATATAATACTAAAAATAATCACATAAAAACACCTAGAAATCTTTGATTTATCCTAGAAGAGGGTATTTTGCTGATGTTCCAAGCAGACAAAAAACAGTTATTTTCTATCCTTTTCTTAAAATCTCAAATGCTGGCAAATTGTTCAGCCATACCTCCTCTCCCCTCACCTTTTAGCATATCACCAAAGAAAATGTGTTTGTCGGCTATATGCTGAGAGGAACAAGGTTAAAAGTAATCAATAAGTCGCCCTCTCAGACAAGGCCACCAAGTAATAGCTGCTGTTGGTGAGGTGGGTGTTTTAAATGTCAGTGACTCAGGATGATTATATGTCTAAGGAGAACACTTACCTTATTTTATGCTGTTTTCATTGCCTCGGTTTGATTGCCTGGTCCGAACTTGGGTTTGATTTCTACCACCTGCACCTGCACTTCTTTCACATTTTATTTTGGGGCACCACTGTATTTGTCTTGTTGGATTTAGCGCTAACTTTACACAGAATGAAACAGCTTTTTATCTGCTGCAAATGCATTGCAAGACATACAAAGAATGTGAACAATGCAACAATTAGTTAATTGCCGCAAGTTAGGATGGATTGCTTTCATATCGGTTAACATGAACTGTACCCCTGATCATTTGTGTGTTGTTTGCTGCTGGTACTCACCTGAGCTCAAAACCTCTTTTTACATAAAAAAACAAACAAACTTATACCTAAGATCAAATGAGCTTGGATCCCTACAAAAAATTCAATTTAAAAAGCTGTTAAAAGACAGAAAATGGGTTATACCTTTATCTATTTTATTTTTTGTCATGTACATTGGAAATCCTCAACAAAGTATGCTAGTTATGTTTTTGGAAATCATAAGCAAGAATTACCAAATTATGTAAGATTGTGAGAGATCAACAGTTCTGAATTTGCTATGCTAGTCATTTTAAAATATTAAAATATAAACATTGGCTTTCTCGTGTGATTCATGTGATAATGGTATATGATTTAATTGGAGTAAGCATGAGAAAAAGCAGGCAAAGAGAGTTGCCTTTTTATGACGGAAAAATCTCCAGAGGAGGTCAAACCCCACACAGGTGGCAGCAATTAACTGTAATTTTTGCAGATTGTAATGATCCATAATTTACCAGCCTCCTCTTGCATCTCGTATGCAGTAAAAAGTGTGGATTGGGTACAGGTTTTTTGTTCTCTCTGGCCTTTGCGTCAGATATCTCAGAGACAGGCGAGGCTGTTGATATTTGAAATGATGTTCATGCAGAAACTGAACTCCCTTCCATTCTCAGCAGGTTGAGTTTAGAATTTACAGTTGGGATTTATTATGTCAAAATATTAAGGCAAGAGCATAATTTTATAAATAATAACAATGTAAAACATTTTTTAATACATTAATCATATTATGAACTGTTACAAAGTATGGATTTGGATGATGGATGTAGTGGCTAAAGCTCTAGGTTAGAAAGTGAAAGGTTACTGGTTTGAGCTCTACCAGAAACAAGACATGAGCTGTCACCATTATGCCCCTGAGAAAGGTACCTTGACACTGGTTACTCCAAAGGGATTTTCCTTGTAATAAATGTGCTGGTAAATGTGTCTGATCAATTTGTACTTTCTTGCTGCCTTTCAATGGTGAATTCTTACTGAGCCTTTGTTGTGGAAGAGGAGCATTTCCTAAATGACTTCTGAATTTTTACATCTGCTTATGTCTTGCAGAAAAAGATGAGCCCAGCAGCTACACTTGCACAACTTGTAAGCAGCCCTTCAGCACTGCTTGGTTCCTACTACAGCATGCCCAGAACACTCATGGTTTCCGAATATATCTGGAGAGTGAACCTGGAAGCCCGTTAACTCCTCGAGTGGCCTCCGCTCCAGGCATGGGTGGTGACTGTGCCTCACAGCCACCGCTGCATACAGCCCACCTTGCAGACACTAGTCCCTATAGCCTGATGAGGATAGCCAACAGAGATGGGTCCTCAATTCCTAGGGAAAGCCGATATCCCAGGACACCTCCACTCTTTAGTCCCCCACCACGGCATCACATGAGTCCAGATGATCTGGCTTTGGCCCCCCATCACCCAAGCGCCTTTGACAGGGTACTGCGTCTTAATTCGGTACCCTTGGACTCCCCATCTATGGACTTCTCGAGACGACTACGGGAACTTGCAGGCAACTCTGCTGGCTCCTCTCCACCCATGTCGCCCAACAGGCCTAGCCCCATGCAACAGCTGCTGCAGCCATTTCAGCCAGGGGCATCTCATTCTCCTTCTGAACCTCATTCAACACCCACTGAGCAAACGCCAACCATGCCAACTGTGAAGGCAAAGTCTTGTGAGTTTTGTGGAAAGTCTTTTAAGTTCCAGAGCAACTTAATCGTCCACAGGCGCAGTCATACCGGAGAGAAACCTTACAAGTGCCACCTCTGCAACCATGCCTGCACTCAGGCCAGCAAGTTGAAACGCCACATGAAGACTCATCGGCACAAATCCTCCTCCACTACCTCCAAATCAGATGATGGCCTTTCAACTGCCAGTTCACCTGAGCCAGGCACAAGTGATTTGATAGGCAGTGCGACCAATGCTCTCAAATCTGTGGTGGCTAAGTTTAAAAGTGAGAACAACGGCCTGATCCCAGAAAATGGTCAGGAGGAAGATGACGAAGAGGAAGAGGAAGAGGAGGAAGATGAAGAAGAGGAAGGAGAGGAAGAGGAGGAGGAGGAGGAGGAAGAAGAGGAGGAGGAGAATGAGAGTGAGGTCGGCGAGAGGAATGATATAAACTTTAGCTTGAGCCTAGAAGGTGCACGTCACCATGAGAACAATAGACAGCGACACAACAAAAGTGTGGAGGGAATTCAGGACTTTCGAGATGCCCTTAAACTTTATAAACGAGGGGACCACAGATCAGCTAATGAGACAGGTGGTGACGATTCCCCAAAAGAGTCTGATCAAGTCAACGAGAGATACGGACAAATTGTAAATGGAACAGCCTCCTTCCCAAACGAAGACCTCTCGAGGAAACTTCTTGCCAGAAGTCCAGGATCTGACAGCCCTCTTTCCAAACGCATAAAAGTGGAAAAAGACCTTGATCCTCCAACTCCTACAATCCCCAACTCAGA
Organism: Gila orcuttii; assembly: GCA_026230005.1. Classification (NCBI taxonomy): domain Eukaryota; kingdom Metazoa; phylum Chordata; class Actinopteri; order Cypriniformes; family Leuciscidae; genus Gila; species Gila orcuttii. The sequence goes on from JAPDVR010000011.1 coordinate 7,049,223, forward strand.
AAACGTGTACTCTCAGTGGCTGGCCGGATATGCCGCTTCGCGCCAGCTCAAGGATCCTCTCCTCAACTTTGGGGACTCAAGACAATCACCTTTCGCCACCTCTTCAGAGCACTCCTCGGAGAATGGAAGTCTCAGGTTCTCCACTCCACCTGGGGAGTTGGATGGAGGGACGGCCTCTGGGCGGAGTGGCACTGGAAGTAGGGCCAGTACACCCCAAACTGGTCGACCCAGCTCCAAGGATGGTCGGCGTAGTGACACATGTGAGTTTTGTGGCAAGGTCTTCAAAAACTGCAGCAACTTGACAGTGCACCGCCGCAGCCACACTGGCGAGAGGCCGTACAAGTGTGAGCTTTGTAGCTACGCCTGTGCTCAGAGCAGCAAGCTAACACGGCACATGAAGACGCATGGACAGACAGGCAAGGACGTTTACAAATGTGAGATATGCCACATGCCTTTTAGCGTCTACAGCACTCTGGAGAAGCACATGAAAAAATGGCACAATGATCAGCCCTTAAGCATTGAAATTAAAACAGAGTAAATTTTATGATATCTTTCGCAGTCCTAGAAAAATATTTTAAGCACAGTGTCAGTTAATTATGCTGGCCGAAAATTTGGCCGAAAAAGACTCTGAGCCTCTCTAATGTGCAATAACTTAATGTTTTGTACTTCTTTTCTTACTGGTTGGCATGTTTTTGTGTATTAGCTTGATTGATAAGGATTAGCTGTGTTGCTGTTGTTACTGTCTTTTATCAAACAGGACATTTCATGCTGCAAACAATTAATTTTTACATATCATACCTAGCTGTATTTTGTCATTTAAGCCTGTAATCTTTTGACTACCTACATTCACACTGGGGTTTACACTGTTCATTAGGGGCATAGACAAACTGTAGGGTTACCAAGGAAAGATTGAGCGGTAACATTTTACTAAGATACTAAAAAAGTTAGATTTTTTATTGTCGCTTGTGAAAAAAGAGTGCCTTGGGTGTGCCATTTGCCATAAGCCTGGGGATATTGTTCAATGCAAAATTAGGTCTTGCATCAAGTACCTATTGTGAATTTGCTAAATGCAGGAATCCAGCATATGTTCTTATGTAATTTACTAGTATAACATGTTGTGTTCCTTTAAGTATGATTATTTTGTTGGCATCTTCATGCCTTTTGACTTGGTGAGATTTTGGTTTCAAACGGACAGGTACATTAGTAAGTTTTCTTTTAACTTAGGGTCTCATTTCTTTTTTTTCTTTTTTTTTTAGAAAGTATCCCTGAAAATGTGTTTTACTCAGTAGATAGCCAGTTTATTGGACTATACTGATACATTTCTATTTGGTGCATGTAACATGGAACATTATGTAAATATGTACATTTTTATAGAATTAATTTCTTGACAGGGTCATCCACGGAAACTTTAACATATAGTCCCTGAGTAAGCTGTTAAAGAATTGGCAGGATTGAAAATCCTTTGAATTTTGAATTAAGCTCAGATTGGCTAGAGATAGAAGTAGTTTAGCAAGACCAGTTATGATGGAGCAATGCAGGGACGTATTTCAGGACATTTACACATTATTGGATGAAAGTCTGAATTAACTTGCTTGCTAGTATTTCCACAATGTTTTTGTTTATCCAACACTCTTCAGTTTCTAAAGCTATGTACTGTATATACCCCTGTTTATTAGCAAAGCACTTAGCCACGTTCACATATTTTGTGCCCGTCGAGTTGACATTCAGACTTTTTATTCTCTACATTATCCCATAGTGAATTTTATGAATAGCACTTGCCACTCAGCCTAAAACTCTGTATCTGTCCTGCTAATCTACGGGCAGGTGGTTGAGTATAAAACAAAACTGCTCTTCAATGGCACAAAAAACCTGCACTGTTCAATTTTTTTTTTTCCAGTTTACAAGAGACACTCAAGAGATATTTCCTCTCATATGAACAACTTAATGAGATGTCAACATTTTATGTGAAATAGAGTTAGATTAGAAATCTTGGTCAACGAAAAAGGACTTAAAAGAAGCTCAAAAAGGAAAAATTAAAAAGACTGTTCATTTAGAAGCAAGACTTCAAACTGGAACAGTGTAATGATGTTTATCTCAGTGAATATAGTCCAAACCCGCTGCTTCATCAGCCATTTTATTTTGTATCATATGTTTTAAAATGAATTAATGATTAAATGTTTTGGGGTTTCTTTTTGTAATACTTTGGTGTTTTTAACAGAAAAGTAATTTAAAGTGTTCCATTTTTTTTTGCCGCTCATCTTCATTTCTTGGGGGGTTACAATGTACTATGTAAATACTAAATGTTATGTGAATTTCCTTTTCTTCTGATTCTTTTTTCTTTCTCTCTTTGGCATACACAGTTCTTCAGGATGCATTATAATGAGATTGTAGGAGTATGTTTGACATTTTATAGGGCTGACTTATGGTCTGTCAAAAGCTATTGTGACACTTCCATTTGCCATGTCAATGTATAGAGAGGATCTGGATTTAATTGTTCATCAAGAGTAGTCAAGATAGTATTTATATAGAGACTAGAATTCCAGACCGTTCCTTGTTCACTTTAAAGGTACAAAAATGCCTGTAGTTGAGCTCAGCATGCTGCCACCATTTTTCTTTTCTCCTTAACTTGGCAGGATAATATAGTGTGAATCGTTTTAATGTATGGATCTTGAAAATGAGTTTCTAAGAAAAAAAGCTACGTGGGGGTTACACAGATAAAAGGCTATACAATGGTCTGTTGACGCAATCCTCTTTGAAATAACACACTGATGAGGAACAGGTGCTTTTATGATCTCTGGCCTTTGGATATGCAGTAAAGTTTCATAGTTAGTGGGTTTCCCTCTTTATTTTGAACTGTCCCTGTCTCTCCCACAACCTGAAACATTCCAGTCATCTTTGAAAGAATGGATGTCTTATGCAATGAATCAAGAGTCAATAAATACATTTAAAATGCATTTTGAAATACAACTGGACAGTTTGTCTTGGTGTGTTTTATTAATGTCCAGACCCACACGGAATCTACGGCCACAGAACTTCCACAGAGTTGGATTGTCTGTCATTTGTAATGTCTGTCACATGTTCTACATCTTCCCTTTGCATGTTTCTTTATTAAATATTCCCCTTAAATTGGTTATGTTTTTTGCTACAAATATAAGTGTGTAGTTCCCTCTCTCTGTTCAACACATTTGACCGAATTTAAAAGCAAAATATTCCCCAAAAATCAGTGCAGAAAATGCAAGAAAGTCTGCAGTTACCATTTATGACTCATTGCACAAACAAAGCAGTAACTGGTAATGTACTTTGTTTGTGTTAGTTATTCTTTTACTTTTAAGTGTGGTTTCATTACATTCAGCTATAAATGTCTAATTTGATCTGTTGATATCATTTTTTATATTTAAGTGGTTGTACTATTGTAGTATTACTCATATTTGGATATTTTGATAATAAGCTATTATTGTTTATATTTTTAGTTTTAGCTTTTAGTAATTTTGCTATGTGCTTTTGTCATTTTTTTTTCTTTTTAAACATATTTTCTATATGATGCATTTTAGAACTTCAACTTCAAAATTTCAGCCTTTTTTTAAAGTTAGTTATTCTTCTAATATATATTTCAATTACCAAACACTATTTTAATAGTTTTAGTTAACAACAGAGGTGTCAGATGACGAAGTACAAATACTTTGTTACCTTACTTAAGTAGAAATTTTGGGTATCTATACTTTACTGGAGTAATTATTTTTCAGCTGACTTTTTACTTCTACTCCTTACATTTTCACTCAATTATCTGTAGTTTCTACTCCTTACATTTTAAAAATAGCCTCGTTACTCAAGTTTTATTTTAAAAATAGCCTCGTTCATTCTGGCTTGTCATGTAAAAAAATAAAATAAATAATAAAAGATAAATCCAGATAAATCGTGCCATCCGGATAGAGTGAATTTGATGGTGGTTGGATGAGAAGTATAAACACATACCATTCCGACACCTTATTGGTTTGTACGCGATCCGTCGCACCTGCACATGACACAAATCACGTCACACAGATTCATGCAGCTAAGCTTGGATGTACATTTACATTCCAATAAAGGTTATTGATAACATGCCTCTGAAGTTTGACTTTTTGCAGCATTACAATACTTATAGGCAACTAGTCATCATATCTTCCGCTCCATGAAACACGTTAATGCTCAGTAGTACACATATATGGTTCTTTAATGTATTTGCATTGTACTAAAATGCGTTCATTTTGGGCATATATGCAGCTAAAACAGGTAGCCCAGTGCATCCCAAATTTTTCAACATTAACATTTTAATATAACATTATAGTCATTATGGCCTTTAGAAAAAATGTTTTTTTGAGGAGGTGGGGTAGTGCACTATAGGCCTCTGTGGCGCAGCCTAAGCTTTTGTCCTTAATGGCATTTTTTTCCTTACATTACTTTTACTTGTATACTTTAAGTTGTTTTGAAACCAGTACTTTTACTTGAATAAAAAACTTGAGTTGATACTTCAACTTCTACGGAAGTCTTTTTAAACCCTGAGTAATGAATGTGAATACTTTTGACAACTCTGGTTAACAATAACAATACTGTCAACCATTAAGACTTTCATAGGTCTTTTTGCACATAACTGATCTAGTCTAACTTTTAAAAGTGGAAATAAACACAGGAAATAAAAAAAGGAAAAGTGACAAGCTCTTCAAGTTCATATACAGGCTGCTTTTTTGTATTTAATTGAGAAACCCTGGTGCCTTTATTCTACGCCGCTGCCCACATGTGTGTGGATGTGTACACATACGAGTATTAACACCAGGTGTGTTTGCTTTGGAAAACCTAGACGAAATGACGGAAGTTAGCTGCCTTATCTTTTGTCTCAGGCTTTGTGTGGTCATTTGGGTGTCTGTTTTATAACTTTAACAGCCTCTTTTTTCTTTCATTTTTGCACTCTTTGCTTTTCCTTTGTGTACTGACACCAACGTGACAAAGTAATATCTCTCTCTCTCTCTCTCTCTCTGTCTCTGTCTCTGTCTCTTTATCTATCTCTCTGCCCTTGCTTCAGCTCTTTATGTTTACTGACCTAGAGGTGATTAAAGTCCAGCCTTAGAAAAGGATCCAGCTTTTTAAACTGTTGACAGTTGAGATAAAAGCCCTTAAGACTTGGGGATGGGCACTATGGGCTGTGGCATGTTTGTGTGTATGTGTTTTACGGGGCTTAAGAGCCGAGCCTGCTTTCTGCTCCCCTCTTCCAAGTTCAATGTCAAAGGGTGAACAATGGCAGGTCACAGGGATCCTGGGCCCAAACAGAGCATGCATAGCCTGCATACTTTTCCCATAGCAGGTCCTGACCTCTGCTCTCTGCCTCTCTCCCTCCCTAAAGAATATATTTTCAGGCTCTCAGGAAAGATCTGTCAATTTCCCTCACAAAAGAATTGCTTTTGTCATTTGAGACACCTATCTGATAAAGAAACCTGGAAAACCATGTTTTGTAGCATAGTGTGGATTGATCTTTATATATATTTTATTTTTTATTTGAACAAAAAACTGATACATATTTTACCACAGACACATTGGAAACAAAAACACTAGAGTGGTAGTAAAACAACTTTTATTCCTTTTCACACAAATTATAATTACAGGGGCAGATTATTGATTAATAAAAACAAATGTTCCCACGATGCCTTGAACAATGCTATGTTATGTTCTGGTACAGCATTGCACTTCCGATGCAGAGCATCCGGCTACACACAGAGAAAAAAGTAAAAAAGTACCTTTTTACTCATAAAAGGTGCATATTAGTACCTTAGAGCACAAATTCATACCTTAAGGTACTATTTTTGTGGTTAAAAAGGTACAAATATGTCCTTTTAAGTGAAGTGACAAGCTGTTGTACTTTACACCTTTTTTCTCTGTGTGTATGAGTGCTGTGAAACACGTCACAACACTCAATAAAAGGGCTGAAAGACTTGTACACTGTAAAAAACAAAAAAACAATAGAAAAACATAACAAAGAAAGTGTTCATGCTGCCTTAAATTTAAGTTTAGTCAACTCAATATCCAAGTTGCCATTTAGTACTTTACTAAAAGTACTTTAAAACTTTACATCTCCGTTTGACTAAACTTAAAATTTTAAGGCAGCCTGAACACTTACTTTTTTAAGTTGAAACAACACGTTTCTGGCATGGTTGCTTCAGCAAATGCGTATTTATCTCAGGTTTTTTTTTGTTTACACTGTCAGTTAGGTTTTATTTATTTATTTTTTTAAACAAGAAAGAGCATTAAGTTTTTAGCGCCATTCATCAAACAATTAATTTCAGAACTGCCGTGATATATATATAACAACATGATTTTAAGCGCCACTCACTGAACATTTTATGTTGTGATGTGAAACATGCAAAAAGCAATGTAATATTATTATGCAGCAATGTCGCCACAGGCATGTTTTTCCAATGAGCCTGGGCTGTATTTTGCACTTCCTTCATATGTTTATTCGTATTAGAGTATTGAATGTTAACTTAGCAACATGCTAACACAAAATGCTAATGAAATCATTTGTGAGGCAAGTCAACCTGCAGCTTTGTGAGTATATTTACACTATTTTTTATGACTGCTCACGTAAAGCATTCCAAAATGATTCCATTTCAGTTAGGATCTCGCCTTTAGAAGGCAGCAAGCTATATAGGCAGTAGACAGCAAGACAAGTTTTTGGAACAGAGCCATTGTGTTACTCTCTTGAATGTGCTGGTCTCTGTTCTGTCTTGCCTCAATGTTTATACTCTACAGGGCTTTGCATCGATGACAGGGGAGCCCCCGTCTCAGGGCTCTAGGAGGTTAATCCTGTGTGTGTGTGTGTGTGTGTGTGTGTGTGTGTGTGTGTGTGTGTGTGTGTGTGTGTACAGTATGTGTGATTCTCCAGCAATAAGGTTGGACTTGCGGACTGATTACAGCTGCTTACCCTTTTGATTTGAGTCTCGTCCCCTTTAGATCCAGTGAGCACACAGAAATTATCACTTTGCTGAGGTACTTTCGATGTTTGCCCAGACAGAAGTTGAGGACCATTGGATTAGAATGGGGTCTGTGTTTTGTCTAGGATGGAAAAATACAGTAAAAGGGGCACTCCCTTTTTTTGACAAACAAGAACACACACACACACACACACACACACACACACACACACACACACACACGTCCGCACACGTGTGCTCTGGCAGTGTCTTGGGGGACGTGACCTCTCTCCAATGCCTCCGATCCTGGCCCCTTCTCCTTGGGTGAAGGCAGAGAAAGGTCAAAGGTGATTTTTTGGGGGGCTCAAGATTAAGTTTCACATGACTGAGCACCTTTGTTGCGGCCATCCAGCAGAAAGGAAACGTCCAGGAGGCCTTCATGTCTGTCTGAGAAGGGCCCCAAATGCACCCTTCCCCCTTTGGCCTCTTCTCTTCTCTTCTCTTCTCTTCTCTTCTCTTCTCTTCTCTTCTCTTCTCTTCTCTTCTCTTCTCTTCTATAATCTTATATTTTCTTCTCTATAACATTACATGCAACAACTGTCAGTGGACATAACAAGCAACATCTTGTCTTTTCAAACCTGTATGACTTTTGATTAAAAAAAATGTCACACTGATCTTTTCCATGCAATGGTAGCAGCTGTGATCAGCTATATATCAGCACATTTCTTGAAACCATCACTCACTTTCTCAAAACCTTAAACACAAAACCAAATTTGCAAACCACATTCAGAGAACCTCTGACTCTTCTGTGCTCAAAATCAAACAATACTTTCAGATCATACACACATGAATCAATATTATAAAAAGTGATTTATTTGACAAATTGGTTTAGGCTATTGAGAATCTGGTTCAGAGAATGGGATTTAGTGTTTTAACAATTGATAAAAACTCTATTATTTTTATTTTTGCAAGCATTTATGCATTCCCTGAGAATCAACCCCTTGGTGTTGCCAGCAACATGCAATATTGTTTAAGCTACAGGAACATTTTTCATCATTTGCAACTCTGAAGCTCCATGCAAACTCCATGATCCAATCAGCTTGAGCACAAAAAGAAAGCCGCCGCTGGTTATGTGAAGCATTGCACGCCCTGCCAGATAGCAACGGCTGTCCTGCAAATCCAGTAGCAGCAGGTCCTGATATCTGTCTGTGTGAGAACAGGAGGGTCATTTCTTGCTGACCTTTGGCTTGGGTGTCTGTGTACAGTTCTGGTGAGACAGTAGGGCGCCAGCTTTACAATCCTATCAATAACAGAGACAAAGTTCATCCCTCTTTTTCTTATCGGTTTCGTGTTTTGAACTCCACCTGAGACCAGACCAGGCGATGTTTAGGCTGACCCTCTTACAACCCCCTCACCGCAAGCTTTGTCGCAAACGGGTGAGAGTTGATGCTGGAATTCATGAATAATTAATCACAGCACCAATAATCCAAGTCTGCACCAGGAGGGATGGGAACAGTTTGATTGGATAGACAAAAAAAAGGGTGTGTGGGGTGAAAGCTCGGGGGTGGGGGGGGGGTGGTCAGAAGGAGGATTAGACAGTGAAAATATGCCTTTGATAGCTTTCACAGTCTGAGAGGTCTTTGGTTTACGGTTATTCATGTTGTGTCTAATCTAATCTGGAACAATCCCGGTCAGGAAGGGGAAAGCGCTGACAGAGAGCATGAAACTGTATTAGCTTATTTAAAGATACAACGGGGGGGGGACGAAGTGTTCACAGATTCAGAAACTACAGACAAGCGGTTATGAGGTGAACAGGACCCAAGAAACTTAAAATTATACTGCGACAAGGACACACTTTTACGCAAACAAGCCCGGGGACGAAGTGTTCACAGATTCAGAAACTACAGACAAGCGGTTATGAGGTGAACAGGACCCAAGAAACTTAAAATTATACTGCGACAAGGACACACTTTTACGCAAACAAGCCCCACACACACACATCGACAAAAGCACACAGACATTTCAAGTGATTAATTGGTCTGAGGCTTTCAGCTGTCTGTCTGTGGTGTTCGTACAGTTCCATCTTTGTGGCAGCTTGTGTTTGTGACGGAGACACTTTTATTAGCACGCAGAGGACACATGACAATGAACATAAAACAAAGAAAGGAAAAAACAGACTACATTCTACATACTACAGTGCAAAAGGAAGTGGACAGACACTAGCGTTCTGTAAAAAAGTGCACTATTTAGCGGTGCATGCTTTGGAAACCCTCGCTATAGTGCTCATACTTAGGGTCAGAGATCTAAACAGACCCCTAATGCTAACTATTCAACTTTGCTTCGTACTTCAAATCTGATGGTTTGTTTACAATTGAGGTAAAGATGATATGACAGGATGATAAAAAAACAGGCAGAAAAATCCCATAGACTTACATTGATGGAAGGACCCAAGACAAACAATCTACCAAGATTTTTTAATGTTTTTGAGAGTCTCTTATGCTCACTAAGGCTGCATTTACTTGATCAAAGGTACAGTAAAAAAAAAAAAAGTGAAATAGTATTACAATTTAAAATAACTTTTAATTCATTCCTGTGATGACAAAGCTGAATTTTCAGCATCATTACTCCAATCTTCAGTGTCCCCAGAAATCATTTTAATATGCTGATTTGCTGCTCAAGAAACAATTGAGAACACTTTATTTTACAATGTCCTTTTTACATATGTTGCATGTACTTATGCATAATGCTAACCCCAAACCAAATCCTATTCCCAAACCTATAGTCAGCACATGTTGTTAATTAATCAGTACTTAAATGTATAATTACAATGTAACAAGGATACCTTAAAATAAAGCATAACCAACAGTTTTTTTTTTGTAGTAATGTAAAGGTAATATTTTTTGTTCATTTAATTGCATCCTTGCAGAATAAAATTAATGTCTTTAAAAAAATCTTACCGCCCCTAAATTTGAGACAGTAGTGTATCTAGGGAACAGAATATCACAGAGACTATGGACTGCACTTGGACCTGTAAGCAACCTCGTAGCAATCACACAGAACACCCTTGCAATGACCCTAGCAGTGAGTTTTCTACAAAAAACAACACTCATCACATTTTCTTCAGACGATATAGTGTAGTATAGTCTAGATCCTACGGGCTGTTTATTTCTTTTATAAATATTACTAAGAATAAATTAATAAAAAGCTTCTTATGATGAAATTATGGTATTTATTTTATCTAAAAAAGGAATAATTGTAAAAATAGAAAGACAGTCTTTCAGAAGTTTAGTAGTATGATATGGTTACTCTTCAAGGCGGCCAGCTGGACGACCCTGCCGCCCCCTGCCAAGACACCCCTTCCTTCTGTCTATGGTAGAATCACAGGGTCAATAGGTTTAAAGCATATAGAGCTGCCCTCTCTGTCTGGCAGCGATCTCACATTAAAGTACTAAAAAAAATAAAATAAAATAAAATGTAAACTATAGGTAATGTGCAATACAACTAATTGGTTGAAGTTATGAATGTAAAGCTATCTAAACACTTCACCTGTTGTCACAAGTAAATGTTTACACACTAATTTTTTAAGATGTTATGTAATCCATGCATAATAAATGCTTTGTGTGTGTGTGTGTGTGTGTGTGTGTGTGTGTGTGTGTGTGTGTGTGTGTGTGTGTGTGTGTGTGTGTGTGTGTGTGTGTGTGTGTGTGTGTGTGTGTGTGTGTTTGCATGTGGAGTTGTGGTCATCTAATGAACTTATATGTTTGGGAAGAGTGGGTGACCTTTAAAAAATAATTTATTAAAATTCCGCTTTTCCCAGACATGCACTGACCTTTCCGACCAGACGAGGCCAGAGGGGAAGGGTGAGAGTATGTGAGTGTGTGTGTGTGTGTATGTACTTTGTGTGTGTTTGTAGGAGGGAGTGGGCAAAATCCGAGCCACAGCAGGGGAACGGGAAAAGGGCTGGTTCATAGTTCACGATCTCCAAGCTCAATCACACACACACACACACACACACACACACACACACACACACACACACACACACACACACACGTTTACCTTGCTATCTAAATGAGGACATAGCATAGACTTCTATTCTTTTTATATAAATAATACATCTTATAATTGCATAATATATTATGGGGTCAGCCAGCGTAGTCAAAGACTAACATGAACAATAGTGTGTATAAAATTATATAAAATAAATAATTATAATTCTGGAGAGTATCTCTAATTTACTTTATGAATCATCTGGAGATTTGAAGATGTCCCCAAAAAAAGACAATTTTGTGCCCAAAATATAGCTAAAAATCTTCATGCTAATTCATTACACATTATTGTTGCTTGCAGAACACTAATGATAACCTTACAATGAAAAAATCTAATCCCCTTTTGACCCACTGATAAACCAGCGTATCACCCCCCACCCACCCACCCACCCACACACACACACACACACACACACACACACACACACACACACACACACACACACACAGACACACACACACACACACACACACACACACACACACACACACACACACACAGACACAGTCCTTTTTGCAAACATCCCAGTATTGAGAGGTGCAGTGCCCAGCAGGAAAGAAACAAACCCCAATCGATCTGGAATTCCTTTTTACTCGGACTGTCTGACCCCCATCCCCCCAACACACACGCATTTACCTAGCCATTTAAGATTTTTGATTGATCAATAGCTGTCGTACCCAGACCATGTCTTGGTTGGTCTCCTGTGCCCCTCACCCCCAACTTCCATAGACACCCGGATTATAATGAGGGATCCTGCTTTCACAGACTTGGGGGGGGGGGGATGGGGCTGGTATCAGACAGAGCCAAGGGCCCAGACGGGGGGCCCCATGCCGGGTCACGCCACAAGGCCAAGGTCTTTGTCCCCACCTCTTCGCTCCATTTTGCCGTCGCTTTCTCTCTCCCGGCTTCTCTGACCCGCAAGGACCGTCTGTGAAGGAGGAGGGGTTTTGCACTGGCTGGAGTGGCCAAATTCAATAATTGTGGTTGTCATTGATTTTGTGTGTAGAATGTGATAAGTTTGTGTGCATCAACAGTCCTTCCATTTTAAATCAGCAGCATGTAAAAACACCATGAACAAATCTTTACCTGTAGAAATGGTTTATAAATAGGAAGAAATGTATAAAACACCATTTTATTTTTATACACTTGACACTTTAAGACATGTTGCACTAGGTTTGATGTCAATAGCTCTATTCAGTAAACAAACAAAAAAAAAGTTGCATTTATTAACTGCCTGTGATTTCAAGTAATAGTTTGGATTATATAAAAAATAAAAAAAATCTCACTTAAAATCTCTCCTGCAGCTCTTAATTCATGCTTCTGCATATTGAAAGTTGGTGCATTCATTCAGGGTTATTACACACCAAGGACAATAACAATGCAGTGTATGTTGCACGTCTGTTTTGGGTTTTGGCTCACTTTTATAGTTTCATGCCTTTTATTTTGTAATTTCTCACAGTCATGGTTCCTGTTTATCATGTGATTCCCTTGTCCCCATGTTATCATGTCATGTGCTTCCCTATAGGCTCATGTGTTATGTTCTCATAGGTTGTTCTGGTCATGTGTCCTGTTTTCTCATTGGTTCATTGTTTGATTATTCGCTGATGTTCCTTGTTTAGTCATTAGTCTCTGTGTATAAATAGCCCTCATGTTTTCATTGTCTCTTGTAGCTTTACAGCAACTCGCCTCAGTGGACTCTGGTCCAAAACCCAAAACAGACATAACAGTACTTAGAATAAATAGAACAATATCATCCGTTGCTGTGTATGCTTATATCTTTATAGTTATTGTACTTAGTGTGAATGGGCCTTAAAATTAAAACCATAAAAAAATCTGAATCATAAATAAATATACATAAATTAACATTAACTGAAATAAAATAAAATATTATTTCAGGTAGTTGCCAAGGCAACATTTTTCATTTTCGTTACTAAAATAAATAAAATAAAAATAAAAATGAAAACTTAATTAAAAAGAACTATAGAGACGTTAAAAAAATGTGTACAAATGACAATTGCTAAAACTTGAAATGAAAACAGAAAATATTAAAATAAAATCTAATTCAAAATATTAACAAAAACTATAATAGTATATAAGTTATACTAAAATAATACTGCATTTTGGACCCTTTAAAGGGTTAGTTCACCCAAAAATGAAAATTCTGTCAGTATTTACTCACCCTCATGTTGTTCCAACCCCGTAAGACCTTCGTTCATCTTCGGAACACGAATTAAGATA